>CP139506.1:411086207-411707905 GCA_021014915.2 Artemisia tridentata subsp. tridentata
AAACATTAAACAAACATGTGCATAAATGAAAATATCTTAAAGATTGAATTCTCATCTTAGTACATTACACGTTCAAATATTCGAGAATCAGGGTGTTCTAAGAATTGAACTCTTCAACCCATTTGAATACCTGAAGATAAAATACACACAAGTTTTCAAACACTTAAATGCTCCTGACACTATACAAGCCATGTGTCCATATCTAATTCATAAATGTTGTAAAAGCTAAAAGTCCAAAGCTTCCTGAAGCGGCAAAACTTCAACATTTACATAGGTGGTTCCTCTTTATTCATGCTCCTGCTTAGCACTTTTTCAAAGAAAATAACCATTGAGAAGTAAAGACTTCATCCTCATTTTCAACAGGTTCTGAGCACAACCTTGGGATGATAATAAAACATGTGCTCCAGTCCACTAAATGTTCAGCTTTCCACATTGAACTCAACTCCTAAGTTTCCTCAGGAGGGAGTTGGGTGTCTTAGCATTCAGTGACTAAGTTGGACTTCAAACCCATCCCTTTAGCAGACTTTAAAACCAAGTCTCTAGCCAAACCCTTCGTCAAGTGATCAGCTAAGTTTTGTTGAGATCTAACAAACTTTATAGATACCACCCCATTCATGATAAGCTCACGAATCATGCTATGTCTGACACCTAAGTGTCTAGACTTCCCATTGTACATTTGGCTATAAGCCTTTGCCAATGTAGCAGCACTATCACAACGGATAGAAATAGGTGCTATAGGTTTAGGCTACAATGAGATCTCAAGAAGCAAGTTTTTCAACCATTCGGCTTCTTTACCTGCAGCTGCTAAAGCCACAAATTCAGATTCCATTGTTGAACTGGTGATGCAAGTTTGCTTCTTGGATGCCCAAGAAATTGCACCTCCACCAAGTAGGAATACCCAGCCACTGGTAGACGAATTGTCTTCAGTGTTACTGATCCAACTTGCATCAGTGTATCCTTCTACTACTGAAGGATAACCAGTATATGAGAGACTATAATCCATAGTTCTCTTCAAATACTTCAGTACCCTCTGAATTGCTTGCCAATGATGAGCACTAGGATTACTAGTATACCTACTCAATTTTCCCACAGCAAATGCAATATCAGGTCTTGTACAAGTCATGGCATACATTAGGCAGCCAATCACCCTAGAATACTCAAGTTGAGATACAGCTTTACCAGTATTGGGCATGAGCTTCTCACTTGTATCCATAGGAGTACTCACTGGAGTACAATCAAAGTAATTAAATTTCCTCAACACCTTCTCAATATAATGAGACTGAGAGATAGAAATTTTGTTACTTTCATGTTTAATCCTTATACCAAGGATAACATCAGCCTCCCCCATATCCTTCATGGAGAACCTTGATGACAAAAATTCCTTTGTCAGGTCAACCTGAGTTTGGTCAGTGCCAAAGATCAGCATGTCATCAACATATAGGCAAATGATGACTCCTTTACCAGATTCATCAAATTTGCTATATACACATTTGTCAGACTGGTTAAGTAAATAAATACTAGACAAAACTACTTCGTCAAATTTTTGATGCCATTGCTTAGGTGCCTGCTTCAATCCATATAAGGACTTAATTAGTTTGCACACCTTGTTTTCATTGCCAGGCATGATGAAGCCCTGAGGTTGGTTCATATAGACCTCCTCATCCAATTCACCATTCAAGAAAGCTGTCTTCACATCCATTTGATGAATAATCAGATTTTGAATTGATGCCAAAGCAATTAGCAATCTTATGGTACTGATACGAGCCACAGGGGCATAAGTATCAAAATAGTCTATCCCTGAATTTTGTTTAAAGCCCTGAATGACTAGTCTAGCCTTGAACTTTTTAATAGTTCCATCTACCTTCATTTTCCTTTTGAAAATCCATTTGAAACCTAAAGGTTTGCAACTAGGTGGTAGATCAGCCAACACCCAAGTGTTGTTGCCCATGATGGAATCCATATCATCATTTATTGCTTCTTTCCAGAAAACAACATCCTGGGACTTCATTGCTTCATCAAAAATTTTGGGATCATCCACAACAATGAAGCAATAGGAGTATTGGTAAGATACCTCATCCCTTGTTCCTTCAATTAAATACAATTGAAACTCAGGTCCAAATGACTTTGGAGTCCTGACCCTATTGC
Organism: Artemisia tridentata subsp. tridentata; assembly: GCA_021014915.2. Taxonomy (NCBI): domain Eukaryota; kingdom Viridiplantae; phylum Streptophyta; class Magnoliopsida; order Asterales; family Asteraceae; genus Artemisia; species Artemisia tridentata. Next base: position 411,088,353 of record CP139506.1, read on the forward strand.
TCTTTCTGAACTCAGGTTGAGGTTGTTGAACCACAACCTCATCAGGGACCTCATTAGAGAACTCTGATGCACCAATATCATTAGTTTCATTAGGAATCCTCTGACTTGGTCTAGGGACTGATGAGAATCTATTCTCATCAAAAATTGCATCCCTTGATTCAATTATTGAGTTAATTGAAACAGATTCATTAGGTTCAATAACATAGAACCTATATGCCTTGGAATGCTCATCATATCCAACAAAGATGCATTCAATGTCTCTTTCACCCAAAGTCTTTAGCTTTGGATCAGGGAGTCTTACAACAACCCTGCATCCCCAAACCCTGAGAAAATTCAGGTTGGGTTTTCTTTTAGTCCAGAGTTCATAAGGGGTTGTCTTGTTCCTTTTATTGAGAACCCTATTTAATAAATAACAAGCTGTCAACATAGCTTCACCCCATAACCCTTGACTCAGCCCTGAATAGGACAACATGAAATTAACCATCTCCTTTAGCATCCTGTTTTTCCTTTCAGAAATACCATTTTGCTGAGGAGTATAGGGAGCAGTTGTTTCATGGATTATACCAACAGACTGAAAATACAGAGTATCCATGTACTCACCTCCCCTATCAGTCCTTAATCTCTTGATCAGGGACCCGTGTTGCAATTCAACCTCAGTTTTAAATACTTTAAATTTATCTAATGCTTCATCCTTAGTATGTAATAAATAAACATAACAAAACCTAGAAGCATCATCAATAAAGGTCACAAAGTATTTCTTATTCCCCAAAGAGGGAGTAGCATGTAAATCACATAAATCACTATGAATCAGTTCCAACACTTTAGTTTCACGTTTTACACTTTGAAAAGGTTTCTTAGTTATTTTGTTCATCATACAAGTTTTACACTTTTCAGTGTCCATATCAAAGGCTGGAATTAACCCATCCTTGGACATATCTTGCATTCTCTTAAAATGTACATGGCCAAGTCTAGCATGCCATAAGGTTGAATCATTTAATTTAGAGGTTGACATAAAAGCAGAATTAACAATATCATGAACAATGTTAAGACTGAACATTTGATTACACAAATAACCAAAACCAATAAACACACCATGTTTAGACAAAACAAACTTATCAGATTCAATCACTTGTTTATAACCACAATTATTCAAAATACTACTAGAAACCAAATTCTTTCTAATATCAGGAATATGTAAAACATTAAACAAATAAACAATCTTTCCAGAACTAAATCTTAAATCCACACATCCTCTTCCATGGACCAGGGCTGTTGACTCATTTCCCATATGAAGAATAGAACCATCATTCATTGACTCATAGGTCTTGAACCAGCTTCTATCTTTACACACATGAATTGTTGCTCCAGAGTCAACCCACCACGCAACATCATCATCCTGCACAAAGTAAACTTCAGATATATATGTAACATAATAAATCTCAAAAGACTTATCAAATATATTATGACCTTTTAGACAATTGGTATTACCATTCCCTGATCCACTTGTGCCTGATCCATTGGCTTTATTTCCAATTTTAACACCTTTACAATCCTTCCTGAAGTGTCCAGTTTTACCACACTTCCAACAAGTAGCTTTTGGCTTCTTTTTAAGATCAGTTTTGGTGTTATCCTGATGCTTACGTTTTCCCTTGTTGTCATTGTATCTGGAGGAGTTATTATTGTAACACCCCGTGCTTGCTTAGACCAAAAATTAAAACTTTGTACGCGGAAACGCTTGACTTTTACGGACATTCTGTCACTCTTTTGACAACTGAAAAAAATATATAAACATTCAGCCCTTGAGACTATTCTTAAATGAAACTATACTCAATTACCTTCAAAACGACTGATGGCACAACCCGTGACGACTTACGGTGTAAAAGATATGATTTTTCGAAAATCGACAAATTCTGAAATATCTGCCCAACCGCCGGCTGGGAAACCCAACCGCCGGCTGGACCCCAAAAACCAGGTCTGAATCGCCGGTTCAGGCCTGAACCGCGGCGGTTCAACCTTGCTGTTTGCCCAGAATGGTTTCCAAGTCCCGCGCTCGAAAACCCGACCTCCCGAACTCGTTATTTCACCAAACTTTCCAGATTTACTTAGTATATCAATGAGCTCATTTTCATACAAAAACATTTACCGTTTGACTCCCCGAATTAGTACTTTACAATTTAGACGGGTTATGCAAATAACCCGTTTTGACCCATTTTCTCAACATACAACTCATACCATTTCCGTTTTACGCCAAACTTTACCAAAAACATAATATTAACATAACAAACATGTTCCAATGGCACTTGACCCGTTTACAACCCAAAATGGGTATTTTCATACATAAACCAAAAGCCCCTTTATACTTGACTATAAACACTTCAAACTCACTTTGACATACCAAATGACTACCAAATCATTTGGACGACCTTAACATATAACTTGCCATAAAGCTACACTTTACCAACTCATAAAAGACCAACGGGGGTACAAACTTACACATGAGCCCGGTATTCTACCTAAGCTCCTACACATACTACCTTAATCTCGCATGTCCAAATCCTTAATCCTTACATCCAAGCCGTCCATATAAACATGCCAACCTACAAAACGGTTAGACAACTAAACCGTAAGCACAAAGGCTTAGCAAGTAAAACGATCATAACATACAATTATACTTCAATCCACATAAGCATCATATACATAAAACACTTACTTCACGGCTTACTACTTCACATCTCATCTAACACATAATATCAACTTATCTCATAGCATCAACTCATCACATAAGCCATATTCATGGCATCACATAAGCATAAACCAAGTCCATATCACTTGTCATACAACATACATAACACATATATGTGAGAAATCCATATAACACATGTTACCATCATTTTACTTACCTTAGCTCCAAGCTAAGCACATCAAAGCCAATATCATCATCATCATCAACATCATCATCCTCATAAACACCCTAAATCATAACATCATATAAACACTTAACACATAACATAATAATCATAACAATGGTTTATACAACCATTAGCTTATCCCTAACAACACTAATCATCATATAATCATATATTGATTATATGATGATCAATCCCACCATTACTCATCTTCCCCAAGTTAGGGTTTACAAACCCTAACTTCTCAATCCATCAATTTTACTAGAAATAGAGATTACTTACTTGCAATGATCATAGCAAAGGGTGACCATAAGCACTAGGACTTGATCATCTTCTTTTCTAAGCCATCAAGACAATCATTTCCCTCCCTTTTCTTTCTCTAGAACCGGCCTTCCCAAAGACCCAAGAATAATATGGAATTCTCTGGAATTCTTTAGTTATACTTATCTAGACATAAGTTTGGGCTAATGGCAAGAATGGCCCCTCAAGCCCTATTCTTTCTATTTTGGCCACAATATTTATTATAACATATTTACCACAATGGCAACTTAGGTCCCTTTAGTTATACATCATATTTTACATAACCACTTTAGTCATATTTTGACTATTAGGTTTGACCACAACGCAACATTCGTTGACTGGCCAATCACGTAAGATCTTTATCCATTTTCATCTAGGGTGGGGTCCAAGCACCCGGGAAACGGGTCTAACAGTTATGCTCCACCATATTGACAACTGATGGACCAGTAGCATTGCTACTCTTTGGCTTGTCACTGTCTTGTGCTTTGAGTGATTCCTCAATGCGCAAATGACTGCCCAACTCAACAAGAGTTAATTACTCCTTTCTTATGTTTCAGCATATGCTTGAAATCTTTCCAAGAAGGTGGTAATTTATCAATGATACAAGAGACTGAAATAGCCTCATCCATGTTCATCTTGTGCTGTGTGAATCGACCAAGTATACCAAGAAGTTCATTGTATTGTTCCATGACAGGTCTAGAATCGACCATTTTGTAATTGTTAAAATTAATTACAAGGAACTTCTTACTTGATGCATCCTCAGCCATATATTTGGCTTCCAAGGAATCCCATAGTTCTTGGGAAGATTCAACATTCTGATAAATATCAAAGAGAGAATCAGACATACCATTGAGGATTAATCCTCTGCAGACGTAATCATCATTCTCCCATTTACTTCTATTCCTTATTTGTTCCACAGTAGCATCATCCCCATGAACCTCAGGAATGGAAGTGCTCAGAACATACACCACATTCATGCTTGACAACAAGAAGTGCATCTTCTTTTGCCATCTTCTGAAATCAATACCTTCAAACTTTTCCAGTTTGGAAAAGTTAGCAGCCATATACCTCATAGCAGCAGCCATTGATTATCACTAAATAGTTTCTATTGATTGTGGGGTTTTAGAGGTCTTGTGTGTGTATTCCCAGAACAGGGTAAAGATAACCAATGGTACTGGATATTCACTTGAAATCGTGTTATCACTTTCCAATAGAAACTATTCGACCCTATGCCTGGGTTACACGAATATCTCTATGGGATAAGACCAAGTGATGTTCTTGTTTTAGGAACAAATCAAGAACCAATTTGCTTTCAAGTGTTTATGTTCTGTGTGTTATTTTTCATGCAGATGTGATGATCTCTATTTAAATTAAAGATTACTCAAACCTAGTCAAAAGGAATTATGAGAATTAATTGGCCAATTAATCTCTTCATAATTTTCCTCTATTCTAGCCATAGTGGTTTCAAAACCAGATAATTATGGTCTTAATTAAGAGTTTGAAACTTCACATAAATAGGTTAAAGTAGTTACAAACTCTTTCTTGCATTACCAGCAGTAGAAACTCTGCCTAGCAGTACTAATATAGTTCTAGCAGTAGAAACTTCCGCTTCAGCAGTAGTAATATTAATACTAGCAGTAGAAACTTCCGCTTCAGCAGTAGTAATATTAATACTAGCAGTAGAAACTTCTGCTTCAGCAGTAGTAATATTAATACTAGCAGTAGAAACACAAACAACTATTTGAGTCAGGGTAATCATGGACCTGATGGGTGTACACTCCGTACCTCCAAGCCCATTACCAGGTATGAATTGATCCCTCAAGTGCACTAAATTTTCCAACAAATCATTAGGAACATGTTAAGATTCTTTCAACATAAAGAAGTGTCCAAACAGATTTTTGCATCCACTTAGGCTGGCTTAGTTGCAAACCATATTTTATCGCAACGGAGTTAATTTCAGGGAGTTAATTTATACATAATGTAGGACATTTAAGGGAGTTAATTTCAGGACAGCTAAACGAAATGCGTTTAAGTAGTTTAGCTTATAACTTTATTATAGGGTAGCTTTTATATCGTGTTCACCTGAGTGGTTAAATTGGATGAAATGCGAGTACAGAAAACATGTTTTATCGCAAAGCTCCTCCTATGAGTCATAATTTATCTTTACCCAAAAAAACATGAGAATTTATCAACCTGTGTTCTATAATTTCAGTTTCTATGCTGCAATGTTCACTTCACTTTTAATTCCAAATTCGCCTCTAAATCTAAAGTTGATATACCAAAATCCATGTTTCGCCCTTTAGAATCGAAAAGAAATTTCTACTTGAAACAGAAGTAACTGTTTTTATTGTATCAAATGATCGAATCTAACTTCTCATTGTCGGACTCTGTTGTCTGAGAGTTATAATTGGTTTTAGATTCATCTATACTAACATTTTGATGCAATTCTTCAGCCCTCTCAACTATTAAAAATTGATTCCTAATATAATGTATGTTAAAAAGCAAAAAAAAAATTTAGCTAAAATATATTCACCACATTAATTATGAAAAAAAGTTACCTTCTCTCTCCTCTAACAACCTTCCCATCCAACCCAACCCAACCATCTTCATCAAAATACGTTCATTTTCTTATATCTAGCTCGATTTAAAGCTTAATTCTAAAAACCAATCCGATCATTAGATTCAAATTTTCATTTCACACACATTGATATCATTTTCCCCAAATTTTATTGAGTCTAGGGTTTGACAATTTTCGAGCCAAAATTCAATTTCAATTAGAATCACGAATTATGCAATTATGTTTGATTAGATAGTATTACTGTACAGTTTGAAGCATGTCGAATAAAAAGAAAACTCAAAAGAGAAAAATTAAGGTTCCGTCGAAGTATAATGATCATGTGATGGGGAATCTAAGTCAAACACGTAGAGATCTAAATGATGAGATTACAGAGGATGAAATTAGTGATCAGAATATGGGGGAAAATGAAATTGATGAGGTTAAGGAGATGCCTAAGGAAAATGATGAAGTTAAGGTTAGAGATAAGGTTGTAAATGATGTGGATGAGAGATTTGATGATGGATTTAGTTCAAGGGAGGAGGATACTTGGAATAAGGAGATTTTAGGAACTGAAACTGCAGCTAAGTTGAGTAAGCAAGATTGTGTTGATCAGGTTGGTAGTGGTAATGAGAATCCTGAGATTGATAGTAATAAGGAGGAAGTGAATGTTGAGAGTCAGGAGGTGTGTGCTACTCAAGTTGCTGATAAGGATACAATTCAAACATAGAAGGTAATGAATTCCACTTGTAAAGCTTATAGTACTAGTGATAAGACATATGCTGGTGCTACTAATAATAGTAACTTTGAGTATGATAAAATTTTACAAACTATACCCACTGAGATTGAAGATAATGGGAATGAAGTTGTTGTATTTGATGAAATGCTTACTGCTGAAGGGTGTAAGAGGTGGGAACTAACATTGTGTGGCTATTTCATTGGACATAGAATGAGTGTTAATGAACTAAGATACAATCTAAGAAGAATGTGGGGAAGGAAAGGGTTCATAGATATAATTGATCTATGCAATGGGATCTATTATATGCAGTTCTATCATGGGGAAGGGTTTAGCTACATTGTTGATAATGGGCCTTGGATGGTCAATAATAAGCCATTCATTGTTCAGAAATGGGATATTAATATGTCCATGGATAAGACTGAGCCTACCTCATTGCCTATTTGGGTTAAACTTTCTAATGTCCCACTTGAAGCATGGACTACTAATGGTATAAGTGCAATTTCAAGTAGGATTGGCAAACCTATGATAATGGATGCTGTGACCAATAAAATGTGCAAGATGGGGTTGGGAAGAGTTGGATATGCTAGGGTGTTGATTGAAGTATCTGCTAAGAAAGAGTTACCTGATAATGTGGAGATTGTGTATAAGAATGGTAAGTATGAGGAGGTAGGTAGGAAACTTGTTAATGTTTTGTATGATTGGAAGCCACCCATGTGTAACCATTGTGGAGTTTTTAGACATAATGATCTTAACTGTGAGAGTAAAAAAAGGGAGGAACAGAAATCAAAAGGAAAGGATGAGGTGAGACCAGAAAAGGTGAGTACTGAGGCAGTAGGGAACAATAAGGAGAAAAGTGTCGATGGGTTTGAGGAAGTTAATAACAAGAAGAATGGTGGTGTTGGAGAGAAAGTAAAAAGGCCTAATTACAAACCTAACACTCAACCACAGAAATTCAGCAAAGCAGGAAATGCTAAGAATAATCCTAAGTTTGTGTTTCAACCTAAAGTTAGGAAGGCTGGACAAGAAGAGGGGAAAGTTAACAAGAATGTGGAGACAACTACAGATAGTGAGAAGATGGGGAAAAGTATAACTAAGGAGAAGACTGGCAGTACACCAAAGAAAGCTTGGACTGTTCATGATGATATTCTAACTGCTTTGAAAAGGTCTGCTAATAAGTATACAGTGCTTGAAATGTATGATATTAATGATCAAGGTGACTTGAATGAGTTGAAGAATATAGAAATTGTTGATGAGTTTATAAGAAATAAGCGAGTTCTTTCTGAGGCAGAGATGAATATATGGAATATTGATATGTTAGCATACTATAAGCAAAAATGTAAGCAAATGCTAGATAATGAAGGTGAAGGATGCTCTAAGGTCAATGATGGTAATCAAGAGGTGAAGGATGTGTATAAAGATGATACTGGTATAGGGAAGAATATGGAAGCAGATATGGTGAATGGTAAAGGGAAGGGGGTTTTAGAGGAAAACTAGATTGTGTGGTTATGGATTTTAGAATTGGATGTTGGAACATCAGGGGTCTAAGTACTTCTGATAAACAAAAAGAGATTAGGAATTTCATTTCTGAAGAGAATTTAAGTGTATGTGCTGTCATTGAAACCCACATTAAGAGGAAGAAATTGCAGAAAACTGGGGACAATGTGTTTGGCAGATGGAATTAGACTAATAATATGCAATTTTGTGATAAAGGCTGTAGAATTATGGTTGGTTGGAATGAGGATGTTTGTTCTATGAGTATTGTACATATGGCTAAACAATCAGTTTTATGCCAAGTAGGGGCTGCAAATGGTGCTCTAAACCTGTTTTGTACCTTTATATATGCAGCTAATAGTGGGGGTGAGAGAAGAAGTCTTTGGAAGGATATGGAGATTTATAAAAGAATTGTGGGCAATAATACATGGGTTACATTGGGAGATATGAATGTTACTTTGGCACCAAGTGAACACTCTGATGGTAGCTCATACATGTCCAATGATATGCATGAGTTCAAAGATTGCATCAATGTTGTTGAACTGGAAGATATTACTAGCAGTGGGTTGTACTATACATGGACAAAGAATCTTCATAAAGTTAAAGCTGGAAACAAGTGTGGTATTCTTAAAAAGCTGGACAGAATTATGGGTAATGAGGAATTCATATGTAAGTGTTCTAATGCTCATGCTAAATTCCTACCTTACCTTATCTCTGATCACTGCCCAACTATGCTTGTTATTCCTAACATTGTTCCACAAAGGAAGAAATCTTTTAGATTTGCTAATTTTTCAGCTGAGTTTAATGAGTTTTTACCCTTGGTTACTGAGAAATGGGAAGATAATAATGAAGGCTGCCACATGTTTAAAGTTGTCAAGATGTTGAGAGGGCTGAAAATTCCTTTAAAAAGACTTGCATGGAAGAATGGGAATGTATTTGATAATGTGGTCAGATTGAGAGACAAACTGAAAGATGTTCAAGCAAGAATTGACAAAGATCCACATGATAAAACTCTCAGAGAAGAAGAAAGTGAAGTTCTTAAAGATTATGTGGAGGCTGTTAAGATTGAGGAAAAGTTGCTTTTTCAGAAGTCTAAAATAAAGTGGCTTAGCTCAGGTGACAGAAATAGTGCCTTCTTCCACAAGTCTTTGAAGAGCAGATACCATAGAAATAAAATTGTTTCCATTCAAGATGACACTGGGAGAATTCATGAAGGAAAGGATGTGGCTGATCAGTTTGTGCATCATTTTCAAAAATTTTTGGGGGAGAGTTTGCCTGTGAAGGATGGGGAGTATCTTAATGAGCTTATTACTAACAAGATTTCTGAAGAAGATGCTAACAGAATGGTTAAAGAAGTTAGTGATGATGAGATTAAGACTGCAATGTTCCAAATAGATGACAATAAAGCTCCTGGGCCAGATGGTTTTTCTAGTCATTTCTTCAAAAAAGCTTGGAGTGTTGTGGGCAAAGATGTTTGCAAGGCTATTAGAGAGTTCTTTAGTAGTGGGAAATTATTAAAGGAGATAAATTCTAACCTTATAACACTTGTCCCAAAAACCAAAAATCCTATGAAAGTCACTGAGTTTAGGCCTATTGCTTGTTGCAATGTCCTATACAAGTGTATAAGTAAAATAATCACTGAGAGGATGAAAAATTCACTGTGTAAGATTATCAGTCAGAATCAAAGTGCTTTCATTCCACACAGGCATATTCAAGACAATATTCTGTTGGCTCAAGAGCTTCTCAAAGGGTATGATCGGAAAGAAGGGCCAAAGAGAGTTGCACTTAAAATTGATATACAGAAAGCTTATGATACAGTCAATTGGCAATTTCTAGAGAATATTCTGAAGGGCTTTGGATTTCATAGCATCATGGTAAAATGGATAATGAAATGTGTTTCTACTGCCACCTTTTCCGTCAACGTAAATGGAGAAAATCATGGTTACTTTAAGGGCAGAAGGGGGTTAAGACAAGGTGATCCCATGTCACCTTATCTATTTACCATTGTTATGGAAATCTTATCCTTGATTATGGAAGACAAAGTTGCTAAAGAGAGATTTTCAGTTTCATTTTGGGTGTAAAAAAGTGAAATTGACTCATATCTGCTTTGCTGATGATCTGTTACTTTTTTGTCATGGTGATAAAAAGTCTGTTAAAATAATGAAGGAAGCTATTGAGGAATTTGGGTCAGTATCTGGTCTGCTTCCAAATTATAGTAAAAGTACTATAATTTTTGGGAGTGTTGGAGAGGAAGTTAGGAATGATATTTTAGAAGTTGTTCTATTCAAAGTTGAAAAACTGCCAGTTAGGTATCTTGGTGTTCCATTAACTTCCAAAAGAATTAGTGTGAAAGAGTGCAAAAGCTTACTGGATAAGGTGAAGAACAGGATTCTAAATTGGAAGAATAAGTGCTTGTCCTATGCAGGTAGATTACAACTAGTAGCTGCTGTACTTGAATCCATTCATGTATATTGGGCTTCAGTTTTCTTGTTACCCCAAACAGTAATTCAGGATATTGACAAGCTGCTAAAAGGGTTTCTTTGGAATCAAAATGAGGTGTCTAATGGCAAGGCTAAAGTTGCTTGGAAGAATGTTTGTAAACCTAAAAGTCAGGGAGGTCTGGGGCTCAAAAATTTGGGTGTTTGGAATAAGGCCATGATTATTAAACACCTATGGCAGATTGTTGTGGATAAGAATACTTTGTGGGTAAAATGGGTTAATACAATCAAATTAAAGGGTAAGAGTATATGGGCTGTGAATGAGGAGATCAATGACAGTTGGGGATGGAAAAATATACTAAAGATGAGGCAGGAAGCAAGAGAGTATATGGTCATGAAGTTGGGCAATGGTAAGAAAGCTTCTATGTGGTTTGACAATTGGAGTCAATTGGGTGGTTTGCACAAATTTGTTACTTATAGAGACTTGTACAATGCAAGGTTACAAGTTAATATGACTGTGTATGATTGCTTGATCAATGGAGAATGGAATTGGCCAATTGAATGGGAAGATAAGATGCCGTTGCTTAATATGATACAGAATGTGAATCTTGATAGTGATAGTGAAGATTGTATGGTTTGGAGAAGTAGAGATGGTAAGGAAGATAATTTCTCTGTCAAACAAGCTTATAGTGATATTGCAGATGAGAGTTTAAATGTGAATTGGTGGAAACTAGTGTGGTTCTCCCAAAATATCCCCAAGCATGCATTTATTTTTTGGTTGGCAGTACAAAACATGCTTATAACTCAGGATAAGATCAGGAGTTGGGGTTCTTATGATATGATGGTATGTGCTCTCTGTTTGGAAGAAATGGATTCTCATGATCATCTATTTTTTAAGTGCAACTATTCTAAACAGTTTTGGCATAAGGTTAACATAGTTATGGGTTTTGATGGTTCTAAAATGGGTTGGTATGAGATTGTCAATGAGTTATCTGTTAAACCAAATGGTGATTCTGTTGGTAGTGTTATCAGAAGGTTAAGTGTGGCTGCTAGTGTCTACTTAATATGGCAAGAAAGAAACAGTAGGTTATTTACTGATGAGAAAAAAAGTTGGGAGAATTTGTACAAAATGTTCTATGATGTTGTGAGGATGAGACTGCTCAGTCTGAAATTTAAAAAATATATAGCAGTTTTAAATGCCCAAAGAGTATGGGATGTGAAGCTGCAAATCAAAAATGTAACAGTGCTCAGTAATTAATAAGGGATTTTTGGTATTGGATGAAACAGTATGAGTACAGTCTTTGGTTGAAAATGCAGGCTCAGAATGGTTTGCTGAATGGTTATATTGTTGGGATGATGTATTTTCTGTGATAAAGGGGTGTTTGGCTGTGTGGATAGCAGAAGCAAAAGTACTTAACTTGTACTGCTATCTTTATAATCAGGCCATTACAAATGAGAAGTACCTTGTATCTTGGAGTCCTGAATGTGTAACTGTACTTACTTCAACCCCATAGTTCTGTTCTAGTTTGGCCTTGGGAGGAAGCTAGAAAGCTATGCTTGGTTGAGTAGGAGGTCTATCACATGATGGATGTACCATAAAGTAGGGCTTCCTTTTGTGAAGGGTAAATGGTATTGGAGGGGAGTGTAAGCAGTATGGAATTGAGAGTGGTGAAAGATGACACTTCATGGTCCATACTTTACATTCCCACAGGAGGTTTGGTTGGTCCTCATTGGAGGAGTGTGTTCCTAGTTATATGAAGCCATTCTTGAGATGGAAATGTAGTATAACTAGCAGAGCCCTTCAGTGGAGGGGTTATGGGTACCTAGTGAAGCCATTAACCTTTCTTGCTATGTTTACTGTGGATGATGGCTGAGTGATCATGGCAAGAGGGTAAGATGGAAATGTAGCTAGATGGTAAAGGTGCAATAATAAGGTGAATTGGTGTTGTATTTGTTGGTTATAGCAATGATGGTAGTTGCTATGGTTTTAAGAGTTGTAGTAACAGTGCTCTTGGTGAACTTTGTTTTGATAGCTGTTATAGTGGTTGTGAATTTGTATTGTTTATGTTTGTATAAGATTTGGGCATGTCCAAATCTTTTTTCTATTTCATATGATGTACATAATTTGGAAGATTAATATATGTTTTCACCTTTTGCAACAAAAAAAAAGCAAAAAAATAATTTAGCAAAAAAAAATTGCATCAAAGAGTTAAGGGTTTCATCTTTGTAAATTGTGATTAATTTCTTATATATATTCATGATTAATACACGGATTCGCAGATATATCTATATATCTTCAAAGTACCAGAGCGAGTAACAAATCACCTTCATCACATTGCTTCACTGCACATATAGTGAGCTATGAAAAGAACGCATATAATAGAGACAGATGTGCATAAAGAAAGGAATGCGCGAATAACGACGTAGGATACAGATAACATATATATTATTGGAGACATCTCTTTATGCATTGAATAAGATATAACTTTCCAATTCTAAATGGGTGAAAGTTTCATCAACTTATTATGTATGCCAATTAGTGTATATATATATATATATATATATATATATATATATATATATATATATAATATATATATATATATATATATATATAATATATATATAGATATTGGTTCATGAGAAAAGTCCATTTTGGAAGAAAAGTGAGAAAAGTGTACAAATCACCCCCTCCAATTCCCCTTCCTTTTTCTCCCAACTCAAGGGGCCTTATTGTAACTTCTTTTATTTTACAAGGTTTGTTTCGTAACTTTTTACAAATTCCCGGATTCATCATATATCATTTGATTCTCATTTGTTTTCTTCTTTCTCTCCTCTTTCAGTTCCCGACCTTCACATCCACCGGCTTTCACAACCGTTCCCCATCGCTCACCACCATTCCCCACCGTTCACGATCATCTCGTTATAATTCGTATATCGTTGAACAAAGTAAGTTTCTTAACTTATTTCAATTATATATTTGTTAGTTTTGTTCTCTAAGATCAAATATAAAGATGATACGTGTTTGTTAGAGTTCATTTGTACCGATTATTGTTTGTTATGAGTTATGGTTTTTTTTACGAGTTTTGATTCGGTAATCATAATGTTTGTTCATAGATGTATCGATTTTAAGAGTTTGTGGAATGATGCACTATATAGATGAGTTATTTGAAACAAATTTGAGAAAAAAAAAAAGACTTGGAAACGTGTTTGCAAAACCTGCACATAAGGTGTTTGATAAAATGCCTAAATGAAATTTCATAACTGTGATGCACTGATTTTACACTGTGTTTTATGCTTCTGATTTTCAGGTGATTACTCTCGATATGGGTCTACTTGTTGGTGGCACAAAGTACCATGGAGAGTTCGAGGAAAGATGACAACTGAATTTGTTTTACAGGAACTGCAGGTTTTAATTCATGCTTAAACATATCTTAATATAATTTGATTGTGCATTCCTGAACTTAACCAGTGTCAACTTGCTTAGTTTTCATTGCTCTTTTTATTTTTTTATAGATTTAATATAGATATAATAGATGTAAGGTAGTTGTGATTTTCATAAGGTTACCCGATAATAGATACGGCTAACAAATTTTATGGTTAACAGCTGACACATCTGATGGTTAACCAAACTGTGAACATCCCTATTGCTTACTTTTTTTCCTAACGTGTCTAAGTTTCTCACTTTTTTATAATCAGCTACGATCATAGTTTGTAGATGATTAGCAGTTATTAATAGATAGCGTAATGAAGGCTTGATAAACATTTGATGTATGCTTTCCCAACTTGCACAGTCAACTTTTTTGTGTGTTACCTTTACACTTGGTTTTTAAACAACTGGTCACCGTTATCCCTGAGCTTATGTAGGTTCTTCACTTGTCTGTTGTGCTCGTAATAAAAGCCTTCACCACGTGCTAGCCCCCCCTGCCAACCACACACAGTCATTACCAATCTCCACTGATTTGGTCATCCGCTTGACCGAACCGTGTTTCTTTGCTTGTGTGTGTATGAGAATGGTATTGTTGGTTCGGCGGTCATCACTGCGGCTGTTTAGTGTGTGATTTGGTGAAGGGAGTAATGCTGAGGTGGTTGTGGTGGATGTAGTCGTCACTACACCCATTCTATAGTTCACTCTCCAACTTTATTCCGTCGAGTATCCTATCCAATGGCAACCTGTTTGTTCTTCAAATTATTGTATATGCCATTTCATCAGAGAAATCCAGGTGTAATGTATCGTTTAACCTTTAACATGCAATTATTTAGCATCCTGTGATGTCATTTGATCATAGAAGTCCATGTGTAATGTATCATTTAAATTGGTTTTCCTTCCATTTACATCTTCTATCAAGTATCAAGTCAGATTTTACAAACGATTATTAATTTTTTTCATCAGAATATGATTAGTTTTGTAAAAAACTAAAATTCTGTTATGTTACTGCTCCTGTCTGTAAAAAGTATTATTGGTTGATTGATTGTTTTTACTCTTTTCAGTGGCACAACTGACAACAAAGATCAAGCATCTTGCTTCAGTCCTGCACAAAAAGGTAGACTAATTAGTTGTATGTTCTTTTACTGAAATTTTCTTTGTACTCTGTGTTAATCAGGTAGAGCTTCTTTTGCTTTGAAATTCATTCACTTGACTAAAGTGCCTAAAACAGATGCACTAAAGTGCATCAAACAGATGCACTAAAGTGCATCAAACAGATGCACTAAAGTTTTAGCTGAAAATGAACACAACCATTAATGCAAAGGATAAACAAATGCAGTTGCTGAATGTAATGGATGTGTTATATTTAAGTAATTGTGTATGGATGTGTTATTAGTATGGGAAGACAAAAATACATGAGGTGCCTCTAAATGTTACATTCAAGGAGTTGCTGAAGGCATGCCTCAGATGGGTCACATGCAATTAATCAAAAGCCTAAAGTCGAGTTAAAGGGAAAACGAGAGAATAAAAATAGGTATGTAAGATTGGCAAGTGACTATTATTTTCTTCAAAATTTTTTTACTAGAAAGTTGTAATGGTTGACTATGGTTATCTTTTCAGGCCAATGGATATCAGTACCAAAAAGCCAGTTGGTAGATTTAGAGAAATCATTCAGGCTCCTAAAAAGGTTAATCATGCTATAATTGTCGTTATATTTTTGAACTATTTCATTTTCAGCTTGGATTTTGATTTGTCACCTATAGATTTTCATGCTAGTTTCTCAAGGCATAACTTGAATTTGAACCCGTATCTCATATTTCACAGGTTACAACAACTGACCAAACGGATGCACTAAAGTGCCTCAAACAAATGCACTAAAGTTCATCAAACAGATGCAGTAAAGTTGCGTCGGATTTTATCATGTTTCCCTTTTGTGTGTAATTGCCATATTTACGGATGTTTGGACATTTAAGCTTGTAATACTTATAATTGCTTAAAACCAGTGTCTCTTTGAGGTTTTATGTAATAAAGACATGCATGTTTTCTAGCCATGAGGTGGCCAAAATTTATTTGAATTTATATGGTTACATTTTAAGTAACTCGTCTTGTTGGTTTCCGTTTTTCAATCTGGTTTTTAGTTGTAGTTAGAATCATAAGTAATAAACAGATGCATTGTTTTTACACAAACTGATGCACTATAAAAAGAAATAAATGAGCATCAAAGCATGCAAACATGAACCATAAAAAGAAGTAAATGAGCTATAACCTGAGAAAGTTACAAAGATATATCCCTATGATAAAATAAAATCAGTAGCAGGTTCATTCATTCGTAAAAGGATCCATTCATTCGTAAAAGGATCGAGAGGTGGCCAAAATTTGTTTTAATTTATATGGTTACATTTTAAGTGACTCGTCTTGTTTGTTTCCGTTTTTCAATATGTTTTTTAGTTGTAGTTGGAATCATAAGTAATAAACAGATGCACTGTTTTTACACAAACTGATGCACTATAAAAAGAAATAAATAAGCATCAAAGCATGCAAACATGAACCATAAAAAGAAGTAAATGAGCTATAACCTGAGAAAGTTACAAAGATATATCCCTATGATAAAATAGAATCAGTAGCAGGTTCATTCATTCGTAAAAGGATCCAGAAGTGTACTGAGCTAAACTAAGTTTTTAAAAACAACCAACCATCTAACCGTTTTATACATCAGGTGGGATAACTACACACTCCTAACAAATAAACTAGGTAAAACAACATACACCAGCAAGTATCTTATTCCATGATGAAAGATTGCAACTCCCAACTTCCTGATGTACCTACAGGCCTCAGAAGTGTCGCCACTCTCTGCATATACCCTCAAGATAGTCACAAGCCCCATGTTGGACACTTCTCATAACTCTGCTGGTTTCTCCGTCAACAGACATCGCTGCATTAAATTCATTAAACACGATCAGAATTTAAATGCTAGTCCACATGTAGTAACGGGTCAAAAAGGATCCAAGCTGAACTAGGGTCTTTCGTCCATTATTTAGAAACATATATCATGTTAAATCTGATCACAAAAACTAGGTTGTTACAATAATTATCTAATTTACTGAAATAAAATGGGCAATTATAAGTCCTAATAATAAGAGCTTTTTACAACAAGAAACAACATAAGCTACTTCCTTTCCAGAACTACCACTGAAGGGGTTTTTGGATTAGCTTATCTTATGGACTTAATGGTTTATTGAAATATGGAAAAGCCGATCAGCTCATTTTCTACGGATGATGAGCTTACATAAGCTTATGGGCGTCCCTATATGCTTCAGTAATCAGAAGCGAAAGTTTATGAAAAAAATTATGCATTGGCGGTTATGAGTCCAAAAGCCATTATAAGTGAGAAGCCATTATCGAAACTCTTACAATACAAATGGATGAATTAATATGTCTAAAGAGATGCTCTAAATATGCAAATGAATGCACTAAACGAGTTTAGACCCAAATCCATTTGACCCATAACAGAATTTCCCATTTTTCACCCAAATCCGTTTGACAGAATTTCCCTATTTTGAACCATTACATATCCCCACTTGCTAAAGAAAAGAACCCAAAAATGTATTGAAACTACCAAGTTACCTAAAACTCTAGCTCAAAATTGCTTTAGACATGTGTAAAGTGACAAATTGCAAAAAGATTAGAGTAAAAGATACTCGGTGACAAAAAAAAATTTATACAAAGCAGTTGCATTACCAAGACGCACAGTTAAACGTGCAAGCCAACAACGTTTGAGAACGACTTCTTCCTGCAATTTTGATATATTATATTATTGTTATTGAAGAAAAAAAATAGCATAAATAAACATGATAACATACCATCTCACTCTGAGTTAAAACCATTCTTTGTGTCATGGAATGAAAAGCTTTAACTTCAGAATCGATTCCCTGAAGTTGGTCCATAATAGCTGCAGCTTCATCTTTTGCTTTCTGATTCATATGAATAACACTAATTAAACTACATACATAAGCACTGTAGATTAACTCTAAACATATACTCTTTCTTCCCAAAACAAGACACTGTCGGCTTAAAAAAGGTATGCCTTGAAATGGGTTATATTTAGTATGGGTCGAAACAGGCTGGCCGGGTTGGTTGACATGCCTCTATTATGATTTGCTGCAGTTGTAGGGACTAGGGGGTCTAATATTAAAGAGGTCCTTTGAACACTACTTGCACAAATCTTACTATAACTAGAAAGTGTCTGTTATAATGCTTTTCAACATGTACTACGTACAATTTACTTAAAAGGAGTATAGAAAAGAACTGTTCGCGCAGTAACATAACATCAAGCTTGTAAGAAATTATACCATATTTTAAGTACCATCTTCAAATATCACCTTCTTTAAATCCTGGTTTTCACTTAATACGAGTATCTCATTTCATTTATATAGCAGTTTTAATGAATTATAACATCAAAAGCCAGTCCGAGTCAACTTCCAGATGGGAACCTGGAAAACACCTGGAGGACATCTTGGAACTTTGCAATCCCATATTTTAATGCCTTACTATGATACAAACAGATGCACTAAAGTACCTTAAACGGATGCACTAAAGGTCCTCAAACGGATGCACTAAAGTACCTCAAACGGATGCACTAATGTACTTCAAATTGATGCAATTAAAGTGACAGTATATATCTATCATATTCATTATTAGAAAATCCTATGGCATCTTAATAGCATTAGACAAAATTAATCAAGTTACTTAAAAATGGATACTATGATTCAAACGGATGCACTAAAGTACCTCAAAATGATGCACTAAAGCGCCTCAAATGGATGCAGTAGAGTACCTCAAACAGATGCACTAATCATACTCATAGATGCTCTAATATCTACCTTTTCGATGCACTAATCATACTCATGGATGCACTAATCATACTCATAGACAGCTAATTCGCTAAAAGAACAGCAAGTATGTGGTGCGATATGTAGAAATTGTAGAAGCTAGTACATAGACTCCATCATATTCACAAACTATCTTCCTAATACAATTAGTTAATACTACAAAGACTCACATTACAATCGATACCGAGACAAGACCTCAAATATGGTAACAATTAGTTAGGCTGGTCAAAAAACATTTTGGTAGATCAGATCATTGTTGCTAATTAATGATAATATGATATGAATAACTGAAGTAAAGAAAGTATACCATATTGAAAGAACTGAGGTTTCGAGCTCTGGATTTGGTAATAAGCCCGAGATCAAGATAAGTACTTCAAGTGCCCACCATTTGAGACTAAAATGCATATGCATTGCCGTTAGAAGCAAAAGTGGAAAACGATAGATATAATAATTAAGAACAGTCATGTATTTGAGATCAAACTATGTTAATTTCATGTTATAGTTGGTTGGGTCCTCATGACTCTCTACATAACTTCAAGTTTGTTTAACATCAAGCTATATCAATTTCAAGCTATATCCTTTGTAGCAGATTGAAAAACTGGTCATTGGCCACGATACAAGCCTTGAAGCAAAATAAACTTATTCATTTTATGCACCAAAAAGAGCTCAGACTAGAAAAATGTATCAAAAACAAGGGAATGCAACATGCAATTAATAACACAATGATACATGTGGCGGCCACCACGAGGTACGGGCAGTTCAGTATGCCATTTTGACCAAGTACCAAAATTACTTGTTACAACCCGAACCCATTTTGACTTGTTACTCAACTTACATGAACAATCATTAAAATCATGTACCTGGCAAACCATTGCAGGAAGCTTCACCACATTCAGAAGCCATCTAATCCTTCACGCCACCTGGGGATCCAACGAATGAGTTTTCTACCTGTAGATGCCGAAATGACCTGATTACTTACTGAAGAACTGTAAAGGCAAATGGATGCACTAATATCTACCTTTTCGGTGCACTAATGATACTTATAGATGCCCTAATATCTACCTTTTCGATGCACTAATCATACTCATAGACACCCTAATATGTTCATCGATGCACAAGTAATACAAACAGATGCACAAGTAGTTCCAACGATGCACTAAACATATATTTGATGCACTAAACATAATTTTCACAATGATGCACTAGAGATACAAACATATGCTATTTCATGAAACCCCGATGCACTAATCAAACAAACAAATGCTCTAATCATATTTTATAGAAGGTGGGTTTTTTGGGATTAAAATAAAATTATTGATAAATAGCTAATAAAGATCAAGTCAGCCACCTTCTCACATTCAGAAGCGGTATTTCATCTGGATATTTCTCAGTGTGTGAGAAAATCAACCCCAACTGAACTGCAACAAAGTTTAGCAACAACTAATGCTTTAACAAAATACAAATATCTTCAAGCAGTAATCTTATAAAACAGGTCTGATATATACCTAGAGTAGTAGAAGCCTCATCCATCTCGTCATCCTACAATAAACAGAGTAACAACTTAGTGCTAGTACAGGTAACAAAACATCGTCAACATTGCTATAGCAAAACATACAGTATACTTTTTTTGAAGCAATTTCAGTTAGCATGGATAAAATTAGTAGCTGAAATTTAGATACAAGACTGTCCCGTTGCAGAAACAGACGCGTGAAATAAAATCCGAAATTTTAAAATTTGAAGATCCGTATCATTTACAACATCATAAAGTAGCCACACCAATCGATATACGTATTTATTGACTTTGAAGAAGTATAACATGTAACTGGTGTACACTGCTTATTTTTCTGAATTACCCAAGAAAGCACAAACACTGCAATCCCGACTGGATTGGTGGAATTAGTCCCTGCTCTAAAAGATTTCTGCACATGCACTAGCTTTTTGCATAGAGTTCATGCCTTTGATTTGATTTCGGGTTATATAATTGTTATCTGTGATTAATTGTAATTGTAACTACCATCCTGTGACATCAACTAACCCGTAGCTGTTTTATGTAAGAGCGGGAAATTTTATAACTATAAAGTATGAGAACAATAAGTAATCAACAGTATGGAATTGGATACCTGAGGATATAAAGTAATTTGGAAACATCGATTTGTAGTGGGTAATCCACTTTCACTGGGGTGAATTTCTAGCAAATACATCAACGCAAAAAAGTTGTTACCTGTTGAACTTTAAATGTTGAATTCCGACAAATCTAGTAAGAGAAAAATGCTTATGAACCTACAAACTCGTCCATAAGAATAGCTTCTAAGGCTTCGATTTCCATCTCTTGCTCTTGCACTAGACATACAAACATATGCTATTTCATGAGACCTCGATGCACTAATCAAATAAACAAATGCTCTAATCATATTTTATAGATGTCGTAACGTATCACACAATCCTTAATCATACACACTTGAAGCACTCACAAATACCACAAAATTAATTGATGATGCATTAATCAAACAAACAGATGCCTTAATCTATCTCGCGATGCCCAAGTATTCCCAACGATGCGCTAAATATACAAATAGATGCCCTAATCATGCTCACTGATGCTCTAATAAATTCAATGATGCACTAAATACACGAACATTTAACGAAACACAACAACCACAAACACAGATGCACTAATACAATTTGATGCCCTAACGTGTAATCTTTTGCCGCAAATATACACACAGATGCCCTAAGATATCATATCATTCAAAATTAAACAACCGCCTCATTACCTCTACCTAAAAATTAAAATAAATAAATAAGTAAATTTATATAAATTAAATAATTAAAAATGTTATATATAGTTAATTAACCTGAAGAAGAGCATTGATGACGTAGCGTGTGTGAATGAACTGCACAAGACCGGCGGCGTTGTAATGGTGGTGGAGTGAAGATTGAAGCGGTGGTTGGACGACGGAAGACGGTGGCAATGGTGGTGGTGAAGGTGAGTCGTCTCATCATACAGATAGAGTAGCTCATCTCTTTGGGCGGCGGTGAGATTCTGGTGGATTGAAGATTGAGCGGAGGTTGCACGATGGAAGACGATGGCGACGGTAGTGGTGGTGGTGACGACGGTGAGTAGTCTAATCATACAGATATTGTATCCAAATTATAAGAAAATGACGATCTATTTGTTTGATACCCCATTTTGTTTACTTTTTTAATATTTACCCTAAACATTCAAATATTTTCAAAATTTACCCTGTAACTATTTTTCTCACTTTTCTATCTAATTCTACTTTTCTATAGAACCGAACTCTATATATATATATATATATATATATATATATATATATATATATATATATATATATTTTCAGATACGAACATTGTGACTTTAAGTTTTGTAACCTTGAAGTTTCTCTATGTTCTGCGCCTAGTTACGCATGTTATGTACGCATTCAAGCCCCCAGCCCAAGCCCAAACTGGCAATTAACTATGGTGCAAGGAAGAGGACTCAGCAACATTCAATAACATCACCATCTACCAGAAAGTAGCCTCACTTTATACCCAGATGTAGCACATGAACCTGCTTTTATCTTCTTCTTTTTTTTTTTTCTTTTTTTAATTATTTAAAAAAAAGCTGTTATAATTTCTTAAATTCTATATTTTCAGCAGATGCAAAGTTGATAGCACTATGAGCAATATAATCTCTTGGGTTACCAAAGACCAACGGGACATTCTTAAGCTCAAATAACCTTTACAGATAATTGTAGTAACAAGATATTACTTGGTCAACCAGAGGAGACCAATAACTAAGATAATCAGATTAACAAAGTAAATTCAAAATCTAACTATTGTATATCAAAAGATAAGTTTCATAAATTATTGTAAATAGATATCATTACTTATTAAAGAGATAAAGAATTAAACAAATAGTATGGCATTAACTTTTGCATAAAGAAAACTGAGTATTATCCGAAGTTAGCCTGTTTGCGCTTATTCTTGAAGGTGACATGCATGGACGCAAGTCAACTTCCTGAGTAATAACCTAACTTGTATATAATGAGAATAAGTGGACATAATCACTGCAAGGTTACTAATGCAATATCAACTTTCTCATCCATGACACTGATGAATGTGAACCCGTTGGCTCAACATTTAGCTAACATAATTGTCATCAATATCGAAATAGCTAAACATATATATATGTGACAGTCAGCAAAATATCTCTGTTTATAACTTTCACAAATACGTGAGATTCATCTTCATTAATATTGGAAATAAACATTGATCTCAAAGATAACACAAGTATCATTGTTTACATTAAATATATAACACATTCATACGTCATTTAGAAAACCAAAAATATCTTGATAATTATACCTTCTAACACCATCACGATAAATGATAAAACTTGTCTAATCAAGCAAAAGTAGCGATTCTCTATACGACCTCGCTGAGAACATACCATAGTTTCCATTAATCCCAATGCCATTGACACGTCCTGATGAGGGATCATAAACTTCAATTCCATACTCTTCTCCATTATTGTCCAATATTTCTATCATAACTTCACCGTTCTCTCTAAACCCTAATACTCTATTATTCAACAACTTACCTGGTACCTTTACAGTAAACATCTTAGTTAAAGATTTAGTAACACCATCATCATCCATTACGCATACACTGCAAACCTTACCATCATCATCATGATGATACTCAAGCACACCAAGGGACTCATTGACCTTTGATACCATCAATGTATCTGAGTTTACTAAGCAACCCGGAAAACACACTTCGCCAAACTTATCACTTTTCAAATCATAGGAAATGATAAACTTAGTCTTCAATTCAACACACAGATTGTTATTATCCATCTCCAACCAATAAATAAACCCATCAATAGTAACCTGATCCTGCATCAAATCACAGGATTTAAATGCAGGACCCTTAGATACACTTTTCCACACACGTGAACTTAATGAATAAGCCTCAACTTCCCAACGGACAGTTGGGAGATCAATAGTATTAATCTTAACAACCTTAGGGTCACTAGTGTCGGCGCAAACCACAAAACCAATAGCAATATATCCATTAGGGATAACTATACCAACTGATTTCTTAATAGCAGGATTCCACAAAGCAACCATATTTGTTTTAAAACCTATATCTCGATAAATACCGTGAAAACAAATCAACCCGTTTGAGGAACCTAGTACTGATCCTCCTGAGCTGAGTAAGTGAACACACAGCGGAGCGGTTAGGTGAAACTTTTTTGGGGGAAAGTATCGTTATCAATGAGCGAAATGTGTTTTTTGGACGTAGCCTAACTTGTACCTGACAAATAGATGATGTTGTGATCTGGTGTGATGAATTTGGTTGTGATCATTAATGAATTTAGGGCTGTCGATAAATGACTTCCATGGTTTCGAAACAGATCTGCATTGAATCACTGATTTGACAGGAAGCCTTTTGATAATTTCTAATTCGACTTCGAAAGGTATGTTGTCAGACATTTTATAAATTTGAGGGGTTTTTTTTTTTAGGGTTTTTTTTTTTTTTTTTTTTTTTTTTTTTTTTTGAGGGTTTTTTTTAGGGTTTGATTTTCTGGAGTTTTTGGAACAGAAATGAACCTGGACAGTAGTGTGTGCTTTTGGTGATAGTGTGTGTCGCGATGACCAGGAATTATTAAATGTGGGCTACTGGGCTTTTTGTGCAATGGGTTAAGATATGAGATTGGTCCAGAGTTTTTTTTTTTTTTTTTTTTTTTTTTTTTTTTTTTTTTTTTATTTATTATTATTTTTTTTTTAAGATAATACAATTTAGTTTTTGGTTCTGACTTTTGATACATTTATAGACTAACAAGATTGGTTTTGTTTGCAACTTTTATTGTTAGATTGAACCTAATGAAATGGTTATGACTGAATTAATATTGATTCATTCACGGTCAAAGTGCGAGATTTTGATATGGTATAACAGATTGTCATACGCGTTGATTAACATGTCATAAATAGTTAAATTTTAGGGTTTTGAGAGAGGTGAAGTACGTTCCGATTGAGCATCAACAATAAACATTTTAGTGAAAGTTTCATACCTGTCTTTAGACTGTGTGCATATAAAACCTGTTTATGCAAATTTCTTATAAGTGATGCATAAAGGGGTGTCTGGAAGTGTAGTTGAGTGCTCTTAACTGAAGTTTCATAACAAAAGTCTATGAGTGAAGTACATAGTAACCATTAATAAACTCAGAGCCATCAATGATAAACTTCCATTGTTTACAAACGGGCCTTAATTGAATCAATGATTTGACATGAAGGCTTTTAATGATTTTCTCTTGGATATCGAAAGGTATATAGTGTGACATTATGATGCAAATAATGTTCTAAAAACGTTATTTATATCTTTCGATAACTTCACGTTTTGATGATAACAAAATGTGAAAACACTTTACGTTAAAATTAACGTAAACAAATTTCTAGCCGAAAGATCTCATTTCTACGTGTATCACTCTAGGTATGAACAAACAAATTTACAACTTGACAAATGATCAAAGAAGTGAATTTGTGTTTCAAACTTCACATTTTTAATGTGACAAAACATTTTTTCAAAAATACACTTTACAAGTTATTTTTGAATTATAAAGAAATGTTTTATTGGAAAAATAAGTTTAAATATCATAACAGCTATTCCTTCCCCCCAAAATCAGCTCCAAACTTCCCCAAATAAACTTTCACCACTAAAAACAAAAAATAGAGCGTTCTTGTTGTAGAGGTATAGATTCACGTATGGGAGGTGGAGGAAACACATTAAACACGAACTAAAGATTAAACATTATAAATTTCGGTTTATTGATTGGGAGGTGTATGTGTTATTTCTAGAGAGAGAAAGTGACACAACACACACACCTCAAAGAACCTGTGAATCCTCAACCTTCCTAGTGTTGACTAGGAAGGTATTTATGCTAAGAATACAAAGCTAACTTAGCCAATATGTCTAAACTAGTCCTTGTACAAAGAAAGAAGTGCAATTTCCACATATGACAAAACTTTAAGGCTAACACTTGTCTAGCACGGTACCACTAAATTTAGTGTTACCGTGTGACATTTAGTGGTGCCATGTCTTTATAACGGTCAGAATTTTTCTGCCTATAAATACCAGCCCTCTTCACAGTTTATGGGCATCATTTTTCACACACAACTTTCTGAGTTCAAAACTCTTAACACTTCTTTTCTTCTTGATCATTTAGTTTAGTTTTTTTTTTGTTTAAAGAGTGACCCAATCATCCAACCAAGAGATCACCTTCATTCCTCTACTAGTGCAAGAGAAGAACACAAGGTATCAAAGAAGATACAAAGTGTTGTAGTTATAGTTAGTGCACTTGTAACACTTGTTACATACTTGTTGTATCCTTGCATACATCAAGTTTATTTTCTTTTGAGAGTTTGTGAGAGTAGATCATTGTGATCTTGTCGAGATCTTGAAGATCTCTTATAGCTTGTGAGCTTGTGAGTTGATCAAGTTGATCAAGGGTAGATCGGGTAGATCGAGTCAAGTGAGAGTAGATCATTGTGATCTTGTTGAGATCTTGGAGATCTTTTGTAGCTTGTGGGCTTGTGTGTTGATCAAGTGGATCAAGGGTAGATCGGGTAAGTGTGTTGATTGTGTGAAGTAGTAAGGATCGTGTGGATCGTGGTAGATTGGTACTAGCTAAGATTAGTACTCGACATTTAGCTTAGTGTCGGAAATAAGGATAAGCAACGTTATACGGTTTTCTCCGCCTGAAGGGAGCTTTGTTGACATAGTGCTTAGAACTCTCGAGTGTGGTACTCGGGGAGTGGAGTAGGGCGAAGAAGAGCTTCGTGACCGAACCACTATAAATCTCTTTGTCCCGGTTTAATCTTTCCATCTCTTTTCTTTATATTTATTGTTTATATTGGTCAGTATTGTTTAGTGTTCATATGGTGTTATTGATTTCACAAAGAGTTTCGAATCAAGTTTTTCACAAGTAAACTTTTAAACGAATTAAAAACGGTAAAACTATTCAACCCCCTCTAGTTTCCACATAGTTTTAAATTTTACGAAAAAAACTCATTATTTATTAATGTTTAATTTGTATTAATATTCCCTTTCGTATAATTGATTTGAAGTATACCATGTTTTGAAAATTATGATCAATTTAAAAGAACACGGTTATTACTAGAAACCAACGAGCTGGGTAGCCCGCACGTTGCGGCGGGGTGAATTGACATTAGTTTTTTGCAGCCAATCCTAATCTTCAATGAATTATTGGTCAATGAGTTATTCTGACCGATCTTTCTTTGGATGGGGCGCCCTCAGGAGGATGTTGGGGTATTAACTACATTATGTGCAAACATCAATGTACATATCAAACTACCTGAATGCGTGCTCCAGATTGCGACTGCAAGTATTTTTTAGGCTCTCCACCTTGTATATGAATTTGTTTACCGAATCCTGAAGAGTTGATAGAATAGCCTCTGGCAATCAAAGACGGGGAACCATCAACATCAGCCTGCAAGGTGAAAAGTTAACATCAGAACACATAAAAGATTCGAACTTCAATATGCGACCAAGTTTGATCAACAAAGTGAGTAAGTTAATAAAATATTACACCTCTGCTATAACTTGTTTAATCAACCGTTCAGCCTGAGCATCTCGTTTGATTTGGATCCTTGCCCCTGAGGTATTTTTTAACGTTCGGATAGTGTTTGCCGCCTTTCCAATCAATACACCAACCTGCACAAAACAACAATATGTGTAAATCAATGGAAATCTGAAACTGATAATCTAAATGGCAAATGTAGATGGAAGGAAAGACAGCCAAGAAAGTAAATAAGTTAACCGATTTCTAAACCGTGTGTAAACAGATGTGGGTTTTCCTCATAACCAAAAAATTCAAGGTGACTGATCTCTTAAGATATCATTGTATGAAATTCTTGATGGTGCATTAGAAATTCACATAATAAACGTAGTTGTCAAGTTAGTGATGCTTGTCTCATGTGTAAATCTATATTTTCATGCTCACAGGATCCAAGATATTCTAAGCAAACTCAGACATAGTTGGTGCTATATCAAAACGTGGTTTAGAATTTTCCCGTATTCATTGCAGTTGCCAAACAAACGTAAATCCTCGCTTGCTTTTTGGATATCTAGGATTGACACACATGAAATATTTCGTGGATATAAATAAAATGTCTCCAAGCAGTAATAAAATATTTCGTGAATATAAATAAAATGTCTCAAAAAATATAAACCAAATCCCTGGCTGTTTATTAAATATTTGCACACATGAAAGAATAAAAAATATGATATCATGATGTTAGTATATCGAACGAAACCGTTATCAATTAACATGTGGTTATGAATTGAGAAACCTGAAGGAAAGGAAGCATACAATCCTTTAGCGACTCAAGGATACTTCAATGTGCCAATTGGGTGGTCAATAAGAACCTGCAACATGACATGTTTATGTAATTATGTTGTAATAAGAACATTAACTACTTTAGCTGTGCATTCTAGGAATAATGCATGACTGGCAGACCAAAGTTGTAGCGATAACTGTATGTGTAGGTGGTTCAGTGAGTTATGCAATAAGCAGGCCAGTCAATTAAAACAAAAAAGAGTTAGCCGTCAACGGGTTGGATAGAATGTGCCCGATGAGGCAAACATGCAGATCTTTCGTGGGTCACCTCAAACACTACCTAAGCTACCAAAGACACATCTTTCCAAACAGCCCCTAAAAGGATGTTTACCTTTCTTAACCAATTGTACATTAAAAAGAAAGGATCTAAGTTACTCACATTATAGGTCCTTTTAACGGTGAGTCTGCTAATGGCAAGGACAGCTTTCAAAACCTCTTTGATTCACTTTTACTGCTCCATCCTCAACAGTAACCTTATGGCTCTGGCACTCGATCCTTACCTTGTTAATAAGAAGTCGCGCATCTGCTTTGAGTCCAGCATAAGACAATGCAATGTGATCGTCCAAGTTAACAATTTCCCTAACTGATCTGCAATTACAGGAGAAAAGATTCAGAAAGGAACAAAGAGTGCACTTACCGTTGGAGCTAAATGTGTTTGTATTAGACATAATATAAGCTCAAGCAGTATAATTAAGCATTTGCGAATTTACAAAAAAGTATGTTATCAACCATGTTATCATTGTATACAATCAGATTGCACGTATTCGTAAGGCCATGAGAAGCCTTGGTAAAAAAATGTATGTTTTTAAGACAAAAACTGATGCGTGGTTTTGCGACCTTACAACAGGTTTTACCTCTCGAGGGATCTCGAGAAGCTTGCAATCCCCACCAGGCAGTGTACCTGACCGATGTAGTATAGTGAAGTGGCAAGTACCGGGGGATTGATCGTTCTCTAGGGGAATAGTGTCGTTAGGATTGAAAAACTACTCTAATAGGTCTAAGGGTGAGGGAAGATTCTTTTTGTATTTTTATATTTTTATGAAAGCAAGTAAAATCTCGGGTTTGAAGGAGTGGGCGGAATTAGTTGCTAGTCAACTAACCCAAATAACTACAATTGCAAATAAAATAAAATAACTGAAAATAAAAAGGTTGTGGAACTTATATGGAGAGAAATGTGTTTACTTAGATTTCCTTACTCCCTAACTATCTTTTACCGGTTGATTAGTGTGTATTAATTGCGTGGATGACGGGTGTATTCCTTAATACCAATCGTGGGGTGGCGTACGTACTTCCCCAACTCTATAAGCTCCTACTTCACTCCTATGTCGAGCCGGCTAAGAAGCTCCTAACATGGGATCACTAGAATTCGCTCATGCATTAAATACAACCATAAAAACCTTAGTACGCATTGGTTCATGTTTCTTAAGACGTTCAAGCAAGTTACCGTATAGGAGGTTAGCCAGTTTTCTTAAGTCTAACATCGATAAACAATCATCCAATACAATTAATAACACACCAACAACCAATAATCAATAGTTAGGTTTCATTAGATCTAAGCAAACACAAGATAAATCTAGCCTAGCATGTTAAATAAAAGACAAGAACAAGATATAATCAAACAACACATAGACATATTGAATGATTAATTGATTACTTATCTTCAATTGAACATGGGAGATCGAAGGGTTTAAAACCCTTAAAAATGGCAGAAAAATCGTCTTAGGGTTTCTCCTCACAAAGTTGCACACTAATGACTAAAAATTATGAAAATATATATAGGAAAACAGATCTGACGGCGTCACGTTATAGAGCTTGACGCCGTCACCCTCGCCGCGGTTAGGGTTTCTTGATGGCCTTCTTGACGCCGTCCCCTTTTAATCCTCCAAAATCCTCTCTGGCGCGTCAAGGGTTGATGCTGTCAGGCTTGGGCTTGACGCTGTCAAAGGTACTATTCCAGCAGATTTTGAGACTTTGTCGTTTTCTTCACTTTTATGCTCAAAAAACGTCCAAAATGCTTCCTTTTCCAGATTTCTTCTCGAAAGTACCTAAAATGACAAAAGGAATGATTTAGGGCAATATTTGATCAAATAAATACGATTTAGGGCTTAAATGACCCCCTAAAAGCGGTACACTTTTCGCTTCATCAAATACCCTTACACTTGAGATTTGCTTGTCCTCAAGCAAATGCGCTTTTATTCTAATCAAAATACAAGTTAGGGGTCATTTAACGCTAATATAAAAGTAATTACAACAAATAGTCGTTCCACTTTAATCATAATAAGCACGGAGATTACACACTAGCACCTCACAAGTAGTGTTTAGATACTCACATCTCTCAGGTGTCATAAAAGTATATCTCACAAATGAAAATGAATAATATCTCTCACTACCTGTCATAGCAAATAGATTACCATAGGCTTGGGAAAGGATAAAAAACCTCCTCCATTAGGCGTAAGCACCTAAGATAAACTATCAAAGAGGGCTTTTAAACGGGTTATAACGTTAGGTGTAGGGATATGATAAACACGGTTTTGTTGGATAAAGGATATTTTTACTGGTGGCGAGTTAAAGATCTTGATTAATTACATGTACAATATGGCGTTGCTAAGCCAA
Source organism: Artemisia tridentata subsp. tridentata (assembly GCA_021014915.2). NCBI lineage: Eukaryota > Viridiplantae > Streptophyta > Magnoliopsida > Asterales > Asteraceae > Artemisia > Artemisia tridentata. Next base: position 411,119,134 of record CP139506.1, read on the forward strand.
GACTAGACTCGACTTAAGCTAATGAAAGAAATAACAAAAAGATAAAATAAACATAAAATGAAACGGGATGGTAGTCCGTATATTTTTTCTACTTTTTTTTTTTTTTTTTTTTTTTTTTTTTTTTTTTTTTTTTGCTGCATACACTCTTGCCCTACCATCCAAAATAATAAATCGCAGGGGGGTTGTATCCCCCTTACACTTGAACTTTTACATAACTTTACAATTAACTATTCTAATGACTCGAATTAAGATAATCGAAACACTTGGAGTACTTTTAAAATATTTAGCACATATGAGGGTAATAATGTTGTTCTTCCCCATTACTCCATTACACTAGTACTTTACCCATGAGTCCCAATCATCCCAAAACAATATGTACAAGGATATGACTCGACTTAGCAACCATGTAATCAATTAGATAATTATCTTGGGGTTTAAACAAATGTTGTCACAATAATGCACTAAAAATCAGTGCATACAAGGTAGGCTAAGGCGATTTGGGTGTACATTTAAGTGGGGTGTAAACAAATTCTTACTTTAAGTAAAATGCTTAAAGTTAGAAACGAAAAGATAGGCTCTGAGGGGTGTACTAGGGGTATCGTGTACTAAAAATGAGTACAACGCAAAGGGTGTGGGAGAATTACTTGACCAATGTAGCCAATGTAATTATAACAAAAACACAGGTGTAAAACAATGGGTTAATCCTAATGCCTCTTATCATGTAGTAAATCTAACTACACGAATGTAGTCTCACTTGTGGCCTCGGAATGGTCCTAACGCAAGTTCTAGAATCTAAGTGCTACCGGTACACACATCATAGCATGAATGCTTTTCCTACCAATTCTAAGGGCGAACCTCACATATTTGGGGGTGGAAATTTTTTTAGTGGTACGGTTTTGTGCTAGTCATATAACTCCTATCCGTGAGACGCTCATTAAGACCAAAGTTTCACTCCTATATGTTGTAAAAAAATTTAAATTTGGCACTAAAATTGCCTTAACAGGTATTTCTCTCAGTTTTATTGCACATCTACCATTAAACAAATGAAAAATCAAGCGTAATAGCATTCTCTAAAGTATCGCACTTTACCCCCCCTTACACTTAAGATTAACATTGTCCCCAATGTTCAAATAACAAGATGTAAAAGTAAATAAGGTAAAAGAATGAAATCAAATACTCCCCTGATTCGCTCGGTGGATAAAGGGGTAACATGGTTAGATCTTCTTCCAAGGTAATGTTGAAGCTTCAAGATTAAAGCAGCGCCAAAAGCTTGATTCCACATACATCTCCTTGTCCAAAATAACCTGTTAATCCTGAGAAAACAAACACGAAAACCTGCATAACATTGGCGGGATAAATCTGTATAAGGATATAATGCTTGTGGAATGATTATTTTGCAGATTCCTGGAGTTTATAAGTTAGAGATTTAATAAAGAATTTTATGATTCCGGAAGAAAAACAAAACTTTCAAAAATTTCAGAAAATTAAAACCTGACGCCGTCAGAAATGATCTGACAGAATTCTCATGTTAAGTTTCCGAAAAATTTCTGGAAAAACCTATACCTTACTTCCTGGAAATCCTGCAAAACATCATTATGACTCGATACAAGCATTTGACTTAAACAAATACTAATATGCATGTTCATTTAATATTATTACGATTCATGTTCATTTGTTCTAATAAACCGATTTAGATTTCCCTTACACTTATCTTTTGCAAAATACCTTTATATGTAGTTAAGACGAAGTTAAAAACAAGATAAAGCATTTTCACAATTTAGTTTCGAACATGAATCAATAATAATAAAAATTAAACATACATACGGAAACAAATAAAAACAAATAAGCAAATAAATAAACACACAAAGCAAATAAAACTTGGGTTGCCTCCTGATGAACTCAAATAAGTACATTTTATTACTATCATTTATCCTATTAATTTGACTTGTTTTACTATATTATGTATGAGGATTGATACTTAATCGTTTACTTTTGTAATTCTCAGGTAAAAACAAGCATTTGGTGAAACTTAGCGATTTTGGACTGATTATGGAGCAAAACATGCATAAAGTTAAGAGTCTACTGGAATGAAGAAGATCAAGACTAATCTGCTCCAGATGCGCCGCATCTCACTCATGACATGCGCCGCATCTCTATCAAGATATCACCAGATACGATCCAAGATACAAGAGGACATGCGCCGCATCTAATCGTGGAGTTACGCCGCATCTTCTGGCGGTGTACGAATATTCCTGAATATTATAATCTTGGACCCCACGCGAAGTTAAGTCAATGTGCCGCATCTACTTACTAGATGCGCCGCATCTTCCCTCAGACAGAAACTATAAATACCCCAAGACCAGACGAATTTCGTGGATACCATATAATACCGAAGACCGAACAGGAGAAACCAAGGACGAATTCAGTCAAGGAGGCAGCACAAGACACACCTAAATCAAAGATACAAGAGCTGTAAGAAGGTGCTGCATGTGTTTAATTCATTAAGTAGTTTTGTTTTATTGTGTTAGCAAACTTTAATTCATCAGGATTAATGGCTTGTGTAATGTGACAACGAAAGATTGCACTCCCTTTAATACTTGCTTTCCCATCAATTAAAGTTTATATGTTGATGTCTTTGGTTACTACTTATTAGTGCATTGATAACCTCTGTGTTTATTAGTGGCTTGCGGGCATTTGACTGCGGAAAATAATGTGGCTCCCACGGTTATTACTAAATTGATCACTTAGGAATAACTTTTAGACATAAGTAATCATTAAGGGTTTACTCGCCGATAAGAATAGGACCAACGAGAAAGGGTTAACTACATACACTTCATATAAAGCTATCAATAAAACAAGTGACAATCTACTTAATCATAAGGACAACCCTCTTATTGTCTCGAGTATCTATCTGTGTACGTGTGTGCTACTTGCTGATTCGTGCCTATTGGTTTATTTTATTATTTAATTGCAAACAAATCGTGCCAGTCTCTCAGGCTGAAACCCCCTTGCGTTAGGATATTAAAATACTGATTAGAATAACGAGATAATACGTTCCACTCTTAGTGATCGACACTCTACTTACCATTATATTCATACTGACCGGGTACACTGCTCGTTAAGTGTGTGTGTTATTGATAAGTCGGCTAAATATAAATTTAAAACTTGAGTAGGCATTAAAACTGCTAAACCGCAACGACACATCACGCGCATCAAGTTTTTGGCGCCGCTGCCGGGGAGTGAATTGTTATTATCTGTTAATTTGATTAGTATTTTAATTAGGTTTTTCTTTTTATTAGATTAAGTGCATCATTGTATTATTTTGCATATTTGTTGTATTGTGTGTTAATTGTTTTCTTTTATTTTTGTGTGTTTATTTTTGTTTGTGTGTTTTTATTTGTTTTTATTTTTCGTATTTTTTCTGTTCTGCTATCGTTGTACTGTGCTAAATCAAACGATACGGCGCATCTGATCTATCAGATACGGCGTATTGCGTTTAATTTTTTTTAAAATACAACACGTTTAATTAATTCGATACGACGCATCTTTTCCCCAAGATACGGCGTATCTGTTTTTAATAAGAAATTTTTTTCTAAGCGATAAAGTAATACGACGCATCTGTTTTAGCAGATACGGCGTATTTGTTTTTGATAAAAAAAAAATTTTTTTTAAACATTAACGCCATACGACGCATTTGCTTTTGCAGATACGGCGTATCTATTATTTTAATTAAAAACAGTTTGCGAATTATTAAACAGATACGACGCATCGATCTCTATCGATACGGCGCATCTTCTGAATCAAAAATCTTGTATTTTGAAACATAACGAAAGTACGGCGCATTAACTTTTGTTAATACGACGAATATAATTTGATAAATATAGTTGATTTTTGATATTTACTTTGATCGGTCCGCTACTCTCGTGTGCAAGTTGTTTATTTTCAGGATAAATGATGACTCGAGCATCACCAAGAAAGATTACATTCTGAACCAAACCAAGAGACGCTAGCTGAAGTGACCGAACATAAAACGACAAGAGTGGAGGAAAACTCAGTACTGGTAACATTGAACGTCTTAAATTCTTGAAATAGAATCCCAGGTAAACTCTACGATAATTCAACCTGCCCAAAGGAAAGTTCTCTACACTATAATCTCAATTTTATTATCCATATTATACATCTGATTCAAATCGTAATCTTAATTTTGTATGCTTAAAAACGATATTTGTTCCTAACCTCGGAATAAATCCTTATCCACTAAACAATAAGATTACAATTATTGATAAAACGTCTATGCCTATTGCTCTTATTTTGAATTCATCTATATGGTATGCCGTTTAACCCAAATTTGATGTATATGGAATTGTGTTGCGGAGGCCAAGGTACGTTCTTTATTTAAATTTCGTTCACTATAATAGCGATACGGCGGATCTAAATATCCAAAGCGCCGTATCCCTGACCAACTAGAACTTATTGACTAGTCAACGAGATTAAATAGATACGGCGCATCCAAATTTTCTAATACGGCGCATCGTGTCGCCCTATAAATACGACGGGAATGCGCCGCATAAACACACACAGTTAAGAACTTTCACACACTGATATTATACTCAAATTCCGATCATTTTTCTTACACCCACCTTTAATCCGACCTAGAATCTTCCTCCTAATCATCAAATTAAGGTAATTATTCCATTTCGATTTAATCTTGATTAATACGAAAATTAGGGTTTATATGATTGAATCGATTCGTGCTTAAATGATATAGATATATGATTAGGACTTGCTCTAGATGGTTTCCCCCGTATTTAATTTGCATAAATAATTGAACTTATAACCTAATTTGATTTAACCGAAAATCAAGGTTTTGGGTTCGATTTTGAATATTTAGCGGGAAGGCGAATTAGTAGTGGTGGAATGAGATATTAGAACTGATATAAGGAGTATATGATACTGTGATATTTAGTGGTAGTTTACGTCACGGATACGGATTCTTGAAAAACGTGCCTGACCCTTTATTTTATACTGATATGCTTTTAGATGCGGCGCATCTAGGTTGATTAATGCGGCGTAACGACCTATTTCAATTGATAAAATTCTAGATACGCCGTATTGATTAATCTAGATACGACGCATCTCCATACGCCGTATCTATTGTCTTGCACCGCATCTCTTATACTTTATACAGATACGCCGCACTGATTAAATCAGATGCGCCGTATCTACCTATTTTGCAGACTGTTTACTGACTGTGAATATCTATTTCAGATGGCATTACCAGAGGTCACACTAAGGCATCAGTGGCTACAATTTGAGAACATGGGACTAACTCCTGGGACTCTGGAGGATTACTTGCGTAGGCTTGACTCGATTTACTTCAAGAAAATATTCAGAGTCCAGGTTTTGAATTTTGATGATGTAGGATTGATTGGTGGTGGACATGCAGCTGAGAGTTTACAGCATCGGATGGAGATGGTAGTCGCTGGAGATGATGAGGAGGTGGTGTTTAGGTCTAGTGCTTGGGAGAGACTGTTTAGGATTGACGAGCCTCTGATTAGGGAGCTCATGCTGGAGTTCTTTAGCACGATTCATTACAGGGAGACGGATTTGGAGATTGATACGGCTGACACTCTGGTGTTCAGGTTAGGAGGTGTGCATAGGCAGATGTCGATGAGGCAGTTTATTTTGGCCATGGGGCTACACACTGAGGAGGAGCTTGGATCTGCTGGGTTTGCCAGGTACTGGGCTGAGAGTTTACGGGTTGTCCCTGACAGAGGGGTATTCAGTGATTACTGGGTTAGGATTTCTTCGATGGGTGACATCGTTACTTCCACCCCATCCTACACATTGATCAGAGAGCCGATGAGGCGGCTATGCCACCGTTTGATTGCACTCACCATTGCTGGGAGGGGTCAGTCACCTGAGAAGGTGACCACTCTGGACCTCTTCCTCTTGAGGAGCATGGATGAGGGGTTGTCGGTGAACATCCCCCATTTTTTGGCACACTACCTCCACCGATCAGCTGCTGGGAGAGATCGGAGGAGCCATATGACTGGCGGGCATTTTGTTTCTCGGTTGGCCCGCCATTTCGGAGTGATTGGAGCAGAGATTCCAGCGGGGCTGGAGGTTGTGGTAGCCCGTCTCCCGGTTATCGATAGGGACTATTTGGTTAGACTCGGGATCTGCCAGGTGGCTGCGGGAGGCCACTTTTGGGCAGCATTAGGCCCCGCCAGAGCTGCAGGGCCAGAGGCGGAGCAGGGAGGACCTCAGGGACCTCCGGCTGCTGCTCCTGCCGACGAGGAGGAGCCTCAGGCACCAGTACCTCCACGCACCATGGGTCAGAGACTTGACGCAGTTGAGGGAGAGTTGAGAGCCCTGAGGAGGGACTCAGAGTGGTTGGTTATGAGTGTGAGCAGACTTCTAGAGCACCAGGGTATTACACACGATCGTCCAGATGGTACTCATGTTACGGGAGTGGCACGTGCATACGAGCGCAGAGTCCGCCAGAGGACTGATGGAGCCAGCACTTCCGGGACCCATCCAGACGACCACACTCACCCATGATCTTACTCTCTTGATTTTACAGACATTGTTCCACATATTATTATTATTTTGGATTGTACTAATCACCATTCTCGTGTATATATTTAATGTTTCAGTTTATGTTTCTTGTTATATTTGATGAAGACTGGCATTAAGTTCAGCATGAGAGTACGAAAGAACGTGAGAGATGAACCGTGGAACGAGTCATTTTACAACAGACTGTTAACAGTCTGTTTGGTAACCACATGCGCCGCATCTGGGAAACAGATGCGACGCATCCTATCCTTTATTTCGTTTTATTTTTGTTTCAGGCCGCATGAGGATACGGCGCATCTCAATTCTGAGATGCGACGCATCTCCTGCAATGGTCATATCTTATTTTATTTTTCTGCATTTTTATTTTCGACTTTAAAACTATTTATCAGTTTATTTTAATGCGGCGCATCCCTGGTTAAGGATGCGGCGCATCTTTATTCTGATCCGTATTAATTCCAGGCTCGATACGGCGTATCTTCTTCCATAAGATACGGCGCATCGACTGACCTGATGATTTTCAGTTTTAATTTTTAAGTTTTATTTTTCCTAACTACTAATGTATTATGCAAGTTTGAACCTTTCTTATCTTAGGTGTGTTTTAAAGTATTGGTGGTATTATAGTTTCCTGGATTTCCTGTGGATACATCAAGTATGAAGCTTTAACGTTCTAATCCACAAGAAAGATGATTTTTGCTCTTATACTAATGGAGGATCATACCGAGCAAATCTCAGGGGAGTTTTTCCTGTTCTAATTCTTTTATTTTCCAGTTTTTAACCTTTTATACAAACAACGAGGACGTTGTTTAACTTAAGTGGGGGGATTGGAGAATTAGAACACTTAACAATTACTTGTCCTAAACTTTTTCAAAAATTATGCTTAAAATGTGCTTAATATATCAAACTTAAAAATTTTTAGCATGTTTTTGTTTAAGATCTAAGTTGCATAGCTGCACACATGACGTTATTTTCAAAAATTGTGATTTTTCAAAATTCACAAATCTATGAGTGTGCCGGTGACTTGTAAACTTTAGAACTTGGCTTGTATACTATTCGAGACCACCATAATAAGTATTATATTTATATAATTGGAATGACTTGTCTAAATTGGTAAAATTCTAGGATTACACCCAAATGGCCTTTATATGTTATGTGTTATTAGCTAACTACACTAGTTAGTTAACCCCCGTATAAACCTTTTGTTACTCTCATTTTTAGAGTAAGATACCCCTAGAAAAACCCTTAGAGCCATTCCTTTCGTTTCTTACACCTATGTTTAAAATGTTTCGTTACACCCTTACACCTTAGCCTACCCTGTAGATTAGAATCCGTGGTTGGTTAATTGCTATAGGCAAAGTGTGTTTCCTTACATTACCTGTGTTCGCGTGCGTAATTCATTATCTTTGGTTAGGTCGGGAAATTGCACAATGCAATTGGAGTGAAAGTAAATATTGTATATCTTTGAGTTTATTTTTCGTGTGTTTACTACTTTCACTATTACCGTTATTTCTGAAGTATGAAAAGTATGGAAAAATTATCCAGAATTATCATTATAGTGATGTGGTGAAATTTTACACATCTATGTTTATGTTAAAAAAAAAAAAAAAAAAAAAAAAAAAAAAAAAAAAAAAAAGTAAGAAAAGAAAAAGAAAGAAAGAAAAGTTGAAAGTTAGTTTTAACCAACTTATGTAAAGTTATGTAAGTGGTCGATATCACCACTATTTGTTGTACTATATCTATGGATTGAATATGAATTGGCAGTTATGGGAACGCCAATTAAGGTTTATTCTTTGATTAAGATCTTGTTGAGTATAATTCGTGTCTACCTAAAGCGTGTGTTTCAAGTGTTAAAGCGTGAGTTATTCGATGATATGAGTCTTATTCATGGGATGGTTGGGATAGTGATTAACCACACTTAGGATTTTAATTTATTTGTTTTGTTTATTTTTTTTATTTTTACACCAATTTATATCCTAAATATTATCCATGCCCTGTATTATTCTTTATCCAACCAAACCTTTGATTTATTGAGATTAGGGATTTGAGCAATCTTAAGTATCGTAGTTGTGGATTCGGCTATGTATTTATGATTTTGTCGCCCTTTTTGATATATTATTATTGGTAAAGTTTGGACCTATCTTTAGCCTATTCGAGTTAAGGATTTGAGCAATTGCAAGTATCGTGTTCGTGGATTCGATCATGTATTTGTGATTTTGTCGCCTTTTCTGGAATTTGAGATCGATAGTGAAAAGAGAATAATTAACCTTTAAGCCTAAAAACCCTTTTTACCGCTTTAGACTTGTTATTCCTTGACTTTAGTGGAGGAGATGTGTATACTTGCCAAGCTTATGATAGAATATTCGTCACGACTGGACAGTTAAACGATTAGATTTGCTTTTATCAATTTATTTTATTATACTTCTAATTCGTTAAGTGTTTAGTTGTGTGATTATGAAATAAACGAATACATGCTTAAATATAAAAATAAATCCTAACATCTTTTAGGATACATTTTCATAAGAGAAATTCTAAGGTTTACTTGGGGACAAGTAAAGTTCAAGTGGGGGGATATTTGATGAACTCAAATAAGTACATTTTATTACTATAATTTATCATATTAATTTGACTTGTTTTACTATATTATGTATGAGGATTGATACTTAATCGTTTACTTTTGTAATTCTTAGGTAAAAACAAGCATTTGGTGAAACTTAGCGATTTTGGACTGATTATGGAGCAAAACATGCATAAAGTTAAGAGTCTACTGAAATGAAGAAGATCAAGACTAATCTGCTCCAGATGCGCCGCATCTCACTCATGACATGCGCCGCATCTCTATTAAGACATCACCAGATACGATCCAAGATACAAGAGGACATGCGCCGCATCTAATCGTGGAGTTACGCCGCATCTTCTGGCGGTGTACGAATATTCCTGAATATTATAATCTTGGACCCCACGCGAAGTTAAGTCAATGCGCCGCATCTACTTACTAGATGCGCCGCATCTTCCCTCAGACAGAAACTATAAATACCCCAAGACCAGACGAATTTCGTGGATACCATATAATACCGAAGACCGAACAGGAGAAACCAAGGACGAATTCAGTCAAGGAGGCAGCACAAGACACACCTAAATCAAAGATACAAGAGCTGTAAGAAGGTGCTGCATGTGTTTAATTCATTAAGTAGTTTTGTTTTATTGTGTTAGCAAACTTTAATTCATCAGGATTGGTGGCTTGTGTAATGTGACAACGAAAGATTGCACTCCCTTTAATACTTGCTTTCCCATCAATTAAAGTTTATATGTTGATGTCTTTGGTTACTATTTATTAGTGCATTGATAACCTCTGTGTTTATTAGTGGCTTGCGGGCATTTGACTGCGGAAAATAATGTGGCTCCCACGGTTATTACTAAATTGATCACTTAGGAATAACTTTTAGACATAAGTAATCATTAAGGGTTTACTCGCCGATAAGAATAGGACCAACGAGAAAGGGTTAACTACATACACTTCATATAAAACTATCAATAAAACAAGTGACAATCTACTTAATCATAAGGACAGCCCTCTTATTGTCTCGAGTATCTATCTGTGTACGTGTGTGCTACTTGCTGATTCGTGCCTATTGGTTTATTTTATTATTTAATTGCAAACAAATCGTGCCAGTCTCTCAGGCTGAAACCCCCTTGCGTTAGGATATTAAAATACTGATTAGAATAACGAGATAATACGTTCCATCTTAGTGATCGACACTCTACTTACCATTATATTCATACTGACCGGGTACACTGCTCGTTAAGTGTGTGTGTTATTGATAAGTCGGCTAAATATAAATTTAAAACTTGAGTAGGCATTAAAACTGCTAAACCGCAATGACACATCACGCGCATCACCTCCCAAGAAGCGCTTTTCTTTATTAACGAGTCTTGTAGCTAGACTCAAAGTCACCGTACATTACGTGACTCCATCATTGGTCACGGTTTCTAGGCCATTCTCATGTCCGGTTTTATATTCCGGTCCTAATTTCAAACAATCCTTGTAGAAACCGGATATCCTTTCCATAACATAGTCTACTCCTTTACTTCTATCTCCATCATTCCTATAGTAGACTGCTTGCTTAAGCTCCTTCTCAACATTTGACAAGTGTTGGAATTGCTCTATCTTATATGGCATTTGGTAGTTTACCTCATCGGTCTCATCCTTAAATCTAACTATCCATAAGAGAGGTTCATAAGTCATTCTAGAGACCTCAACAAATGGTTTTCCAAAAACTACTTGAGTTAAGCATGCATCGACTATTGGGCGGATATCTTCTACAATTACAAAGTCGGTGGCATAGGTGAAGTTTCCTACATAAACCGGTAATCCCTTAACTCTTCCCGTGAAGTTACTCATCAAACCCTTATCAGGGAGCATCCTATACCCAAGTTGATTTTTCATTATCAAGTTGTAGTGGGCTCTAGTCATGATGTTTATGGGCGATCTAAGGTCGATGTAAGCTTGCCACACATGTAAATGTCCGATGTTGCATGGTATGTTGAGATTAAAAGGATCGCCCATTTCTATAATTGGTCTACCTAGGAAGTATGGTGTCTCGGGGTCATCGAATAAGTCTGTATGATATGCGCGTTCTTCCTTAGTGGGTAGCCTATTGAAGTAGTCCTCATCATCATCTACTTTTTCAATCTCACTTTTCCTAACTTCTTTATCAACCTCGACTTTCTTAACCTCATCCTCAGGTTCACTATTATCCTCATTCCTATCAATTGGTTTAATAGTGACAATGTTGACGAAGTGGACATGTTTGGATGAAGAGGGGTCTTTTACTTGGGGTCCGCTATTTGTGTTCTTAGCGTCCTTATGTGGAGGTGATAGCACTTGGTTATTGAGGGCTTTCAATAAGTTGTCAATTTTATTGGTCATCTCCGTTTGTTGTTGATTGAATTCAGATTCGAATCTAGCTATCCGAGCTTCTTGAGATGCCATAAATTTGGACATCAATCCTTCAAGATTATTGGTACTACCATAATTGTTGGAAGGACTGTTATTGAAAGTACGGTTCGAGGATGAACCGCTTGATTGAAAACGATTAGGTGGGTTGGAAGAATTGGTTTGTTGTGCGTTTTGGTTTTGTTTCCACCTAAGGTTTGGGTGATTTTTCCATGAGGGGTTGTATGAATCACCGTAGGGGTTTGGCTCGGGTTTGAAAGTGTACCATTTGTCTCCCGCTCCGTCGGTACGCGAGGATGCGTAGTCCTCAAAAGCTTGTTCGGGGAGTTCCATGCAATCACGAGTGTCGTGGGGACCACTACATAATTCACACGAAGAAGTGATTTTGTTCACTTGGCTTGAAGGTTTAGGAGCCTCGTAGGATTTCATAAGAAACTTGACTTGGTCTTCAAGTTCTATGATCCTACGGTCGGAAGTGCTTGAATTGTTCGAAGGCAAAGATATTGCCTTGACCGTTTTATTCAAATCACGGGGATCATTCCAACTTTTGTTGTCATAAAGAGCAAGATCTTCCAGGAGAGCCCATGATTGTTCCTCACTTAGATCACGTAGCTTACCACCGGCCGATTGGTCAATGGTTTGCCTCGTGGATAGATTGATGTGGTCATAGAAGATTTGGACTTGGAGCCAAAGTTCTATGCCATGGTGAGGGACTTTTTGGAGTAAGTCCTTGAATCGAGTCCATGCCTCGTAGAGGGTTTCGCCTTGACGTTGTTGGAACATCAAGATATCATTCCTTAGCTTGGTAGTTCTTCCTGGTGGGAAAAACTGAGCAAGGAAACGAGTGGTGAGATCATTCCAAGAGGTGATGGATCCTGCGGGTAGACGCTCTAGCCATTGACTAGCTTGGTCCCGCAGAGAAAATTGAAAGAGACGCAGTCGGGTCGTCTCTCGAGTGGCAACATCAAGGTCTATGGAATCAATGATTTTGAGAAAGTCCTTGAGATGTTGATTAGGATCTTCGGAACGAAGTCCATGGAATGCGCATCCGCTTTGCACCAACCGGATGGTGTCGGATCACAAGGGAGTGACATTGGCTCCTTGAGTGAGCTCAATGGTGTTTCGATAGACATGGTGGCTAAGACGAGAGTAGTCTCCTAAGGTACGGGCTCTAGGAGGTGGGTGTTGTTGTGGTGGTGGGTTGTTGGGATCGAGGATATTACCACCTTCCATGATGTCGGATGGTAATAGTTACGAACAAAGAAACGAAGAAAAAAGATAGACTAAAGAAAAACCTAGAAAAATAAAATAAAAATCTCACTAGAAAGGAATCTAGTGAGTAGACCTAATAAAATAAAAATTCAACCTAAACAATAACTATTCCCCGGCAACGGCGCCAAAAACTTGATGCGTGGTTTTGCGACCTTACAACAGGTTTTACCTCTCGAGGGATCTCGAGAAGCTTGCAATCCCCACCAGGCAGTGTACCTGACCGATGTAGTATAGTGAAGTGGCAAGTACCGGGGGATTGATCGTTTTCTAGGGGAATAGTGTCGTTAGGATTGAAAAACTACTCTAATAGGTCTAAGGGTGAGGGAAGATTCTTTTTGTATTTTATATTTTTATGAAAGCAAGTAAAATCTCGGGTTTGAAGGAGTGGGCGGAATTAGTTGCTAGTCAACTAACCCAAATAACTACAATTGCAAATAAAATAAAATAACTGAAAATAAAAAGGTTGTGGAACTTATATGGAGAGAAATGTGTTTACTTAGATTTCCTTACTCCCTAACTATCTTTTACCGGTTGATTAGTGTGTATTAATTGCGTGGATGACGGGTGTATTCCTTAATACCAATCGTGGGGTGGCGTACGTACTTCCCCAACTCTATAAGCTCCTACTTCACTCCTATGTCGAGCCGGCTAAGAAGCTCCTAACATGGGATCACTAGAATTCGCTCATGCATTAAATACAACCATAAAAACCTTAGTACGCATTGGTTCATGTTTCTTAAGACGTTCAAGCAAGTTACCGTATAGGAGGTTAGCCAGTTTTCTTAAGCCTAACATCGATAAACAATCATCCAATACAATTAATAACACACCAACAACCAATAATCAATAGTTAGGTTTCATTAGATCTAAGCAAACACAAGATAAATCTAGCCTAGCATGTTAAATAAAAGACAAGAACAAGATATAATCAAACAACACATAGACATATTGAATGATTAATTGATTACTTATCTTCAATTGAACATGGGAGATCGAAGGGTTTAAAACCCTTAAAAATGGCAGAAAAATCGTCTTAGGGTTTCTCCTCACAAAGTTGCACACTAATGACTAAAAATTATGAAAATATATATAGGAAAACAGATCTGACGGCGTCACGTTATAGAGCTTGACGCCGTCACCTCGCCGCGGTTAGGGTTTCTTGATGGCCTTCTTGACGCCGTCCCCTTTTAATCCTCCAAAATCCTCTCTGGCGCGTCAAGGGTTGATGCTGTCAGGCTTGGGCTTGACGCTGTCAAAGGTACTATTCCAGCAGATTTTGAGACTCTGTCGTTTTCTTCACTTTTATGCTCAAAAAACGTCCAAAATGCTTCCTTTTCCAGATTTCTTCTCGAAAGTACCTAAAATGACAAAAGGAACGATTTAGGGCAATATTTGATCAAATAAATACGATTTAGGGCTTAAATGACCCCCTAAAAGCGGTACACTTTTCGCTTCATCAAAAACTGAACCAACATGTTTTGACCCATTCGACCCAGTCCTTTAATGAGAATACTATTTCTGTTGTGCATCCCTATTCTGAAAGCAATACCGTTTTGTTATGCATCCGTGTTCACAAAGGTATGGAAATTGAGCCCACTTTCTTTATGGAGCAGCTGAACCGAGACTCAACCACATTAACCCGCCTCTGTTGGTTTGTTCCTGCCCCTTAATATGTGTAATAACTGTCCATCTTCCTTTTGCCGCATGTTTCTCCCTCTTTTTTTCCTGCACATTTCGTACACTTAACCTCGTGAAAAGGATACTTTTTCGAAGACACCACAAAACAAAGCAGTACAAGCAAGCATTGAGTTCCGCACATTATCTGATGAGCCTGTAAATTAGAACACAGGAGGTCAGTAAACAGAATTGACGCGTTGTATGATTCACACAAAAATGAAGTGCATTTACAGGAGAAACATGGTTCGCGTTGTACGAAACACATTTCGCCGTTGTGAAAGTGCATACCACATCCGCTACAACTTATATTTCTACTAAACTATAACACAATAAGCACATTAACAGCTTAAATCAGGAGAAACATGGCTACGTAAGGAATTCATTCAAACCACTGTAAGGTTTAGCTATGCTGTTACATGTCTCAAGTTCATTTTATAAACTTCAGGTCTACTTCAGCTCGAATACTTAACCTAACAGATACTACACTAACTGATCATATGTAGACATACCAATGTAGTAACAATGTGATTATATTACACAATAACTATAGAATCATCAAACCAATCAATTAAAGGAACTAAACCTTAGTAATAAAAAAAATATATACTTGATTCAAACTTTGTGTAATCTATGTTATGCAGTTACCTTATAGTGTTAGTAGGATTCACATTGTTCAATCCAATATTTTGCTTCATTGTTGACCTCGTAAGCTTGTAGAGCCGTTGTTCCATCCTCGATTAGACCATGCGATTAAGCCAGATCTTGGCTTTTTCATCCACTTTATCCTGCACCCAAAAAAAACAATGGTTTGTATTAATATAAAAATATATTTCTAGGTTCATCTTCATGCCCATTTCTCATTCTCATAATCTGTAAAAAAAAAAAAAATTAAAAAAAAAAAAAACTATAATTTTTATATACCAAACCATTAGCATTCTATAATCAATCTCATCATTTTTCTCATCTTCATCTTCATCCCCATGTCTCATTATCCACATCCGTAGAACCTGCTTCAAAACGAAATAAGCAATTTTATTAAACCCATTTGAGTACCATAAAAACCAATATTAGAAACATTAAAAAAAAAAAAAAAAAAAAAAAAAAAGAAAACAGACCATTAACAACCGGTGCCATATCCGGAACCCAAAATTCAATCACCTGCAATATTACACGACATAGAACGGTATATATAAAAATAATAATAATAAAAAAATAATAATAAATAAATAGAACCTTGTGAATTATTGGATTAAAATTAGGGTTAGTACCTAGCTCACGCAAATTGGTGGTTCTTCAATCTTCAGTTTGTCTTACTTTGTGAATGGAATAAAATTACATATGACCAGATTTTAACATGATAAGGGCTCATCGGCAAAATTTGATCGGAAGTTCTTTTATTTTTTTTAGCAATACCTGCTGCAACACACAGAGAGAGATGGTTTAACTTATATTGTGTTTGAGAATTTTAAGAAGCTTGTCAAATTTGTTTAGGCTTTATGGTTTGATGTTGATGAGGCGGAGGTTCTAATGGAGTGTCTGTTTTAAGCAATGTAAAGAAATTATGTTGGTGGAGGCAAAGAAGTGTGAAGAAAGGTCTGGAATAGGAGGAATATATGTGTTAGTATATGTGCTGCGTACAATCGTTTGAAGCAGTTTACTGTGCGAACCACTGTAGAAACACTGTTTGGAACAATCATTTGAAGCACACCAAAAACTGCCTTTTAGTATATATAGATAATTTCAGTGAGCAAATGATTGTTTTTGTTAAGGATCAATAAAGATCAACTACGTAACTTGCAAAAGAAAAAATATATATATGATAACCCACTTAAAAATAAAAGAGTACCAATATAATCCTACTTAACATGTTTATGATTCGTTATATGAACCTTATGAATAGAAAACATTAGTACACATTTCTTCAAAAAACTTAACTTTTATATATAGAAGATTTTAAAACATAAGCAAAATTAGTTCAAATTTTTATCGGAAGACAAAACCCATGCATCACAATTTTTTTTAAACGATAATTTTTTTCACACCTATACCACCTATCTCATAATGTATTTCACAAATGCCTTCAGCGAGACTTGAATCCACAACCACTAGGTTGGTGGGGAACTCACATACCACTAGACCAAAGGGCTTGGGTGACTAAACTACAAGGAAATATTGATTGTTTAAAAAATTTGAGATTTAGACATAAACAAAAGTTTAAACTGGCACTGGCAATCATTGCAAAAAATCATATGTACGTGACAGAATTATAAATTTAGCAAGAAAATTATAAATAGAGCAATTCAATAAAAATAACACCATATTTACGCAACAAACATTTACCTACGACATATTGCCTAATAAAAATGCTAGAAATAAATCCGCAAAAACCACTCCACGCAACCTTGATAAAAAGTATATAAACATCTGCACAAACATTACGTACAAAACATATAGATATTCAACAAAAAAACACAGCCGGTGCATCGCACAAGTATGTAAGTCCTCGTATATTAAATAGTTGACTAAAAGTCTGTTGAATACAATTAAATAATGTAAACTGTTCTTCATAAGAACACTAATCATGATGCACAAAAAGAGTACTTGTAGCTTATAAGAAAAGAGTTTGTATTTTTATAATAGTTACAACAACCATTTAACATGAATTTCGAGGAATGACGCCCCCGCCGCGTTGCGGCGGGACGGGTTATTTTTGCGTAAGTTATTTTTACTAACGGTATTAAGCTTTTATTAGCTGTGTTATTTTGTTTTATCGTTGTATGTTGTTGAATTTACGGATTTATGTTAATTTTTTTTTTTTTTTTTTTTTTTTTTTTTTTTTTTTTTTTAATTTTACCCTTCCGTTTTTTGAATAAAATAACTTTCTGAAGGGGATGGAGATAATCACACGAAAAGCTTAACCTATTAATATGATGAATCATTTCAAAAAGTTATTCCATATATTAAAAGATAAAAACACCAACCAAAAACAGGTCATACCTGTTGCATATAGCAAGTATTATTTAAGTTTAATCAACATTTACCATTAATATTTTTTAGATAATATGATCAATATGGAAAATGTTGATTAAATCCATATACGCCCACCCTTCAGGTTCACAAGCCTGACATCATAATTCTAGAAATGAGCATCTACAGACCTTACAAATTTTGATGTTATAAAGAAGTACAAAAACAGTTCATACCTGTTGCATATAGCAACCTCTAGGCTTGTATCACTTTTTGTATAGGAATTTTGAATAGAATAAATATGTTACATTCAATAAATATCACGGGATGGATGATGAAGTGGGCATCTACCGCTCTCGCCAGATGATTCACTTGACCCTCCGTCAGCAAATGGTGGAGTTGCAGCTGGTACTGACCCGCTACAAAAATGCAACATGTTTGTAGGCTGTGTTGGGGATGGGATCGTAACGGATATTTTCTTTGGTTTCTGCTATGAAGCTAACCACCAGCTGCTGGTAAAAAAAAAGGAACGATTAAAGCAATTTACCTCTTACGCACATAAAAAATTAAAAAAAGGGTTACATTCAGACAGACCTGCATAGGAGTCACAGTGGCTAACGACCCGGTAACTCCACCACCCAAAACCCGACCGTCTGAACCTATAAGGAAAACAGTCAATCCGCTTGATCTGTTTTCGTGGTTACTGGTTACCATTACCTTATGGAAGTGAAACCTTCAAAAGAATTCTTAAAATCTAACACATGAAAAGCAGCCATGTAAATAGGGGTCTATTGTATTACCTGATTATTTTGCTTCACCGATATAACCTTCTACACAGCAACACCAGTTGGTCGAATTGTGCCTAGAGTAAGGAACATGTGAGAAATTTGTGAGAATAAGCCGCAGGTATCACAAATTGTAAAATATATAAAGAAATACATAGATGTTATAAGTAATTTTTTGTTTGCCACAATAATTAGTTTTTGAACAAATAGAAAGCTTGTGATTACCATTTACTTACAATATAAATGGGGCGAAAGTACCACATCAAGGATAAAGTTATATAGTAGGGGCTTACCTATGCACATAGAAACAACACCAAAGCGACTATCCTTCCCGTGACGCCACATCTCATGAAGTAAAGTTGCAACACAACGTGCGCCTTAATTTCAATATATCACGGGATTAATAGAACTAAGCACCTTCGAGTGAATGAATACAAAAGAAAAAAAGGTAAATTAAGAATAAAATAAGTTACCTGTAATGCATTTGATGAGCAGATCCTCGTACCTATGAAAACGAAAATTAGCTAATTTACTAATCAACATATTAGAAAAGATCATATTTCGAAATAGAACTAATTCTTGGTTTCTTGTGCTTCATGTACATTTTTCCTTTATGCTTTTCTTTACATGCATAATAATATCTTTATATCTCACAAAAATCTTTACAGTCAAACTTCCAAATTCGGAATTTCTTTTCTCATAACCACCTTCTAGTGTGTCCCATATTGATACCTTTTTTTTTTTTTTGCCAGAACAAAGCAGTTGTTTGTGTGAACTATAATTAATAACCTGTGTTAACATGTATAACCAGATGGTTATAGTTGGTTCTCATATTGAATCAATGAAGTTTAATAACTTTTCAAACAGACATTGTATGTACAGATAAATAGGGAAAAAAACTTACGGCTCTGCCTTGCCATTCCAAAAACAGTAAGTTGGTTCTTCATTGCAATACCTATTGGAGAAGGAATAAACTGTATGAGAATATGATATATTAACACCTACTCGAGAAGGCAAAAAATATATTACAATATGATATTTCGTGACATTCAATCACGTTCATGTTTCACCGATATTTGAGTAACAGTAAAATGTATGAGAATATGATATTTGTGACATTCAATGTGTTAAAAATGATAAAGATGCACATTAAAAAAACTGACACTAAACAATCCGACATTGTAAGCATTTGTGTAAACATTACCTAACTTCGGACATATTTAGCCTTTACTGGGAGTAGATGCTATTTTTCCAAATCTGAGAGCTTGCTTACACGACTTCAAGACTCGAGCACGCGGAATGAAATTCTGCAAGTCAGGGGAGACAACCGTAAATGACTGCCTGACCAAACACACAAATTTCTGAACAAAACATTATCTTCCCTAACCTGTTAGCTACAACTCGTAATGTTTTTGTCAGCGAAAAATGCAGCAATTAGAATCTTTTCAACCTTTATCTTTGGACAAAGTGAAATTCCTGTGAAGAAGTAAGAAAACAAATCAAAATAAACACACATTATCACAATTACAATTATTTGTTTTGTACAATGGAGTCAGAAACAAAACAATGGTACCTGATGTGCCAACAATCACCCATGAGACAAAAGAAAAAATAGAATTCTTGTCTCCCATGATAATTGCAACATCTCTTTTTAATAAAGTTTCCATGCTAATATTTTACCTATTTGCTCCTTGTCATCATTATCACTACATTAATAGTAACATTAAAGATATAAGAACAACTTATATGACTTTATTTGCTGCTCAAACAATGCAGTTTGATGGGACGGAGCCAATAATAATGCACTTTTTACTTACGTTCCTGATGACACCGATGATAACCAATGTGGCTTCGCTGACATCCATAAAAAACTGATCTGTGTCCCAACCTATAATAAAATAACAAAAATAAAAGTCAAAGTTTGAATAAGTCGAAAATAGCAATAATGAAAGCAAATTTCACTAAATATAAACATTATACCTATTTGAGGGTCACCAGTGTTTGCATCAATATTTCCTAGTAAACCATTGATTCTTGCAGTTTCGTGCACAACACGTAAATCTTTACTAACGCTGTGTATAGACTAAAGAAAAGAAAGGTGATAACCTGTTGCAAATGGTGGCGTTTGTGGTGCAGCAGGAACCGATTCACGTGAGGTAAACGTATAGTCACCAGCCGTGTTCGAAGGTCCGGCTAAGTAAACGATAAAATAAGATAATTACCAATAAAGTGCACCATAATGTTAGCCTATACAGTCCGTAGATATGTTGAAATGATTTATATAGAATAAAACAAAGTAAGTTACACACCTGTTGTGAATGCAGGCATTTGTGGTGCACCAGCGTGCGGTTCGCGTGAGCTAAAAGCATACTCGACAGCCGCGTTGAACGGTCCTGGTAAGTGAGTGATAACGTGATTACGAATCAGGTAGACCATAATTCTAAGTTACATAATAAGAAAAACATTTAACATACAACGTATTTTAAAAAAATTAAATAGTCGATGTTTACCTCTCGTAAAGAACAACGATGCACCTCCTGAGAAATCTAAAACACGTGTATTAAGGGACGGTTCTACATATAAAACACCATATTCAGTGATACCACAAACTATTTTTTTGACCCAAAAAACAACAATAATATTTCATAGAAATAACCTTGACACGGACCCAAAACAGTCTGCGACTGAAAATCCAGCGTCACCGGACCACGAATCGTTGCTGTAGCATTTTCTGAAAGGTTTAGCAAACGTGTCAGAAGCAACAGTGTAACACAATGTAAAAACAAAGGAAAATGTACGCATCACCCACCATACAATCCTTTCATTTAAAATATTGTAAAGAATCCCATTCGGTTCGAAAAAATCCCAATAATTTAATTTGTACATAACTAAAACTAAAATATCCACTGAAAAAATTGAAACGTTGTTCTGAATTTTTATCCGTATCTTATTTAGAAGTCCAACAACGATTATTTATGAGAGTGTACCTTAATATTTTATTTATAAAACTGTAACTTTATATCTAATTTAAAGTTGTACCTATTTACAGTGAACAAATATCTTGCTATGCACCACCAGCATATAAATCTGCAAAATCAGTAAGTATTTGTAAATACCAATAACATTAAACCACTTTTGAAAATTTAAGAGTCAAGAGGACAACAAATCATTTGAATAACTATAAAAAAAAAAGAAGGTAGGATGAAAATGGAGAAAACTGTTATTGTTTTTCCTGCATTCACATAACATATGATGTTTGAAATTCTTTAATAAAAACTGCTCCTATTTATGAAAGGACAGTCATACATAAGCAATTTGTTGTGATTTTGTGTTACCTCTCTTGACAGCTACTTTTGTTCCATCACTCAAAACACCTTTGTATACCTTACCTAAACCACCAATCCCAATAACCCCACTTTCGTCAAAATTATTTGTAGCTTCTTGGATAGCTGCAAATGAACACCGGTAATTGAAATTTGAACTTGCACTAATCGTTGTTCCGTTAGAATACTTACTACCCATTGTTTGCGACAATCCATTAGTGGATAACAGGATCCATATCTTCGATTGATTGAGTTGTGCTTGTTTTCTTCGTTTGTACACACAGAACAAAATAGCACCCAAAATAAAAACCACTATAACCCCAACAACTACCCCAAGTATCACACCAATATTGCTTTTCGAGCCTTTCCACGATGACAGTACGGCTGACCCTCAAAGACTCCCGTCTGAATTACTCATCTTCAGAATCTCAACACCGTTCAAAATAGCATTAGGGATAAAGTTACACAACGGATTTCGATAAGAATGATAAGATGATAAGAATGAGAGAGGCGGTTTGATAGTTTCTAGAGATACATCTCATGTGGGCTGGACACTACGGATTTACCAGGCTACATCTTCAGCCCAATGTTTAAATCATTTTTTAATCCCACGTTAATATTTTAATGTAAAAAAAATAATATAAAACCCCCACCGACCATGGGGTTTACTATATAGTAGTAACGAGCTGGTGCACTCGCGCGTTGCTGCGGGAATATTGCGTTTAATTCAAACTCGAAATAGAACGATCAATTTTTTTTTTTTTTTTTTTTTTTTTGGACTAAATTTGCAAAAGATCGCTAACGGGGGACTAACGGTGCAATTTATAGCTAAACTGAGGGACTAAAAGCGTAAAATCCTTAGCTACAGTACACGCACTATTACAAATTGGTTTTTACTGTAGCAGCAACTGTTATGCACTGTAGCAACGCGATTTTCGCTTTTAGTCCCTTAACGTGGCGTTCTTTGCAAAGTTAGTCCTTAGGGACTAACAATGAAAAAAAAGTTAACCTTAGGGGCTCTTTTTGTTTATTATTTTGGCAGAAAAAGCCCCTGATGTTACTGTTCCGTTTCAAATTTAGTCCACGTCTGTTAGATTACGGGCGTTAAGGACTAACTTCGCAATTGATCACTAACCTCAGGGGCTAAAATTGGCAGACATGAAACTTGCGTGGGTACTGTTGCTACAGTAAACCGAGTTGGGTTTTAGAATATATTATAATTTCGAACAACATAATATACAAACTTAGTGAGTAACAAAAATGTTTACAGACGTAACAAAATATGTTACAGTATCTTTTTTCATCGCCGCAACGCGCATATTTCAAAACCTTGTAATATTTTCGTAGCTTATTTTTTTCATATGAATACTTGTTCTTATTGCAAACTTCTATTTTTTAGTTATTTTCTAGTCTATTATGTTTTGTTGTTGAAACTTTTTTCGTACTCAGCTTTCGTGAAAAATAAATTTTTTTTGCCCCACATGTTCAGTTTTTCTGGCTCCGCCACTGCTATGCACACAAGACTATGCCCGGTATGCATCCAAGCACATACAAGACTATTTTATGCATCCAGGCGCATACAAGTATGCACTTTTATTGATTTGTTCTCTTTGTAGAGGATAGTGCTTTTACGCATTTTCTAGATGTTAGGCGCATAAGATATGCTTATGCATCGAGATTCACGAATCTAAAATGCATTGAGGCGCACAAAACTTATGCATCGAGGCGCACACGCTTAGGCTACTTAATAGTCATTGGATGTACCAGGTGTCTTAAATCTAACGGATGATTGTGGAAATTTCATTTTGGTAAAATAAATATGCTCGGTTCGTTTTGGTAATCTTATATAATAAAAGGTCAATTTAAAATAAATAAAAAATGTATACAATATATTAAAAAAATATATAGACCGAATGGGATTTGAAGCCCAATGGCACAATCCTACGTCACGTTTTATTATCAAGAAAATATATCCCAATGTATAAATATTACAAATCAAAGAGAAAAACCATAATCATTATGTCAAACCCTAGCTAAGCATCTGTTCCAAAACACAATATGGCAAAGTGTTATATACCTTTCGAAATCCAAATGGATAGGTTGGGCGAATTCAGAGTCTAATGGTTTTTAACTAGGATTTGAACATAAATATCCAAAGTGTAATTTAGGTCCCCTAATGAATAAACATTGAGGGAGTCATCTTGAGAGTTCAAACATTTCCTAATGTGGAACTCAGTAAATGGAGTCCCTGAACTAGAAAGAATATGATAGAGTAAATGAGTACTGATAATAACTTATTGACTCTCAATATACTCAACAAACAATAGCATTCGGAACTTAGATGTTCCGAAAAATATCTAAGTGTATGATATATTAGACGGGAACTTTCTTGGGAAGATAAGTAGAAAATCACTTATCAAAGAGAGTCAAATTAAGTAAAAGACTTTGTATAAATAGGTAATTACCAAAGTAGTATTTCAAAAAAAACACGGTCCATTTAATAGTCACTCTCAACACCTCTTTCCCATTTTGGTCACGCTCGACTGCTCGACCGCTCGACTCCAGTAAAATCTTGACATGTGTCATTCCAAAGGTACTTTCAAATCTTTAGAGAATCTTTGTTACTATTTACCTTTTTAAAAGTCAATGCTCAACCGACGGTGCTCGACTTGAAACTGCTCGACTGACGGCGTACCTTTTTTAAAAATATCTTTCCAAAAGATTTGATTTGTACTTTCCGTCAGTCCTTCTTTGTATTTTTTTTTTTCTTTTTGCTGCAAACACAAAAAAAACACACACACTACACTAATTTGATCCAAAAACACACACTAATTAACTTTCAAGAACACACACCAAAAATTTTACGCTCATATTTCCCAAAACACTGTTTTTAGTTAATTTCTACATTTTATTTTTGCCAGTTTCTTCTTCGTCGGTTCATCTTCATGTTTGTTCTATAGTATTTTTCCAGTAGCCAGAATCAGACGCAAAAACCGAAAGAGGCCTTAAAACGAAATGGTAAGTTTTTTTTAGTGCTTATTGGGGCTTTGATTTATTTTTGTTCCATATTGTAACTGCTTATTAGGGCTTTGTTCTATAGTATTGTTCCATATTTTTGTATGTTATATTGTAACTTTTGTGATTCACTGCTTATTCTTTGTGCTTCGCTGCTTAGGTGTTAAGGTGTGAGTCTTAGGTTTTATTGTAAATCTTTAGTTTAAACTAGGATTGTGAGCTTTAATGAGTTTAGTTTAGTTTAGTTTAAACTAGGATTGTGAGCTTTTTGAATGTGAAGTTGCTAAGTATAAGGAGCTTATTAACGCGTTTAACAAGCTTATTAACACAGTTTATTGGTAATTAGGTTTTTTTAAATTGCTTTGTTGGGATTGCTTCAAGCTAATTAGGTGTTGGTAGAAATTTTTAACAAGCTTATTAACACAGTTTATTGTAAATTAACCTGCTGCTAGGCAAATTAACCTGCTGCTAGGCAAATTAACCTGCTGCTAGGCAAATTAACCTGCTGCTAGGGATGATAATGTTATTGCAGTTAAATAATTATATTTATTCATACTATTCTATATTAAGGGGTGTTTGTGATTGCCTATAATAAATACTTATAAGCTGCTTAAAATGAACACTTTGCGAGTTGTTTATTATTTCTTTTATACCTTATCTTAGTATTATATAATGGAATTGTTATTTTTTGTAGGCGCATGATGCTAGAGTTATTGTCAAAAGCAAATTGCATTACTTTGTACTTATGAAGGATCGATTAGACCAGCCACGGCGTACCATGTTTAATGCTACATGCTTTGGACCATGGCTTGATCTGACCTATGTGGATAATGAAGAAGGGCTTGTTCATTACATGCTTCAGAGACAATGCCACCAAAAAGATGATAACTATGATCTTCCGCTTGTATACTCTTTGAATGGACACATGCTTCATTTTGGTCGACATGAATTCTGCCTGATTACTGGCTTTAAATTTGGTCTTGTCAGTTTTAGGAAATGGCGGAGTGGTCATATCCCTTTTCGTGAACGTGTTTTCCCGCATAAGGTTGGTCAGCATGTTAAATTAATTGATCTATTATCAGTTATTGAGGATGAAGAGGTGTTTATAAAACTGTGTGATGAGGATGCTATCCGTGTTTGCCTCTTGCTAACACTTGAGGTTATATTCATGGGTAAAGAGTTGGGGTGTATCATTGATGATATTTTTATGAGGATGGTGGAGGATATTGATGAATGGAATGCAATGCCATGGGGGGAGCATATATGGAGGCAGCTTTATGATTCAATTAGAAATGTCTCTTCAAAGCATATTCCCGTTCCTATCTATAGTTTGAATGGATTCGTTGCTGCTTTCAAGGTTAATACTAACAAACTTTGTTGACATTATTTTTCTTTTTGTTCACTTTAAAGAAGATAAATTTTTTGAAGTCTGCTTACTGACATTCTTTTTCTTATTGGTACTGCTTATTTAAAAACATACCTAAAACTTAAGAAAATCCTTCCCCGTTCATTCCCCCGTTCAAAATTATATTCGTTTTCTTAATTTTTTGTAGATATGGATCATAGAGAGTACTAATAAAAGTGAAATGTGGTGGAACAAGAAGCAAGGGGTGATACCAAGAGCAGTGGCATGGTCGAAATACGTATCATTTAGAGAATTTGATAATTTTGACAATCTTTTTGCCAAGGTAAACATATATGTATTCTAATTCATTGGTCAACATGACATTTAAACAATTTGATATACCACGTAACTTTTATATTTTTCCTAGGACTCGAAACCAAACTTGGCTATTACCCCAACAAAATTTGAGGCTGAAGCGGAATGGTATATAAGGAGCTGGGAATTTTTTAGGTGGTATACCCCTAGAGCACCGCCTCTTCCAAAAGAGGGACCATGGGAGGAATACTTTCAGAAACTGGCTGCAAGAAGGGCCAGCAATAAAAGTATTGGAGAGGGTTGTTCAGTGAGTATGTCTCTTAAGGAACGGGTTAAGGCTTTGGAAGCCCGCACTGTGAAACTTGAGAATATTATTCAAGTTAGTATATTATCTTTTGCAATCGTTTAAGTATGTCTTTAATTATAATGTTCTACTAATAAGGCTTAAAACACTTTGGTATGCAGGTTTTTACATGCAAATGTTCACAGCAAGACAAAGTTCACACTTCTCCCGGAGAAAAGGTAATTTGATGATGTTGTTTGTTGTTCTTATTTCGGTTCTGACATAATAAATAACTTGCGCTAATAAAATTTTGGTAACTTTTTTTTCATCGCATTAACAGGTTTTAGATCTTTCTGATGAGTATTGTAGTGAAGACAACGATTTTTTCAAGTTGTTTGATTCGCCAGCTGTTGATGAAGTTGAAAAGCTAGAGAAAGCTGTTGATGAAGTTGAAATTAGAAGGAAACTTATTGAGAAATGCGTAACAAAGAAGAGGATTTTTGAACGTGTTGTTAGGCCACCCTATGTCATCAAGCGAAGTAAAAGTTCTCAAGTTCCTAGCCCAGAAAAACTTAGATGCCGAAAGAGTATACAAGATCCAGTTATCACCGAGAAGTTACTAGAAGTCAGACCGTGGGTAGAGGTATGATTGTTTTTTTTTGGAAATGTATATTGGTTCTAGAAGTGTATCTGGTTTTTTGGAAGGGGGTATTGGTTTTCATTAATTTTATGATGGTCATTTATGTTTATTTTGTTTTCTGTTTAGGTTCTTAAGCGACCATTCCAAAACATTGACAAAATTTATATTAGCTATGAAATTGATGGGTTCATGTTGAAGGACGGGTGGCGTAATTGTGTGTTCCCTTGGTCTGATTTGGTTGTCGATCGTAATTTCTGGGATGCTTTAATCGGCCTTGACAATAATCGTAAAGGATGGTTACTTGACGAGGTAAAGTAAATATAAGTTTACTTTACTCAGTTATTTATAAATCATGCTTTTGATTGTCTCTACCTGCCAATTGATTTCCAATAAATTCGTGCTACATGAGAGACTTGATTATGCGGTTATTAGGGCAGATATACATAATGTTGAATATAGGTTTCATTGCTGAATATGAAGACCCTCCTTAGTACCATTTGAGATGCTTGATCCTGATCGCCAGTTTTGGCTAAACAATCAGCTCCCGTTCTCGAAAGAGCCAAATCTGGTTATCAAAATCAAACACACAAACTTGTGATCCTTTTAGAGATCTTAGTGGACTCGCAAAAGGTCACTGCTTATGCAAAAAGATGAAGTTCATCATCTTGAATTCAATAACAAAAAAAGCATACAATGCTTTTTTGTATAAGCAGTGACCTTTTTCGAGTCCCCTAAGATCTCTAAAAGGATCACAAGTTTGTATGTTTGATCTTGATAACCAGTTTTGGCTCTTTCGAGAATGGAAGCTGATTGTTTAGCCAAAACTGGCGATCAGGATCAATCATCTCAAATGGTACTAAGGACGGTGTTCATA
Organism: Artemisia tridentata subsp. tridentata; assembly: GCA_021014915.2. Taxonomy (NCBI): domain Eukaryota; kingdom Viridiplantae; phylum Streptophyta; class Magnoliopsida; order Asterales; family Asteraceae; genus Artemisia; species Artemisia tridentata. Next base: position 411,147,160 of record CP139506.1, read on the forward strand.
TTAAGCAATGGAACCCATCTACAATTATAGGTATATCTGCTTTAATAGATGGGATGTGATAATTGAGGTGTGTTGATTGGGATAATGATATAGTGTGTATTGTTCATGACAGGCCACACGCCTTCATTATCCCATTCAACACGATTCCCAATAGTCACATCACATGCTTTTCTAGAATCGACAATTTTTTCTTCAGCACACCTTGGTACTTTGACCAGAGGTTCAAAGTATCAAGGTTTGCCAACGCTATTATGATGTTTGTCTCGTAACACTATCTTACTTGATATCTACTACATGTAGAGAGAATCAAATGCGGATTTTTTTTATATGTAAATGACTGAATATATTTGTTTTTCCTACAACACATTGATCTATGGGTATCTTACATGTGGCATACCAGACCATCAGATATGGACTGGTCTATGGTAAGCTGCTTTTTCCTACCATTATTGATGAAAGGAACCATGCCTGTCTGGTACGCAAACAAAGAAACGTACCCGCTAGGTTGGGGTGATGTTGAACGTGTTTTCATTCCCATAAATGAACCAGAAGCACATTGGTCCCTTGCTGTGTTTCACATCCAGACTGGTCAAGTTACATTCTTTGACAATGGACCTGTATTTGATAATGAAATGCGGCCATTCTATGTAAGTATGAGGGGTTGTCTAGAGAACAGGCTTCCGGAATTGCTAGAACAAGTAGGAGTTTTTTAGCAGAAGGGAATTGATCCTATGTCCTATAAGATTACTTTTAGCAATGCTCTCAATGTTCCCAAGCAGGCTGGAGTGTTTGATCATTGTGGTGTGTGGCTCTGCATCTTCTTATACAGGTTAGCGGTTAGCAATATTTTAGTTTTAATGGAGTATTTTTCATCGTCTTATACATGTAATGAAAAAATTATTAGAAGAAACTGTTATTTTTACATTTTTATTGCCTTAAAACTATACTCTTAACTAAACCTTTAATTTGTACAGGTTAGGGAATGGCAGACTTTTGGATGTTGATAATCCAGTTCAGACGGCATTGGCATACCATGAGAGACTGATTAGCTTTTATTACAAGCACAAGATCCATGTTGCCTGAATACTGTTTTATGTGCTTGTTTTCATAAGCATTTAGTTGTCCTGTTTGTAGACATTTGTATGGGTGTTGCCGTGATGGGTCGAAAACAAGTTTGTATGGTTCAAGACATGATTGCTTTAGTGTTTTGTGTTTGCGACTAGTTCTATGCTCAGATTTCATTTGATGGGTGATAGTCTTTTGTGTTTTGTGTCTGGGATAACTTTGATACCCATCTTTATGTATTTCTGTAGGATAACTCGGATACCCATCATTCTAAATGTAACGACTTAAAATTAAACCCTTGTACTCTTTTTATTGTTGTTATTAATATAAGTTCAGTTCATGTTATTTCCTTTTCTTTACATTTATGTTGCATGTTTAATGATAAGCTCTTGCTTTCATGAACTGCTTCTTCTTAGAACTACCTTCAGAATCACTTTCTTCAACAGTTCTCTTTCTTTTCTTTGCCACACTTTTCTTCCTTATTAACTGAGGTTGCTCCTCTGGTTCATCTACTTCATCCCATAGTGCTTCCACCCTTTCTGTATTAGTTTCAGAAGCTTCACCTTGAGAGACTTTTTCCACAACATTCTCCTTTTCTTTCACCACTTTTTGTTGCATAGCCTCAGACACTTTAGGCCTTTTGTAGTCTGGGTCCATATAAGCATATGATGGCACTTTCCTTCTTGTGAACTCTTTTATTTCTGCATCTGTGAGTGGATTAACTGGTTTGTTTAGCCTTGCATGAGCTGTGTAATATGCCTTCCTTATTTGAGCTCTATTCATCCCTTTGAAAGTGGCATACTTCCAGTGACATTGATTGTGCAAAAAGGCTTTCATTCCTTTGATCTCTTCATCTGCTGAAAATTTCTTCTTATTCACATTTTTCTTATGATGCCTTATAAAATTTGCCAACAAATCTTGTACTGCATCTGCTTGTTCCTCAGCAGTATACAATTCCCTTTCCATCTTTTGCTCTTCCATTGCCACCCTCCTATCTTCTTCTATCTGTTTTTGTATTTTCAAATCATCTTCTGCATTCCACTGAGCTTGCATACTCTTTATATACTCTGCATCACCTTCTTTTATTTGTTCTTTTTCAGCAGCAGTCATGATCTTAAATTTTTCTTTTGGTTTCTCAACTAGAATGCTTTTGCCTTCATCTGTTGATGAAATGGAGGGATGTGATGGTTTGAATGTGGAAATAGATTCTCTTATCACAACACCTTTGGCTTTTGGTTTTGTGGGTTGTGAAGTAGGTTTTGGTGTAGGTTTTGAAGATAGTAATTGGGTTGCTGCAGCAGTAGGTTCAGAAACATTAGCAGCAGGTTGGTTTTCACTAGCAGCAGGTTGCTCTGCACTAGCAGCAGACTCAACCTGTGCTTCTTTTTCAGCACTTTCAACCCCTATTGCAGCAACATCAGACCTTTTCCCTTCTTCTAAGACAACTTCATTACCAGTTCTGTCCTTCACCACAAAATCTTCATCCATATCATCATCCTCAGCTCCATAGAAACCTTCATTCATGTTGTCATTACCTACAACCTCCTTATTAGCACCATCACTAGTACCAACATCTTCATTATTAGCACCATCACCAGCAAACACTTCATTCTCAGCAATATTATCAACATTTTCATTCATTTCAATTTCTATCTCCCCTGAATCTTTCACAACATCATCTTCATTCCTCCCCTGTTTGGGAGCATCCTTCCCCAAATTAGGTTTGGAAACAGCAACCTTTTCCTTCTTTAGCCTTTTGATCATTGAAACTTTTGACCTGTGCAGCCCCTCAAGATGCCTAACTCTAAGCCTTAACTGTCTGATCTGTGCACCTTGAGATGATTTGACCAACTGTAGTTGCTTCTTCAAACTAACACCCTCCTTTTTAAGGCTTAGAACCTCAGCTGACAATTTTGTACATGTTTCCGTCAATTCTTTGATAAGTTCAATGCTATCCTCCCCACTTCGGTCTGTATTACATGACCCGATAGGTGGTTCATTGGATTTGGCATTTTGTACAAAAGTGTCATCCATCAATTCACTGGGAGAATGTTCAAGACTAGCCTCAGCACTTCGACCGGTGTTAACTGGTCCGAGAGGTGCATCATTGACAATAAACTCAGTCTCATCCCTAGGATGAGCATCTAATTCCCCCGTTTGAGCCATGTGACTGGGGTTACCCTCATTTTGTTCCTGATCAACACCAAGGTGAGGACCCTCAGTGTTATCATTAATTGGTTGGGATTGGTGAGATGGTTCAGGTGGGTCTATGGGTTGATTGGCAATGAGTTCTAGCATATATGGGGTGGGTGGTGTAATTCTTCCAGAAAAACCCTTCCCATTCTTTCTAAGGAAAGAGAACATTATACTTTCAAGTTCTGGATTTGGTTCAGTTCTCTTATGTTTAAAAGGTTCCTTTACCTTGCTATTGATTAAAAGCTGTACAAATCTCGGAAAAGCTTACACTTCACTGGAAATGTGCTTTTTCAACCCTTCAAATATGAAAGCCGAAAAATTAAAAGGTTGGCCTGAAGTTAGGCAAATCAAAGCAGAAGCTTGACTTGCACTAAATTCATTCCAACTAGTAGTTTTAGGGCTTAAACAATGTAGAAGAGTATGAATAAGGAATTTCCATTGTGGACAGAGAAGGCGTTTGAAAAATGTAAACTTTTCATTGTTCCTCTCATATCCAATGTTTGCAAGTCCTTCAAAAATAGAATTTTTAGGAAGGCAAGTTATTTCTCCATCATCTATAAGATGAAGTACTCTTCTTATAGATGATTCAGTAATAACTATGCTTTCTTGATCTACTACAGCTATTAATCTTTCTTTCCCGTTTCTAGTTTCAATCGTAACAGTCGACCAAAATATTTGAATGTGAGAAACAAATATAGTAGGATTAACTGTTAATGCATACCTAATATAGGAAGCATTAAGAAAGTCGATGGCTTCAGTAAATCCTGCACTCTCTGGAACCTTTTGAAGAAATGCTACTTTGTTGTGGTCTGTTGAAAATGATCTTTCTGCCACAAATGCCTAAAGGCTAGAGCAAACCCTAACCACAAATGCCTAAAATAAGTACTTAAAATAATCAGACTTAACGGCCCAGGTGATTTGGCACCTTCAACAATTGTTTATTCCAGGTATGTTAACAACATAAAGGTTGCAACCTACCTCGTTATGCTATTAACAATACAATGCAGACAATGCAAACCAAAAATAACCACAATGATCTATCAATCAAAGCAAAAAATAGCAAACAAAAGGGCTTATACAAACAAAAAATTAAAAAAAAAAAAAAAAAAAAAAAAAAAAAAAAAAAAAAAAGTGTGGGTTACTGTACAAATCGCACATTTTACTTACTTCTCTAGCAGCCATATCTTTGATCGGAATAATAGAGGATTTGATGCTTGTCTGTATTTCCTAATTGGCAAAATCAGCAGTTGTCTGTGTGTTCTTGAAAGAGGGTTTGATGTTCTTGAAACAGTGTTTAGTGTGTGTTGGTGTGTGTTCTTGAAAGATGTACTGTAAAATTTTTGAATTTTATTTACCGAAACAGTTAATTAGTGTATGTTTTTGGATCAAATTAGTGTAGTGTGTGTGTGTTTTTTTTGTGTTTGCAGCAAAAAGAAAAAAAAAGTACAAAGAAGGACTGACGGAAAGTACAAATCAAATCTTTTGGAAAGATATTTTTAAAAAAGGTACGTCGTCAGTCGAGCAGTTTCAAGTCGAGCACCATCGGTTGAGCATTGACTTTTAAAAAGGTAAATAGTAACAAAGATTCTCTAAAGATTTGAAAGTACCTTTGGAATGACACACGTCAAGATTCTAGTGGAGTCGAGCGGTCGAGCAGTCGAACGTGACCAAAATGGGAAAGAGGTGTTGAGAGTGACTATTAAATGGACCATGTTTTTTTTGAAATACTACTTTGGTAATTACCTCTTAAGTAAAAGACTTTGTATAAATGTGTAAAAAATTGCCAACATTGTTTCATAAAGTGAGATTGAACACATTTTAAAAATAGAAGTTTTAAAAATAGAAGTGTTTAATACAGTTAGGTAGCATTGTACTTTCTAGTTAGATGTTTGACACATTCCTATTGTCTCCACTGATAACTGTTGGAGTTTTATATTAACATCATAATAATTTATATGTAAACATAAACATAAACATCAAAGCATGCAGCGGAATATAGGATCTAATACTTGTAATTAATTAACCAAAATAAAAGAATATGCGTACCTTTGATTTCTAGCTAAACAAGAAATCGATAATCCAAGAACTAGTAAAACCCTAACTTAGGGTTTATGAACTCGACTAAAACTTAGTCGAATGGGTAAGATAACACAAGCAAAAGTATGCTTGATCTTCATTCTTGTACACACGTATTACTAACGTTTCAATGAGAAAAGCTAGGTTCTTGATCACAAACAAACCAAACACTCTTATTGTGTTTGTTTGATCGAATTCCCAAGGGTAATGGGAGGGTTCGATCGGCCAAGACACAAGGGAGGAGAGAAGAGAGAAATTAGGTTTGCTAGGAATCAAGATTAGGTGAATAATGAATACAAGAGGCCTTGTATTTATACACAACCAATCTTGGAGTCCAAGTTAGGGTAGGAATACCCTTCCTACCTCCATTCGGCCGATCATAGGATCCTAGAGGGATTCTAGATCCTTCTTGGCTACTAATTTCATCTCTAGTCCCTTAACTTGTTATTTAACGACCGTTAACTAAACCTCGTTAAATACTAACGCCCGTTAAGTGTTTATTTGTGAAATTTAATAATTAAACATAACTTATTATATTAATTATTAAAACATTGAAACTCATACGTAAAGTGTGCAATCCTGAAGTCTCGTGTTCGAAACTGGTCATACGTATATTAATTTATATCCATAAACTTAACAGCTCCCACTTGGATATGCATTAATATAGTAATGACATTGGTTAGTCTAGCATAACACCCCAATGCCCCCAGATCGACCCTGAGTGTGGTTTCCTGAAAAAAAATCTTTTGATGAATCATCATCATACTTATCCTTTTGTTTCTAATACCACGTTAATATGGATATGGATCTAAGTCATTCCATAATTAACTATTCTGTTTCTCGTTATTTATAATTGATCAAGATTACCAAATCATCTGAACGTATTCTAGATAGACCTTGGGCATGGCCATGCAAACATCTTGTCAACCCTACGAGGGGCCCAGCAGTATTATACTTTGTTAGCATTTAAATTATTAGTCAAGTGATGGTCATTTGTAACTTTAATACTTGTGTGTCGAGTAGGTTAAGTAAGTCTAGAAAAGTTGGGCTTTTGATGTTATAATATGTAAGAAAAGCTCATGTAATGTCTAGCCCATCAAAAGCCCAACCGAATCCCAAATGAAAGCCCATACAAGGAAGTAGGGCGTCACATGTTTTGCTATTTAAGGACACACTCTCACCCATTTTAGGTGTGCCTCATAGTCTTGTGTAGGTGAGAGTGTGTGTTCTCTTATGGTTTCCTTTTGTTTCTTTCTTTTCAAGTAATAAACATTCGGTTATAATCATCCTCATACGATCCATTCTCTCATCTATTCGTCTTATCTTTGAATGTCACGAGTAGTAGCATAATACAGTAGTATAGTTGTGTGATAGAGTTAGTTTTCTAGTCATAACAAGTGGTATCATCCGCCAAACAAAGAGGTAGGATTAAGTTGTGTCGTGTTTTGATCAAAAGGTTGTAGCTTTTTAGTTTTAACGTGTGTTTAATAGAAAAAGGTTGTAGCTTTTTGGTTTTAACGTGCGTATAATACAAAAAAGGTGGTAACTTTTAGTTGTTAACGTGAGTTGTTTAGTTAAAGTTTCAAGCTTTTTTAGCTTTACGTGGTGTTTAGAAAGTTTTAGATAAAAAGCTTCAAGCCTTGTGTTGAAAAAACTGGTTCTACAAAGTTTACGTGAAGTTTGAAGTTGTGATCAAGAAAAAGAGGCTACAAAAACTTGCGGTTCGAATCTACAAAAGTTGCGACTTGGTCTTTATCCATTTCTTGTATAAGAATTGTGATAAAAAAGAATCTTCATCGACTTGGAAAAATCTAATTTCTTGTATAAGAATTTAGATAGAAAAGGGTTTATAGAAATTGTGATTTTTATAGGAATTGTGATTTTTACCGAAATTGTGAAAAGCTATCGAAATTGTACAAACTGAGTCTTATCGCAATTGGTCTGAAGAACTTTTGCAAATTAACACAATCAGTCCCTTATCAAAATTGTTTTGAAGATCTTTCGGCAATTGGCAAAAGCAGTCCCTTATCGCAAATCAATTCTGATAGATCTTTCGGCCATTGGCAAAAGCAGTCCCTTATCGCAAATCAATTCTGATAGATCTTTCGGCCATTGGCAATAGCAGTCCCTTATCGAAATTGTGGCAGTTTGAAGTACTTTCAAATATTGGAAGAACTGGTCCTCTATCGCAATTAACATAAAGTGTAACAACTTAAATAATTTTTATAAATTCGATTTGAACTTTTAATTTCTACAACATCAAAGATCGCGGACTCGGTATTCTCTCGCTTGTATAAGTGTGACGAATACTTCAACAAAGGAATATCTACTAGTTTGTATAAATTAGTTAGATCGTTTATATAAATTGCCAATTTATATAAATTGGATAATTCTATATAAATTGAAATTTTGCCATAATTTGTATAAATTTTGGTCTAAATTGAAATTTCTATAGAAATTGTCATTTTATCTAAATTGTAATTTACATAACTTTGTCGAATTTGTGAACTCTTGATTTTGTCTAAATTATAGTTTAGTCAAATTTAGTAATTTTATTTAATTTGTTTCGTTTATCTAAATTGTAATAGTTAATCTAAATTGCAAACGATCATCAACAAAGAACCAAGACTTCACAACAACAACTAAGTTTAACCTTCACCAACCACAACTCCTATTTCTTTGCAACGATCCTGAATCAACTTTATCATACAACATCATCAATGGCAACTCAACAAGACATCCATGCAGCCGGTGCAGAAAACCGTCCTCCAATGTTAGAAAAAGGTGGTTACCTTCCATGGACAAGTCGTATGATCCGATACATCAAAACCAAACCTAATGGTCAAGGTAGACTCTTGCTTAACTCCATCCAGAAAGGTCTATTCAAGCCTCGTCAGATTCAAGAACCGGGTAATCCAAATGCAATACCTCCCGTTCCACCAACCTTTCGTGATCAAAAGGAAGAAGAATACACAGCAAATGATTGGAAGCAAAATGAATCTAATGACTTAGCCATGCACTTAATTCAACTTGGTTTACCACGAGAAATATTTGCTGCTGTTGACAATTGTGAAACTGCTTATGATATGTGGGAACGAGTTCGAAGGCTTTGTCATGGCACAAAAATTGGACAACAAGACATGGAAAACAAGCTGCTATCTGAATGGGAGAAGTTCACATCCACTCCGGCTGAACCAATTGAATCTTACTACACAAGGTTTTGCACTCTCATGAATGAGCTCATCAGGAACAAGTTGACACCAAGGCAAATTGTTCAAAACATCAAGTTCATCAACAACCTACCAGAGGAATGGGGATGATATGTCACGATTGTTAACCAAACAAAGAACCTTCATGAGGTGAACTATGATCAGCTCTATGACTTTTTGAAGCAAAACCAGAAAGAGGCAGATGAAGTTAGGAAAGAGAAGCTAGCCAAACAACATGATCCTCTAGCATTGATTGCTCAAGCACCAACACCTACAACAGTGAATACACAACCATCATCATCCACTTCCACTCAGAACTTCCCGCAACAACAATATGTTCCACAACAAACATTCTACCCACAACAACAACAAGTCATTCCACAACAACAATACCCATAATACCCAGAACAAGAATACGATGACAATGATGACAGTGTTGCGTTGTCTCAAGCATTTACCCTTCTATCAAGAGTATTCCAAGGACACTATTCCACTCCAACTAACAACAACCAAAGAATTTCATCAAATACTCGCAACAGGCAGATTGCACAGCCGAGTTTCAACATGGGTCATCAAGGACAAATGGTTGGAGTTTATGGGAATCAGCAAGGATATGCTACAGGGTTTCAGATGGGTAATCAAGGGCAATACACAGGCAAACAGATGGGTCAGTACATGGGTAATCAGAATCAGATGGGTCAAGTTGTTGGAAATCAGATGGGTCAGAATATGGGGAATCAGTATGGGAATGTTGCTGCTCCAGTTGCTGGGAATGCTGGGAATATGAATCAAGGGAATGTGTTAAAGTGTTTCAACTGTCAAGGAATTGGTCACATGGCAAGAAACTGTCCCACCAAGCCAAAGAAGAAAGATCTTGAGTATCTTCAGAAAGCAGTGCTCTTAGCTCAGAAGGAAAATTCAGGGTTTCAGTTGAATGCCGAGGAGAGTGATTTCATGGCTTTGATGGATGATATGGAAGACCTTGAGGATATCGATGCCAACTACATCTTCATGGCCAATCTTCAGGAGGTTAAATATGATACGAACTCTGAAGCACCTCCTGCTTATGATATCAATGGAATCTCTGAGGTACCACCATATGCTACATGTCACAATAATGAAAAGTTTGATATGTCACCTCGAAATGAACAGCATCCTTCGACTCCTGCACCCACTTACGATACATATATGGACCCCCCAAGTTGTAGCAATACTAATTTGGCTACTCCAGATATGGATCCTAATGGAAGTCTCGAGTCACAGCATACTGAGAATGATGAGGAAACACGTGCTTTATTTGAATCATTATTGAATAACTGTAGTATTGAAATTGAAAAGGTCAAAAAGGTCAATCGTGAGGTTAAGGCCGCGAATGCTAAATTGACCGCTGAGCTTGAGAGATATAAGGTGAATGAACAAGTTTTTGAATTTAATAACAAACGACAATCAGAACTTGAAATTGGTTATAGAGATTATGTTTTAAGAGAAAAACATTTGCAAATCAAATATGACACTCTCAATGTTAAGTTGAACATGCAAATAAAATCCTTAAACACGGAAATTTCTAAATTAACCAACCAACTTTCTAAACAAAAATCAACTTGTTCTGATCTTGAAAAAGAAAAGAAAGAGTTGAATGCAAGGTTTTCAAAACGTGAAAATGATCTTCTTGATGAAATCATTGACAAACAAGAAACCATTAAAAAGTTGGAAGATTTGCTTGTAAAAACGGGTCAGTCAACACAAACAATTAATTTGCTAATTAACGATCCAAACCCTATTTTACATACAATGAAGAAAATGGCTATCGGTTGTGAAAACCCTTATTATCTCAAGAAAGCTCAGAAAGAACATAATGTGTTATATAATGGTAGTGTGCTAAATGATACACATGATCCTCCTGAGGTTCGTGATTCTTATGAAACGATTGAGCTTGCTGAAGAGAGTCGAATTAAAATGAGACAAATGAACCCAGATATTAAACCAATTGATTATAACAAGCTTAACACAGACTCTGGCGTTCATCTTGTTCAAAAAGAGTCATCAATGTTTTTCAAAAAACCAGTGGCTGTCGCAAAATGAAAAGTTGTTTCAAAACATCTTTCTAACATCGAACAAAAGTCCTCTAAAAACACTTGTAACACAAGTGAAGCTAGACGATTTTTGGATGATCTTAAAAAGAGAGTTGAAATGCTTCAAATGATTATGTCATCCAAAACAAAAAGTAACCACAATGACTGGTTTTCAAGTTTTCATACAGAACAGAAAAAAGATGTTTGAAACGGAAATCAATCCTCAAATTACTACAATTTATGCGGTAGTTCTTAATGTTGAAAATAATCTTTTGAAAGAATCAGCCGAATTTGTCAAGGACCACAAATCCCTGGTGAAGGAAGCTAATGAAAACATTGAACACATCAAAGTTTTGGAAAAACATAATGACACTCTCTTCGAAGTAGCTCTGTCAACTGATATTATGTCTATAATTTACCAAACATATTCTGTGGAAGATGATGAAAGACTTCGAGCTGAGACTTCTAAAATTATTTTAAAATATGAAAATGCGCTTGCAAAGCTTGAAAAGGAAAATGTAACATATTTTAAACAACTCGATCGGAAAAAGGAAGAATGTAAGTATGAAAAATTATCATATGAGTGTGCATATGATGAAGCGAAAAGTGTACCGCTTTTAAGGGGTCATTTAAGCCCTAAATCGTATTTATTTGATCAAATATTGCCCTAAATCGTTCCTTTTGTCATTTTAGGTACTTTTGAGGAGAAATCTGGAAAAGGAGGCATTTTGGACGTTTTTGGAGCATAAAAGTGAAGAAAACGACAAAGTCTCAAAAATCGGCTAAAAGTTACCTATGACGGCGTCACATTTAACCCCAGACGGCGTCATGCCTTGGCAAGAAAAAGTGGACGTGAAATTTACTCATGATAAGCCAGTGAAAATAGCATGTGAATTCTGACGGCGTCACGCTTTAACTTGATCAAGGGCGTCACGGCTTAAATCAAAAGGGGACGACGTCACGTTCAAGGTTCGACGGCGTCAAGCCTTGATAAGCCAGAATGGATTTTGAAGAGCTAAAGAGGGACGGCGTCAAGAAGGTCATCCGGGAACCCTAAAAGCGGCGAGGTGACGGCGTCACACTCCATAACGTGACGCCGTCAGATCCAAAAATATATATATATTTTTCTAATTTTTTGTCATTAGTGGAGAGCTTAGTGTGTGGAATTTTGGGAGAAAACCCTAAGACGATTTTAGCTACTTTTTCAAGGCTTTTTGCCTTGAGATCTTCCATGTTACATTGAAGATAAGTTATCAATTAATCATTCAATATGTCTATGTGTTGTTTGATTTTATCTTATTCTTGTCTTTTGATTAACATGTTAGGCTAAATTTATCTTGTGTTTGCTTAGATCTAATGAAACCTAGCTATTGATTATTGGTTATTAGTGTGTTGTTAGTTGTATTGGATGATTGTTTATCTATGTTAGGCTTAAGAAAACTGGCTAACTTCCTATTCGGTAACTTGCTTGAACGTCTTAAGAAACATGAACCAAACGCGTACTAAAGGTTTTTATGGTTGTATTTAATGCACAAGCGAATTCTAGTGATCCCATGTTAGGAGCTTCCTAGCCGGCTCGACATAGGAGTGAAGTGGGAGCTTGTAGAGTTGGGGAAGTAAGTACGCCACCCCACGAATGGTATTAAGGAATACACCCGTCATCCACGCGACTAATACACACTAATTAACCGGTAAAAGATAGTTAGGGAGTAAGGAAATCTAAGTAAACACATTTCTCTACACATAAGTTTCTCTCCACATTTTCATTTTTGTTATTTACTTTATTTGCATTTGTAGTTATTTGGGTTAGTTGACTAGCAATTAATTCCGCCCACTCTTTCAAACCCGAGATTTTACTTGCTTTCATAAAAACTATAAAAACATAAAAAGAATCTTCCTCAACCCTTAGACCTAATTAGAGTAGCCTTTCACACCTAACGAACACTATTCCCTGTGGAGAACGATCAATCCCCCGTACTTACCACTACACTATACTACATCGGTCAGGTACACTGCCTGGTGGGGTTGTAAGCCTCTTGAGATCCCTCGAGAGGTAAAACCTGTTGTAAGGTTGCAAAACCCACGCATCAAGTTTTTTGGCGCCGCTGCCGGGGAGTAGTTATTGCTTAGGTTGAAATTTTATTTTTATTAGGTCTACTCACTAGATTCCTTTCTAGTGAGATTTTTATTTTTCTTTTTATTAGATTTCTTTAGTCTATCTATTTTCTTCGTGCTTTTGTTCGTATAAGATTTCCATTGACTCTTCCGTTCACCATTATGGAGAACGCGAATCCACCATACCACCAACCACGTAATTCACCCACTCCATATGACATCTTGATGTTTAAACAACATAAAGATGAACCTCTCTATGATGCATGGACTCGTTTTAAATATTTACTCCAAAAAGTCCCTCATCATAACTTCGATTTTTGGTCCCTAACTCAAATATTTTACAATCATGTCGACCGACATGCCCAAAGGGACATTTACCATATTGCCGGCAGGGATATTAGGGAATTAAGTGCTGAGAAAGCATGGGAAGCTATTGAGAATTGTGCCCAATATTATTATATGGTAGACAACCCAACAAACATTAATACAAGTCAATTGACCACAAATTTTGAGGATCATGAAACAAGTTTGTTTGGGGATGAATATGTTAGTGTTGAGATACCTAAGTGGATGTCATGTAATGCCATATTACAAAACAAACACATAGGTGACCTTGATATGACGGAGGATTTAGCCGAACATGATCATATTGATCAAAAAGACCTAGGTTTTGTGATTGATGACGTCGAATCTCAAGAAACACATGATGAATCTTTTAGGCAGTTTGAATATAGCAGTCAGAATATTGAGGATGATCCGTATGATTTGGACATAGAAGTTGAAATGCCTAGAGAAGCACTTGAGATACTTGGGAAAATGTTAGGGTTAGATCCTACTAAAACGCATGATGAGGATATAGGTGAGCTTGACGTAAGGAATGATGAGGTAAGTAACATAAGCCCACCAAGTGCCCCACAAGTCCTACCATCATTTGAGGCACACACACCGCCCGTGACTTACCCGGAAGAAGTGGAAGAGACTATAGGAACCCCAATAGAGGTAGAACCCTTGGACCAAACACAACTAGAGGATATAGGTTTGAATGCTTATAGTGATCACAACCTTACTCTTAGTTCTAGGGGATTTCCTATTTTTGATGAACCGGAGCCTCAACCAAAACCGTTACCTAATCTTCCATCCTTAGATGTGAATTTAGGAATTGAAAAAGGTCCCGATCCACCCATCAAACCATGTAGTCTGGGCAATGTTAAGATTAAGGTAGTAGACTCTAAGCCTTGTAGAGAGGAAGCTAACATAGGAGTGAACCATGACCTTACATACTTACATCACCCATTCATGATTGATCACAAGAAACATTATGGGTTTAAACCGGGTTTATTAGGTCAAGATGGATTCCCAACTAGGAATCTCTCGAAGTTGATAGAAGATGATCCCTTTTTAGGAGAAAACTTTAATTCACCCATTGACCAAAGTGAACTAGGTAAGGTTATGATGAAAGGAGCACACCCCTTTGAGTATATAATTCATCCGTCACTCTTTCCTCACGTGGCATACTTCCACCCAGATGGTGTGTATCGCTACTATCACCCGCACTTAATCCTAAGTGTAGAAAAAACCTCTCCTTTATCCGTTAAATAAGGGTAGAGTCAGGCTCGTGACTCGAACAAAAACAAGCGCTCTTGGGAGGCAGCCCATGCTTTATTTGCTTTGTGTGTTTATTTATTTGTTTGTTTGTTTTTATTTATTTCCGTATGTGTGTTTAATTTTTATTCTTATTAATTCATGTTAAAAACTAAGTTGTGAAAATGCTTTATCTTGTTTTTAACTTCGTCTTAACTACATATAAAGGTATTTTGCAAAAGATAAGTGTAAGGGAAATCTAAATCGGTTTACTAGAACACAAATGAACATGAATCGTAGTAATAATAAATTAACATACATATTAGTATTTGTTTGAGTCAAATGCTTGTATCGAGTCATAATGATGTTTTGCAGGAATTCCAGGAAGTAAGGTATAGGTTTTTCCAAAATTTTTCCGGAAACTTAACATGAGAATTCTGTCAGATCATTTCTGACGGCGTCAGGCCTTACAACCTGACGGCGTCAGGTTTTAATTTTCTGAAATTTTTGAAAGTTTTGTTTTTCTACCGGAATCATAAAAAGTTTTTATTAAATCTCTAACTTATAAACTCCAGGAATCTGCAAAACATTCATTCCACAAGCATTATATCCTTATATATAGATTTTTCCCGCCGATGTTATGCAGGTTTTCGTGTTTGTTTTCTCAGGTTTAACAGGTTATTTCGGACAAGGAAATGTTTTGGATCAAGCTTATGGCGATGCATTAGTCATGGAGCTTCAACATTACTTTGGAAGAAGATCTAACCGTGTTACTTCATTATCCACCGAACGAATCAGGGGAGTATTTGATTTCAATCTTTTACTTTTTGCTTTTACATCTTGTTATTTGAACATTGGGGACAATGTTCATCTTAAGTGTAAGGGGGGTAAAAGTACGATTAGAGAATGCTATTACGCTTGATTTTTGTTTGTTTAATAGTAGATGTGTAATAAAACTGAGAGAAATACTTGTTAAGGTAATTTTAGTGCCAAATTAAAATTTTTTTACAACATTTAGGAGTGAAACTTTGATCTTAATGAGCGTCTCACGGATAGGAGTTATATGACTAGCACAAAAACCGTACCACTAAAAAAATTTTCCACCCCCAAATATGTGAGGTTCGCCCCTAGAATTGGTAGGAAAAGCATTTATGCTATGATGTGTGTACCGGTAGCACTTAGATTCTAGAACTTGCGTTAGGACCATTCCAAGGCCACAAGTGAGACTACATTCGTGTAGTTAGATTTACTACATGATAAGAGGCATTAGGATTAACCCATTGTTTTACACCTGTGTTTTTGTTATAATTACATTGGCTACATTGGTCAAGTAATTCTCCCACACCCCTTTGCGTTGTACTCATTTTTAGTACACAATACCCCTAGTACACCCCTCAGAGCCTATCTTTTCGTTTCGACCTTTAAGCATTTTACTTAAAGGAAGAATTTGTTACACCCCACTAAAATGTACACCCAAATCGCCTTAGCCTACCTTGTATGCACTCATCTTTAGTGCATTATTGTTACAACATTTGTTTAAACCCAAGTTAATTATCTAGTTGATTACATGGTTGCTAAGTCGAGTCATATCCTTGTACATATTGTTTTGGGACGATTGGGACTCATGGGTAAAGTACTAGTGTAATGGAGTAATGGGGAAGAACATCATTTATTACCCCCATATGTGCTAAATGTTTTAAAAGTACTCCAAGTTTTTCAATTATCTTAATTCGAGTCATTAGATTAGTATTTGTAAAGTTATGTAAAAGTTCTAGTGTAAGGGGAATGCAATGCCCCTATGATTTATTATTTTGGATGGTAGGGCAAAAGTGTATGCAAAAAAAAAAAAAAAAAAAAAAAAAAAAAAAAAAAAAAAAAAAAAAATCGAAAAAAATCAAGAAAAATACAAAAAAATGAGAAAAAGAAAAATAGAAAAACATACGGACTACCATCCCGTTTTATTTTATGCTTATTTTATGTTTTTGTTATTTTCTTTCATTAGCTTAAATTGAGTCAAGTCTTGGCTTAGCAACATTGTATAGTACATGTAATTGATCAAGATCTTTAACTAGCCACCAGTAAAACATCCTTTATCCAACCAAACCGTGTTTTCCTTTTTCCCTACACCTAACGTTATAACCCATTTAAAAGCCCTCTTTGATAGTTTATCTTAGGTGCTTACGCCTAGTGGAGGAGGTTTTCGATCCTTTCCCAAGCCTATGGTAATCTATTTGCTATGACAGGTAGTGAGAGATATTATCCGTTTTCATTTATGAGATTTATTTGATGACACTTGAGAGATGTGAGTATCTAAACACTACTTGTGAGGTGCTAGTTTGTAATCTCCGTGCTTATTATGATTGAAGTGGAACGATTATTTGTTGTAATTACTTTTATGTTTGCATTAAATGACCCCTAACTTGTATTTTGATTAGAATAAAAGCACATTTGCTTGAGGACAAGCAAATCTCAAGTGTAAGGGTATTTGATGAAGCGAAAAGTGTACCGCTTTTAAGGGGTCATTTAAGCCCTAAATCGTATTTATTTGATCAAATATTGCCCTAAATCGTTCCTTTTGTCATTTTAGGTACTTTTGAGGAGAAATCTGGAAAAGGAGGCATTTTGGACGCTTTTGGAGCATAAAAGTGAAGAAAACGACAAAGTCTCAAAAATCGGCTAAAAGTTACCTATGACGGCGTCACATTTAACCCCAGACGGCGTCATGCCTTGGCAAGAAAAAGTGGACGTGAAATTTACTCATGATAAGCCAGTGAAAATAGCATGTGAATTCTGACGGCGTCACGCTTTAACTTGATCAAGGGCGTCACGGCTTAAATCAAAAGGGGACGGCGTCACGTTCAAGGTTCGACGGCGTCAAGCCTTGATAAGCCAGAATGGATTTTGAAGAGCTAAAGAGGGACGGCGTCAAGAAGGTCATCCGGGAACCCTAAAAGCGGCGAGGTGACGGCGTCACACTCCATAACGTGACGCCGTCAGATCCAAAAATCTATATATATTTTTCTAATTTTTTGTCATTAGTAGAGAGCTTAGTGTGTGGAATTTTGGGAGAAAACCCTAAGACGATTTTAGCTACTTTTTCAAGGCTTTTTGCCTTGAGATCTTCCATGTTACATTGAAGATAAGTTATCAATTAATCATTCAATATGTCTATGTGTTGTTTGATTTTATCTTATTCTTGTCTTTTGATTAACATGTTAGGCTAAATTTATCTTGTGTTTGCTTAGATCTAATGAAACCTAGCTATTGATTATTGGTTATTAGTGTGTTGTTAGTTGTATTGGATGATTGTTTATCTATGTTAGGCTTAAGAAAACTGGCTAACTTCCTATTCGGTAACTTGCTTGAACGTCTTAAGAAACATGAACCAAACGCGTACTAAAGGTTTTTATGGTTGTATTTAATGCACAAGCGAATTCTAGTGATCCCATGTTAGGAGCTTCCTAGCCGGCTCGACATAGGAGTGAAGTAGGAGCTTGTAGAGTTGGGGAAGTAAGTACGCCACCCCACGAATGGTATTAAGGAATACACCCGTCATCCACGCGACTAATACACACTAATTAACCGGTAAAAGATAGTTAGGGAGTAAGGAAATCTAAGTAAACACATTTCTCTACACATAAGTTTCTCTCCACATTTTTATTTTTGTTATTTACTTTATTTGCATTTGTAGTTATTTGGGTTAGTTGACTAGCAACTAATTCCGCCCACTCTTTCAAACCCGAGATTTTACTTGCTTTCATAAAAACTATAAAAACATAAAAAGAATCTTCCTCAACCCTTAGACCTAATTAGAGTAGCCTTTCACACCTAACGAACACTATTCCCTGTGGAGAACGATCAATCCCCCGTACTTACCACTACACTATACTACATCGGTCAGGTACACTGCCTGGTGGGGTTGTAAGCCTCTTGAGATCCCTCGAGAGGTAAAACCTGTTGTAAGGTTGCAAAACCCACGCATCATATGAGCGTGCATACAAAAACATGAAAGAACAAAATGATCATTTAAAGTCTCAGCTTGAAAGTCAAAATAGGAAGGGTGAGGAAACTAAGATTGCAAAACCAAAAATGTCAATTTCAACACCCTTGCCTAAGGAAAATGAAAAAGGAAAAGAGAAAGCGGTTGTCGAAACATCAAATGTTATAGCACCTGGCCTGTATAGGATTAGTCCCACTACTGCATCTACCTCTACATCTAAAACATATAGGGCGATAGATAAAAGTGTGAAAGATAATCCAAATGAGACTAGGAATGCTAAAACTGAATCAAAGGACAACAAGATAAATCCTAATGCTTGTGTCTTACCTTCTACAGGAGTAGAAAGTACCTCTAGGAGCAGCGGACTAAAGCCTAGGAGCAATACAAGGAACAATAGAGTCTCGCCTGCCTCTGAGAGTGAAAACAAGAATAAAACGGAAAATATAGAAGAACAACCTAGGATTTTATCGCTTTCGAATAAGAAACATATGTCATCTGGATGTAGTGTTAAGACTACTGTTTCTAGTGCATGTAATGAATCTGTTGGTTTAATGTGCAAGAAATCTTTGTCTGAAAATGTTTGTGATGATATTGTTTCTAATAATGTGCATGTAAATGATAAGCCTGACCAGGAAGATGTTCCTTTAGGCACTAGTGCTAAGACTAGATATATTCAAAGACTTATTGCAAAATCTAGGTTAACCACTAGTCAAATATTGCCTAGGAACTATCTTAAGTTTTGCACTTGGATACCAACGAGTAGAGAATTCACTTTAGTAAATGGTAAATTAAGGGTTCCAAAAGAACCAGTAAAAACTGTCTATGAATGTGATTCGTCTGTTACCCCTAACCCAATGGAACCAAATGATAAACGGTTTCCAAATGCAAAATCATCTGTTATTGGCAGGTTATCGAAATATGTCTTTGGATCGTCGACTCGGGTTGCTCCAAGCACATGACCGGAAATCTGAAGCTGCTGATCAACTTTGTATGGAAGTTCATGGGAACTGTTCGGTTTGGAAATGATCATGTAGAAGCTATTTTGGGTTATGGAGATCTTCAGTTTGGGAATTTCTTAATCACTCGGGTTTACTATGTCGAAGGGTTGGGACATAATCTGTTTTCAGTCGGGCAGTTTTGCGATGCAGATTTAGAGGTTGCATTTAGGAGAAATACTTGCTTCGTTAGGAACTTGATTGGAGATGATCTCTTAACCGGAAATCGTGGCACCAATCTCTATGCTATAGACATAAACCAAATGGCCTCTTTATCACCAATTTGTCTCATGACAAGAGCTGACGAAACTAAGTCCTGGTTGTGGCACAGACGTTTATCACATCTCAACTTCGACACCTTAACCAAACTTGCCAAAGACGACATCGTCACCGATCTCCCAAAGTTCAAATACACCAAAGAACACTTATGTCCATCCTGTGAGCAAGGCAAAAGCAAACGGGCAACATACAAACCTAAAACCGTACCAAGTTCAGTCGATAAGTTACATTTGTTGCACATGGACTTATGTGGCCCAATGAGAGTTGAAAGTATCAATGGAAAGAAGTATATTCTTGTTATTGTCGATGACTATTCAAGATATACATGGGTAAGGTTTCTAAGATCAAAAGACGAAGCACCAGGCATCATCATCACCTTTCTGAAGCGAATTCAAGTTCTACTTCAAGCTCCAGTTAGGATAGTAAGAACTGACAATGGCACAGAATTCACTAATCAGGAGTTAAGAACATATTTTGAAGAGACTGGAATTACTCACCAGACATCAGCTATTAGAACTCCACAGCAGAATGGGGTAGTTGAAAGAAGAAATAGAACTCTTATGGAAGATGCTATGGTAAATGCTTAAACATATACCTTTATTTGACCAAAATAACCAAAAACTAACCAAAATGCCAAGAGATATTTGTGTTTTTGTGTTTATGTTTGTGTAGGCAACAGATAAACAAAAAAGGACAAAAATCAAGAAAAACCCGGAAAACACGAGCACGAGATTTGAAAAAGATATTTATAGCCGGAATCGGGGAAGAAATCATCAAAGAAAAATAAATTTGAAGAATGACAGAATTAGTCCCTGGAGTTTCAGAAATTACAAAATTGGTCCTTGTACTTTATTGCTAAACCAAAAACTAAAAATACAAACCCAAAAACCAAACCGGACCTTTTCTATTATAAACCCACACCCAATCCAGCCCAACAATAACCCGAGCCCACTACCCTTTATACCCAACCGGATCCCACAACCCAACCCATAAACCCGGTCAACACTAATAACTCCCAGTCAAAACAAAATTACCCGCCAACCCTTTTTCCCAGATTATTAATGTTCCTCAAGAACCCTAATTACCCCGTTCTTAAATTCACCACAATTAAGGGTAAATTAGTACTTCATACGCACTTCTAGAAGAAGTCTGACATGTCAGGACTGACATGTCAGCAATTCCAGGGCAATTCGAAGCATTTGATTAGTTGATGATGCGTGTAATTCTGATCTAAGGGCTAAGATTGATGGATTGTTGTCCAAGAGTGATCTAAGGGCTAATAACATCTCAAAGAAGCACAAATTGTGGTGAGGATCGATGACATGAACACCCTAGAAGCATCCAAGCTCGACTATAAATAGAGGCTTCCTCTTCCTCATTTGATAAGAAGTTTTTAAGTAGTGTTATGCTGTAATTTTCATTTCTTAATTGTAATCTCAAGTTTTCTCATAGTGTAATCAAGCTTTATTAATGAAATTGTAGCTTTACTCTTTAATCCAAGTTGCTTATTTACTTGTATTCTCATTTAAAGTTGTTAGTTAAGCTCTTTTACTGTTTCATAAGCTTTTTCTACTTTAGTATAAGCTTTTCAAACATCATTTCTCATTATTATTGTTCTAAATCAGAAATTCCAAAAAAATCCAAAAATATGTTTCAAATTCTTAATCTCAGCTTCAATAAGCTGTTTTTCATTAGATTAAGCTCATACTAGCTTCTATTAGCTTTTGTGAAGCTTATTAGGAACTGAATCAGTTTCAATCTCAAAAGTTACCAAAAGTCAACAAAAGTCAAAGTACTGTTCAAATAAGCTGTGGAAGAATAAGCTGTACTGGAAGAAGCTTATTGGGGTATTATTGGCTTGTGCTTAACAAGCCTGGGTTATGTGATTAGTATTTCATCATTGTTTCAGCTGTAGGGACTTGTAAGTTCCATTTTAATTCAAAATTTATAGCTTATTTCTGTTCTATTGCTTATTTCTAGTGTAGCAGTGCTTATTTGAGTAGTTGTAGTCAATTTGATCTATTCTGTAGTTTAATTGATAGTAGTTGACAGGTTTGGTCTCATTTTATTCTTAAAAATCATAAAAAGCTAAAAAAATAGTCATTAATAGGAGTAGCTTATTTAGTGCTTATTTTTCAATTGTAAGTTGCTTATTAGGTTAAGAACAAGTTAGATAATCAATAGTGTAGCAGTATCATAGCTTATATTGAGGGTTTGTAGTGTAAAATTTCTAAACCACTTTTCTAAAGGGGTGTTTGGCAAATGGTACTTCTGAGTTAAAATTAGCTAGACCACTGTTCATTGACCACTTATGAGATTTGATTGAGCTTATCTGAGGTTGTTTGAGTAGTTGTGATAAGGATTTAAGCAGTTGAGAAGTACCTTGTAGACTTGTATCAGTAAGGGATAATTTAGAAGCTGAACTGCCTATATAAGCTAGTTATAAGTTGAGCTTATTTAGGCCATCATCTTTTGGCATTTTTGTGTTCCTTTCAGTGGTTAAAGTGACAATACATAAGTTGGGTAAGTTTCATTAAGTATCAAAGATTCTGAGGTCCAATAACCCCAACTGCATCATCAGACTGTTTTTGTAGCCCCAAATGGCAAATTTAGCTCTAGCTTTTGATCTTTAATTGTTTCATTTTAAGACCAAATAAGCTGGAAATCTGCACTATAGTTCCTTGGTGGCTTGTTTAGCTAATGCTCATTGTTGAAAATTTTAAGATCAGCTTTGTGATAGCTTTTTGGGCTATAAAAGTACCTCAGAACCATATGCTATAGGGCTGCAACTTAGAAGATTTTGGCTTATTCATGTTTTTGTTCTTGTCTGCTAAAGCTTATTGATATTTCTGAGTTAATTTGGTTATATAGCATAGAGTTAGTTTGCATTAGCTTATTCTAGGAAGCCCTTAGCTTATCTCAGCTTTTCCTCATTTGCATCTTGGCTTTTCTTTGTTTTAAACTTCTTTATAAGCAAACTGTTTTGATCTAATAAGCTGGATCTCAGCTTATTTGTAGTTTTCAGAAAAAGCTTCAGTTTCAGAAATAGCTTATTTTAAAGTGCTTAATAGGATTTTTAAAAGAAAAACAAAAAAAATAAAATAAAAGGAAAAAGGTCAAGAGCAGGGTTCGAACCCTGGTCTCTACCCTCACACATACACCTCACTCCCAACTGCCCTTGGGACTTCTTCAGTCATATTTTAACTCAGTTTCATTCTTATTGGCTTATTTCCTTTAGTAGCTTATTCCAGCTTATCCGGATAAGCTGGCACCTCAATATAATTTTTTCTAGACTCAGAAGAATATTTAGGACTTTCCCAAAAAATTTCATAATTTTCCATCGCCTTTAAGTATTTTTTACTTAAATTTTATTTTTAAAATAGTTTTAATTCATAATAAATTAAATAAAAATCAAAAAATTATAATTCTTTTTTCTAAAATTTTCTTTTAGTATTGAGCACTTAGGAAAATTATTATTTTTATTTCTAGAGCTTATAATTTAGGAGTCCACTATTTAGGTGCGTTTTAGAATTTCGTAACGTACGTTTTTAAGTTTAATTTGCGTTTTAGGAATCGTGTGCTTTAATTGATTGTTTTCTTTGCTTGATTAATTGTTTTTACTTGTTATTTCATTATCTTTAGTGTAAAACTCCAAAATATCACTCTTATATCACTATTCACTTCACTTTTCGACACCGTAACCGACAACTCGACTTCAACCTTCGTTGGGACTACGACCCGGGAAATACATCCGTTGTATTCCTTTGGACTTATAAATATACTAATTGGTTGAAAAACACCAAATCATGCTCGCACAATGCTAATTTATTCCAGTGCACCGTTATTCTTATGGGCTGATGCTGTTGCCACTGCTTGTTTTACTCAGAACCGATCCCTAATCCATCCAAGATTCAATAAAACCCCATACGAATTAGTGAACAACAGAAAACCCGACATCTCTTACCTTCATGTATTTGGCGCTTTGTGCTATCCTACGAAAGACAGAGAAGATCTGGGGAAGCTGAAAGCTAAGGGTGATATTGGAATCTTCATTAGTTATTCAGATAACTCGAGGGCATTCAGGGTGTATAACAGGAGAACGAAAAGGATTATGGAGACGATGAATGTGAAATTTGACGAGATTTCACAAATGGCTTCTGAGAGACTCGCTCTAGAACCCGCGCTTAACCTGATGGCTTCTAATCATACCAGATTAGGACCCGCACCAAACAGTCAAACTTCTGGACATCTTAGTTCCGGACTCGTACCCCAAAGAGCTCAGTCAACTACCACAGATAAACCTACAAATCAAGAACTGGAAAACTTCTTTGAGTTTATGTATGATGAATACTATGGTGGAGCTTCGACAAATACATTCAACAATGTTCCGCTGCACCCGCTCAACAACATCAACCACCACCACCACCACCACAAGATGCATCCACCACATTCGAAGCTGACGCACCAACTCCCTCAACGTCGTCAACATCTACTCCAGCAACTCTAGTGATTGAAATTGTTTTACCACGAGTTGATGAGCAAAACCACAATACCCCAATTCAAGAAGAACAACAACAAAACGATGTTGTGTTAGAAGAAGAACCATTTGAAAACCCATTTGCAACGGAATCTGCTGAATCTTCTTCTAGGTTACAAGAACCATCCAACACGTATTCGTTAAATCCAAGGTACCCTTCTACGTTACAGTGGACAAAATACCATCCAATAGAACAAGTCATTGGTGAACCCTCACGGCCAGTTCAGACGAGGAAACAGCTCACCACCGATTCTGATATGTGCATCTATGTCTGCTCAGTCAGTCTAAAAGAGCCAAAGAACATTCAGGAGGCGATGGCAGACAATGCTTGGATTGAAGCGATGCAGGAAGAACTTCTTCAATATCAATTACATGACACTTGGGATTTAGTGCCAAGACCAATAGACAAACTTGTCATTAATCTTAAGTGGTTATGGAAGAACAAAAAGGATGAAGAGATGACTGTAATTCGCAACAAAGCTCGTCTAGTGGCCAAGGGATTCAGATAAGAAGAAGGAATAGATTTTGATGAGTCATTCGCACCAGTAGCAAGGCTTGAGGCGGTCAGGATTTTCTTAGCATATGCAGCTCATAAAAACATCACGGTCTATCAGATGGATATCAAGACAGCATTCTTGAATGGAACTCTGAAAGAAGAGGTGTACGTGAGTCAGCCAGATGGATTCGTTGACAAAGATCATCCCGACTACGTCTACAAACTAAAGAAAGCTATCTATGGTTTGAAACAAGCCCCACGGGCATGGTATGACGAGTTATCATCTTTCCTAATTCAAAACAATTTCACCAAAGGAACAATTGACCAGACCTTGTTTACCAAAAAATTCAAATATGATATTTTGATTGTTCAGATTTACGTGGGCGACATAATTTTTGGGTCCACTAATCCGAAACATTCAAAACATTTTGAAAATCTCATGAAAAGTAAATTTGAAATGTCCATGATGGGGGAATTAAAATTCTTTCTTGGTTTACAAATTCATCAAACCCCACGTGGTATTTTTATAAATCAAGCTAAATATACTATTGAGATTTTAAAGAAACATGGAATGGAAAATTGTGACTCTGTTGGTACACCAATGGTCACTTCACCCAAAATAGGTGCTGATTTATATGGGAAACCCATGGATCCGAAAAAATATCGGAGCATGATTGGTTCTCTCATGTACTTAACTGCTAGTCGACCCGATATACATTTTGCTGTCTGTTTATTAGCACGGTTTCAGGCAAGGCCTACCGAACTTCACCTCCAAGAGGTTAAACGGATCTTCCGGTACCTACGAAAAACCATTAATATGGGACTTTGGTATCCGAAGGATTCGGAGTTTACACTAACAGCCTTTTCAGATGCCGACCATGCTGGTTGCCAAGTTACCGCAAAAAGTACATCCGGGGGAGCACAATTTCTGGGAGAAAAGCTAGTAAGCTGGTCATCACTGAAACAAGACTGTACGGCATTATCAACCGCTGAAGCCGACTATGTGTCTCTATCTGCGTGTTGCGCCCAAGTTCTATGGATGCGGACACATGATGAAGCGAAAAGTGTACCGCTTTTAGGGGTCATTTAAGCCCTAAATCGTATTTATTTGATCAAATATTGCCCTAAATCGTTCCTTTTGTCATTTTAGGTACTTTGGAGAAGAAATCTGGAAAAGGAAGCATTTTGGACGTTTTTTGAGCATAAAAGTGAAGAATTCGACAAAATGCCAAAGCTGCTGGAAAAGTACACATGACGGCGTCAAGGATTGCTCCTGACGGCGTCACGGCTTGGCAAAAGAGGTGGATATGACAAATACACGTGACGCGCCAGAAAGTTTTACAAAGGAAGTCTGACGGCGTCACCCTTTAAGGTGATCAAGACCGTCTCGTGCAAAGACAAAGAGAGATGGCCATCAGGATTAAAGAGTGACGGCGTCACCCTTAACCTTGACGGCGTCAGCTTCTGATAGGCCAGAACGGATTTTGGAGGATTAAAGAGGGACGGCGTCAAGAAGGCCATCAAGAAACCCTAACCGCGGCGAGGTGACGGCGTCACGCTCTATAACGTGACGCCGTCAGATCTGTTTTCCTATATATATTTTCATAATTTTTAGTCATTAGTGTGCAACTTTGTGAGGAGAAACCCTAAGACGATTTTTCGGCCATTTTTAAGGGTTTCATACCCTTGGATCTCCCATGTTCAATTGAAGATAAGTAATCAATTAATCATTCAATATGTCTATGTGTTGTTTGATTATATCTTGTTCTTGCCTTTTATTTAACATGCTAGGCTAGATTTATCTTGTGTTTGCTTAGATCTAATGAAACCTAACTATTGATTATTGGTTGTTGGTGTGTTATTAATTGTATTGGATGATTGTTTATCGATGTTAGGCTTAAGAAAACTGGCTAACCTCCTATACGGTAACTTGCTTGAACGTCTTAAGAAACATGAACCAATGCGTACTAAGGTTTTTATGGTTGTATTTAATGCATGAGCGAATTCTAGTGATCCCATGTTAGGAGCTTCTTAGCCGGCTCGACATAGGAGTGAAGTAGGAGCTTATAGAGTTGGGGAAGTACGTACGCCACCCCACGATTGGTATTAAGGAATACACCCGTCATCCACGCAATTAATACACACTAATCAACCGGTAAAAGATAGTTAGGGAGTAAGGAAATCTAAGTAAACACATTTCTCTCCATATAAGTTCCACAACCTTTTTATTTTCGGTTATTTTATTTTATTTGCAATTGTAGTTATTTGGGTTAGTTGACTAGCAACTAATTCCGCCCACTCCTTCAAACCCGATATTTTACTTGCTTTTATAAAAATATAAAAAAAATACAAAAAAGAATCTTCCCTCACCCTTAGACCTATTAGAGTAGTTTTTCAATCCTAATGACACTATTCCCCTAGAGAATGATCAATCCCCCGGTACTTGCCACTACACTATACTACATCGGTCAGGTACACTGCCTGGTGGGGATTGCAAGCCTCTTGAGATCCCTCGAGAGGTAAAACCTGTTGTAAGGTTGCAAAACCACGCATCAAGTTTTTGGCGCCGCTGCCGGGGAATAGTTATTGTTTAGGTTGAATTTTTATTTTATTAGGTCTACTCACTAGATTCCTTTCTAGTGAGATTTTTATTTTATTTTTCTAGGTTTTCTTTAGTCTATCTTTTTTCTTCGTTTCTTTGTTCGTAACCATTACCATCCGACATCATGGAAGGTGGTAATATCCTCGATCCCAACAACCCACCACCACAACAACACCCACCTCCTAGAGCCCGTACCTTAGGAGACTACTCCCGTCCTAGCCACCATGGCTATCGAAACACCATTGAGCTCACTCAAGGAGCCAATGTCACTCCCTTGCGATCCGACACCATCCGGTTGGTGCAAAGCGGATGCGCATTCCATGGACTTCGTTCTGAAGATCCTAATCAACATCTCAAGGACTTTCTCAAAATCGTTGATTCCATAGACCTTGATGTTGCCACTCGAGAGACGACCCGACTGCGTCTCTTTCAATTCTCTCTGCGGGACCAAGCTAGTCAATGGCTAGAGCGTCTACCCGCAGGATCCATCACCTCTTGGGATGATCTCACCACTCGTTTCCTTGCTCAGTTTTTCCCACCAGGAAGAACTACCAAGCTAAGGAATGATATCTTGATGTTCCAACAACGTTAAGGCGAAACCCTCTACGAGGCATGGACTCGATTCAAGGATTTACTCCAAAAAGTCCCTCACCATGGCATAAAACTTTGGCTCCAAGTCCAAATCTTCTATGACCACATCAATCTCTCCACGAGGCAAACCATTGACCAATCGGCCGGTGGTAAGCTACGTGATCTAAGTGCGGAAAAATCATGGGCTCTCTTGGAAGATCTTGCTCTTTATGACAACGAAAGTTGGAATGATCCCCGTGATTTGAATAAAACGGTCAAGGCAATATCTTTGCCTTCGAACAATTCAAGCACTTCCGACCGTAGGATCATAGAACTTGAAGACCAAGTCAAGTTTCTTATGAAATCCTACGAGGCTCCTAAACCTTCAAGCCAAGTGAACAAAATCACTTCTTCGTGTGAATTATGTAGTGGTCCCCACGACACTCGTGATTGCATGGAACTCCCCGAACAAGCTTTTGCGGACTACGCATCCTCGCGTACCGACGGAGCGGGAGACAAGTGGTACACTTTTAAACCCGAGCCAAATCCCTACGGTGATTCATACAACCCCTCATGGAGAAATCACCCAAACCTTAGGTGGAAGCAAAGCCAAAACGCACAACAAACCAATTCTTCCAACCCACCTAATCGTTTTCAATCAAGCGGTTCCAACTCGAACCGTACTTTCAACAACAATCCTTCCAATTATGGTAGTACCAATAAGCTTTAAGGGTTGATGTCCAACTTCGTGACATCTCAAGAAGCTCGTTTAGCAAAGTTTGAAGCCGATTTCAAACAAAAACAAAGCGAGATGACCAATAAGATTGACACTTTGTTGAAAGCCCTCAATGACCGAGAAATGGGAGCACTCCCTAGCAACACAGTCAAGAACCCGAAACTAAGCGTCAACGCCATTTCATCGGTTTCGTCTCCTAGTTCTTGTCCACAATATTATTCGGTCAATTCCATGAGCACGTGTTTCAAACAAACCCAAGTCATCCAAAAGGACCAACAAGTTAAGATATCCAACACTAAATTGGTCAACAACATAGTTGAAACACCTCCCACTCAAAACCTTGACGAAGAATTCAAGGAGCTCCACCTTGAAAGTCCGGTTATTGATGTGTTGGATGAGAAGAAGCTCAAGTTAGGCGAAAAAGGGACCGCCTTTGTTCAAAACAAGCTACCTAAGAAATTAGATGATCCGGGCTTATTTGTTCTACCTTGCAAGATCGGTAATTCGGAGGCTTATGACACATTAGCCGATCTTGGATCAAGCCTTAACCTACTTCCGTTACCTCTCTACACCTCTCTAAAACTAGGAAAACTTGAAGAAACCGAGGTAATAATAGGCTTAGCGGATGGAAGTGTTGCTTACCCGGTTGGAGTAGTCATGGACGTGTTAGTACACATAGGAAAACTAACCATTTTAGCCGATTTCCACGTCCTTGATGTGGTTAGCGACCCTACATGCCCCTTGTTGATAGGTAGAGGATTTTTGGCGACCGCTAGTGCTATGATTGATTGTAAGGAATCTAAGATAGCGGTAGGAGAATGTGATACTTGGTCAGTCTATGATGTGAAGAAACATGCCTATGATACTAGTGAGGAACCAATACCCCATGGGTTAGAATTAAATAGGAGACCATCTAGATATGGACCTTGGATCGATAGAGACTTCATAGGACCCCAACGCCCATTTTACCTAGAAGAGGACTTTGTGAACCGAATACATACGGTAGAGCAACTCTTGGCTAGGGACACCGAATTGGATCCATTTGAAGACCCTCTAGTTTTTAGGAAGATGATTGATTTCCTAGGAGTTTTGCCAATTAACCTAGGGATGAATAAGTGGACTTGTGAGGACGATGATCATAAGTGGGATTGGGACAAACCACCCAAAGATGGAGATGGGTCATGGCATATTAAGATGACATTGTATGACCCGGATGGAGAGAAGTTTGAAAAGATATATCGTACTATGCGGACCAATAGAAAACTTCAATCCAAGCTTAACCCTAAAGATGTCCTCGATGATGATCTCACTTACATAGGTTAAAAGAACTTTGAGTCTAGCTACAAGACTCGTTAATAAAGAAAATCGCTTCTTGGGAGGCAACCCAAGCTTTATTTGCTTTGTGTGTTTATTTATTTGTTTGTTTGATTTTATTTGCTTCCGTATGTATGTTTAATTTTTATTATTATTGATTCATGTTCGAAACTAAATTGTGAAAATGCTTTATCTTGTTTTTAACTTCGTCTTAACTACATATAAAGGTATTTTGCAAAAAGATAAGTGTAAGGGAAATCCAAATCGGTTTATTAGAACAGATGAACATGAATCGTAACAATAATAAATTAACATACATATTAGTAATTGTTTGAGTCAAATGCTTGTATCGAGTCATAATGATATTTTGCAGGATTTCCAGGAAGTAAGGTATAGGTTTTTCCAGAAATTTTCCGGAAACTTAACATGAGAATTCTGTCAGATCATTTCTGACGGCGTCAGGTTTTAATTTTCTGAAATTTTTGAAAGTTTTGTTTTTCTTCCGGAATCATAAAAAGTTCTTATTAAATCTCTAACTTATAAACTCCAGGAATCTGCAAAATAATCATTTCACAAGCATTATATCCTTATACAGATTTATCCCGCCGATGTTATGCAGGTTTTCTTGTTTGTTTTCTCAGGATTAACAGGTTATTTTGGACAAGGAGATGTATGTGGAATCAAGCTTTTGGCGATGCTTTAGTCTTGGAGCTTCAACATTACCTTGGAAGAAGATCTAACCATGTTACCCCTTTATCCACCGAGCGAATCAGGGGAGTATTTGATTTCATTCTTTTACCTTATTTACTTTTACATCTTGTTATTTGAACATTGGGGACAATGTTCATCTTAAGTGTAAGGGGAGGGTAAATGATGATACCTTAGAGAATACAATTGCACTTGATTTTTGTTTGTTTGATGGTAGATGTGTAATAAAACTGAGATAAATACTTGTTAGGGCAATTTTAGTGCCAAATTTAAAAATTTTTACAACATTTAGGAGTGAAACTTTGGTCTTAATGAGCGTCTCATGGATAGGAAGTTATATGACTAGCATAAAACCGTACCACTAAAAAATTTTCAACCCCCAAATATGTGAGGTTCGCCCCTAGAATTGGTAGGAAAAGCATTTATGCTATGATGTGTGTACCGGTAGCACTTAGATTCTAGAACTTGCGTTAGGACCATTCCGAGGCCACAAGTGAGACTACATTCGTGTAGTTAGATTTACTACATGATAAGAGGCATTAGGATTAACCCATTGTTTTACACCTGTGTTTTTGTTATAATTACATTGGCTACATTGGTCAAGTAATTCTCCCACACCCTTTGCGTTGTACTCATTTTTAGTACACGATACCCCTAGTACACCCCTCAGAGCCTATCTTTTCATTTCTAACTTTAAGCATTTTACTTAAAGGAAGAATTTGTTTACACCCCACTTAAATGTACACCCAAATTGCCTTAGCCTACCTTGTATGCACTCGTTTTTAGTGCATTATTGTGACAACATTTGTTTAAACCCCAAGTTAATTATCTAATTGATTACATGGTTGCTAAGTCGAGTCATATCCTTGTACATATTGTTTTGGGACGATTGGGACTCATGGGTAAAGTACTAGTGTAATGGAGTAATGGGGAAGAGCAACATTATTACCCCCATATGTGCTAAATATTTTAAAAGTACTCCAAGTGTTTCGATTATCTTAATTCGAGTCATTAGAATAGTTAATTGTAAAGCTATGTAAAAGTTCAAGTGTAAGGGGAATGCAACGCCCCTATGATGTATTATTTTGGATGGTAGGGCAAGAGTGTATGCAAAAAAAAAAAAAAAAAAAAAAAAAAAAAAAAGTAGAAAAAAACATACGGACTACCATCCCGTTTCATTTTATGTTTATTTTATATTTTGGTTATTTATTTCATTAGCTTAAGTCGAGTCTAGTCTTGGCTTAGCAACGCCATATTGTACATGTAATTAATCAAGATCTTTAACTCGCCACCAGTAAAATATCCTTTATCCAACAAAACCGTGTTTATCATATCCCTACACCTAACGTTATAACCCGTTTAAAAGCCCTCTTTGATAGTTTATCTTAGGTGCTTATGTCTAGTGGAGGAGGTTTTTGATCCTTTCCCAAGCCTATGGTAATCTATTTGCTATGACAGGTAGTGAGAGATATTATTCATTTTCATTTATGAGATATACTTTTATGACACCTGAGAGATGTGAGTATCTAAACACTACTTGTGAGATGCTAGTTTGTAATCTCCGTGCTTATTATGATTAAAGTGGAACGACTATTTGTTGTAATTACTTTTATATTAGCGTTAAATGACCCCTAACTAGTATTTTGATTAGAATAAAAGCGCATTTGCTTGAGGACAAGCAAATCTCAAGTGTAAGGGTATTTGATGAAGCGAAAAGTGTACCGCTTTTAAAGGGTCATTTAAGCCCTAAATCGTTCCTTTTGTCATTTTAGGTACTGATGCGTGGGTTTTGCAACCTTACAACAGGTTTTACCTCTCGAGGGATCTCAAGAGGCTTACAACCCCACCAGGCAGTGTACCTGACCGATGTAGTATAGTGTAGTGGTAAGTACGGGGGATTGATCGTTCTCCACAGGGAATAGTGTTCGTTAGGTGTGAAAGACTACTCTAATTAGGTCTAAGGGTTGAGGAAGATTCTTTTTATGTTTTTATATTTTTATGAAAGCAAGTAAAATCTCGGTTTTGAAAGAGTGGGCGGAATTAGTTGCTAGTCAACTAACCCAAAATTACTACGGATGCAAATAAAATAAAATAACAAAAATGAAAATGTGGTGAGAAACTTATGTGTAGAGAAATGAGTTTACTTAGATTTCCTTACTCCCTAACTATCTTTTACCGGTTAATTAGTGTGTATTAGTCGCGTGGATGACGGGTGTATTCCTTAATACCATTCGTGGGGTGGCGTACTTACTTCCCCAACTCTACAAGCTCCTACTTCACTCCTATGTCGAGCCGGCTAGGAAGCTCCTAACATGGGATCACTAGAATTCGCTTGTGCATTAAATACAACCATAAAAACCTTTAGTACGCATTTGGTTCATGTTTCTTAAGACGTTCAAGCAAGTTACCGAATAGGAAGTTAGCCAGTTTTCTTAAGCCTAACATAGATAAACAATCATCCAATACAACTAACAACACACTAATAACCAATAATCAATAGCTAGGTTTCATTAGATCTAAGCAAACACAAGATAAATTTAGCCTAACATGTTAATCAAAAGACAAGAATAAGATAAAATCAAACAACACATAGACATATTGAATGATTAATTGATAACTTATCTTCAATGTAACATGGAAGATCTCAAGGCAAAAAGCCTTGAAAAAGAAGCTGAATTCGTCTTAGGGTTTTCTCCCAAAATTCCACACACTAAGCTCTCCTCTAATGACAAAAAATTAGAAAACTATATATAGATTTTTGGATCTGACGGCGTCACGTTATGGAGTGTGACGCCGTCACCTCGCCGCTTTTAGGGTTCCCGGATGACCTTCTCGACGCCGTCCCTCTTTAGCTCTTCAAAAATCCATTCTGGCTTATCAAGGCTTGACGCCGTCTAACCTTGAACGTGACGCCGTCCCTCTTTGATTTAAGCCGTGACGCCCTTGATCAAGTTAAAGCATGACGCCGTCAGAATTCACATGGTATTTTCACTGGCTTATCATGAGTAAATTTCACGTCCACCTTTTCTTGCCAAGGCATGACGCCGTCTGGGGTTAAATGTGACGCCGTCAAAGGTAACTTTCAGCCGATTTTTGAGACTTTGCCGTTTTCTTCACTTTTATGCTCCAAAAACGTCCAAAATGCCTCCTTTTCCAGATTTCTCCTCAAAAGTACCTAAAATGACAAAAGGAACGATTTAGGGCAATATTTGATCAAATAAATACGATTTAAGGCTTAAATGACCCCTTAAAAGCGGTACACTTTTCGCTTCATCAAATACCCTTACACTTGAGATTTGCTTGTCCTCAAGCAAATGCGCTTTTATTCTAATCAAAATACAAGTTAGGGGTCATTTAATGCAAACATAAAAGTAATTACAACAAATAATCGTTCCACTTCAATCATAATAAGCACGGAGATTACAAACTAGCACCTCACAAGTAGTGTTTAGATACTCACATCTCTCAAGTGTCATCAAAATAAATCTCATAAATGAAAACGGATAATATCTCTCACTACCTGTCATAGCAAATAGATTACCATAGGCTTGGGAAAGGATCGATAACCTCCTCCACTAGGCGTAAGCACCTAAGATAAACTATCAAAGAGGGCTTTTAAATGGGTTATAACGTTAGGTGTAGGGAAAAGGAAAACACGGTTTTGTTGGATAAAGGATGTTTTACTGGTGGCTAGTTAAAGATCTTGATCAATTACATGTACTATACAATGTTGCTAAGCCAAGACTAGACTCGATCTT
The DNA here is from genome assembly GCA_021014915.2 of Artemisia tridentata subsp. tridentata. NCBI lineage: Eukaryota > Viridiplantae > Streptophyta > Magnoliopsida > Asterales > Asteraceae > Artemisia > Artemisia tridentata. The sequence goes on from CP139506.1 coordinate 411,181,469, forward strand.
AAGCTAGAAACGAAATAACAAAAACAAAAACAAACATAAAACAAACGTAAAATGAAACGGGATGGTAGTCCGTATGTTTTTTTTTTTCTATTTTTTTATTTTCTCATTTTTTTTTTTTTTTTTTTTTTTTTTTTTTTTTTTTTTTTTTTTTTCATACACTTTTGCCCTACCATCCAAAATAATACATCAAAGAGGCATTGCATCCCCCTTACACTTGAACTTTTACATAACTTTACAAATACTAATCTAATGACTCGAATTAAGATAATTGAAAAACTTGGAGTACTTTTAAAACATTTAGCACATATGGGGGTAATAAATGATGTTCTTCCCCATTACTCCATTACACTAGTACTTTACCCATGAGTCCCAATCGTCCCAAAACAATATGTACAAGGATATGACTCGACTTAGCAACCATGTAATCAACTAGATAATTAACTTGGGTTTAAACAAATGTTGTAACAATAATGCACTAAAAATGAGTGCATACAAGGTAGGCTAAGGCGATTTGGGTGTATATTTTAGTGGGGTGTAACAAATTCTTCCTTTAAGTAAAATGCTTAAAGGTCGAAACGAAAAGATAGGCTCTGAGGGGTGTACTAGGGGTATCGTGTACTAAGAATGAGTACAGCGCAAAGGGTGTGGGAGAATTACTTGACCAATGTAGCCAAAGTAATTATAACAAAAACACAGGTGTAAAACAATGGGTTAATCCTAATGCCTCTTATCATGTAGTAAATCTAACTACACGAATGTAGTCTCACTTGTGGCCTTGGAATGGTCCTAACGCAAGTTCTATAATCTAAGTGCTACCGGTACACACATCATAACATAAATGCTTTTCCTACCAATTCTAGGGGCGAACCTCACATATTTGGGGTGGAAAATGTTTTAGTGGTACGGTTTTTTGTGCTAGTCATATAACTCCTATCCGTGAGACGCTCATTAAGATCAAAGTTTCACTCCTAAGTGTTGTAAAAAATTTTAAATTTGGCACTAAAATTACCCTAACAGGTATTTATCTCAGTTTTATTACACATCTATTATTAAACAAACAAAAATCAAGCGTAATAGCATTCTCTAATCGTACTTTTACCCCCCCCCCCCTTACACTTAAAATGAACATTGTCCCCAATGTTCAAATAACAAGATGTAAAAGCATAAAGTAAAAGAATGAAATCAAATACTCCCCTGATTCGCTCGGTGGATAATGAAGTAACATGGTTAGATCTTCTTCCAAAGTAATGTTGAAGCTCCATAACTAATGCATCGCCAAAAGCTTGATCCAACAAACATTTCTTTGTCCAAAATAACCTGTTAAACCTGAGAAAACAAACACGAAAACCTGCATAACATCGGCGGGATAAACTCTATATATAAGGATATAATGCTTGTGGAATGATAATTTTGCAGATTCCTGGAGATTATAAGTTAGAGATTTAATAAAAACTTTTTATGAAAACAAAACTTTCAAAATTTTTCAGAAAATTAAACCTGACGCCGTCAGGTTGTAACTCCTGACGCCGTCAGAAATGATCTGACAGAATTCTCATGTTAAGTTTCCGGAAAATTTTTGGAAAAACCTACACCTTACTTCCTGGAATTCCTGCAAAACATCATTATGACTCGATACAAGCATTTGACTCAAACAAATACTAATATGTATGTTAATTTATTATCGTTACGATTCATGTTCATTTGTGTTCTAATAAACCGATTTGGATTTTCCTTACACTTATCTTTTGCAAAATACCTTTATATGTAGTTAAGACGAAGTTAAAAACAAGATAAAGCATTTTCAAAATTTAGTTTTCGAACATGAATCAATAATAATAAAAATTAAACACACATACGGAAGCAAATAAAATCAAACAAACAAACAAACAAACAAACACACAAAGCAAATAGAGCTTGGGTTGCCTCCCAAGAAGCGCTTGTTTTTGTTCGAGTCACGAGCCTGACTCTACCCTTATTTAACGGAAATAGGGGAGGTTTTCCCTACACTTAGGATTAAGTGTGGGTGAAAGTAGCGATACACACCCTTAGGGTGGAAATATGCCACGTAAGGAAAGAGTGACGGGTGAATTATATGCTCAAAGGTGCGGGATCCTATCATCATAACCTTACCTAATTCAATTGGGTCAATGGGTGAATTGAAGTTTTCTCCTAGAAAGGGATCATCTTCTATCAACTTCGAGAGACTCCAAGTTAAGAATCCACTTTGACCTAATAAACCCGGTTTAAACCCATAATGTTTCTTGTGATCAATCATAAATGGGTGATGTATGTATGTAAGGTCACGGTTCACTCCTATATTAGCTTCCACTCTACAAGGCTTAGAGTCTACTACCTTCAACATAAAACTACCCGGACTATATGGTTTGATGGGTGGATCGGGACCAAATTCAATTCCTAAATTTTCATCCAAGGATGGAAGATTAGGTAACGGTTTTGGTTGAGGCTCCGGCTCATCAAAACTAGGAACTTCCATAGGACTAAAAGAAAGGTTGTGATCACTAAAAGCATTCAAACCTATTTCTTCTAGTTGTGTTTGGTCCAAGGGCTCTACCTCTATTGGGGTTCCTATAGTCTCCTCAACTTCTTCCGGGTAACTCATGGGCGGTGTGTGTGCCTCAAATGATGGTAGGACTTGTGGGGTACTTGGTGGGCTTATGTTACTTACCTCATCATTCCTTATGTCAAGATCACCTATATCCTCATCATGTGTTTTAGTAGGATCTAACCCTAACATTTTACCAAGTATCTCAAGTGCTTCTCTAGGCATCTCAACTTCAATGTCCGAATCATAAGGATCATCCTCAATATTCTGACTGCTATATTCAAATTGCCCAAAAGATTCATCATGTGTTTCTTGAGATTCATCGTCATCGATCATAAAACCAAGGTCTTTTTGATCAATGTGATCATGCTCGGCTAGATCCTCCATCACATCAAGATAACCTAAGTGTTCACCCTGTATTATGGTAGTGCCTAACCATGACATGCAGCTAGGAGGCTCAACTCTACCCTCATGCCCAAACAAACTTGTTTCATGATCCTTGAAATTTTTGGTCAATTGACTTGTATTAATGTTTGTTGGGTTGTCTACCATATAATAATATTGGGCACAATTCTCAATAGCTTCCCATGCTTTCTCAGCACTTAATTCCCTAATATCCCTGCCGGCAATATGGTAAATGTCCCTTTGGGCATGTCGGTCGACATGATTGTAAAAGATTTGAGTTAGGGACCAAAAATCGAAGTTATGATGAGGGACTTTTTGGAGTAAATATTTAAAACGAGTCAATGCATCATAGAGAGGTTCATCTTTATGTTGTTTAAACATCAAGATGTCATATGGAGTGGGTGAATTACGTGGTTGGTGGTATGGTGGATTCGCATTCTCCATAATGGTGAACGGAAGAGTCAATGGAAACCTTATACAAACAAAAGCACGAAGAAAATAGATAGACTAAAGAAAATCTAGAAAAATAAAATAAAAATCTCACTAGAAAGGAATCTAGTGAGTAGACCTATAAAATAAAAAATTCAACCTAAACAATAACTATTCCCCGGCAGCGGCGCCAAAAACTTGATGCGTGGGTTTTGCAACCTTACAACAGGTTTTACCTCTCGAGGGATCTCAAGAGGCTTACAACCCCCCAGGCAGTGTACCTGACCGATGTAGTATAGTGTAGTGGTAAGTACGGGGGATTGATCGTTCTCCACAGGGAATAGTGTTCGTTAGGTGTGAAAGACTACTCTAATTAGGTCTAAGGGTTGAGGAAGATTCTTTTTATGTTTTTATATTTTTATGAAAGCAAGTAAAATCTCGGTTTTGAAAGAGTGGGCGGAATTAGTTGCTAGTCAACTAACCCAAAATTACTACGGATGCAAATAAAATAAAATAACAAAAATGAAAATGTGGTGAGAAACTTATGTGTAGAGAAATGTGTTTACTTAGATTTCCTTACTCCCTAACTATCTTTTACCGGTTAATTAGTGTGTATTAGTCGCGTGGATGACGGGTGTATTCCTTAATACCATTCGTGGGGTGGCGTACTTACTTCCCCAACTCTACAAGCTCCTACTTCACTCCTATGTCGAGCCGGCTAGGAAGCTCCTAACATGGGATCACTAGAATTCGCTTGTGCATTAAATACAACCATAAAAACCTTTAGTACGCATTTGGTTCATGTTTCTTAAGACGTTCAAGCAAGTTACCGAATAGGAAGTTAGCCAGTTTTCTTAAGCCTAACATAGATAAACAATCATCCAATACAACTAACAACACACTAATAACCAATAATCAATAGCTAGGTTTCATTAGATCTAAGCAAACACAAGATAAATTTAGCCTAACATGTTAATCAAAAGACAAGAATAAGATAAAATCAAACAACACATAGACATATTGAATGATTAATTGATAACTTATCTTCAATGTAACATGGAAGATCTCAAGGCAAAAAGCCTTGAAAAAGAAGCTGAATTCGTCTTAGGGTTTTCTCCCAAAATTCCACACACTAAGCTCTCCTCTAATGACAAAAAATTAGAAAACTATATATAGATTTTTGGATCTGACGGCGTCACGTTATGGAGTGTGACGCCGTCACCTCGCCGCTTTTAGGGTTCCCGGATGACCTTCTCGACGCCGTCCCTCTTTAGCTCTTCAAAAATCCATTCTGGCTTATCAAGGCTTGACGCCGTCTAACCTTGAACGTGACGCCGTCCCTCTTTGATTTAAGCCGTGACGCCCTTGATCAAGTTAAAGCATGACGCCGTCAGAATTCACATGGTATTTTCACTGGCTTATCATGAGTAAATTTCACGTCCACCTTTTCTTGCCAAGGCATGACGCCGTCTGGGGTTAAATGTGACGCCGTCAAAGGTAACTTTCAGCCGATTTTTGAGACTTTGCCGTTTTCTTCACTTTTATGCTCCAAAAACGTCCAAAATGCCTCCTTTTCCAGATTTCTCCTCAAAAGTACCTAAAATGACAAAAGGAACGATTTAGGGCAATATTTGATCAAATAAATACGATTTAAGGCTTAAATGACCCCTTAAAAGCGGTACACTTTTCGCTTCATCAGGTACTTTGGAGAAGAAATCTGGAAAAGGAAGCATTTTGGACGTTTTTTGAGCATAAAAGTGAAGAATTCGACAAAATGCCAAAGCTGCTGGAAAAGTACACATGACGGCATCAAGGATTGCTCCTGACGGCGTCACGGCTTGGCAAAAGAGGTGGATATGACAAATACACGTGACGCGCCAGAAAGTTTTACAAAGGAAGTCTGACGGCGTCACCCTTTAAGGTGATCAAGACCGTCTCGTGCTAAGACAAAGAGAGATGGCCATCAGGATTAAAGAGTGACGGCGTCACCCTTAACCATGACGGCGTCAGCTTCTGATAGGCCAGAACGGATTTTGGAGGATTAAAGAGGGACGGCGTCAAGAAGGCCATCAAGAAACCCTAACCGCGGCGAGGTGACGGCGTCACGTTCTATAACGTGACGCCGTCAGATCTGTTTTCCTATATATATTTTCATAATTTTTAGTCATTAGTGTGCAACTTTGTGAGGAGAAACCCTAAGACGATTTTTCTGCCATTTTTAAGGGTTTCATACCCTTGGATCTCCCATGTTCAATTGAAGATAAGTAATCAATTAATCATTCAATATGTCTATGTGTTGTTTGATTATATCTTGTTCTTGTCTTTTATTTAACATGCTAGGCTAGATTTATCTTGTGTTTGCTTAGATCTAATGAAACCTAACTATTGATTATTGGTTGTTGGTGTGTTATTAATTGTATTGGATGATTGTTTATCGATGTTAGGCTTAAGAAAACTGGCTAACCTCCTATACGGTAACTTGCTTGAACGTCTTAAGAAACATGAACCAATGCGTACTAAGGTTTTTATGGTTGTATTTAATGCATGAGCGAATTCTAGTGATCCCATGTCAGGAGCTTCTTAGCCGGCTCGACATAGGAGTGAAGTAGGAGTTTGTAGAGTTGGGGAAGTACGTACGCCACCCCACGATTGGTATTAAGGAATACACCCGTCATCCACGCAATTAATACATACTAATCAACCGGTAAAAAATAGTTAGGGAGTAAGTAAATCTAAGTAAACACATTTCTCCCCATATAAGTTCCACAATCTTTTTATTTTCAGTTATTTTATTTTATTTGCATTTGTAGTTATTTGGGTTAGTTGACTAGCAACTAATTCCGCCCACTCCTTCAAACCCGAGATTTTACTTGTTTTATAAAAAATATAAAAAATACAAAAAGAATCTTCCCTCACCCTTAGACCTATTAGAGTAGTTTTTCAATCCTAACGACACTATTCCCCTAGAGAACGATCAATCCCCCGGTACTTGCCACTACACTATACTACATCGGTCAGGTACACTGCCTGGTGGGGATTGCAAGCCTCTTGAGATCCCTCGAGAGGTAAAACCTGTTGTAAGCTCACAAAACCACGCATCAACACAGCTCACAGATTATGGCTTCTCTTTCGATCGCATTCCTATCTATTGTGATTCGAAAAGTGCCATAGCCATCTCGTGCAATCCCGTGCAACACTCGAAGACCAAGCATATTAGAGTCCGCTATCACTTCATAAAGGAACACGTAGAAGAGGGTACTGTTGAATTATTCTTCGTGAAGACTGAATACCAACTCGCCGATCTATTTACTAAAGCCCTTCCAAAAGAGAGGTTTGATAATTTAGTTCGACGAATTGGCATGCGAAGCCTAACTCCCGAAGAGTTAGAAAGTCTTCTCGAAACTTCTTGAATTTTATCTCAAAAAGCTTCGCTTTAAATATTTTTGAAAAAACAAAATACAAAATTTGAAAAACAAAATACAAAATTTGAAAAACCATCAAAAACAAACTACAAAAATAGAAAATTTTCAAAAAAACAAAAACAATATAAAATCAAAAAAACCAAAAATATTCTTCTCATGACATGTCTCTCGTATAATCGATATTCTGTACGTATCTAGAAATGTCATTTAACAATGATACGGACATGTACAAATGCTTGAGCGAGAGTTCATTTAAATTTTTTCTAAAACCTGTCGTTTCTCAAAAAAATTTCACAATGGCTTTCGTATACTTCAGTACGAAACCCGCACTTAAATGACGGCTTTCGTATATTTCTGTACGAAACCCGCGCTACAATGATGACTTCTGATTATTTCTGATCAGAACTCGCATTGTTAATGGCAAAAGAAAATAAAAAATTCCTGAGCACATGATCAAGATTTTTCAAAATCTTTCTCCAAATTCTGTGCTCAAGATTCTTCAACAAGAAAACTCCCTCTATACCCTTAAATGATTTTAAACTCAAATGTTTAAAGAATATGCTTTATTTAAGGGGGAGCTTAATATGAAAAATCCAAAATGTTCCAAATCATGCAAAAATGATCCGTCTATCTCTCCAAAAAGCTCTCATTTTAATCAGATGATATCAAAAATATCATTACATGCTATTTTTGAGGGGGAGAAGACGTGATTAAAATGTGATCAAAAGTTTAAAGATCATGGATTGAATCTCAAAAGAGCTCTACAAAAAGACTCAGCATGAACCCTCGAATTGACGAAAGCTAAATGTCAGTAATCGAAAAGACTTGTCCGGGATGGGTAATAATTTCAAGCTGGTCATCCAGTGATGTAAACGTGTCTCGCAAAGTGCTTATCTGAGTAGAATATACCAATTCGAGAGATAATCATTTAATATGACCAGGACGGGTAATAATTTCAAGCTAGTCTAACTAGTGATGTAAGCGTGTCTCGCAATGGTCATATTAACTGAAAATCAATCATTTCAAATGTGCGAACTCTACCCAACATGTGAAAATTTATCTTAAAATTGCAAGAGCACATGTGAAGGGGGAGTATTTCAGAAAATGCAAAACTCTCGAAGTGTTAACAAAAATGTGTTTATTCATAAACACTTTGAGAGATTTTCACAAAAAAGGTTTTATGGCAAGTGATCAATAAATCTAGGATAATCATGGAGTAATAAGGTAATTATGGTTAGGTTTATGTCCTATGATCCGCCAGAGCCGGAGGGATCTACCCAAGGACAATTCCAATAGATTAGAATTAGAAGTCCTTAGGTAAGATTGAAAAAAAGGAGTAAATGAGAAAGGGAAAGAAGGGGTTGAAGAATTAAAAATAAAAGTTTAATGAAAGGGTGAAAAAAAATAGCCCTCCATGAAAACTTAGGGCAGAAACCGGGTCAATACATCTGCTATCGGTTATCACAAGTTGATACTGATATTGAAGACAAGACGTCATGGACCCAGTGACGCGCTGCACCACCCCTCCTAGCCACTCAGATATCTCTTAAAAGATATTTGTTTCATTTCTCACAGAGAACACTGCATAATCTATCGGCCTCTCACTCCGAGATGTGTTGATATTGAAAAGGTGGCACTCTGCTGATAAAGCGAAAAGTGTACCGCTTTTAAGGGGTCATTTAAGCCCTAAATCGTATTTATTTGATCAAATATTGCCCTAAATCGTTCCTTTCGTCATTTTAGGTACTTTTGAGGAGAAATCTGGAAAAGGAGGCATTTTGGACGTTTTTGGAGCATAAAAATGAAGAAAACGACAAAGTCTCAAAAATCGGCTGAAAGTTACCTTTGACGGCGTCAGGATTTACTCCAGACGGCGTCATGGCTTGGCAAGAAAAGGTGGATGTGAAATTTACTCATGATAAGCCAGTGAAAATTGCATGTGAATTCTGACGGCGTCACGCTTTAACCTGATCAAGGGCGTCACGGCTTAATTCAAAGAGGGACGGCGTTACGTTCAAGGTCTGACGGCGTCAAGCCTTGATAAGCCAGAACGGATTTTGGAGAGCTAAAGAGGGACGGCGTCAAGAAGGTCACCCGAGAACCCTAAAAGCGGCGAGGTGACGGCGTCACACTCCATAACGTGACGCCGTCAGATGTAAAAATCTATATATAGTTTTGCAATTCTTTGTCATTAGTGTGGAACTTAGTGTGGAATTTTTGGGAGAAAACCCTAAGACGATTTTAGCATCTTTTTCAAGGCTTTTTGCCTTGAGATCTTCCATGTTACATTGAAGATAAGTTATCAATTAATCATTCAATATGTCTATGTGTTGTTTGATTCTATCTTGTTCTTGTCTTTTGATTAATATGTTAGGCTAGATTTATCTTGTGTTTGCTTAGATCTAATGAAACCTAGCTATTGATTATTGGTTATTAGTGTGTTATTAGTTGTATTGGATGATTGTTTATCTATGTTAGGCTTAAGAAAACTGGCTAACTTCCTATTCGGTAACTTGCTTGAACGTCTTAAGAAACATGAACCAAATGCGTACTAAAGGTTTTTATGGTTGTATTTAATGCACAAGCGAATTCTAGTGATCCCATGTTAGGAGCTTCCTAGCCGGCTCGACATAGGAGTGAAGTAGGAGCTTGTAGAGTTGGGGAAGTACGTACGCCACCCCACGATTGGTATTAAGGAATACACCCGTCATCCACGCGACTAATACACACTAATCAACCGGTAAAAGATAGTTAGGGAGTAAGGAAATCTAAGTAAACACATTTCTCTACACTTAAGTTTTCACCAACTTTTTATTTTCAGTTATTTATTTTATTTGCATTCGTAGTAATTTGGGTTAGTTGACTAGCAACTAATTCCGCCCACTCTTTCAAACCCGAGATTTTACTTGCTTTCATAAAAATATAAAAACATAAAAAAAGAATCTTCCTCAACCCTTAGACCTATTAGAGTAGTCTTTCATACCTAACGAACACTATTCCCTGTGGAGAACGATCAATCCCCCGTACTTACCACTACACTATACTACATCGGTCAGGTACACTGCCTGGTGGGGTTGTAAGCCTCTTGAGATCCCTCAAGAGGTAAAACCTGTTGTAAGGTTGCAAAACCACGCATCAAGTTTTTGGCGCCGCTGCCGGGGAATAGTTATTGTTTAGGTTGAATTTTTATTTTATATGTCTACTCACTAGATTCCTTTCTAGTGAGATTTTTATTTTCTTTTTCTAGGTTTTCTTTAGTCTATCTATTTTCTTCGTTTCTTTGTTCGTAACCATTACCATTAGACATCATGGAAGATGGTAATATCCTTGATCCCAACAACCCACCACAACAACCACCTCCTAGAGCCCGCACTTTAGGAAGATATTCCCTAATTTTGGATGATGACCCCCCTAATCTTAGAATCACTAGGAGCCGAAGCTCGATAAAGACTCTTGCCACACCCTATGCTGAACCCGAAAGGGAAATGCATAAATTAAGGCGACTCCACCAAGCGGCTGAACCATCCATGATCAATTTTGATGATGCCCTCTCCGAGGAAGAATCCAATCATCATTCTACACCTCCTAGCCCTCAACCCAATCACGATATGGAAGTTCCCGAAATCCTAATCCCTAAATGTCTCAAGGACTACTCTTCTCCCACCCCTCGTGGTTTTTCCAATGCTATCGTTTTTTCAAATGAACGCACGGATGAGGTCTTGCGTGCAACCGATATTTGGCTGGTCCAAAATGTATGCAAATTCCACGGATTGAAAACTGAAGATCCGATCCAACACATCAAGGACTTCCTGAAAATAGTGGATACCCTCCATACGGACGGAGCCACTAGAGATACCTCCCGGTTGCGATTCTTTCCCTTCACCCTTCATGAAAGAGCCGGAGACTGGTATAACCAACTTCCTTCCGAATCCATCTTCACATGGGAACAGCTTATCTCAAAATTCTATGAGAAATTCTTTCCCATAGGGAGAACTTCAATGTTGAGAGACGAAATCCTCCGCTTCCATGTTGGACCAGCAGAACCTATTCACAAATCTTGGGTTAGATTCAAGGATCTAATTAGACAAGTCCCTCATCATGGCATTGAACTCTGGCTTCTTGTCCAAATCTTTTATGACAGTGTCTCCAAAAACGACCAATTGGGCATTAATAATTCATCAAAAGGGAAAATAGCCAACCTAAGCGTTGAGGAAGGATGGAATAGAATTGAGGAATACGCAAATGATCAAGACGACATCTGGGATGAACCTGATTCGATCATGAGCGTTTCCAAAATCATGAAAGAGCCTCCTTTTGCTAGCCGGGTGAGTAGATTGAATGATCAGGTATCTTATCTAGACAAGTCGCAACCAACTAAGCGGTTATCAAACCCATACTTGATCTGTGATCAATGTGGTGGCCCGCATGAAGTAGAGGAATGCGAGAATGATACTACCACCGAACAAGCATGCTTGTCAAGCCACGACATCTTCGATGATCCTTCGCTCTTAACTTTCTACCAAAACAATGATTTCACCCCTTGGGGAAATCTTGTGAGAGAAGAGGGAGGAGGAGAATATCCTGACTATAAGGTTAGGAGCACTTTTGAGGATGATCTCGGGCATTTCACGTTTGAAAAGAATCTGCAACTAAATGGTCTCAACAACCTTATCAATAGTCAACAAACCGACGTGAAGGCCAAATTCGCAAAACTCAACGCCACTCTCGATAGCCTTGGCAAACCTCAAAGAGATCCCTTACTCGCCATCACCACTCGTGCTGGAACAACTACTAAGGATCCACCTTACCCAGCTCAACAATCTAACGTCATGGAACCCGACACCCCTCATGAGGAAGAAGGTAATGTGAACGACGAAAATCCCGAGCAAACCCCTCCGGTAACTCCCTCCCCACCTACTCCTGCCAAGCAACCCATTAAAGTCCCATACCCATCTCGCCTCAAGAATCAAAAGGTCGAAAATGATAATAAAAGATTTTTGTCATATTTGAAGAATTCGGTTGTCACCATACCCCTTCTTGATGCATGTTATCATATGCCCAAATATAGTACATACTTCAAGAGGCTGCTCACCAACAGGAAAGGGCTCGAGGGTCTTGTAACCTTAGGAGAAGAATGTTCTGTGGTGACTCAACGAGGGCTACCAAAGAAGGTGGACGATCCAGGTAGTTTCACCTTGCCCTGTTCAATTGGATCTCTTTCAGTCAAGAATGCTTTAGCCGACTTAGGAGCAAACATCAATCTTATGCCGCATTCCATGTTCCTCAAGCTAGGGTATTCTGGGTTGAAACCAACCCGTATGAGCATCCAACTTGCCGATAGATCAGTCAAATACCCCTTAGGAATATGCGAGAATGTGCTGGTTAAGGTGGGGAAGTTCAAATTTCCAGTTGACTTCGTCATCCTAGATATGGAAGAAGATGATCTTGTGCCCATCATTCTAGGAAGACCATTCCTTGCAACTGCTCGTGCTGTTATTGATGTTCATGACGGCAAACTAACCTTACGAGTGGGGGCCGATAGCTTAACCTTCGACATCAAAGACACAATGAATCTTTCTCTCGAAGCAGATAATCAGTTGTATTTCATCGGAGAAATCAATGAACTATCCGACGAGATTGACAATTGTGTAGATGAACAGGTGGAAGCTGGTTGGTTGCGAGATGAAGCTTTCTTACCCATCTTAGAGGAGGAGAAGACTGTGGATGTGAATGTAGTCTCCTTCTATCCCAGACAAGAAATCGAACAGCTTGAGCTTCGTAAACCCGAGAACAAACTTAAACCTTCCATCATCGAGCCACCCACGTTAGAACTCAAGGAACTGCCGAACAACCTTGAATATGCCTTCCTTCAAGGAGAAGATCAACTTCCGGTAATCATAAGCTCTTCTTTGAAAAGTGAACGAAAGGATAAACTCTTAGGAGTTTTAAAAAAATATAAAGGAGTTATAGCATGGAGTGTAGCCGATATCAAGGGGATTGACTCTACCTTTTGCACGCATAAAATCCTCATGGAGGAGGATTATAAACCCACCGTGCAACCTCAAAGGCGAGTAAATCCCAACATAAAGGAAGTCGTAAAGAAGGAAGTCATTAAGCTCCTAGATGCAGGGCTAATTTACCCGATTTTGGACAGTCCATGGGTAAGTCCTGTACAGGTTGTACCAAAAAAAGGGAGGAATGACGGTGGTGAAGAACGATAAGGATGAGTTAGGGCCTCAACGAACGGTAACTGGATGGCGTGTATGCATTGATAATAGGAAGCTAAATGATGCAACCCGAAAGGATCATTTCCCTCTCCCATTCATCGACCAAATGTTGGAAAGACTAGCAGGGCATGAATACTACTGCTTCCTAGATGGGTTCTCAGGGTATTTCCAAATCCCTATCGCCCCTGAGGACCAAGAAAAGACTACGTTCACATGCCCTTATGGCACCTTCGCCTACAAGCGAATGCCCTTTGGACTATGTAACGCCCCCGCCACTTTCCAGCGCTGCATGACGGCAATCTTCCATGAGTTAATGGAAGACAGCATGGAGGTCTTCATGGATGATTTTTCAGTCTTTGGAAACTCTTTTGATCGCTGTCTTGCTAACCTTGAAAAAATGCTCAAACGTTGTGAGGAGACCAACTTGGTTCTAAACTGGGAAAAGTGCCACTTTATGGTAAAAGAAGGGATTGTGCTAGGGCACAAAATTTCAGGAAGTGGAATTGAAGTAGATCGGGCAAAAATTGAAGCTATATCCAAACTTCCCTATCCGACGACTGTCAAAGCAATCCGTAGCTTTTTGGGTCATGCTGGCTTCTATAGGAGATTCATTAAAGATTTCTCAAAGGTAGCTAAACCAATGACTCAGTTGCTCATGAAGGATGCCCCGTTCGACTTCTCTCAAGAGTGCAAGGATGCATTCGATCGATTGAAGCAGGAACTTACCCAAGCTCCAATCATGGTCACCCCTAACTGGGAGTTACCCTTTGAAATCATGTGCGATGCTAGCGATTACGCTGTGGGAGCAGTATTAGGCCAAAGGCTTAACAAACACTTTCAGCCAATATACTACGCTAGCAAAACCATGAATCCTGCTCAAGAAAACTACACTACCACTGAAAAGGAATTACTAGCCGTGGTATTTGCTTTTGATAAGTTTCGCCAGTATCTTGTCCTTTCCAAAACGGTTGTTTTTACGGACCATTCAGCTATTCGATATCTTTTTGCTAAACAGGATGCTAAACCACGGTTACTTCGTTGGATCCTACTATTGCAAGAGTTCGATGTTGAGATTCGTGATAAGAAAGGAGCAGAGAATCTTGCGGCTGATCATCTCTCCCGTCTCGAAAACCCCAGCCTCGCTAAATCTGACAAGAGTGAGATTCGGGAGTCATTTCCGGAAGAGCAGCTCATGTCAATTAATGATTCTGAACCTTGGTATGCGGATTATGCTAACTACCTGGCAAGTAGAGTCATTCCTGAGCATATGAGTAGGCATGAAAAGAGGAGGTTCTTCAATCAATTAAAGTACTACTTTTGGGATGAACCTTTCTTATTCCGAAGATGTCCAGATCAGGTAATCAGGCGTTTTGTTTCGGAAAAGGAGGCTGTCAGAATTATGAAAGAGTGTCATGCAGGTCCATCGGGAGGACATCATGGTATGAACACTACTGCACGAAAAGTCTTCGACGCGGGATTCTATTGGCCTACAATATTTCGTGATGTGAAGGGTATGATATAGACTTGTGACGCATGTCAAAGAACTGGAAATATCTCTAGGAGGGATGAAGCCCCGCAGAATTATATACAAGTTTGCGAGGTTTTTGATGTTTGGGGAATTGATTTCATGGGACCCTTCCCATCTTCTGGAGGGAATGAATACATCTTGGTGGCCATTGATTATGTTTCGAAATGGGTGGAAGCACAAGCCCTTAGGACTAACGACGCTAGGGTAGTCATTCATTTCTTAAAAAAATTGTTCGCTAGGTTTGGAATTCCGAAGGCTCTTATTAGTGACAGGGGAACTCATTTTTGCAATTCGCAAATGGAGAAAGTTATGAAAAGATATGGAGTCTCTCACCGATTCTCCACCGCTTACCATCCTCAGACCAACGGTCAAGTCGAAAATACTAACAGAGCCATAAAAAGAATATTAGAGAAAACGGTTAATCAAAACAGAAAAGATTGGTCTTTTAAGCTCGATGAGGCTTTGTGGGCATTTCGAACCGCCTATAAGACACCAATCGGGACAACCCCGTTCCGTATGGTATATGGCAAGGCATGCCACCTTCCAGTAGAACTGGAACACAAAGCAAATTGGGCACTTAAGGCTTGTAATTTGGATTATACAGTGGCTGGAACAAATAGATTCTTACAGCTCCAAGAGCTCGATGAATTGAGATTAGAGGCTTATGAATCTTCTATTACATACAAAGAAAGGGCAAAAAGATGGCATGACCAACGGATTAAGAGACCCAAGGAGTTTTCAGAAGGAGACAAGGTCCTATTATATAATTCTCGGTTAAGACTATTTCCTGGAAAACTTAAATCTAGATGGTATGGACCTTTTACCGTAAGGAGCTCCTCTAAAACCGGAGCCGTTGTGTTGATTGACGACGAAGATAGAGAATTCACTGTGAATATACAACGAGTCAAGCATTATCAAGAGAATGGTAATGAAATGATCAATGAGGAAGATATAACTTTTGATGAAGAAGTCACGTAATGTACGCGACTTTGAGTCTAGCTACAAGACTCGTTAATAAAGAAAAGCGCTTCTTGGGAGGCAACCCAAGCTTTATTTATTTATTTGCTTTATTTGTTTGATTGTTTGTTTGATCTTATTTGTTTCCGTATGTGTGTTTAATTTTTATTATTATTGATTCATGTTCAAAACTAATTTGTGAAAATGCTTTATTTTGTTTTTAACTTCGTCTTAACTACATATAAAGGTATTTTGCAAAAGGTAAGTGTAAGGGAAATCTAAATCGGTTTATTAGAACACAAATGAACATGAATCGTAATAATAATAAATTAACATACATATTCGTATTTGTTTGAGTCAAATGCTTGTATCGAGTCATAATGATGTTTTGCAGGATTTCCAGGAAGTAAGGTAAAGGTTTTTCCAAAAAATTTTCCGGAAACTTAACATGAGAATTTTTGTCAGGTCATTTCTGACGGCGTCAGGGTTTATAACCTGACGGCGTCAGATTTAATTTTCAGAAATTTTTGAAAGTTTTGTTTTCATAAAAAGTTTTTATTAAAATCTCTAACTTATAATCTCCAGGAATCTGAAAAAATTATCATTCCACAAGCATTATATCCTTATATATATAGATTTATCCCGCCGATGTTATGCAGGTTTTCGTGTTTGTTTTCTCAGGTTTAACAGGTTATTTTGGACAAGGAAATGTTTGATGGATCAAGCTATTGGTGATGCATTAGTCTTGGAGCTTTTACATTCTCTTGGAAGAAGATTTAACCGTGTTACTTCATTATCCACCGAGCGAATCAGGGGAGTATTTGATTTCATTCTTTTACTTTATGCTTTTACATCTTGTTATTTGAACATTGGGGACAATGTTCATCTTAAGTGTAAGGGGGGGGTAAAAATACGATTTTAGAGAATACAATTACGCTTGATTTTTGTTTGTTTGATAGTAGATGTGTAATAAAACTGAGAGAAATACCTGTTAGGGCAATTTTAGTGCCAAATTTAAAATTTTTTACAACATATAGGAGTGAAACTTTGATCTTAATGAGCGTCTCACGGATAGGAGTTATATGACTAGCACAAAAACCGTACCACTAAAAAAAATTTTCCACCCCCAAATATGTGAGGTTCGCCCCTAGAATTGGTAGGAAAAGCATTTATGCTATGATGTGTGTACCGGTAGCACTTAGATTCTAGAACTTGCGTTAGGACCATTCCAAGGCCACAAGTGAGATTACATTCGTGTAGTTAGATTTACTACATGATAAGAGGCATTAGGATTAACCCATTGTTTTACACCTGTGTTTTTGTTATAATTACATTGGCTACATTGGTCAAGTAATTCTCCCACACCCTTTGCGTTGTACTCATTTTTAGTACACGATACCCCTAGTACACCCCTCAGAGCCTATCTTTTCGTTTCGACCTTTAAGCATTTTAATTAAAGGAAGAATTTGTTACACCCCACTAAAATGTACACCCAAATCGCCTTAGCCTACCTTGTATGCACTCATTTTTAGTGCATTATTGTTACAACATTTGTTTAAACCCAAGTTAATTATCTAGTTGATTACATGGTTGCTAAGTCGAGTCATATCCTTGTACATATTGTTTTGGGACGATTGGGACTCATGGGTAAAGTACTAGTGTAATGGAGTAATGGGGAAGAACATCATTCATTACCCCCATATGTGCTAAATATTTTAAAAGTACTCCAAGTTTTTCGATTATCTTAATTCGAGTCATTAGAATAGTTATTTGTAAAGTTATGTAAAATTTTAAGTGTAAGGGGGATGCAACGCCCCTATGATGTATTATTTTGGATGGTAGGGCAAGAATGTATGCAAAAAAAAAAAAAAAAAAAAAAAAAAAAAAAAAAAAAAATTGAAAAAATCAAGAAAAATACAAAAAAAATGAGAAAAAGAAAAGTAGAAAAAACATACGGACTACCATCCCGTTTTATTTTATGTTTATTTTATGTTTTTGTTATTTTCTTTCATTAGCTTAAGATTGAGTCGAGTCTTGGCTTAGCGACATTGTATAGTACATGTAATCGATCAAGATCTTTAACTCGCCACCAGTAAAATATCCTTTATCCAACAAAACCGTGTTTTCCTTTTCCCTACACCTAACGTTATAACCCATTTAAAAGCCCTCTTTGATAGTTTATCTTAGGTGCTTACGCCTAGTGGAGGAGGTTTTCGATCCTTTCCCAAGCCTATGGTAATCTATTTGCTATGACAGGTAGTGAGAGATATTATCCGTTTTCATTTATGAGATTTATTTTGATGACACTTGAGAGATGTGAGTATCTAAACACTACTTGTGAGGTGCTAGTTTATAATCTCCGTGCTTATTATGATTAAAGTGGAACGATTATTTGTTGTAATTACTTTTATGTTAGTATTAAATGACCCCTAACTTGTATTTTGATTAGAATAAAAGCGCATTTGCTTGAGGACAAGCAAATCTCAAGTGTAAGGGTATTTGATGAAGCGAAAAGTGTACCGCTTTTAAGGGGTCATTTAAGCCCTAAATCGTATTTATTTGATCAAATATTGCCCTAAATCGTTCCTTTTGTCATTTTAGGTACTTTTGAGGAGAAATCTGGAAAAGGAGGCATTTTGGACGTTTTTGGAGCATAAAAGTGAAGAAAACGGCAAAGTCTCAAAAATCGGCTGAAAGTTACCTTTGACGGCGTCAGGATTTACTCCTGACGGCGTCATGGCTTGGCAAGAAAAGGTGGATGTGAAATTTACTCATGATAAGCCAGTGAAAATTGCATGTGAATTCTGACGGCGTCACGCTTTAACCTGATCAAGGGCGTCACGGCTTAATTCAAATAGGGACGGCGTCACGTTCAAGGTCTGACGGCGTCAAGCCTTGATAAGCCAGAACGGATTTTGGAGAGCTAAAGAGGGACGGCGTCAAGAAGGTCACCCGAGAACCCTAAAAGCGGCGAGGTGACGGCGTCACACTCCATAACGTGACGCCGTCAGATGTAAAAATCTATATATAGTTTTGCAATTCTTTGTCATTAGTGTGGAACTTAGTGTGGAATTTTTGGGAGAAAACCCTAAGACGATTTTAGCATCTTTTTCAAGGCTTTTTGCCTTGAGATCTTCCATGTTACATTGAAGATAAGTTATCAATTAATCATTCAATATGTCTATGTGTTGTTTGATTCTATCTTGTTCTTGTCTTTTGATTAATATGTTAGGCTAGATTTATCTTGTGTTTGCTTAGATCTAATGAAACCTAGCTATTGATTATTGGTTATTAGTGTGTTATTAGTTGTATTGGATGATTGTTTATCTATGTTAGGCTTAAGAAAACTGGCTAACTTCCTATTCGGTAACTTGCTTGAACGTCTTAAGAAACATGAACCAAATGCGTACTAAAGGTTTTTATGGTTGTATTTAATGCACAAGCGAATTCTAGTGATCCCATGTTAGGAGCTTCCTAGCCGGCTCGACATAGGAGTGAAGTAGGAGCTTGTAGAGTTGGGGAAGTACGTACGCCACCCCACGATTGGTATTAAGGAATACACCCGTCATCCACGCGACTAATACATACTAATCAACCGGTAAAAGATAGTTAGGGAGTAAGGAAATCTAAGTAAACACATTTCTCTACACTTAAGTTTTCACCAACTTTTTATTTTCAGTTATTTATTTTATTTGCATTCGTAGTAATTTGGGTTAGTTGACTAGCAACTAATTCCGCCCACTCTTTCAAACCCGAGATTTTACTTGCTTTCATAAAAATATAAAAACATAAAAAAAGAATCTTCCTCAACCCTTAGACCTATTAGAGTAGTCTTTCATACCTAACGAACACTATTCCCTGTGGAGAACGATCAATCCCCCGTACTTACCACTACACTATACTACATCGGTCAGGTACACTGCCTGGTGGGGTTGTAAGCCTCTTGAGATCCCTCAAGAGGTAAAACCTGTTGTAAGGTTGCAAAACCACGCATCATCTGCTCCATGACTCCGACTACTAAAACCAAAACGCACTATCGAGTCTAGAGCCATGAGATTCATTAAAATATCTCTTAGGAATACTTCCATAAGAATACCATTGTGTTCACCAAAAAGGACACAAGAGTCTTAATGAGATCTTCGGATCTTGCCATTTATATCATGATGGTTATTATGCTTCAAACGGTCTACAGTCGTGGGGTGATCTCCAGCGACTCACTGAATCGTGGGTACACTTCGGTGTGTCTGTGTAAGCCCTTTCGGGGGTATCCGATTCAGAACGGCCTTGGTAAAGATTAGAGAAAGTTTTCACATTATGCTGATAACAATCTCGAAAGCTGAACCTGTAAGCGCTGGACGATTTATTGCTAATTGTTTTATGTATGTATTGACAAAAGTCCATCAACCATCATCATATGTCTCAACATATTCACCTCAACATACTCATACTTATGAAGATCATCCTCAACAAAGCTCAAGTGTAAAAGTTCAAGACAAAAGGATCAAGTTAAAGACAAAGTGTAACGAAAAAGTCAAAAAGCTAATCAAATGTCAAGAACGAGTTCATATATCAAATGAGGAAAGAATCAGGGGAGACAGATAGCATAAGTATGAAATCCAAAATGTATGAGTATGTTGGAGGACACGACGCATAATCACACGAAGATATTGATCAAGGCAAGAACTATCAAAAGGCGAATACTCTGAAGATCACATTGCATGAAGGAATGAAAAATGAAGACTATTCTACAATGACACACAAAGTTCAAGACGTTGAAGACAAAAGACCTATCACCAGGAGCATCATTGAAATGACCATCCCTTAGGGGGAGATTGTTAGCATTTAAATTATTAGTCAAGTGATGGTCATTTGTAACTTTAATACTTGTGTGTCGAGTAGGTTAAGTAAGTCTAGAAAAGTTGGGCTTTTGATGTTATAATATGTAAGAAAAGCTCATGTAATGTCTAGCCCATCAAAAGCCCAACCGAATCCCAAATGAAAGCCCATAAAAGGAAGTAGGGCGTTACATGTTTTGCTATTTAAGGACACACTCTCACCCATTTTAGGTGTGCCTCATAGTCTTGTGTAGGTGAGAGTGTGTATGTGTGTGCGTTTTATATTTCATGTTTTCTCAAGGTTTATGAATAATAATCATTCGGTTTTAATACTAACGCCACATCTTCTTCACGTCTCATCTTTACATATTTCATATTGAGTGTCACGTTCTTCATATAGGTTTAGTTTGTGTGATAGAGTTCAATTCATATAGAGGTTTACATACTTCAAAACAAATTTGAAGGAACAAATTCTTTCTTGACTACAAGCATAACCCTTGAACTTTGCATCACCTCTGAAAATAGCCCTTATAACTACCAGTTACGGATAGCGTTAGACTATCTTACAGAAAATGAGCTACATCCGTGGCTGTTATCTAGTATCTCAAGTCTGAGGATAAATATTCATGATTTACTTTAATGACAAAGATCCATAAAGTACAATCATGTGGTTGGGATCTGTCCTATATTCAATTTATCCATTCTTGAATATCATGTGAATTTGGTATGTACAACGTGTTGGGAATTAAATGTTCTGAAGATAAGTGTTGGAAACTAAATGTTCACAAAGTTATTACTGCTCAAGGAAATACACTAACAGTACTAACTGCTAAGTTAGTACTGCTAGTATAAAGAAGGTACTGCTAGTGTTAGAGTTTCTACTGCCGCAAGAATACTACTGCTGAATGGATAAGTGTCGCGTATTCTACCGCTGAGTAGATAAGTATGAAAAAGATATTTGTGTATAAAATTCAAATATATACGGTAGACAATATCTTTCATAGGTGTTCAGTCAACAAGTTGTGTACACAGATACATGTTGTATCTTAGCTACTGACACACACAAGCTAGCAAGTAGTCGAATACTCAAGTGTGCATGTGCTTAGATATTTCATATAAATAGAGAGTTAGTCATTAGTTAGAAGTGTGAATTGCAAAAGGGACTAACTAAGTTAAGATAATACAATAGAAAAATAGTTTTCTTTGTAATAGAGATTCAAGGTTTGTAACCCTAGTGATAGTGAAGATCACTCGTATTATTCTAAATAATATTGAATCGTTTGGTGAAAAACATTATGTGTTCATTGTTCATCACACAAGCATTACTGTTCCATTTCCATAACAAATATCCTTCTAAGTGTGGTTAAGTAGATTCCGCATACTTAATCATATTCACTCAAGATATCACAAGTGGTATACACACGTTATAAAGGACTAACATCCTCATAGTGAATCGAATCCACTCAAGATCTCACAAGTGGTATCAGAGCAAGGTTGATATCTTTGATTTAGAAGAAGAATAAATGGACGTGGAATCTATTCAGACGAATGTTGCTGCAAAGTTGCCAATGCTCAAACAAAATGAGTTTGACATGTGGAGGTTAAGAATAGAACAGTATTTCCAAGTGCAAGACTACACACTTTGGGAGATTATTGAAGAAGGCAACTCTTTCAAGCCTACAACTACTACATCAACAGTTGAGGGTAAGGTAGTGACAACTGTGCAGACTACCCCATCAACTGGAGAAGAGAGGGTAAAGAAGAAGAATGACCTCAAGGCCAGAAGTATGCTGATGATGACCATTCCAAATGATCAACTTTTAAACTTCAGCAAGTTCAAAGATGCCAAGTCATTATTTGAGGCCATTGTTGCAAGGTATGGGGGGAATGAAGCCACCAAGAAGACCCAGAAGACTCTTCTCAAGCAGAGTTTTGAAAACTTCTCTTCAACCAACAATGAATCACTAGACCACATGTTTAATAGGCTTCAGAGGATTGTGAGCCAACTTACAATTCTTGGGGTTGAAATACCTCAAGAAGATTTAAACTCAAAATTTCTGAGAAGCTTACCTGAAGAGTGGGTTGTGCATGTTGTTGTCTGGAAAAACAAGCCAGACATTGACACCATGTATCTTATGGACTTGTATAGCAACTTTAAGATTGTGGAACAAGATGTGAAGAAAACTGGAGGTACTAGTTCAAGTACTGGGAACATGGCATTTATGTCATCTCCTAGTACCTCAAATCCAGTTAAAGATGAGAAGGTTGATGGTGGAGTTAGTACTGCTAGTTCATCAAGCAGTAATATTGGTATAATGGATGAGCAGACTTGTTGTGCATTTTTAACAAGTCAGAATGATGGGTCTATGCTAACTCATGAAGACCTCCAAGAAATCAATGATGATGATTTGGAGGAGATGGACCTAAAATGGCAAATTTCTTTTCTTAGCATGAGGGCTAAGAAGTTCTATCAAAGGACAGGGAAAAAGATCACAATCATCAGCAATGATATTGCTGGTTTTGACAAGTCAAAGATAGAATGCTACAACTGCCACATGATGGGGCACTTCTCAAGAGAATGTAGAAGACCCAGGCAGCAAGATGGCAAGAACAAAGGTTTTGGAAGCAAGTCCCAAACAGGGGAGATTTCTACGCCAAACTCAAAAGCTATGGTAGCTATTGATGTATTAGGATTTGATTGGAGTTTCATGACTGATGAAGAAGAAGCTTCTACTCAGATGGCACTCATGGCTTTCACTGAGGTACAATCTGATAAAGTTTGTTCTAATACTTGCACTGCTCTTAAAGAACTAGAAACTTTAACAAAACGTTGTGAAGACCAAAGGATAGAACTAACCAAAACAATTCATAACTTAGCAAATCATAAGAGTGGTTTAGCTATCCTAGAGGAGCAGATCATACACTATCGGACCAATGAATCTACTTTTACTGATGCCAAAATACTTCTTAACAGAGAAATAATGTTTAGAGATGCTGACATTAGTAATTTGAAAGCTGAAGTTGATAGACTTAACAAGACTAAAGAAAACATTCAATTAAGTGTAGAAACACTAGAATATGCCTCTAAGGGTGTAACCAACATGATTGAATGTCAAATAATCAACAAGACCAAGTCTGAGTTAGGATATAAAAATGTCCCACCTCCTTACAGAGGAATCCCTGCACCCCCAGGGATAGACCTAGAGCACACATGCTTGTCTGAATTTCAACTACCAAAGTTAGAATATGGTGCACAGCCAAAAACAAATGTAGTTGTTGATAAGCTTGAAAGTAGAAGTGATACTTCACATCCTGAGGACAAGGTGTCCTCTGGTAGGAAATCAGATTGTCCAATCATTGAGGACTGGACATCCGATGATGGAGAACAACAGGTTATGTCTAAACCTGATGTTGTTAAGAAAGCAGGAACAAGTGTTCCTAAAGTGGTCAAGAATCATACTGATAGGCCTAAAATCAATGTTAAACATGTTAGGCAACCAGTAAGATATTGTGAACAATATAGAACCAAAAACAAGCCCAGAGGCAACCAAAGGAATTAGAATGACCTCAAGTCTCACCAACTAGGTGATGACTTTGTCTTTTATAACAAAGCTTGTTACACTTGTGGAAGTTTTGATCATCTTAAAGCTTTCTGTAACCAATTGGTATCTGGGTATACAAACAATAGGGTGAATTTAAAAAGGCATACAACTAAAAGTCACTCTAATTATACTAGAACAACACCCAAAGCAGTTTCATTCAAGTCTAGCACAAAAGCAGTTCCTACTGCTAGCCAAGCAGTTCCTACTGCTAGACCATATCAGACTGTTTACCCAAAACCAATAGTTAAAGGTGCAAAAACAACTTACAAACATGCACCAACAACTGTTGTAAGGCCTTTTCAATCAAAAGCAGTGGTCCAAAAACAAATTTGGAAACCAAATGGTACAACTGCAAAACTAGCAGTTCCTACTGCTAGGCAAGCAGTTCATACTGCTGCTAGGAAAAACAGGGCAAATGTTGTTAAGGCCTCAGCATGTTGGGTTTGGATACTACTTAAATCCAATGGTGCATCAACTGTTCTCAAAATATTTAACTACATTGATGCACGTGGCAAATCCAAGTCAGTAATGGCTTGGATTCCCCAAGAAAACTAATTCCTTATTTGTGTGCAGGGACATTCACAAACGGATAATGAAGATCAAGTATATTCAGATAGTGGGTGTTCAAGGCACATGACAGGCAACATGTCTTATCTTTTAGACTTTCAATCATTGGATGGAGGATATGTTACCTTTGGAGGGGAAACAGGAGGACGAATTACTGGTAAAGGTACTCTTAAAACCGGTAAATTAGATTTTGAAGATGTATACTTTGTAAAAGAACTTAAGTATAATCTCTTTAGTGTCTCACAAATGTGTGACAAAAAGAACAAAGTTCTTTTTACTGACACTGAATGTCTTGTACTTTCTTCTGATTTTTAGATTCCTGATGAAAGTCAAGTATTGCTTAAAATTCCAAGAAAGGGCAACATGTACAGTGTTGATATGAAGAAGATTGTTCCTAAAGAGGCACTTACTTGTTTGCTTGCAAAAGCCACATTGGATGAGTCAATGAAATGGCATAGGAGGCTTGGTCACATTAATTTCAGAACCATAAATAAAATTGTCAAAGATGGTTTGGTAAGAGGCTTGCCTCATAAAAGATTTGAAAATGACCAAACATGCATTGCTTGTCTCAAAGGCAAACAACATAAAGCCCCTTGTAAGCCCAAAGTTTTTAACTCTATTGATCAATCATTGTTTATGTTTCATATGGACTTATTTGGACCTAAAAATGTGAGTAGTATAAAGCATAAAAGATTTTGTCTAGTTGTTACTGATGACTACAATAGATTTACATGGGTTTTCTTTTTAAGTTCTAAGGATGAGACTTCTAGCATTCTTAAGACATTCATTACAGAGATAGAAAACCTAGTAGACAAGAAAGTAAAAGTCATTAGATGTGATAATGGGACAGAGTTTAAGAATAGAGTTATGGATGATTTCTGCAAAGAAAAAGGTATTAGGAGAGAATTTAGTGTTGCTAGAACTCCTCAGCAGAATGGAGTTGCTAAGAGGATAAATAGGAAACTCATAGAAGCTGCTAGAACCATGTTAGCTGACTTTAAGTTACCTATCACTTTTTGGGCTGAAGCAGTTAATACTGCTTGCTATGTCCAGAATAGAGTTTTAGTAGTTAAGTCTCACAATAAGACATCATATGAACTTTTTAGAGGTAGAACTCCTGCAATAGGATTTTTTAGACCTTTTGGATGTCATGTGACAATTCTGAATACCTTAGACCATCTAGGAAAATTTGATGGCAAAGCAGATGAAGGATTCTTAGTTGGATATTCTCTCAATAGCAAAGCTTTTAGAGTATACAACTCAAGAACTAGGAGAGTAGAGGAAAACCTGCATGTGGAATTTTTAGAGAACAAATCAAATGTAGCAGGTGAAGGTCCCAAATGGATATTTGATCTTGAGACACTAACCAAATCAATGAATTATGTACCTATTGTTGCAGAAACTAATGAATTTTCAGGTTCAAAAGCTGATGATGCAACAAATGAGGCAGGGTTAGGAAAAGAGAAAGATCAAGATTATATCTTGATGCCAATATGGACAAGTATGGAGTCAACTTCAATAAATGATTAACCTTCTTCTGATGAAGCTAAAGAAGGGATTGAAGGTGAAAACAAGGAAGATGGAACTGAGGAACAAGAGAATCAAGTCAGCAGTACAATCATTATTCCTACTGCTGAGCCAAAAGTTCATACTGCTGAGACAGAGCAAGATACTGCTAGGCCAAATGTTTCTACTGCTGGCCCATCAGAACCAAATGAAGCAGATTTCTCAGAAGATGAGGTGGATTTCAACAATCTTCCATCTCATTATCAAGTTCCTTCTACACCACACACAAGAATTCATAAGGTCCACTCCCTGGACAATGTGATTGGAGATGTACAATCAGGAGTGAAGACCAGGAATCAACTTATGTCTTCAGACCAACAAGGGTTACTTGATGCTCTTTATGCATCAAAACAGCATGAAGATGCACACTCTTGCCTATTTGTATGTTTTCTCTCACAAGCAGAACCCAAGAATGTTCTTAAAGCCTTAGATGATTCAAGCTAGGTAGAAGCTATGCAAGAGGAGCTTCTCCAATTTAAGATTCAGAAGGTATGGGTGCTAGTTGATTTACCCAAAGGTGTAAGGGTAATAGGCACTAAATGGGTTTTCAGGAATAAAAGGGATGAAAGGGGCGTAGTGATTAGAAATAAGGCTAGATTAGTAGCCCAAGGGTACACACAAGAGGAAGGGATAGACTATGAAGAGGTTTTTGTTCCAGTAGCAAGGATTGGATCCATTAGATTATTTTTAGCTTATGTTTCATTTATGGGCTTCACAGTTTATCAAATGGATGTCAAGAGTGCTTTCTTATATGGTACTATTGAAGAGGAGGTGTATGTCTCACAACCTCCAGGTTTTATTGATCCAGAACATCCAGACAAAGTGTACAAGGTAGTAAAAGCTCTTTATGGCCTTCATCAGGCACCAAGAGCATGGTATGAAACACTGGCTTCCTATTTGACAGAAAATGGATTCCAAAGGGGCAAGATTGATCCGACATTATTCATCAAGAAGCACAAGAAGGATCTTTTGCTAGTTCAGGTGTATGTGGGTGATATCATCCTTGGATCTACAAGGAAGGAGATGTGTTTAGAGTTTTAGAAACTTATGCATGATAAGTTTCAGATGAGTTCCATGGGGGAACTTACATTCTTTTTGGGTCTGCAAGTTAAGCAATCCAGTGAAGGCATATTTATCAGCCAAGATAAATATGTTGCAGAGATTCTGAGGAAATTTCAATTTGCTGATTTAAAAGTGGCAAGCACACCAATAGACTCTGAGAAGCCACTTCTTAAAGATGTAGATGGAGACAATGTGGATGTACACATATACAGATCTATGATAGGCTCTTTGATGTATCTCACATCATCAAGACCTGATATCATGTTCTTTGTTTGTGCTTGTGCAAGATTTCAAGTAACTCCAAAGGTTTCTCACTTAACAGCTGTCAAGAGGATTTTTAGATATCTCAAGGGTCAACCTAGGTTGGGTCTATGGTATTCTAGAGAATCACCTTTTGACTTGGTAGCATATTCAGATAGTGATTATGCAGGTGCAAGCTTGGACAGAAAGTCAACAACTGGAGGATGTCAATTCCTTGGATGTAGACTTATTTCATGGCAGTGTAAAAAGCAAACAATTGTGGCTACTTCAACAACTGAAGCTGAATATGTAGCTGCTGCAAGTTGCTGTGGTCAAGTACTTTGGCTTCAAAATCAACTTCTTGACTATGGGTACAATTTCATGAACACTGTCATATATATTGATAATAGTAGTACAATTTGCATAATTAAAAATCTAGGGCAACACTCCAAAACAAAACACATAAAAATTAGACATCATTTTATTAGAGACTGCAATGAGAAAAAGTTGATTTATGTTGTTAAAATTGATTCTGATCACAACTTTGCAGATCTTCTTACCAAAGCTTTTGATGTAGGTAGATTTCAGTACTTGGTAGTAAGTATTGGGATGCTTAATCCTTAAAATTTTCAAACTATGTGGTTTTTGTATATAACTTTAGTTTGTACTGCTAGCATTGTAAATTGGTACTGTTATTGAAAAGTTTGTACTGCTAGTACAAATTTTGATTGTTTTTGTTCATACTGTTAGTCAAATGATAATACTGCTATAAGACAAATGCTTTGCATTTTGTTTTTCTTGGTTTTGGACTAACAATTTCAGGTATGAACATTTGAGCACAAAGGAAGTTTCAAGTGAAATGTGTGAACAGCTGAATGATGATACAAGTTGCTGACATAACAAGTTCATGATGGACAACGTTTGGGAATTCATTAACAAAGGTTTACACCTAAGTTAATTGATTCTTTAAAACTTCTCTCTTGAAACTTATTATGCTATTTCATTTTGAATTAATGACTCAGTTGGTCAGATAGTAACTGACACAACTCACTTTCTATCATTTTATACTTTAATTAGTATAATGAGCAAGTCTAAGGACATCTGATAGAAAGAACAGCGAGCAAAAGTGAATCTAACACTTGTGTTAGAGGCAACAATTGCCACGAGCTGGAAACCCTGTCAAGAAAGCCCTTTGAATGGGTTTATCTGTACACAGGCAGTTATTTATAACTGAAAACATTGGTTCTCACACAACCAGAGGTTAATTTAAACTAAAATCTTGATTAAGTGTCTGTTAACACTTAATCCCTTCAAAATGGTTGTAAGCAGTATGATTTTTCATAATAAAATCAAGTTCATAATGCTAAGTCAAAAGTTTCTTAAAAAGAATTTTCAAAGTGGCTCAGAAAACCATCAAATGATGGATTATGAGTCAATGCTCCATGATTCACCTCTCACAGGAGTTAACACACCTGGAAGTGATGAGGGCAGCAAATTAACTCTTAAGGAATTGATGGCTACATGTACAACATTGTCTGAAAAGTTGTTCAAATTGGTAGATCAGATGATGGTGAGAGATCTTCCAAACAGGGGAGGAAATAAAACTCAGGGGAGGAAATAAAACTCAGGAGAGGAAATAAAACTCAGATTAACCAATAAGGGGAGGATAAAAGATTATGGATGTGTATGCACAGAATCAGGGGAAATAGTTTATTTTGATCAATCAGAAGAAAAATATTGGGGAGGAAGATTGCCCAAGTTGATCAAATTAAAGAAAAGACAAGAGCATACAAGATGATGATGTCAGCTTGTTGAGAAGCCAACATGTCTTATTATTCAGCCAATAATAAGAACAAGCTCAAGTTTCAGTTGATGAATGTTAGGACAAGATTCTGGAGTATTATATATATATTCAGAAGGGATGAAGCATTTCAAATGGAATAAGCTCTTTCAGTTTCAATTTCAGTTCACTACGTTTGTTCATCACTTGCATGGCTTGCTGAGAGATGACTTGACTTCATGGAAGATTGGTACTGCTAGAGTTAAAGACAAAGAAAATGACAGATGAATATGGACAGAAAGATACTTAGTCTTGTAGAACAGAGGAAAGCTTAGATCAAGAGTCTGACTATGTAGTGTTTGAAAGATCTTCACAATCCACATTTAATTCAGAAGAAACTTGTGGATTTGGGATAAATCATAAGTTTAGGGGAGGTGTTGGGAATATAAATATTCAGTTGAAGACTCGGTCACCCCGAGGACTTTGTAGCACATCATAGCTCGTAGTATTACTAGTAATATTAGTAGTAGATTAGTTATTATTATTCTTGTGGAGTGGGTCGGGTCTTTACCCACTGTCAGCTTGCTCCACAGCCCACTAGGGGCATAATATTTAGTCAAGTCATGTAGTATATAAACCCCTCTCCTCATGTGGAGAGGGTTGGACCTTCCTACATTTTCAATACATTTTCCTTTCTTTGTTTCTCTCTCTAAGGTTCCTCATCTCTCTCTCTAACTCTTTCTTCCATTCGATCCAAAGTTAGATCCCAAACTTGTGTTTCTTGGTTTGTGAATATACTACAATTGGTATCAAGAGCCATGGTTAGGTCCATGTGTGTTGATATTCACGGATTTGTGTAGTTTGGGGTTGTTTTTTGGTTCGAATAGTTTTGCTCTTAAAATTCCATTTTACGCCTTGTTTAGTTGTTAGAAGTTGGTAAATCTTGTACTTTCTAGCTTAGGGACAACATAGGAGTAGTGTTTGGTGTTTGGAATCACAGATCTAGGCGTTGTGTGGTGGTTTTTGGAAGATTAGAAGGTTGTTCATAGTGGCGGTTTGTCTCACGGTAAAAAGTTCTTCGTGGCGATTTGTGACTGACTGGGAAAGAAAAATAGCGATTTGTGTTTTTCTCGAGGTAGCGATTTGTCTCTTTACCAAATTTGGCAAAAACGACAAACCTCTACGATAGTGACTTGTTTGGCGTTTTGTGGCTGGCGTTTTGTCCCTGATAGTGACTGTTCTGTCTTTTGCGACTTAGCGATTTGTGTCTGGCGTTTTGTGTCAAAGTAGCGACTTGTCCAAGTTTCAGAAAGTGGCGTTTTGTGTGTAGCGACTTGTCTCTGTCAAGATAGCGATTTGTCCTATTTCCAAAAGTAGCGATTTGTCCTGTGACTGGCGTTTTGTCCTATTTCCAAAAGCAGCGATTTGTCCTAGTTCCAAAAGTAGCGACTTGTCGTGTGACTGACGTTTTGTCCTATCTCCAAAAGGTAGCATTTTGTGTGTATCGACTTGTGTCATTCAAGACTAGCGTTTTGTGGGTAGAGATTTGTGTCCACCAAAGTAGCGACTTGTCCTATCAGAATAGCGTTTTGTCCGTGGCGTTTTGTGTCTTCAGGGTAGCGATTTGTCTATTGTGATTTGTAGTGGCAAGTTACTCTTAGTTTACGGTTTGTTTCTTGGTGATTTTAGAAAGTCCCGCGAAAGATTCGATTTCTCGGTTAAATCACAAGAACTGTAAAATCCCGTATACTCTTTATCAACATGACTAGCACTGCATCAGATGACATTCAAGCAGCGGGGTCCGATACCCGTCCGCCTATGCTTGATAGGACAGACTATGAGTCGTGGGCACAGAGAATACGGCTTTATTGCTTGGGGAAAGAAAATGGGGCAAACATCCTTAAGTCCATTGATGAAGGACCATTTCAGATGGGTACTACCAGAGATGCTGTGACTACTGGTGAAGATGGCACAGTCACATTTGGTATTGACAGACCTCACACTTACAATGATCATACTGAGGAGGAAAAGAAGAGGTATGATGCTGACATTAGAGCCTCAAATATCATCATTCAAGGTCTACCAAAGGATGTCTACAAACTCATCAATTTCAACACAAAAGCCAAGGCAGTATGGGACAATGTGAAGATGCTGTTAGCTGGATCAGAACTCACAAAGGAAGACAGGGAATCTCAATTGTATGATGAATTTGAACATTTCAAAATGAACTCAGGAGAGAATATCACAGACTATTATGTGAGATTCCATAAGTTGGTAAATGACATGAGGATAATCAGAATGATGATGCTCAATATCCAACTTAACTCCAATTTTGTGAACAACATGACTCCAGAATGGGACAGATTTGTCACTGCTGTCAAACTGAACAAAGGTCTGAGGGACACCAACTATGAACAGCTATATGCCTATCTCCAACAACATGAGAAGCATGCTCTCTTTGATCGGGTGCTAAGAGAAAAGTTGAATCCTTCAACTTCCAATGATCCACTGGCCTTTATGGCAACTGTTGTACCAAACACTCAACCATCACCCAACCAAGGATACCCTCAACTTCAATCACCATCTTCTGCTATGAGTCCTCAACTTGACTCAGGCTATACTCAGACTGACAAAATGCTGGATAACCTCACCAATAAAGTATCATTACTTGTTCAACAGTTCAAAGCTTCTCTCCCTCTGACCAACAATCAGTTAAGAAATTCATCCAACCTGCGCAATCTTGCAATGGTGGAGGATGGAAAAATTATGGTTCAAAATGTGCAAGGGAGAGCTGGAAGAAACATGGGTCGAGGTATTATGCAGAACAGAGCAGGGAATGCCAACCAGGGGCAAGGGAAACAGCTCAAGTGCTATAATTGTGGAGGTCTGGGACACATTGCCAGAAACTGCAATCAACCAAAACGTCCTCAGAACTCAGATTACTTCAAGGACAAGATGATGTTGATGTAGGCTCAAGAGAATGGAACGGTATTGGATGAGGAAGAATTGTTGTTTCTAGCTGGTGATGGGGGTATTACTTTTGATCCGGATGTGGGTGAGCAACCTCTCCAAGATCTGGCACTCAATGATCCTAATATCTTCCAAGTTGATGATTGTGATGCATTTGACTCTGATGTGGATGAAGAACCAACTGCTCAAACTGTCTTCATGGCCAATTTATCATCCTTGGCCTCTCCATCTCGACAAGCTGGTTCTTCAAATGCTTCTGTGATTTCTGAGGTACTAAGACTATATGACACATATGAAATAGTTGATAAACAAAAGTTTCCCAACGAAGTACAACAGGCAATTGTCTCTGACTCAAATAATGTTGACATGGAAAATAGCAATATGATTCCATATGAACAATATTTGATTCACAAAAATGTGCCTGATGTACAAGATGGCGAATCTTCTGTTGATAATAATGCTTGTGTTGTTGATAACTTGTGTGCCTTAGAAAATACATGTGAAGTAGATAATGCATGTAAGAAACATGAAAGCACTGTACTTGCACCACATGATGACTTGATCACTAGGCTAAACATATATGAGGAACAAGTAGCTATGTATGAACAGCGCGCTAAGTTTGAGCTGAATGCACGTGAGCAGAAAATGGAAGATCAAATGTGTACTCTTCTGAAAGAATCTAGGGTAAGAGAGGAAACATTAAAACAAGAGTTAAATTCTTTGAAAAATCAGCTGGATTTATCTGTTAAGCAACAACAGGATGCTCAAAATTGCATAAGTATACTAAAGCTAGAATTCAAAGAAAAAGAAAAGGAACTCTTAAATGATTTTTCTAGACTCAAAACATTAAAGAATAAGCTTGAGGATAAGTTGTACACACAAGACCAAACCAGACAGACTGCCCAAATGATGTATAAGCACAGAAAGTTAAGTGACAAGCATAGTGAAAGCAATGTAGGTGAATCTCAATTAGCTATTCATGAGATTGCTAAGGTAGCCCAACCTGCATTAAATGATGCCAATGTGATGTTTATGCCCAATCATGAACCACCTGAGGTTGTATCCTTGAATGAAGCTGATGAGATAGAAATGCGAAAGAGAGAAAGAATGAATGAGAAAATGAAGGATCCTGAATGCATAGCCCACCGAGTAATAATCAAACCCCATGATTATTATGAGGAAAATCGTTTGACTGTGTTTGTACCTCAAAAGAAGTTAACACCTGAACAGATATTTTGGACACAAGACATGAAAAAAATGAAGGAAGAAAAACTTAAAGCCAATACCCCACTCATTAGGAAAGTTGCGTCCATTACGGTGTATCCTCCCAATACACCTAGACATTTGGTTCCTCTATCTCTTCCCACAGAAAGCAAAACTCTAATTAGCTTATACGTGCTTTGGCAACTGTTTGCTGATTTTGATAATACATGTAAGAAGAGAATCACACCAACTGGAATTACTGAGGGGGAAAGGTGTTTTGAACATGCTAAAAGGTGTTACTTGACTGAGGTCATGCCATTCTTTAAACAACTGAAAGAGCATTTTGAAGCAATGCAAACAGCCCTTAACACAGAAATAAAGGAAATGGAAAAGGTGTTTAAAGATATGGAAAATGAGGTAACTGAATATGAAATAGAACTTAAGAGCCGTGAGATTAAAAGAAAAAACATACTCATCACTAATGAAAATTTGATTGCAAGATGTATTGCACAAGATGTATTTTTTACTGCTACTGATTCTGCATTGTATGCTTGTCAATATCATGAGTATGCTATGGCTTTAAATGTTACCCAGAATCGTGTTGTGGAGCTTGAGGGGGAGAATTTGAAACTGCTTGAAAAAATTCAAAATGATGACCATGATAACATGGTCAAACGTTTTTCTAAACTTGAGGTTGATTATCTTAACTTACAATTAAAATATCAACACTTAGAAGAAAGATATAAACTATCAAATGCCAAGACATCTTCGGATGCTCCTGAGTTTGATATGTATTTTGAATTAAGCAAACGAGATGAGAAAATTCAAGCTCACACGAACACGATTCGACTGTTGAGGGCTCAAATTGCCCAATTGAAGTCCAACAAGTGTGATGTGTATGGCACCAATAAACCTTCGTCTTCAGATTCTCAGAATTTTCAATTTCAAAACACCATAAACAAGTTACATTATGAAAATGAGTGTTTTCGAGAAGAAAATTCTAAGATTAAACAGCACTACAAAGAGTTATATGACTCAATTAAAGTTACAAGAAATAGTCATAATGAAAAGATAACTTCTTTGTTAAATGAGATTGAGAATCTTAAGACTCAGGTGAAAGGAAAAATGCCAAGTACATCTTGTAATTGTGTTTCATCAAAGGTATTTGCTTGTAAAATATATGATGTTGATGTGGGGCCTATTCCATTTCCCATGAGAAACAACAGACCTGTACATCAAATGTATCTCAGTCACCTTAGGGATGGACTTGACACTCTTCGTGAGGTTGTGGAAGAAGACAGAATAGGAAAACCACTTGATAAGGCAGTAGGTTATGCCTGTGTCCTCACAAAAAGGATCCAGGAACAGTTAGAATATGCCATTAGCACGGGTCCTAGGTCTAGCAACCAAAGAGATAGATTAGGTGTCTCATCATCCACTATTAAAAACAAGCATGTATCCTTTGATTTACCATCCAGAACATCAGAACCCAGCACTTCAATATCAGGAAAGCATGAGTTAGTAAAGCAAACTAATGTTCCCATTATTACTTCTACAGGAGTAAAAAGTGACACTCAAGCTAGCGGGTCAAAGCCTAAAGGCAATGCAAGGAATGATAGGACAGCGCCGGCTAATATTGATCACAAGAAAAGAGTAGAAGCCCAACCTAGGAACAATAAGTTTGTAACGACTAGATTGAATCATGTTGATTCTAGTATCAAAAGTACTGTAATTAATTCAAATTCTAATACGGTCTGTAAAACATGTGACGAATGCTTAATTTCTGTTAATCTTGATGAATGTGTTGTGTCGTCTCTGATATCTCATGCACCACCCCATGTTAAGCATGTTAGGAAAACTGAAAGAAATATGAAAATTTGGAAAGCAACAGGAAAAATCTTCACTAATGTTGGGTATCAATGGAGACCCACTGGAAGGAAATTCAGTTTAGGAAATAAGAATCCATTACCTAAGTTGAGTAAACATAAGATTGTGAGGGTTAAAGAATGGAGACCAACTGGTCGAATCCTTCCATTAGGAACACACTGCCTTTCTAATAAGTCTTCTGATAACTCTAGGGTAGTTTCCCCTGTAGAGGCATCAGTATTAGAAATGATGGCTGCTCCTAAACTTGTGTGTGCTAACCAAAAGGACCCCAATTGCAAGTGGGGATCCACATATTTCAATTATCCGTTGTTGTCTGGTTTCAAATGCAGGTCGTACAAATCATCCTTTGGTATTTGGACTCAGGCTGCTCAAAACATATGACTGGGGATCGCTCACGGCTCAAGAACTTTGTGAAAAAGTTTATCGGGACAGTTAGATTCGGGAACGACCACTTTGGTGCGATTATGGGTTATGGAGATTATGTGTTCGGTGACAATGTAATCTCACGGGTTTACTATGTGGAAGGATTAGGGCACAATTTGTTTTCTGTGGGTCAATTTTGTGACTCAGATCTGGAAGTGGCTTTCAGAAAACACACATGTTTCGTCAGGGAATTGGATGGTGTAGATCTTCTCAAAGGTAGTCGGGGTACAAATCTATACACCATATCTATTGAAGAAATGTTGAAGTCCTCTCCCATATGCTTGCTTTCAAAAGCCTCTAAAACAAAATCATGGCTGTGGCATCGTCGTTTGAACCACCTGAACTTCGGTACCATCAATAATCTTTCCCGCAAAGATCTGGTTAGAGTTATGCCCAGATTAAAATATGAGAAAGATCATCTCTGCTTTGCATGTCAACTGGGCAAAAGCAAGAAACAAACCCACAAACCTAAAACCGTCAACACCAACTTAGAAGTTCTTCATACCCTCCACATGGATCTGTGCAGTCCAATGAGAGTACAAAGCATAAATGGAAAGAAATATGTTCTGGTAATAGTAGATGATTACTCTCGGTTCACATGGGTAAAGTTTTTGAGAACCAAGGATGAGACTCCAGAGGTGATCATTAAACTGATAAAACAGCTGCAAGAAAGGCTTAACAAGACTGTCAGAATCATCCGCACTGATAATGGAACTGAGTTTGTCAATCAACAACTCAGAAACTTTTATGAAAATATTGGCATCACACATCAAAAAAGTATACCTCGCACTCCTCAGCAGAACGGTGTAGTTGAACGACGGAACCGTACTCTGGTAGAAGCTGCAAGAACCATGCTTATATTTTCAAAGGCACCGATGTTTCTCTGGGCAGAGGCTATTGCAACTGCATGCTACACCCAAAACCGATCTCTGATTCATCCCATTCATGAAAAGACTCCCTATGAGTTAATTCATAACAAGAAACCAGATCTCTCATTTCTTCGTGTGTTTGGTGCACTTTGCTATCCAACTAATGACAGTCAAGACTTGGGAAAGTTAAAAGCCAAAGCAGACGTAGGTATTTTTGTTGGATACGCACCTGATGGGCGTGTGCGTATGCTCTAATTTATACCCACGGTATGTCGTTGTGGTTTTAGCAGTATTCAAGTTTTAAATTTATATTTAGCCGATTTATCAATAACACACACACTTTAACGAGCAGTGTACCCGGTCAGTATGAATATAATGGTAAGTAGAGTGTCGATCACTAAGAGTGGAACGTATTATCTAGTTATCCTAATCAGTATTTTAATATCTTAAGTTAGCTATACAACCTATTCTAACGCAAGGGGGTTCAGCCTGAGAGACTGGCACGATTTGGTTGCAATTAAATAATAAACTAACCTAATAGGCACGAATCAGCGAATAGCACACACGTACACAGATAAATACTCGAGACAATAAGAAGACCTGTCCTGATAGTTAAGTAGCTTGTCACTTGTTTTATTTGCTAGTTTTATATGAAGTGTATAGTTCGATGCAACGCACCGAGATTAAGTCCTTTCTCGTTGGTTCTAATCTTATCGGCGAGTAAACCCTTAATGATTACTTATGACTATCCTATTTATCTTTCTTCCTACTTTTCTACATACGATAGAATGCATAGGCGATCTAATAAATAGGCGAGGGCAGAGGCATGGCGACCCGATCAACGCTCAGCTAGACACAGAGGTTATCAATGCACTAATAAAAGTCACCAAAGACATCAACATATAAACTTTGATTAATGGGAAAGCAGTTTTAAAGGAGTGCAACCTTTCCGTTGTCACATTACACAAGCCACCAATCCTGATGAATTAAAGTTTACTAACACAATAAAACAAAACTACTTAATGAATTAAATACATGCAGGACCTTCTTACAGCTCTTGTATCTTCGTTCAAGGTGTGTCTTGTGCTGCTACTTCGACTGAATTCGTCCTAGGGTTTCTTCTGTTTCGTCCTTCGTATATATTATCCTCTCGAAATTCGTCTGGTCTTGGGGTATTTATAGTTTCTGTCTGAGGGTAAGATGCGGCGCATCTAATAAGTAGATGCGGCGCATTGACTTAACTTCGCGTGGGGTCCAAGATTAATATATTCAGGAATATTCGTACACCGCCAGAAGATGCGGCGTAACTCCATTTATAGATGCGGCGCATGTCCTCTTGTATCTTGGATCGTATCTTGTGAAATCTTGATAGTGATGCGTCGTATGTAATAAGTAAGATGCGGCGTATCTGGAGCAGAATGTCTTGATCTTGTACATTTCAGTAGACTTTTAACTTCATGCTTGTTTTGCTCCATAATTAGTCTAAAATCGCCAAGTTTCACATAATACTTGTTTTTACCTGAGAATTACAAAAGTAAACAATTAAGTATCAATTCTCATACATAATATAATAAAACAAGTCAAATTAATAGGATAAATGATGGTAATAAAATGTACTTATTTGAGTTCATCAGCACCAGACCGTAGAGGGTACATAATCTACAATAAGAGAACCCGACAAATCATGGAAACCATCCATGTCACGTTCGACGAGCTAAGTGAGCAATTTGCTTCAGGACAAACCAGTTCTGGACCCGATCCTACACTTTTGACACCTGGACCAATTAGTTCAGGGCTTGTACAGAATCCCACGCCTGCAGAATCTTTCGTTCCACCAACGAGTGAGGAGTTGAAGAAGTTATTTGATTCAATGTTTGACGAATATTTTGAGCCAACTGATGTAACAACTTCAAATGGTGCAGCTGACCTTCCTATTACTGAGGCTAATGTTTCGCAAGGTTCTGAAGACCCATCAGCTTCAGTTTCAATCAGTATCAATGCCCCAGCTGCAAGTCAATCACCCTCATCATCAAATGCTCAATCCTCTCCGGTGCAACACGAATCTGCAGATGATCATTCTTTAGAAGTTAATCCGTTTGCTCCTACAAATGATGTTCCTTTTGAGAACATATTTGCTCCTGAACCCTCAACAGACACGTCCTCTATCGAAGAACACAGTACGGCAACATCAGTTCAAAACCCTTGATGCGCGTGATGTGTCGTTGCGGTTTAGCAGTTTTAATGCCTACTCAAGTTTTAAATTTATATTTAGCCGACTTATCAATAACACACACACTTAACGAGCAGTGTACCCGGTCAGTATGAAGATAATGGTAAGTAGAGTGTCGATCACTAGGAGTGGAACGTATTATCTAGTTATTCTAATCAGTATTTTAATATCCTAACGCAAGGGGGTTTCAGCCTGAGAGACTGGCACAGTTTTGTTGCAATTAAATAATAAAATAAACAAATAGGCACGAATCAACAAGTAGCACACACGTACACAGATAGATACTCGAGACAATAAGAGGGCTGTCCTTATGATTAAGTAGATTGTCACTTGTTTTATTGATAGCTTTATATGAAGTGTATGTAATTAACCCTTTCTCGTTGGTCCTATTCTCATCGGCGAGTAAACCCTTAATGATTACTTATGTCTAAAAGTTATTCCTAAGTGATCAATTTAGAAACAACCGTGGGAGCCACATCTTGTCCCGCAGTCGGATGCCCGCAAGCCACTAATAAACACAGAGGTTATCAATGCACTAATAAGTAGTAACCAAAGACATCAACATATAAACTTTAATTGATGGGAAAGCAAGTATTAAAGGGAGTGCAATCTTTCGTTGTCACATTACACAAGCCACCAATCCTGATGAATTAAAGTTTGCTAACACAATAAAACAAAACTACTTAATGAATTAAATACATGCAGCACCTTCTTACAGCTCTTGTATCTTTGATTTGGGTGTGTCTTGTGCTGCCTCTTGACTGAATTCGTCCTCCTGTTCTGCTGTCCGAACTTCGGTTTTAGGGTTTCGAACTCTTTAATTCGTCTGGTCTACGGGGTATTTATAGTTTCTGTCTGAGGGAAGATGCGGCGCATCTACTTAAGTAGATGCGGCGTATGTACTTAACTTCGCGTGGGGTCCAAGATTATAATATTCAGGAATATTCGTACACCGCCAGAAGATGCGGCGTAACTCTTGATTAGATGCGGCGCATGTCCTCTTGTATCTTGGATCGTATCTGGTGATATCTTGATAGAGATGCGGCGCATGTCGAGAGTGAGATGCGGCGCATCTGGAGCAGAATTGACTTGATCTTGTCCATGTCAGTAGACTTCCACTTTATGCACGTTTTGCTCCATTATTAGTCCATAATCGCTAAGTTTCACCAAATGCTTATTTTTACCTGAGAATTACAAAAGTAAACGATTAAGTATCAATCCTCATACATAATATAGTAAAACAAGTCAAATTAATAGGATAAATGATAGTAATAAAATGTACTTATTTGAGTTCATCAAATATCCCCCCACTTGAACTTTACTTGTCCCCAAGTAAACCTTAGAATTTCATTTATGAAAATGTATCCTAAAAGATGTTAGGATTTATTTTTATATTTAAGCATGTATTCGTTTATTTCATAATCACACAACTAAACACTTAACGAATTAGAAGTAAAATAAAATAAGTCGATAAAAGCAAATCTAATCGTTTAACTGTCCAGTCGCGACGAATATTCTATCATAAGCTTGGCAAGTATACACATCTCCACCACTAAAGCTAAGGAATAACAAGTCTAAAGCGGTAAAAAGGGTTTTTAGGCTTAAGGGTTAATTATTCTTATTTACTATCGATCTCAAATTCCAGAAAAGGCGACAAAATCACAAATACATGATCGAATCCACGAACACGATACTTGCAATTGCTCAAATCCTTAACTCGAATAGGCTAAAGATAGGTCCAAACTTCACCAATAATAATATATCAAAAAGGGCGACAAAATCATAAATACATAGCCGAATCCACGACTACGATACTTAAGATTGCTCAAATCCCTAATCTCAATAAATCAAAGGTTCGGTTGGATAAAGAACAATACAGGGTATGGATAACATTTGGGATATAAATTGGTGTAAAAATAAAAATAAACAAAACAAAACAAATAGATTAAAATCCTAAGTGTGGTTAATCACTATCCCAACCATCCCATGAATAAGACTCATATCATTGAATAACTCACGCTTTAACACTTGAAACACACGCTTTTGGTAGACACGAATTATACTCAACAAAATCTTAATCAAAGAATAAACCTTAATCGGCATTCCCATAACTGCCAATTCCCATTCAATCCATAGATATAATACAACAAATAGTGGTGATATCGACCACTTTCATAACTCTACATCGTTGGCTTAAAATAAACATCCAACTCTTTTTTTTTTTTTCTTTCTTTTTTTCTCATTTTTTCGATTTTTTTTTTTTTTTTTTTTTTTTTTTTTTTTTTTTTTTTTTTTTTTTTTTTTGAAACATAAACATAGATGTGTAAAATTTCACCACATCACTACAACTTTCTTTCCGGATAATTTTTTC
Source organism: Artemisia tridentata subsp. tridentata (assembly GCA_021014915.2). Taxonomy (NCBI): domain Eukaryota; kingdom Viridiplantae; phylum Streptophyta; class Magnoliopsida; order Asterales; family Asteraceae; genus Artemisia; species Artemisia tridentata. The sequence continues at coordinate 411,222,605 of CP139506.1, forward strand.
ATACTTTTCATACTTTCAGAAATAACGGTAATAGTGAAAGTAGTAAACACACTAAAAATAAACTCAAGAATATACAATATTTACTTTCACTCCAATTTGCATTGTGCAATTTCCCGACCTAACCATAGATAATGAATTACGCACGCGAACACAGGTAATGTAAGGAAACACACTCTGCCTATAGCAATTAACCAACCACGGATTCTAATCTACAGGGTAGGCTAAGGTGTAAGGGTGTAACGAAACATTTTAAACATAGGTGTAAGAAACGAAAGGAATGGCTCTGAGGGTTTTTCTAGGGGTATCTTACTCTAAAAATGAGAGTAACAAAAGGGTTTTATACGGGGGTTAACTAACCAGTGTAGTTAGTCAATAACACATAACATATAATAGGCTATTTGGGTGTAATCCTAGAATTTTACCAATTTAGACAAGTCATTCCAATTATATAAATAATACTCATTATGGTGGTCTCGAATAGTATACAAGCCAAGTTCTAAAGTTTACAAGTCACCGGCACACTCATAGATTTGTGAATTTTGAAAAATCACAATTTTTGAAAATAACGTCATGTGTGCAGTTATGCAACTTAGATCTTAAACAAAAACATGCTAAAAAATTTTTAAGTTTGATATATTAAGCACATTTTAAGCATAATTTTTGAAAAAGTAGGACAAGTAAGTGTTAAGTGTTCTAATTCTCCTATCCCCCCACTTAAGTTAAACAACGTCCTCGTTGTTTGTATAAAATGTTAAAAACTGGAAAGAAAAGAATTAGAACGGAAAAACTCCCCTGAGATTTGCTCGGTATGATCCTCCATTAGTATAAGAGCAAAAATCATCTTTCTTGTGGATTAGAACGTTAAAACTTCATACTTGATGTATCCACAGGAAATCCAGGAAACTATAATACCACCAACACTTTAAAACACACCTAAGATAAGAAAGGTTCAACTTGCATAACACATTAGTAGTTAGGAAAAATAAAACTTAAAAATTAAAACTGAAAATCATCAGGTCAGTCGATGCGCCGTATCTTATTGAAGAAGATACGCCGTATCGAGCCTGGAATTAATACGGATCAGAATAAAGATGCGCCGCATCCTTAACCAGGGATGCGCCGCATTGAAATAAACTGATAAATAGTTTTAAAGTCGAAAATAAAAATGCAGAAAAATAAAATAAGATATGACCATTACAGGAGATGCGTCGCATCTCAGAATTGAGATGCGCCGTATCCTCATGCGGGCCTGACTGACTCGACACAGAACAGAATAATAAAAAATAAAGTAAAAGATAAGCATGGGTTGCCTCCCACGAAGCGCTTGTTTTTGTTCGAGTCACGAGCCTGACTCCACCCTTATTTACTGTGTAATAGGGTGTTGTTCCCCCCACTTGGGATCAAGTGCGGGTGATAATAGCAATAAACACGAAAAGAGTGTAAATTTGCTAGTAAATATGGAAGAAATAAATAAAGATCATACCTTGGCAATACATGTACATTTTTCCTATTCATACCCGGTTTGGTTGATAAATTGGATGACTTGACCACTTCATCAGAAAGAGTAGTGTGTTGTGAAAAAATGAGTCTCCTTTCTTCTTGGTTAGTCTCTTTGGTAGTAAGGCGTCCCTTGACTCCCGCAGAAGATGAGAAAGGGTCTTTGGCAAGTAAAATTTCGAGTTCTTCAACAACCTTCATAGGGTCTAAATCATCATCTTCATCAATTATAGCAATGTTTAAGAACTCATCACCAAACTCTTCTTCGAGCTCCACAAAATACGGGTTGATCACAGGTGCTTCAATAGGTAGTGTGATAAATTTCACCTCATCATCTTTTTGTTTTGCAACCTGTTTAGGAAAACTAGCAAGATTATTAGTAACGGGATTAATTATATTAAATAAATTTGTACCACTTTGTGTTGTAAGTGACTCCAATTCGTCCTGTGAATCTCCATCTTCAACTAGTGGTCTGGTAATTTCAGCATCGTCCCGAATTTCATCTTTAAATAAATAATCCCAGACTTCTTCAAAATCCCTCGTTGGGTCAAAATCTGGTTGAGGTATGTCATCATCAACTATGGCGTCAAATGGTTCAAAATCAAAATTAGAATACTTTTCATCTTCATCCGTTGGATTGTCTAATGGTGGTAATACGATTGCTGAATATTCTTCATCGTAATGTTCCGTATACCCATCATCTTCTTGTGCAATCTCTGGAGAAAAAGTACTATCAATAACAATTGCCGGAATTGGTTTCATGATATATGATTCTTCCTCATCATCATTCGACATACACCAAGCGTGTTGAAACGGCAATTTGTTTCTTTCTTTCCTTATTTTTTCTCGTCCTAAAATTAAGTATTCTTCCATAGTGATTTCTTCCGTTTCAATGACTTGTGCACCATATCTTGCTCTTTCCCAATCATAGATCCCATTATTGCTCAAGGCTCTTTCCTTTTCAAACCTAATATATTCTTCCATTGTAATATCCGGATCGTCCATCTTCCTGAAATAAAACTTACTCGTGCAAAAGAAGGGTGAAACGATCAAAGTAAAATAAAAGTTGCTGATATCAGCTGACGATGCGCCGTATCCAAAAAGTTGGATACGCCGTATCTTATAATCGTTAAAATTTAATCAGAGTTTATCCAGAAAATAGATACGCCGCTTAGAATTTATGAATGCGCCGTATCGAATTAATTAATCAAAAATCAGCTTATCTAATTAAAATTAAATGCGTCGTATTAACGAAAGTTAATGCGCCGTATTTTCGTTACGTTTAAAAATAAAAGATTTTTGATTCAGTAAGATGCGCCGTATCGACAGAGATCGATACGCCGTATCTGTTTAATAATTCGCAAACTGTTTTTAATTAAAATAATAGATACGCCGTATCTTCAAAAGAAGATGCGTCGTATGGCGTTAACGTTTTAGAAAATTTTTTTTTATCAAAAACAGATACGCCGTATCTGCAAAAGCAGATGCGTCGTATTACTTTATCGTTTAGAAAAATTTTCTTATTAAAAACAGATACGCCGTATCTTGGGGAAAAGATGCGTCGTATCGAATTAATTAAACGCGTTGTATATAAAAAAATTGAACGCAATACGCCGTATCTGAGAGATCAGATGCGCCGTATCGTTCGATTTAGCACAGTACAACGATAGCAGAACACACAAAAAACGAAAAATAAAACAAAAATAAAACACACGAACAAAAACAAATAAAAGCAAAAATAAAAGAAAACAAATAGCACACAATACAACAATTATGCAAAATAGTACAATGATGCAATTAATCTAATAAAAAGAAAAATAACCTAATTAAAATACTAATCAAATTAACAGATAATAACAATTCACTCCCCGGCAGCGGCGCCAAAAACTTGATGCGCGTGATGTGTCGTTGCGGTTTAGCAGTTTTAATGCCTACTCAAGTTTTAAATTTATATTTAGCCGACTTATCAATAACACACACACTTAACGAGCAGTGTACCCGGTCAGTATGAAGATAATGGTAAGTAGAGTGTCGATCACTAGGAGTGGAACGTATTATCTAGTTATTCTAATCAGTATTTTAATATCCTAACGCAAGGGGGTTTCAGCCTGAGAGACTGGCACAGTTTTGTTGCAATTAAATAATAAAATAAACAAATAGGCACGAATCAGCAAGTAGCACACACGTACACAGATAGATACTCGAGACAATAAGAGGGCTGTCCTTATGATTAAGTAGATTGTCACTTGTTTTATTGATAGCTTTATATGAAGTGTATGTAATTAACCCTTTCTCGTTGGTCCTATTCTCATCGGCGAGTAAACCCTTAATGATTACTTATGTCTAAAAGTTATTCCTAAGTGATCAATTTAGAAACAACCGTGGGAGCCACATCTTGTCCCGCAGTCGGATGCCCGCAAGCCACTAATAAACACAGAGGTTATCAATGCACTAATAAGTAGTAACCAAAGACATCAACATATAAACTTTAATTGATGGGAAAGCAAGTATTAAAGGGAGTGCAATCTTTCGTTGTCACATTACACAAGCCACCAATCCTGATGAATTAAAGTTTGCTAACACAATAAAACAAAACTACTTAATGAATTAAATACATGCAGCACCTTCTTACAGCTCTTGTATCTTTGATTTGGGTGTGTCTTGTGCTGCCTCTTGACTGAATTCGTCCTCCTGTTCTGCTGTCCGAACTTCGGTTTTAGGGTTTCGAACTCTTTAATTCGTCTGGTCTACGGGGTATTTATAGTTTCTGTCTGAGGGAAGATGCGACGCATCTACTTAAGTAGATGCGGCGTATGTACTTAACTTCGCGTGGGGTCCAAGATTATAATATTCAGGAATATTCGTACACCGCCAGAAGATGCGGCGTAACTCTTGATTAGATGCGGCGCATGTCCTCTTGTATCTTGGATCGTATCTGGTGATATCTTGATAGAGATGCGGCGCATGTCGAGAGTGAGATGCGGCGCATCTGGAGCAGAATTGACTTGATCTTGTCCATGTCAGTAGACTTCCACTTTATGCACATTTTGCTCCATTATTAGTCCATAATCGCTAAGTTTCACCAAATGCTTGTTTTTACCTGAGAATTACAAAAGTAAACGATTAACTATCAATCCTCATACATAATATAGTAAAACAAGTCAAATTAATAGGATAAATGATAGTAATAAAATGTACTTATTTGAGTTCATCAACCCTCAACCTCATGACCATCTCAGAAAATGGACCAACGATCACCCAATTGACAACATCATAGGCAATCCCTCTCGTCCTGTATCCACTCGTAAACAACTAGCTACAGATGCAATGTGGTGTTTCTTCAATTCCGTTATGTCTAAAGTCGAACCAAAAGATACCAAAGAAGCAATGACCAAAGACTGCTGGTTCAAGGCCATGCAAGATGAAATCCACGAATTTGATCGACTTGAAGTATGGGAGTTGGTGCCTCCTCCAGAGTGTGCTATGATTATTGCTCTCAAGTGGATTTTCAAGGTGAAACTTGATGAGCATGGTGATGTTTTAAAGAACAAGGCACGGTTAGTTGCAAAAGGATACAGACAAGAAGAGGGCATTGATTTTGAAGAATCATTTGCTCCAGTTGCTAGAATTGAAGCTATTAGAATCTTCCTGGCCAATGCTGCAAGTCGGAATATGATAGTCTACCAAATGGATGTCAAAACAGCTTTCCTGAATGGGGACTTAAAGGAAGAAGTATACGTGAGTCAACCTGAAGGATTTGTGAACGCTGAACATCCCACTCATGTTTACCGCTTGAAGAAGGCCCTTTACGGGTTGAAGCAGGCACCTAGGGCTTGGTATGATACATTGTCCAAGTTTCTTCTAGCAAATGGATTCACAAAGGGTGCTGTTGATCCAACGTTATTCACCAGGAAGTCAAGAAAACATCTACTACATGTTCAGATTTATGTAGATGATATCATATTTGCTTCATCTGATCCTAGTGAATGTGATAGATTTTCAAAGGAGATGAGTTCTAAGTTACAAATGTCAATGATGGGACAAATGTCGTTCTTCCTAGGATTACAAGTATATCAAAGTCCCGGAGGCATATTCATCAATCAGTCCAAATACGCACACGAGATCTTGAAAAAGTTTGGATTTGATTCAAGTGAGCCAGTTGACACTCCCATGATAGACAGAACAAAGCTAGATGAAGACCCTTCAGGGATTCCAGTTGATCAAACAAAATACAGAAGCATGATTGGATCCTTAATGTACATTACTGCAAGTAGACCAGATCTTCTATTTGCTGTTTACATGTGTGCGAGATATCAATCCAAGCCTACCAAAAAGCATCTAGAAGCAGTAAAAAGGGTTTTCAGGTATCTTCAAGGAACAGTCCATATGGGTCTCTGGTACCCTAAGGACACGGCCATGGAGTTAACGGCTTATGCTGATGCTGATCATGCGGGGTGTCAGGACACCCGTCGAAGTACTTCAGGAGGAGCTCAGTTTTTGGGGGAAAAGTTGGTTAGTTGGTCTTCTAAGAAGCAAATGAGCACGTCCATATCTTCTACTGAGGCTAAATACATTGCTATGTCAGCCTGTTGTGCACAAATTCTATGGATGCGGTCACAACTCTCAGACTATGGATTCTCATACAACAAAATTTCTCTATATTGTGACAACAAAAGCGCCATTGCCCTTTGTTGCAACAATGTCCAGCACTCCAGGTCAAAGCACATCGACATCAGGTATCACTTCATCAGGGAACAGGTTGAAAAGGGAATTGTGGAGCTGTATTTTGTGAGGACAAAGTTTCAGCTAGCAGACATCTTCACCAAGGCTCTCCCGAGAGAAAGGTTTCAGTTTATTCTCCCGCGTCTTGGAATGAAGAGCTTGACACCTGAAACCCTCAAGTGTCTTCAGGATGCAAAGGAGGAGTAAAGGGTTATCTTCTCATATCCTTGTATATATTCGTATATATCTTTAAAACAAAAAGAAAAATAGAAAAATATAAAACCTATATAAAAAAAAAAACCATAAAATTGAAAAAAATAAGAAAATACCAAAAATAGTCTCATCTAGGCATGTCTTCTGTTTATCGATAACATTTATGGACCTAGAAATGTCATTCAATAATGACACGGGTCTTTAAATGAAGCTCGAGCAGAAGTTATACTAATTGGTTAAAACATGTCTTAATGGCTTGCAGTTACTTCATACTGCAACCCGCGCTATCCATTGAGGAAAACTCGTCGCCAAAAAGACGGTTGTTCCTCCAAACTGGGTGATGTTCACCTGGGCATGGATTACGTTATATCCATGTTTTTCTGATCTGATGTACGCTTCAGTGCATCATTTCGTGTAATAGAAGAGAAATCTTCTTTATATCATAAACTTTCCAGTTCTATGATTCTTTAGGAGAGTTTTTTGATGTTTCACAAGGTGGTAAATTGGACTTAAATTTTCACAAATACTTCTCGTTCAATTGAATGACTACAACTCTTTAAATAGAAAACGGGTCATTAATTGAGGGGGAGAGTCTTTGTTCAAATTTTTTGACACCTTTTTTTCTAAACATTGTGCAACATCAGCAGTGACACTCTCTCTTGGTTTGAGGGGGAGTATTGTATACTCCATTATCAGAAAGCATTAAATCAGACACTTTTTCTCCCACATTTTTCTAACTTAGTTAAATCACTTGGGATCACAAATCTCAATTGGTTTGAAATTTTTGATCGGGGGAGAGAATGTGATTTAAATATGAAATCTGATAAAATGTGATGTTTTGGAACATAAAAGTAAGCTCTCCCATATGTGCTAAACTCTTTTGTATACCAATGCACATATTAAGGGGGAGCAAATGGTTTGTTGAAACAACAAGGATTTGGCATCTCATGTGAGTGTGACTCAGACTTAACCAATGAATTGACGAAACCTATACTGTCATTGATCGAAAGGACATATCCTGGCCGGGTAATAATTTCAAGCTGGTCTAACCAGTGATGTAAGCGTGTCTCGAAAAGGATGTGTCTGAGTAGAGTGTACCATTTTGAGAAAATTTTTGTGGACTTGACCAGGCCGGGTAATAATTTCAAGCTAGTCTAACTAGTGATGTAAGCGTGTCTCGAATCGGTCATGTTCACTGAAAGTGGATAAATTCAAAAAGTGCAAGCTCTACCCAACATGTGCAAATTTATAAAACAATCATCCAAGCACATGTTGAGGGAGAGCATTTGAAAAAATATAAAACTCTCAAAGTGTTTGCAAAAATGTGTTTCAGAATCATGAACACTTTGAGAGATTTTACAAAGATTTGGTTTGGCAATCATGGATGAATACCAAAGACCGGCCATTTTAATTAATGCATGGAGTTATAAGGATGGTTAGGTTAGGCTCAAGTTCCCACGATCCCGCCAGAGCCGGAGGGATCTACCCAGGGACAATCCACTAGTTAGTGTAGAAGTCCTTAGGTATGACTTAAAAAGGAGAAAAGTGGATAAGGGAAAAGTGCCGACTGAGATGGAGCTAGTACTGGAACAAACCCAACAAGGTTCTAGTAGTGAAGTCTCGGTAAGCACTGAAGGGGTTGAAGAATGAAAAAGAAATGTAAAGATAAAGGGTGAAAAGAAAGAAGCCCTCCTTACAACTTTGGCAGAAACCGGGTCAATACATATGCTGTCAGAATCACTTAGTTGATTGCTGACATTGAAGACAAAGTATCATGGACCCAGTGATACGCTGCACAACCCTCCCTAGCCACTCAAGGTCCCTCAAAGGATTCTTGTTTCAATTGTCACGGAGTTCAATACATTCATATCGTCTCTCTCACTCCGAGTTAGATGATATTGAAAAGGTGGCAGTCCTCTCCAGCCTCCGCTCACTAAATCAAAACGCACTATAGAGTCTAGAGCCACGAGATTCATCATAAGATCTCTTAGGGACACGAATTATTCCTACTCTGGTTGTTCACCATTAAGGACACCAGGTGTAACTTTATGAGTCCTACGCAGATCTTAGCAATCTGCCAGAACATTTATGAGAGAAGTTACAAATGTAACTCTCAATGATTGAATGGAAATTCCTGCCAGGGTCAACATCAAACAGCCCTGAAAGCAGGTCACTTCGGTAATTCCTCGTGGATTACGCTTAGTGGTCACGGCGGTTTCAAACGGTCTACAGTCGTGGAGTGAACTCCTGCGACTCACCTAATCGTTGATGTACTACGGTACGATCTTAAAAGGCCCTCTGTGGGTTTTCGATTAGGAACGGTCTTGGTATGGATTAGAGAAAGTCTTCACACTATGCTGTTGACGATTTCGAAGTCCAAACCTGTAAGTACCGGTCGATTTGTTGCTAACTGTCGTATGCAGGAACTTCTGGCGATTGTAGCTGTGGAATGCTGTAGCTGGTTGCTGGTGTAGCTGGTTGCAGACAAGTTGCCAATCCACTACCACATGTTCACACTACATCATCACTGTTATTCAACAAAGTCATGATCAACCAAAAGACCTTCAACACTGCTTCTGCTAACTCTGATGCTGAAGATCATGACCCAGAATAGTGTGAGCATGTCGGCTCAAAGTATATCTCATCACATGGAGACTTACAACTGAAAGATGACTTGAAGACATATGTAGGATGATAACTTCAAAGAATACTCAAAGATCATCCAAAATGAAGAATCGGTCATCGCAAGTTCACTGCTGAAGGCACAAAGATTTTTAAAGTTGAAGAATCAAGGTCTACGAGCTGTGAAGTAAAGATTCAAGAATAGAGTGCTAGAATTCAGAACATCAAATCCGGGGTGACCTCCCTTAGGGGGAGATTGTTAGGAATATAAATATTCGGTTGAAGACTCGGTCACCCCGAGGACTTTGTAGCACATCATAGCTCGTAGTTGATGCGTGGTTTTGTAACCTTACAACAGGTTTTACCTCTCGAGGGATCTCAAGAGGCTTACAACCCCACCAGGCAGTGTACCTGACCGATGTAGTATAGTGTAGTGGTAAGTACGGGGGATTGATCATTCTCCACAGGGAATAGTGTTCGTTAGGTGTGAAAGACTACTCTAATTAGGTCTAAGGGTTGAGGAAGATTCTTTTTATGTTTTTATAATTTTTTATGAAAGCAAGTAAAATCTCGGGTTTGAAAGAGTGGGCGGAATTAGTTGCTAGTCAACTAACCTAAAATTACTACGGATGCAAATAAAATAAAATAACAAAAATGAAAATGTGGTGAGAAACTTATGTGTAGAGAAATGTGTTTACTTAGATTTCCTTACTCCCTAACTATCTTTTACCGGTTGATTAGTGTGTATTAGTCGCGTGGATGACGGGTGTATTCCTTAATACCATTCGTGGGGTGGCGTACTTACTTCCCCAACTCTACAAGCTCCTACTTCACTCCTATGTCGAGCCGGCTAGGAAGCTCCTAACATGGGATAACTAGAATTCGCTTGTGCATTAAATACAACCATAAAAACCTTTAGTACGCATTTGGTTCATGTTTCTTAAGACGTTCAAGCAAGTTACCGAATAGGAAGTTAGCCAGTTTTCTTAAGCCTAACATAGATAAACAATCATCCAATACAACTAATAACACACTAATAACCAATAATCAATAGCTAGGTTTCATTAGATCTAAGCAAACACAAGATAAATTTAGCCTAACATGTTAATCAAAAGACAAGAATAAGATAGAATCAAACAACACATAGACATATTGAATGATTAATTGATAACTTATCTTCAATGTAACATGGAAGATCTCAAGGCAAAAAGCCTTGAAAAAGAAGCTAAAATCGTCTTAGGGTTTTCTCCCAAAATTCCACACACTAAGTTCTCCTTTAATGACAAAAAATTAGAAAACTATATATAGATTTTTGGATCTGACGGCGTCACGTTATGGAGTGTGACGCCGTCACCTCGCCGCTTCTAGGGTTCCCGGATGACCTTCTTGACGCCGTCCCTCTTTAGCTCTTCAAAAATCCATTCTGGCTTATCAAGGCTTGACGCCGTCGAACCTTGAACGTGACGCCGTCCCTCTTTGATTTAAGCCGTGACGCCCTTGATCAGGTTAAAGCGTGACGCCGTCAGAATTAACATGCTATTTTCACTGGCTTATCATGAGTAAATTTCACGTCCACTTTTTCTTGCCAAGTCATGACGCCGTCTGGGGTTAATTGTGACGCCGTCATAGGTAACTTTTAGCCGATTTTTGAGACTTTGCCGTTTTCTTCACTTTTATGCTCCAAAAACGTCCAAAATGCCTCCTTTTCCAGATTTCTCCTCAAAAGTACCTAAAATGACAAAAGGAACGATTTAGGGCAATATTTGATCAAATAAATACGATTTAGGGCTTAAATGACCCCTTAAAAGCGGTACACTTTTCGCTTCATCAAATACCCTTACACTTGAGATTTGCTTGTCCTCAAGCAAATGCGCTTTTATTCTAATCAAAATACAAGTTAGGGGTCATTTAATGCTAACATAAAAATAATTACAACAAATAATCGTTCCACTTCAATCATAATAAGCACGAAGATTACAAACTAGCACCTCACAAGTAGTGTTTAGATACTCACATCTCTCAAGTGTCATCAAAATAAATCTCATAAATGAAAATGGATAATATCTCTCACTACCTGTCATAGCAAATAGATTACCATAGGCTTGGGAAAGGATCGAAAACCTCCTCCACTAGGCGTAAGCACCAAAGATAAACTATCAAAGAGGGCTTTTAAATGGGTTATAACGTAAGGTGTAGGGAAAAGGAAAACACGGTTTTGTTGGATAAAGGATATTTTACTGGTGGCGAGTTAAAGATCTTGATCAATTACATGTACTATACAATGTTGCTAAGCCAAGACTCGACTCAATCTTAAGCTAGAAACGAAATAACAAAAACAAAAACATAAAACAAACATAAAATGAAACGGGATGGTAGTCCGTATGTTTTTTTCTACTTTTTCTTTTTCTCATTTTTTTTGTATTTTTCTTGATTTTTTTCGTGTTTTTTTTTTCTTTCTTTTTTTTTTTTTTTTTTTTTTTTTTTTTTTTTTGCATACACTCTTGCCCTACCATCCAAAATAATACATCATAGGGGCGTTGCATTCCCCTTACACTTGAACTTTTACATAACTTTACAAATAACTATTCTAATGACTCGAATTAAGATAATCAAAACACTTGGAGTACTTTTTTTTAAAAACATTTAGCACATATGGGGGTAATAAATGATGTTCTTCCCCATTACTCCATTACACTAGTACTTTACCCATGAGTCCCAATCGTCCCAAAACAATATGTACAAGGATATGACTCGACTTAGCAACCATGTAATCAACTAGATAATTAACTTGGGTTTAAACAAATGTTGTCACAATAATGCACTAAAAATGAGTGCATACAAGGTAGGCTAAGGCGATTTGGGTGTACATTTTAGTGGGGTGTAACAAATTCTTCCTTTAAGTAAAATGCTTAAAGGTCGAAACGAAAAGATAGGCTCTGAGGGGTGTACTAGGGGTATCGTGTACTAAAAATGAGTACAACGCAAAGGGTGTGGGAGAATTACTTGACCAATGTAGCCAATGTAATTATAACAAAATCACAGGTGTAAAACAATGGGTTAATCCTAATGCCTCTTATCATGTAGTAAATCTAACTACACGAATGTAGTCTCACTTGTGGCCTCGGAATGGTCCTAACGCAAGTTCTAGAATCTAAGTGCTACCGGTACACACATCATAGCATAAATGCTTTTCCTACCAATTCTAGGGGCGAACCTCACATATTTGGGAGTGGAAAATTTTTTAGTGGTACGGTTTTTGTGCTAGTCATATAACTCCTATCCATGAGACGCTCATTAAGATCAAAGTTTCACTCCTATATGTTGTAAAAAAATTTAAATTTGGCACTAAAATTGCCCTAACAAGTATTTCTCTCAGTTTTATTACACATCTACTATTAAACAAACAAAAATCAAGCGCAATTGTATTCTCTAAAATCGTACTTTTACCCCCCCCCTACACTTAAGATGAACATTGTCCCCAATGTTCAACTTACAAGATGTAAAAGTATAAAGTAAAAGAATGAAATCAAATACTCCCCTGATTCGCTCGGTGGATAATGAAATAACACGGTTAAATCTTCCTCCAAAGTAATGTTGAAGCTCCATGACTAATGCATCGCCATAAGCTTGATCCAACAAACATTTCCTTGTCCAAAATAACCTGTTAAACCTGAGAAAACAAACAAGAAAACCTGCATAACATCGGCGGGAAAAATCTATATATAAGGATATAATGCTTGTGGAATGATAATTTTGCAGATTCCTGGAGATTATAAGTTGGAGATTTTACTAAAAACTTTTTATGAAAACAAAACTTTCAAAAATTTCTGAAAATTAAATCTGACGCCGTCAGGTTATAACCCCTGACGCCGTCAGAAATGACCTGACAAAAATTTTCATTTTAAGTTTCCGGAAAATTTCTGGAAAAACCTTTACCTTACTTCCTGGAAATCCTGCAAAATATCATTATGACTCGATACAAGCATTTGACTCAAACAAATACGAATATGTATGCTAATTTATTATTACTACGATTCATGTTCATTTGTGTTCTAATAAACCGATTTAGATTTCCCTTACACTTGTCTTTTGCAAAATACCTTTATATGTAGTTAAGACGAAGTTAAAAACAAAATAAAGCATTTTCACAATTTACTTTTGAACATGAATCAATAAGAATAAAAATTAAACACACATACGGAAACAAATAAAATCAAACAATCAATTAAACAAACACACAAAGCAAATAAAACAAATAAAGCTTGGGTTGCCTCCCAAGAAGCGCTTTTCTTTATTAACGAGTCTTGTAGCTAGACTCAAAGTCACGTACACTACGTGATTTCTTCATCAAAGGTTATGTCTTCCTCATTGATCATTTCATTACCATTTTCTTGATAATGCTTGACTCGTTGTATATTCACAGTGAATTCTCTATCATCGTCGTCAATCAACACAACGGCTCCGGTTTTAGAGGAGCTCCTTACGGTAAAAGGTCCATACCATCTAGATTTAAGTTTCCCAGGAAATAGCTTTAAGCGAGAATTATATAATAAGACCTTGTCCCCTTCTGAAAACTCCTTGGGTCTCTTAATCCGTTGGTCATGCCATCTTTTCGCCCTTTCTTTGTATGTAATGGAAGATTCATAATCCTCTAATCTCAATTCATCGAGCTCTTGGAGCTGTAAGAATCTATTTGTTCCCGCAACTGTATAATCCAAATTACAGGCCTTAAGTGCCCAATATGCTTTGTGTTCCAGTTCTACTGGGAGGTGGCATGCCTTGCCATATACCATACGGAACGGGGTTGTCCCGATTGGTGTCTTATAGGCGGTTCGAAATGCCCACAAAGCCTCATCAAGCTTAAAAGACCAATCTTTTCTGTTTTGATTAACCGTTTTCTCTAATATTCTCTTTATGGCTCTATTAGTGTTTTCGACTTGACCGTTGGTTTGAGGATGGTAAGCGGTGGAGAATCGGTGAGAGACTCCATACCTTTTCATGACTTTCTCCATTTGTGAATTGCAAAAATGGGTTCCCCTGTCACTAATAAGAGCCTTCGGAATTCCGAACCTAGCGAACAATTTTTTTAAGAAATGAATGACTACCCTAGCGTCGTTAGTCCTAAGGGCTTGTGCTTCCACCCATTTCGAAACATAATCAATGGCCACCAAGATGTATTCATTCCCTCCAGAAGATGGGAATGGTCCCATGAAATCAATTCCCCAGACATCAAAAACCTCACAAACTTGTATATAATTCTGTGGGGCTTCATCCCTCCTAGAGATATTCCCAGCTCTTTGACATGCGTCACAAGTTTGTATCATTCCCTTCACATCACGAAATATTGTAGGCCAATAGAATCCCGCATCGAAGACCTTTCGTGCAGTAGTACTTATTCCGTGATGTCCTCCAGATGGACCTGCATGACACTCTTTCATAATTCTGACAGCCTCTCTTTCCGAAACACAACGCCTGATTACCTGATCTGGACATCTTCGAAATAAGAAGGGTTCATCCCAAAAGTAGTACTTTAATTGATTAAAGAACCTCTTTTTTTCATGCCTGCTCATATGCTCAGGAATGACTCTACTTGCCAGGTAGTTAGCATAATCCGCATACCAAGGTTCAGAATCATTTATTGACATGAGCTGCTCTTCAGGAAATGTTTCCCGAATCTCACTCTTGTCAGATTCAGCGAGGCTGGGGTTTTCGAGACGAGAGAGATGATCAGCCGCAAGATTCTCTGCTCCTTTCTTATCACGAATTTCAACATCGAACTCTTGCAATAGTAGGATCCAACGAAGTAACCGTGGTTTAGCATCTTGTTTAGCGAAAAGATATCGAATAGCTGAATGATCCGTAAAAACAACCGTTTTAGAAAGGACAAGATACTGGCGAAATTTATCAAAAGCGAATACCACGGCTAGTAATTCCTTTTCAGTGGTAGTGTAGTTTTCTTGAGCAGGATTCATGGTTTTGCTAGCGTAGTATATTGGCTGAAAGTGTTTGTTAAGCCTTTGGCCTAATACTGCTCCAACAGCATAATCACTAGCATCGCACATGATTTCAAAGGGTAACTCCCAGTTAGGGGTAACCATAATTGGAGCTTGGGTAAGTTCTTGCTTCAATAGATCGAATGCGTCCTTGCACTCTTGAGAGAAGTCGAACGGGGCATCCTTCATGAGCAACTGAGTAATTGGTTTAGCTACCTTTGAGAAATCTTTAATGAATCTCCTATAGAAGCCAGCATGACCCAAAAAGCTACGGATTGCCTTGACAGTTGTTGGATAGGGAAGTTTGGATATAGCTTCAATTTTTGCCCGGTCTACTTCGATTTCACTTCCTGAAATTTTGTGCCCTAGCACAATCCCTTCTTTCACCATAAAGTGGCACTTTTCCCAGTTTAGTACCAAGTTGGTCTCCTCACAACGTTTGAGCATTTTCTCAAGGTTAGCAAGACAGCGATCAAAAGAATTTCCAAAGACTGAAAAATCATCCATGAAGACCTCCATGCTGTCTTCCATTAACTCATGGAAGATTGCCGTCATGCAACGCTGGAAAGTGGCGGGGGCGTTACATAGTCCAAAGGGCATTCGCTTGTAGGCGAAGGTGCCATAGGGGCATGTAAACGTAGTCTTTTCTTGGTCCTCAGGAGCGATAGGGATTTGGAAATACCCTGAGAACCCATCTAGGAAGCAGTAGTACTCATGCCCTGCTAACCTTTCCAACATTTGGTCGATAAATGGGAGAGGGAAATGATCTTTTTGAGTTGCGTCATTCAACTTCCTATAATCGATGCACACACGCCATCCAGTTACTGTTCGTTGAGGTACTAACTCATCCTTATCGTTCTTCACCACCGTCATTCCTCCCTTTTTTGGTACAACCTGTACAGGACTTACCCATGGACTGTCCGAAATCGGGTAAATTAGCCCTGCATCTAGGAGCTTAATGACTTCCTTCTTTACAACTTCCTTTATGTTGGGATTTACTCGCCTTTGAGGCTGCACGGAGGGTTTATAATCTTCCTCCATGAGGATTTTATGCGTGCAGAAAGTAGAGTCAATCCCCTTGATGTCGGCTACACTCCATGCTATAACCCCTTTATATTTTTTTAGAACTCCTAAGAGTTTATCTTTTTGTTCACTTTTCAAGGAGGAGCTTATGATTACCGGAAGTTGATCTTCTCCTTGAAGGAAGGCATATTCAAGGTTGTTCGGGAGTTCCTTGAGTTCTAACGTGGGTGGCTCGATGATGGAAGGTTTAAGTTTGTTCTCGGGTTTACGAAGCTCAAGCTGTTCGATTTCTTGTCTGGGATAGAAGGAGACTGCATTCACATCCATAGTCTTTTCCTCCTCTAATATGGGTAAGAAAGCTTCATCTCGCAACCAACCAGCTTCCATCTGTTCATCTATACAATTGTCAATCTCGTCGGATAATTCATCAATTTCTTCGATGAAATACAGTTGATTATCTGCTTCGAGAGAAAGATTCATTGTGTCCTTGATGTCGAAGGTTAAGCTATCGGCCCCCACTTGTAAGGTTAGTTTGCCGTCATGAACATCAATAACAGCACGAGCAGTTGCAAGGAATGGTCTTCCTAGAATGATGGGCACAAGATCATCTTCTTCCATTTCTAGGATGACGAAGTCAACTGGAAATTTAAACTTCCCTACCTTAACCAACACATTCTCGCATATACCTAAGGGGTATTTGACTGATCTATCGGCAAGTTGGATGCTCATACGGGTTGGTTTCAACCCAGAATACCCTAGCTTGAGGAACATGGAGTGCGGCATAAGATTGATGCTTGCTCCTAAGTCGGCTAAAGCATTCTTGACTGAAAGAGATCCGACTGAACAGGGCAAGGTGAAACTACCTGGATCGTCCACCTTCTTTGGTAGCCCTCGTTGAGTCACCACAGAACATTCTTCTCCTAAGGTTACAAGACCCTCGAGCCCTTTCCTGTTGGTGAGCAGCCTCTTGAAGTATGTACTATATTTGGGCATATGATAACATGAATCAAGAAGGGGTATGGTGACAACCGAATTCTTCAAATATGACAAGAATCTTTTATTATCATTTTCGACCTTTTGATTCTTGAGGCGAGATGGGTATGGGACTTTAATGGGTTGCTTGGCAGAAATAGGTGGGGACGGAGTTACCGGAGGGGTTTGCTCGGGATTTTCGTCGTTCACATTACCTTCCTCCTCATAAGGGGTGTCGGGTTCCATGACGTTAGATTGTTGAGCTGGGTAAGGTGGATCCTTAGTAGTTGTTCCAGCACGAGTGGTGATGGCGAGTAAGGGATCTCTTTGAGGTTGGCCAAGGCCGTCGAGAGTGGCGTTGAGTTCTGCGAATTTGGCCTTCATGTCGGTTTGTTGGCTATTGATAAGGTTGTCGAGACCATTTAGTTGCAGGTTCTTTTCAAACGTGAAATGCCCGAGATCATCCTCAAAAGTGCTCCTAACCTTATAGTCAGGATATTCTCCTCCTCCCTTTTCTCTCACAAGATTTCCCAAAGGGGTGAAATCATTGTTTTGGTAGAAAGTTAAGAGCGAAGGATCATCGAAGATGTCGTGGCTTGACAAGCATGCTTGTTCGGTGGTGGTATCATCCCCGCATTCCTCCACTTCATGCGGGCCGCCACATTGATCACAGATCAAGTATGGGTTTGATAACCG
This sequence comes from Artemisia tridentata subsp. tridentata, assembly GCA_021014915.2. Lineage (NCBI taxonomy): Eukaryota > Viridiplantae > Streptophyta > Magnoliopsida > Asterales > Asteraceae > Artemisia > Artemisia tridentata. The sequence continues at coordinate 411,240,343 of CP139506.1, forward strand.
CTTAGTTGGTTGCGACTTGTCTAGATAAGATACCTGATCATTCAACCTACTCACCCGGCTAGCAAAAGAAGGCTCTTTCATGATCTTGGAAATGCTCATGATCGAATCGGGTTCATCCCAGGTATCGTCTTGATCATTCGCGTATTCCTCAATTCTATTCCATCCTTCTTCAACGCTTAGTTTGGCTATTTTTCCTTTTGATGAATTATTAATGCCCAATTGGTCGTTTTTGGAGACACTGTCATAAAAGATTTGGACAAGAAGCTAGAGTTCAATGCCATGATGAGGGACCTGTCTAATTAGATCCTTGAATCTAACCCAAGATTTGTGAATAGGTTCTGCTGGTCCAACCTGGAAGCGGAGGATTTCGTCTCTCAACGTTGAAGTTCTTCCTACGGGAAAGAATTTCTCATAGAATTTTGAGATAAGCTGTTCCCATGTGAAGATGGATTCGGAAGGAAGTTGGTTATACCAGTTTCCGGCTTTTTCATGAAGGGTGAAGGGAAAGAGTCGCAACCGGGAGGTATCTCTAGTGGCTCCGTCCGTATGGAGTGTATCCACTATTTTCAGGAAGTCCTTGATGTGTTGGATTGGATCTTCAGTTTTCAATCCGTGAAACTTGCATACACTTTGGACCAGCCAAATATCGGTTGCACGCAAGACCCCATCCGTGTGTTCATTTGGAAAAACGATAGCATTGGAAAAACCACGAGGGGTGGGAGAAGAGTAGTCCTTGAGACATTTAGGGATTGGGATTTCGGGAGCTTCCATATCGTGATTGGGTTGAGGGCTAGGAGGTGTAGAATGATGATTGGATTCTTCCTCGGAGAGGGCATCATCAAAATTGATCGTAGATGGTTCAGCCGCTTGGTGGAGTCGCCTTAATTTATGCATTTCCCTTTCGGGTTCAGCATAGGGTGTGGCAAGAGTCTTTATCGAGCTTCGGCTCCTAGTGATTCTAAGATTAGGGGGGTCATCATCCAAAATTAGGGAATATCCTCCTAAAGTGCGGGCTCTAGGAGGTGGTGGTGGGTTGTTGGGGTTAAGGACATTACCATCTTCCATGATGTCGGATGGTAATGGTTATGAACAAAGACACGAATAAAATAGATAGACTAAAGAAAACCTAGAAAAATAAAATAAAAATCTCACTAGAAAGGAATCTAGTGAGTAGACCTAATAGAAATAAAAATCCAACCTAAACAATAACTATTCCCCGGCAACGGCGCCAAAAACTTGATGCGTGGTTTTGTAACCTTACAACAGGTTTTACCTCTCGAGGGATCTCAAGAGGCTTACAACCCCACCAGGCAGTGTACCTGACCGATGTAGTATAGTGTAGTGGTAAGTACGGGGGATTGATCGTTCTCCACAGGGAATAATGTTCGTTAGGTGTGAAAGACTACTCTAATTAGGTCTAAGGGTTGAGGAAGATTCTTTTTATGTTTTTATAATTTTTTATGAAAGCAAGTAAAATCTCGGGTTTGAAAGAGTGGGCGGAATTAGTTGCTAGTCAACTAACCCAAAATTACTACGGATGCAAATAAAATAAAATAACAAAAATGAAAATGTGGTGAGAAACTTATGTGTAGAGAAATGTGTTTACTTAGATTTCCTTACTCCCTAACTATCTTTTACCGGTTGATTAGTGTGTATTAGTCGCGTGGATGACGGGTGTATTCCTTAATACCATTCGTGGGGTGGCGTACTTACTTCCCCAACTCTACAAGCTCCTACTTCACTCCTATGTCGAGCCGGCTAGGAAGCTCCTAACATGGGATCACTAGAATTCGCTTGTGCATTAAATACAACCATAAAAACCTTTAGTACGCATTTGGTTCATGTTTCTTAAGACGTTCAAGCAAGTTACCGAATAGGAAGTTAGCCAGTTTTCTTAAGCCTAACATAGATAAACAATCATCCAATACAACTAATAACACACTAATAACCAATAATCAATAGCTAGGTTTCATTAGATCTAAGCAAACACAAGATAAATTTAGCCTAACATGTTAATCAAAAGACAAGAATAAGATAGAATCAAACAACACATAGACATATTGAATGATTAATTGATAACTTATCTTCAATGTAACATGGAAGATCTCAAGGCAAAAAGCCTTGAAAAAGAAGCTAAAATCGTCTTAGGGTTTTCTCCCAAAATTCCACACACTAAGTTCTCCTTTAATGACAAAAAATTAGAAAACTATATATAGATTTTTGGATCTGACGGCGTCACGTTATGGAGTGTGACGCCGTCACCTCTCCGCTTCTAGGGTTCCCGGATGACCTTCTTGACGCCGTCCCTCTTTAGCTCTTCAAAAATCCATTCTGGCTTATCAAGGCTTGACGCCGTCGAACCTTGAACGTGACGCCGTCCCTCTTTGATTTAAGCCGTGACGCCCTTGATCAGGTTAAAGCGTGACGCCGTCAGAATTCACATGCTATTTTCACTGGCTTATCATGAGTAAATTTCACGTCCACTTTTTCTTGCCAAGTCATGACGCCGTCTGGGGTTAATTGTGACGCCGTCATAGGTAACTTTTAGCCGATTTTTGAGACTTTGCCGTTTTCTTCACTTTTATGCTCCAAAAACGTCCAAAATGCCTCCTTTTCCAGATTTCTCCTCAAAAGTACCTAAAATGACAAAAGGAACGATTTAGGGCAATATTTGATCAAATAAATACGATTTAGGGCTTAAATGACCCCTTAAAAGCGGTACAATTTTTGCTTCATCAGTAGTATTACTAGTAATATTAGTAGTAGATTGGTTATTATTATTCTTGTGGAGTGGGTCAGGTCTTTATCCACTGTCAGCTTGCTCCACAGCCCACTAGGGGCATAATATTTAGTCAAGTCATGTAGTATATAAACCCCTCTCCTCATGTGGAGAGGGTTGGACCTTCTTACATTTTCAATACATTTTCCTTTCTTTTTTCTCTCTCTAAGGTTCCTCATCTCTCTCTCTAACTCTTTCTTCCATTTGATCCAAAGTTAGATCCCAAACTTGTGTTTCTTGGTTTGTGAATATACTACAGGAGGATTGTTGGGAATTAAATGTTCTGAAGATAAGTGTTGGAAACTAAATGTTCATAAAGTTATTACTGCTCAAGGAAATACACTAACAGTACTAACTGCTAAGTTAGTACTGCTAGTATAAAGAAGGTACTGCTAGTGTTAGAGTTTCTACTGCCGCAAGAATACTAATGCTAGTGCAACACTTCCTACTGCTGAATGGATAAGTGTCGCGTATTCTACCGCTGAGTAGATAAGTATGAAAAAGATATTTGTGTATAAAAGTCAAATATATACGGTAGACAATATCTTTGATAGGTGTTCAGTCAACAAGTTGTGTACACAGATACATGTTGTATCTTAGCTACTGACACACACAAGCTAGCAAGTAGTCGAATACTCAAGTGTGCATGTGCTTAGATATTTCATATAAATAGAGAGTTAGTCATTAGTTAGAAGTGTGAATTGCAAAAGGGACTAACTAAGTTAAGATAATACAATAGAAAAATAGTTTTCTTTGTAATAGAGATTCAAGGTTTGTAACCCTAGTGATAGTGAAGATCACTCGTATTATTCTAAATAATATTGAATCGTTAGGTGAAAAACATTATGTGTTCATTGTTCATCACACAAGCATTACTGTTCCATTTCCATAACAAATATTCTTCTAAGTGTGGCTAAGTAGATTCCGCATACTTAATCATATTCACTCAAGATATCATATACACACGTTATAAAGGACTAACATCCTCATAGTGTATCGAATCCCTCACACAACGCATCAATATACTTAAGTATATTCTACCAAAACTCAGATTTGCCTTAATTCAATAATACTCCCATATTAATGATCGACAACGGGCTATTTAGAATAACATAAGTTATTCATGGATTAAACATGCAAATATAGGATACAATATTATAAATAAAGATAAACATAACAAAATATTTTATTTCATTAAGATAATATTGTTTACATTATCCTTTATCCAAATACTAACCACAGATTTACATGAAACTACTAGCTAAACGAAGTCCAATGCCATTGGCATGTTGAGTAAGCTTTTCCTTAGGTAAAGCCTTCGTAAAGGGATCAGCTAGATTGTCATCTGTGTGAACTTTGAGTAAATTGATTTCACCTATTTCGACTTGTTCTCGAACATAGTGATATCTTCTAGGAAAGTGTCTGGCGCCCTTCATGACTCCAGGTTCATTGGTGAATGTGATTGCGGCAGAATTGTCACAATACACATTTACTGGTAATTCAATCGACGACATAACTCCTAGCCCCGAAATGAATTTCCTTATCCAAACAGCTTCCATCGCAGCTTTCGATGCAGCAATATACTCAGCTTCTGTAACAGACATAGCTATTGTACTCTGCTTCTTGCTCTTCCAGTCTACTGCTCCTCCATTAATGACAAAGACATAACCCATTTGAGACTTCGTATCATCTTTATCAGTTTGAAAGGACGCATCGCAGTAACCTGTAACACCAAGTTCTGCATCTGGATTTCCCCCATACACTAGAAACATCTCTTTTGTATTCCTCAAATACTTAAGAATGTTCTTAACAGCATGCCAGTGGAGCTCACCTGGGTTTTGCTGATAATGACTGGTCATATTCTGTGCAAATGCCACATCTGGCCTTGTGCATCTTACTGCATACATGATAGATCCTACTGCTGAAGCATATGGAACTTTCTTCATGTGTGCTACCTCTTCAGGTGTTGAAGCACATAGTTTGCTACTTAAGCCATGTTCTACTTGCATTGGCAAATATCCCTTCTTGGAATTTTGCATATTGAATCTCTTCAATATTTTATCAATGTAAGCACTTTGGCTTAATCCAATCAACCGCTTTGATCTATCTCTGTAGATCTTGATTCCAAGGATGTATGCTGCTTCTCCTAAATCATTCATAGAAAAACATTTACCCAGATAGAACTTAACCTCATTAAGGCTTGGTATATGATTTCCCATGATCAATATGTCATCGACATATAGGATAAGGAAAGTAACATTACTCCCACTAGCTTTGTGATATACACATGGCTCATCGAAATTCTGAGCAAATCCAAACCTTTTAATTTCCTCATCAAATCTCTTATTCCATTGTCGTGATGCTTACTTCAATCCATAAATGGATCTTTGAAGTTTGCATACACGGTTTGGAAATTCTGGATTCACAAACCCTTCAGGCTGCGCCATATAGATGTCTTCATCTAGGCGACCATTTAAGAAGGAGGTTTTGACATCCATTTGCCAAATCTCATAGTCATAGTATGCTGCTATAGCTATGAGAATCCTAATAGCTCTAATGTCAGCTACAGGAGAAAAAGTCTCCTCGTAGTCAACACCATATGTTTGGGTAAAGCCTTTAGTTACCAAACGAGCTTTATAGGTGTGTACATTGCCATCCATGTCAGCTTTCTTCTTGAAGAGCCACTTACTCCCAACTACCTTAGCATTGGGAGGAAGGTCTACTTCAATCCAGACTTCATTGTCTCTCATGGATTGCATTTCCCCATTCATAGCAACCTGCCATTTTTCCTTTTCAGGACTATTAACGGCAGCCCTATAACTAGTAGGTTCATCAAGATCCCCTAGTATAGTTTCCTCACACTCTACGTTAAGACATAGACGTTCAGGAGCTTTCACAGATCTTGCAGATCTTCGAATGGGAACCACTTCAACTTCAGGTGGAGGACCTAGACTTTCAGATTCCACAGGAAGTATGCTAGTGTTTTCAGAAGGTGATGTATCTTCTTGATCATTTTCAAGATCATAAACTCTCCCACTGAATTCTTGAGATATGAGATTCTCTTCAAAGAAATCTCCATACCTAGCCACAATGACTGTATTCTCTGGTGGAAAGTAAAAGTAGTAACCCCTTGTTTCCTTAAGGTATCCTACGAAGATACACTTAACAAATCTCTGTTGGAGTTTATCTGGTGAGTCACGTTTAACAAACGCCTCACAACCCCAGACCTTTAAGTAAGAAAAGTTGGGAGCTTTTCCAGTCCATAATTCATATGGAGTCTTATCAACCTTCTTAGTTGGAACCATATTCAATATGAGAACAGCCGTTTCAAGGGCATAGTCCCAAAAGGATAAAGGAAGAGTTGTAAGATTAAACATTGATCGTACCATATCTAGCAATGTACGATTTCTCCTTTCAGATACACCATTTTGCTGTGGAGTATAAGGAGATGTGAGTTGCTGGACAATTCCACACTCAGCTAGATAATCTTTAAACTCTTGGCTTAAATATTCACCACCTCTATTGGATCGAAGAGCCTTAATCTTCTTACCGAGTTGTAATTCTACTTCACTTTTGAAAACCTTGAATGCCTCAAAGACTTCATGTTTATGTTTAAGTAAATAAACATAACCATAACGACTGTAATTATCCGTAGAGGTTAAGAAGTAGCTAGCACCGCGTTTTGACACATGTCTAAGTGGACCGCACACATCGGTATGTATTAATCCAAGTAGATCTGTAGCCCTTTCCAGTTGATGTGAAAAAGGTTTCCTTTTCATCTTCCCAGATATGCAAGATTCGCATTTATCAAATGATTCATCATTGATATTTTGCAAAAGCCCATCATGTTGCAGCTTTTCCATGCGTTTCTTGCCAATATGTGCAAGACGACAGTGCCAAAGATAAGATGAATCCAAGTCTGACTTGATTCTCTTATTGCTAATGCTATACATAGAATTATTTCTATTGGACACATGATTCTCCATGTCAATTTCAAACACACCATTTATTGGAATTGCATTAAAGTAAAAAATATCATTTAAAGAAACCGAAATTCCATTATTAGTAAATGTGTGAACAAAACCATTATCCTTTAACAAAGAAACTGAAATGACACCCCTAATGATAGAGGGTGCATAATGACAATTATTCAAAACTAGTATTAAACCCGAAGGTAAGACTAAATCGAATGTCTCTATGGCTTCAACTGCTGCACGTATGCCATTACCCACATACAAGTAGCTTTCTCCATAGGCCAGCTTCCTTGCTCCTCTAAGTCCCTGTGATGTGTTACAAATATGAGTACCACATCCCGTATCATATACCCAGGAATTATACTTACGAGGAAAAGAAAATAATTCAATCATAAAAATACCTGAAGTGCTCGCGACATTCACAGCCTTCTTATTTTTATTCAAACGCAACTCCTCTAGAAGCAATGGACAGTTCCTCTTCCAATGTCCTGGAGTGTTGCAGTGGTGACAAGCAGCCAAATCCTTTTTGGGATTCTCCTTCTTCTTAGGAGGATTCTGCTTCTTAGGCATTTCTTGGTAGGTCATAACTTGTTTACCCTTTCCTTTGCCTTTACCTTTCTTGTTCGCATGTTGCGGTTTGTTGGGCTTATGAATCCTACCTCCTCGTACAGCTAAAGCCTCAAGAGTAGGAGCCTTGCCTGGTAAACCCTTTTCATAGTCAACGATCATTGCGAGAAATTCCGTTACTGTCTTCCCCGAGCAATGCATGTTGTAAGTCGGAACAAAACCCATAAAACCCTTGTTCGAGGATTTTAAGATTAGGTTTACACATGTATCCTCAGGAACAACATAGTTGATCTGTGCTAGCTGGTCCATGTAACTCTTCATGACCAACACATGATCAGCTACTGGTTTACCATCCCCTTGCTTACAGCAATACAATTTTCTGATCAAATCAAAAATTGCTTCAGGGCCAGTCGATTTTTCTCCTTCAAAAATAACTTTGAAGGTAGAACGTTTATTCAGGTTAGTGTTTTCGGGTAGAGCCATTTCTACAACCAAAAAAAAATAAAAAATCAAAAGTTAGTATTTTCGATAATAAAACTTTTCAAGAAAATTAAACACCCATGGTAAATAACATTTAACCATTTATTTTTCACTGAAAACTAGGATCTAAATTGACATAGTTTCATCACATCAGCTAGGGCTGCTAGTAATAAAAGTACTCAATAAGGTACGAGTCGAACTCAATTGCCAATCTCAAATTGCAATTCCTAGAATTATGGAATTTGCATATTTTGCCAACCTCGATTGCAAATGTAAGCATGTTTAATCCCCATCTTTATGCCTTGAGTGACTAGTCCTTCTTACTATCAACTCAATTATTTAGTTAACCAACTTAAGAAACTGCAAATCTTTTCATGCTCGTCCCACGACAAATGGAAATTTACCCTTTGATTACCATCCATGCTCATCCCACGACAACTGGAAATAGTAATCTCAAGTGTTTCCATTTCATTGGATGGCATATAACTTAAATTAAGGGTATTTATTTTGATGTGTGTTATCAAAAATATGTACAAAGATTTCATGCATTCATCTTGTATCATATGTTTCATGTAAAAAAACTTTTACTCATTAGTTTCTTTACTAAGCTTAAATCAACAAAGTTTTAATTGATGGCGTTGAGAAACTTACAACTTTGCCTTAAGATGCTTCGTACATATTATGGTTGTACTTGGTAAGTCTAATTTTGACGCACAAGCGAGCGGAGAGACAGAATGGAGTCTCTTTAAGGCCACAATTTAATGCGAAACCAACCTTAAACCAACCTTATAGTTTGTCAAAATTAGGTCCGCCTTTCTACCATTTTTGTACAGTTGCATCAATCAATTAAAAGTTTAAGATTTTTATAGCTTAAAACCATGTTTCACCATTATTAAGTCTAGTTTAATTTTTATTTTAAAATTACCCTTTGTTTACTATCATGTCACAACATATATAAACAAATAGCAATTAACAAAAATAAAAGACATAAATAATGGACATGCTAAATAAATCAATTAACATGTATATATTGATCTAAGACTCCCATTGGTTTTCGAGCTAGGTACCAATGGACCACATACACCAATTACTTGGTTGCGTAAGTCCTACGATAAATATATACAATAACACACATAATTGATTGTGACGATTCAAATGGGGTTTTCCCTAATTTTAGGTCTTCCCTAATTACATAATTAATTAACTTTTTAGTAACTTTAACTTGTCAATACAATTTATTACTAAAAAACCCTAATTAATTTGTATAAATCGCCAACTATAGCATGTATTCAAAAACACGTAACAATTACTTCAATTCATTTTAATCCATGACAAAACATGCATGTTTTCATCATGGATTCCTCATAGCACTTATTATAAACATAATCAAGTCTATTTTACGCATATCAATTAATGACATATATCAAGTACTCATTAATTCAATCACATAAAAAAATTACATGCAACCTAGGGTTTCTACAAGTTTTACAAAACTAAAACCCTAATTATAAAATTAAAGGGTGATCGACCCTAATTAATAAAATTAGGGTTTACTAATTTTTAAAACCCTAGAACACCATAAACATGTAATAATCGCAAAGATCCAATTTTATGTGTTTTGGTAATTAATTACACAGTATTAACGGCTCTTGATGCCACTGTTGGAGTTTTATATTAACATCATAACAATTTATATGTAAACATAAACATAAACATCAAAGCATGCAGCGGAATATAGGATCTAATACTTGTAATTAATTAACCAAAATAAAAGAATATGCGTACCTTTGATTTCTAGCTAAACAAGAAATCGATAATCCAAGAACTAGTAAAACCCTAACGTAGGGTTTAGGAACTCGACTAAAACTTAGTCGAATGGGTAAGATAACACAAGCAAAAGTATGCTTGATCTTCGTTCTTGTACACACGTATTACTAACGTTTCAATGAGAAAAGCTAGGTTCTTGATCACAAACAAACCAAACACTTTTATTGTGTTTGTTTGATCGAATTCCCAAGTGTAATGGGAGGGTTCGATCGGCCAAGACACAAGGGAGGAGAGAAGAGAGAAATTAGGTTTGCTAGGAATCAAGATTAGGTGAATAATGAATACAAGAGGCCTTGTATTTATACACAACCAATCTTGGAGTCCAAGTTAGGGTAGGAATACCCTTCCTACCTCCATTCGGTCGATCATAGGATCCTAGAGGGATTCTAGATCCTTCTTGGCTACTAATTTCATCTCTAGTCCCTTAACTTGTTATTTAACGACCGTTAACTAAACCTCGTTAAATACTAACACCCGTTAAGTGTTTATTTGTGAAATTTAATAATTAAACATAACTTATTATATTAATTATTAAAACATTGAAACTCATACGTAAAGTGTGCAATCCCGAAGTCTCGTGTTCGAAATTGGTCATACGTATATTAATTTATATCCATAAACTTAACAATAACCACCTTGTACGTATTCTACATATAAAAGATAACGCCTCAAACGAGTAAATTCTATATCTGGCAATTAATGTGATACACATACAAGAGAGCATTTAATGAGGTTGACGAAAATGATATTTGTTAATGAGGTGAGAAAAAAAGATGATGGCTCAAGATAGCGAAATCCATATGATATAAATAATCCTCCATTCAACTAAAAAGTGATGGTGATGTATTCTTGCTATCACCTACATTTATCGTCGCGTCGATGCAAGGATAATTCAGATAGAGTTTTTAAAGTCGCCTAGGTGTTTAAGCCTTTAAGGTTGATGTAGTTTATTTAAGGTCGTTGTCAAAGGTCATGTTTATGGTTGTAATTTGTGAGGATCGTTGCGGTCACTATTGATCAAGAATGTTATGTATCTTACATTTTGCTAGTTTTAATTTTGTAAAAATATATTGCCTTTCAATTTCAATAAACAACAATTATCACCGCGTTGCCGCTACCATCGCAAACTACAACCGGCCACTATTATTTTCTTTTTTATTAAATTCACCGCATTGCGAGGGCATATTGTCAGGTTTTTTTTATAGAAAATTCTCTAAATAGTACAAAACTTAGGTTGTAGTCACCATATGGTGCAAAAAAAAACACCTCTTCCCTAAATGGTCATGTGCGAATGTGCGACTCCACTACATTTTTGACACGTGTCCAGACAAGAAGTACAATTTCAATCATTTGCAAGTACAATCACTATCAATGTGGTACTTTATGTTGTTTGACTTTTATAAACGAATGTGCGAACGACGGATGTGCGAATGTACGAACGGAGGCAAACCCATGTGATACTTTATTGGGAAGGGACAAAAATATTACTTTCCAGGAATAAAATCTACTACTTTTTACTTTATTGGGAAGGAACTTCTTTTGTTACTTTAATTTGAATTATTTTGTTTAATATTTTTTGTTACTTTTTTGGTTTAATAAGTATACTTTTTGACTTTTTTTTTTTTTTTTTTTTTTTTTTTTTTTTTTTTTTTTTTTGACTTTTTTTTTTGTGATACTTAACAACACACCCACCAACACACGCAGAGAATCCGATCAAAAACAACGAATTGCGTTCAACGTCCCTTTATGACTTTCCCGATCGGCGCGCCTAAGCCGCCTCCCCGTCACACTTGCTATATCCACTAAGGATTCATCCTACCAAGTACCAACTATACCTAATATAAATCCGGTTAGGATAACGAACTTGAAATGCAGAGCCCGAGCGTCCGGAAATCAACTACCTGTCTAAGTGCACTAGCTGACTTCTCTATTGCATAGTATAACACCCCGTGCCCGCTTAGACAAAAAATTAAAACTTTTAGAGCGGAAACGCTTGTCTTTTTCAGACATCTGGTTACTCTTTTGACCATTGACAAAAATCTATAAACTTTCAAACCTTGAGACTATTTTTAAATGAAACTAGACTCAATTACCTTCAAAACGATGGGTGGCACGACCCGTGACAACTTACGAATTAAAAGATATGATTTTTCAAAGTTTACCGAAAATTCTACCGAGCAGCCCATCCGAATCGGATGGCCCTCCATCCGATCGGATGGAGACTGTTGATCTCCCGAAATCACGTTTAGGTCCGTAACTTGAAAACCAGACCTCGAAACTTTACCAAACTTTCCAGATTTACTTAGTATACTATTAGGCTCATTTTCATATAAAAATATTTACCGTTTGACTCCCCGAAATAGTACTTTACAAATTAGACGCATTAAACCCATTTTGACCCATCTTCACCATAAACCACTTATACCACTTCAATTTCATACCAAACTTGACCATAACCATTTACTAACATATCAAACGTGTTCCATGCACACTTGAACCCTGTACAACCCAAAAATGGGTACGTTTACACTCAATCCAAACACCCCTTTAACTTTACTCATAATCACATAAACCATACTTAGATACAACGACTGACTACCAAATCGTTATACAACTCTTGGCATACAATTTGCCACTTGACTACACTTTATAAAACATTACTTGACTCACGGGGTACAAACTTTACACTTAAGCTCGGTATACTACCTAAGCTCCTAAATGCATACTACCTTTGATCTTGCATATCCAAATCATTAATCATTACATCCAAGCCGTTCATATAAACATGCCAACTTTATGGCTTACTTCCCAAATCTCATCTAACACATAACATCAACATATTCCATAGCATCAACGCATCACATAAGCCACATTCATGGCATCACATAAGCATATTCCAAGTCCATATACTTGACACCAAACATATATAATACATATGTGTTAGAAATCCATATAACACATGTTACTATCATTTTACTTACCTTAATCCAAGCTAAATAATAACAAGAGCATCATCATCATCACAATCTTCCATCATCATCATCATCCTTCATAATTAACCAAAACTTGTGGGAAGATCATTATTAAGGAAGACTATGAACACTTGATCTTCACCTTCTTCTTCTTAGATCATCATTTAGCTTTTCCCTCTCTTTTTCTCTCTAAAGAACGGGACCACAAGTTCCATCTCAATAATGGAGGAAAACTCTAGAAAATCCTGGATATATTTAGTTAGGTGGCAAGTTTGGCCATTTGGCAAGATTGGCCCCTCAAGTCTCATTCCTTCTTATTTAGTCACAACTAACTTTATCACATATTTAATAATTGGCAACCTAGGCCCCTTTAGTTATGCAACACATTTTATATAACTACATTAGTCATACCTTGACTATTAAATTTGACTACAATGCAACATTCGTTGACTGGCCAATCACGAAAGACCTTAATCCATTTTCATCCAGGGTGGGGTCCCAGTGCCCGGGAAACGGGTCTAACAATTCTACCCCCCTTATTTAGATTTCGTCCCCGAAATCTCTCGTCTAATGCTATCCAAAACTGTATCACAACGTATACATGCCCTTGTCCTCATGCTCTCTAGGCCATTACTTTGCAACGATCTAAATGACCTCGCAAGGTCTAAACTTACTATACATAATCATAACTCATAATCTACTATAAGCAACACTTCTCATCGCAAACTTTTCTAAAATTTCCAACAATGATTACTTGTCATCCGGAAACATCTACTACTTTGACTTTATATAAGTCAAACTTCGGCACTACTATCACACTATACGCCCATGCACTAACATGACATAACATCTTATACCGGTCAAATTCGCATTTACATAATACCAACACATAGCAACATCCAAAACCGGCAACTTATTTTAAATTATACAAAGTACCATACAAACGGTACCGTAAAAAATCTTTCACACGCATCACTTAAGCAATCTTCCTTATCAATTAACTTATCAACTTAATGCATAACTCATTCTAGGCGTCTACCCTAAGGTTTCACACATGACCTTAACGCCGCTATAAGTTTTATTCGTATCTATCTTTTCTTATGACGTCTAACATGTTTTAGTTTTCACTTTCTCATATCACTATTCGTACTCATGTCATATCAGCTACACATAAGCCCACTCATTTATAACTCTTTATTCACATAAAAAGGCGTCCCAATCTATGTAAGTAAGGAATTATAAACTTATGGTTCGGCGGTTCACAATTCTTCATTTAAATGAAAAGGCGTCCCAATCCATTTAAATCAAGTAATCATAAACCATCCTACTTATAAGCTTCCGACATAGCATTCGTACTTGTTTTACTTTCCATCTTTTCTAGCCTTGGATCCAATCTCACTAACTTTCCATCCATGCCATAAAGGCAAGCTAACCACCATGCCATAAAGGCAAGCTAAACATCCATGCCATAATTGGCAAGCTATCATCCATGCCATAAAGGCAAGCTAAACATCCATGCCATAAAGGCAAGCTAGGCCATCTCAAAGGATGCCAAACACATGCCATGAAGGCAAGCTAACAACCATGCCATGAAGGCAAACTAACAATCATGCCATGAAGGCAAGCTAAACATCCATGCCATAAAGGCAAGCTAGGCCATCTCAAAGGATGCCAAACACATGCCATGAAGGCAAGCTAACAACCATGCCATGAAGGCAAGCTAACAATCATGCCATGAAGGCAAGCTAGGCCATCCCGAAGGATGCCAAAATACATGCCAAGGATATAGGCAAACCATGCCGGTGAAGGCAAGCTAACAATCATGCCATAAAGGCAAGCTGGGCTATCCCGAAGGATACCATAAACACATGCCATAAAGGCAAGCTGGGCTATCCCGAAGGATACAATCACTAAAGCATTGGATCCAAGCTATATCTATTTTATCATCTTTACTCGTTTTATCTTTCCTGTACTTTTATCATTAAGTACACACTATCATTTTCTCAATACTCATTGCCTTAAGCAATTTCAATGTTCACTATCACGCTTACTATCATGTCAACAAGTTTCTATATAACACTTGCCCATTTATTATCTTTGCATTTTCACAATGCAACTTATCTTCCATCCGTCAACCCCAAGTTTATTTTAGACAAGTTCTATATGTTTTTGCTCATTACAATTTACTCATTTTCTATGTGTTTCTTACCACACACTTTTACTATTACCCGTCAACCCCTTGTTGACCATATTCTCAACTTATACTATCACTTCATTTAGTCAATTCAACTTTTACGCGTATAACCCTTACATAGGTTTATTCTATAACATTCTCATTAATCTCATTATATACATTCCAATACATTAACATGCTCATATTCATGTTTTACAATTCTTTCTAGCGCACTTCATATTACTTATGACTTCTAACACAATCTGCATCTTATTCATCTCTTCTACTCATCACTCTTAACCATTTATTACTAGTACATTTTACTTATCATGTTTTATATGTACATAATCTTATCACATCTTAACCATACACTTTTACTGTAATACCTGAAATTCAGATAACCCGTAAAATTACCAAATTACCCCTGATAATATAAAACCTTATATAACAATTTATAAAATTCCGAAATAATTCCAAAACATCTGAAATCGAATTATATCTGAAATAAAATAAATTCTGGGACAATGTTCATCATTTTAAATGTTCAAAAAAATTAACTTACACATTTATATATAAAATTCGGAAATTACAAATTAAATAAACATTATGTTTTATTTCTTTTAATTAGATTATATGTTAAATAAATTAAGGAAATATTAAGAAAATCAAACCCAATATTTTCTAGATATTATGGGCCAAAATATACTGATTTGTCCCCCCCTAAATTCGGTTCCCAAATAAAATATCAAATCCCTTTTATTTAGTTCTCCAAAAACAAATACCGACATTATACCAAAAACCCTAAGCGATCCAAAATAATTCCACCAAGGCTGCTCCACGAATTATGGGTTTGATCAAGCATTTTTCTGGTGTTATTGGGGTTGTAAGGAAGCTAGGAAAATTGGTAGTTGCTGCGTTTTCTCATTGGTTTGTTCTTGTTCTAAATTTCTTGTCGACTTAACCCAAATCAAGGTAATAATTCGTGCACCTTAACCAAACGTGATAAAATTAATATGGCATTTTTCCAGTGATGTTTAGATGATATATAACTCATATAAAATGTGTAAAATGATCCATGCATGCTAATTCTATGCGTTTGATAATAAAATGGCTATAGAACACGTAATTTGCAAATATATGAAATCCGAATTTCTGGGCATGATGGCTATTTTATTTAGACCTCTTATGATATATTAGACCTGGGAAAAATGATAGATCGAATTTTGGTGGCCTAAATCAAGTCTTTGTAATTTTAGTATCTAAAACATACGTAAATATGCAATATATGTTAAACGAATTTTCTGGGCATGTTCACTATTTTTCGTGGGTTCCTTATAAGTTATATGATCTGGTAAAAATATGGCTTTGATTTTTAGAAGCTTAAATTTGATGTGGTTAATTATTGTAAAACCGGATTTTAGAAAAAACAAAGAAACAAATGAAATAAAAATCGTGGCCTCTAGGGTTAGGGTTCTTGGACATGAATCTGGTCATTAATGTTGTTTTAATGATAAATAAATGATGTTCCAATGATTGGTGAAAATTAGGGTTGGTAATTGTTTATAAAAAGGTGTACCGATTTGAAGTTAATTTCATAAGGACCTGTTTTGCCAAGTTTGAAACTTCTGGGATATTTTTGTAAGATCATATACATCTGTAGGAATGTGGGAAAAATATAACTTTGGGGTCCTAAGTGTAAATTTTGCATAATAATGAATTAATGGGAAATTAGGGTTTTGTTTGGAAATTAATTAAAAGTGAGGGACCAAAAGTGTAAATCTGGAATTCTGAAGTTGTTTTGTGTTAATACTTATATAAAAAGGTTGTTGGGTGATTTTGAGGATTTTTGGGCTAATTATGTAATTGTTATGTAATTATGATTTAATATATATGTTTTGTAAACTTAAAGGGCTAAATATGTAAATTCTGAATTCTGAGGGGTCTAATATGTAAAGTACTAAATTCTGAGGATATATTCTGTAAATATGAAATATGATATGCTTGGTTGGTAATTATGGATGTTGTAGGGTCTAAATTGTAAAATATGTAATTATAAGGTTGATTTTGTAAATTATGAAACTAAAGGGGTGTAATCTGTAAATTGTGAAACTTAAGGGTATGGAATGTAATTCTGAATTAAATAAGTGTATAATTCTGTAACTTAAGGTATTTTCAATAATGACCTTGTAAATTAATGAAGTTGCACTTAAAACCCTAAACTTTGTATAATTGTCAGTTAAAACCCTAAACTTCTGTAACATGATAAAATGTACTGTTATTCCGTAATAAGCTCTGAATAAAGGTTCAACCTAATCTGAAATGATAAGATATGTTAATTCTGAAAGCCTGCTAATTATGGAAGTTTACTAAATCTGGAAAGATACTAAAAATAGAAAGTACATAAAATGATGAGATAAACAAAGAGGAATAATCTGAATAAGGAACTGTAGTAATTCTGTCTTCCTCTTCCTTAGGTGTGAAGAAGGAGAAGTCTTGAGCTTCATTTCTGTGTTTGTTTGTCTGATTTCTGCTGTGCTAATAAGGTACAGATATTCTGCCCTATTTTCAGTAAGGGTGTTTCTTTCCCTTCTCTCTCAGTATTTCATTTCCTTATTAGGATTCCCCATACCACTGCTATGTTCCCTCTGTTTGTGTATCTCTGTTGTGATCTGTCTATCTTGAACCTTTGTTTGAACCTTCTGCTATGTTTTGCTATTCTGAACCTTTGTTTTAAATTCTGATTTGAACCTTTGATATTTCTGGACTTTAACATGAACCTTTTTGCCATGTACCCTTAAGATATGACCTTCTGATTTTGATAGTTCATTTGACATCTGACCTCTGACCTACAGTTTGATATCCGAGCCAATCACTAGGCATGAGGGTTTCATGTCCATGTCATTGATGCACCTTTGACATGACTCTAGGGCAGGAGAGTGATGACCTGTTCCGTCCCTGATTTATTTTATCTGGTGTGTTAAGGAGTTTCTGGCCACCGGGGGCGCATGGATGCATCCTAGTTCTGATTCTGTTATCTGTTATCTGATATATGTTTATATTTATGTTATCTGTTTATTAGTATATCTGGTGACTGATGGTGTGTGTGATACACGTCACTCACATTATCTGGGAGTTGGCCACTCTACACAGGTTTGTTATATTATATGATATTATCTGTTATCTGGGCTCGTGATGGATTTCTGTTTTCCCTAAACCTGATTTGTTTCATTATCTCTTTTTCATTCTTTTCTTGTTCCTTATTACCTTTCCTATTCATTAACTTTGATTCTGTATCTGTATAATCTGTTTTCCTGATTCGTTCTGTACTGCTATCTGTTATTGTTTCTGTTTATCTATATATCTGTTCACTGAGCTCTCGTAGCTCAGCCGCATTTCTTTTCCTGCGGCAGGTACGTAAGCTAGGAAGCTGGGTTTTAGCTTTGGGATGAGAGCAATCTGATTTGGAGTTTTGACCTTAGTGTTTTTAGCTTTACCATCTGGATTTCTATTTATTTTGATATGCCATTGTTTAGGCATTTGAATATTGGATTTTTGTACTTCAGTTATTTCTGTCTTGCATTTGGTATAAGTCATGTTGACTTATTTTGGATTTAATGTTAAGACTTCCGTTGTTTTATTATTGAATGTTATGTTTGTTCTGATATGAAGCCATATATTTGTGACATCTTTGCCCTTGTCGGGTTGGGGTGTTACAATTTGTGGTATCAGAGCAACAGGCATCCGAAACCCTTAGGCTTAGGCCATTGACCTGTGAGGATTGGGTAGACATTAGGTTTCCTTTCGCGTACTCTTTTTCCGTATTCTGCTCTGTCATATTCTGTTTGATCTGACTAATTGATTTCTTAATTCTATAGATGGTTAACACTCGTCATCAGGAGTATAATGCTGGAGGGGATGCTGAAATCCCCAATCTGGAGGCTATGGTGGCTAATGCTATAGCCAATCTGTTACCGGGTCTTAACACTGATGCGGTGATCAACCGGCTTATCAGTGGTGGAGCTAGTTCATCTGGAGGTGCTGGTAGTTCTTCTGGTGGTGGGGGCCGACCCACTACCATTAATGGGTGGCTTGAGAGTTTCAACAAACTCAAGCCGTTGTCTTTCAGTTCTGCTGCTACTCCTCATGCTGCAGAGGACTGGATCACCCACATGGAGAAGCTATTTGAGGTGCTAGGTTGTGAGGACGAGTTTAAGACTCGTTTGGCTGTGTTTAAGCTGGAAGGTGATGCACTTAACTGGTGGAAGGCACACAAGGCAGCTAAAGGAGGTGATCCGTATGTTCTTGGTTGTTCTTGGGCTGATTTCCGCACCACATTCTATAATCGGTACTTCCCTGACTCTGAGCAGCAGAGGTTTATTCGGGAGTACAACACCATTTCCCAACTAGATACTGAGAACGCAGGGGAATATCTGGAGCGGTTTCAGAGACTGGTCAGCTTTGTGGGCCCCACTGCTGGAGATTCAAGGCGTCAAGCCAAGCAATTCAAATGGGGACTCAAAAGGTTTGTAACCTATATAAAGTTGATGTTTGTTTCCAATAGATCCTAATGCTCTTTTCAATTTATTCTGAATTAGGTGGGTGCTCGATCGTATGCTTAATGATGAGTTTCAGGATCCGTCAGCATGTTGCGATGCAGCTCGCAACATTGAGATCTTTCATGAGGGAGTTGGTTTCAAGCGAAACCGTGATGGTGACAGGGTTCAGAATCAGAATCAAAGTCAGAATCGGGACAGCAAGGGGTATTCTGGTAGGAACTTTGAGCAGCGAGGTCAGTCAGATCGTGGACGTGACTATCAGGGTCAGTCAGGTAGGAGTTATGATCAGAAGAGGAACGATTCGAAGGGTCAGGATTCGAGGTCGGTTTCTAGGCAGGGGAATGATCGTCATGGACGCAGTGACAGTCAGAAGCAGTGGAAGGATCAGCCTTCCAAGGGTTATCAGCAGCAGTCTCGAGGTTCTGGATCGGGTTCTCAGGCTTTACCTCCTCCTCCCATCTGTACTACTTGTGGGAAGAGTCATCCCGGACCATGTCGTAGGGCTTCTGGGGCATGTTTTCGATGTGGGTCTTCTGAGCATCGGGTGAAAGATTGCCCTAAGCATAATCCGACCCCAGCTATGCAGTATCTTCCTCCTCCTCCTCCGAATACAGGCCGTGTGTTTTCGACTACTCGGGATCAGGCAGCTAAATCATCAGGTACCATTACTGGCATTCTGCATATTGGTGATCATACTGTTTTCATATTATTTGATACCGGCGCAACACACTCTTTTATATCTGTAAAACTAGCTCAGAAACTAAAAACAACTCCAACACCATTAATAAACCAACTATCTATTTCCACCCCAATGAAACACAGTGTCCTCCTCGATCATGTATATGTTAATTGTCCTTTACGCTTTGATGACCGGGTTCGTCCGGCAAACTTACTTCCTCTGGATATGATCGATTTCGATGTCATCCTGGGCATGGATTGGTTGGCTTCCCATAAAGCTACCATTGACTGTCATGCTAGGAATGTGATTTTTGGAGATCTGAACCATCCTGAATTCGTTTATCATGGTTTTCGCCCTCTGAAATCTGTTAGAATCATCTCTGCTATGAAGGCACGGACTCTGATATCTCATGGTTGCCAAGGCTATTTGGCTTCTGTTAAAGATTCATCTGTTGAGACTTCTGATATTTCTGATGTTCCCATTGTTCGGGATTTTGCCGATGTTTTTCCTGAGAAACTTCCTGGTCTTCCTCCGGCTAGAGAAGTTGAATTTGCTATTGATCTGATTCCCGGTGCCGAACCTATCTCTAAGGCTCCGTACCGGATGGCACCTATCGAACTGAAGGAATTAAAGGAGCAACTGGAAGAGTTGTTGGATTGTGGTTTCATTCGCCCTAGTGTCTCGCCATGGGGTGCTCCGGTGCTTTTTGTGAAGAAGAAGGACGGTAGTATGCGGTTGTGCATTGATTATCGGGAGTTAAATCGTATTACCATCCGAAACCGTTATCCGCTTCCTCGCATCGATGACTTGTTTGATCAACTGCAGGGAGCTAAAGTATTCTCCAAAATTGACTTGTGATCTGGTTATCACCAATTGCGAGTTAAAGAGCAGGATGTATCTAAGACTGCTTTCCGTACCCGATATGGACATTATGAGTTTCTGGTTATGCCTTTTGGCTTAACAAATGCTCCTGCTGTGTTTATGGATTTAATGAATCGGGTTTTTCATGAATTTCTGGATAAGTTCGTCATCGTTTTCATTGATGATATTCTGGTGTATTCTAAATCGTCTGAGGAGCACGAGCAGCATTTGCGTATTGTTCTGGGTATTCTGAGGCAGCAGAAGTTATTCGCGAAATTTTCTAAATGTGAATTCTGGCTGAACCAAGTAGCTTTCCTTGGTCACGTTGTGTCTGCAGATGGTATCACCATGGATCCATCTAAAGTCGAGGCTATCACCAAGTGGCCGAGACCTACCACTGTGACTGAAGTCAGGAGTTTTCTGGGATTAGCTGGCTACTACCGGCGTTTTGTTGAAGGATTTTCTAAGTTAGCTTTGCCTTTGACTCAGTTGATGCGGAAGGGTGAAAAGTTTGTATGGACTGATGAGCGTGAGCAGAGTTTTGAGGAGTTGAAACGGCGTTTGGTGTCTGCACCTATTCTGACTTTACCATCGGGATCTGGAGGTTTCCAAATCTATAGTGATGCTTCTAAGAAGGGTTTGGGATGTGTGCTTATGCAACACGGCAAGGTGATTGCCTATGCTTCGAGGCAATTGAAACCCTACGAAGAAAATTATCCGACTCATGATCTGGAATTAGCGGCTGTTGTTTTTGCATTGAAAATCTGGAGACATTACTTGTATGGCGAATCGTGTGATATCTTCACCGATCACAAGAGTCTCAAATACATCTTTACTCAGAAGGAGCTTAATATGAGGCAGCGTAGATGGTTAGAACTTCTGAAGGATTATGACACTAACATCCAGTATCATCCAGGTAAGGCTAATGTAGTTGCTGATGCACTTAGTCGGAAATCTGGAATGGTTGCTAGTTTGGAAATTGATCCGCATATTCTCAAGGATTTGGAGCGTCTGGATGTTGAGTTGTGTGTTCGTCGTGATGTTGGTTACTGGGCAAGCTTAAAGATTGAGTCAAATCTGATGCTGCGTATTAAAGAGGCTCAGAAAGATGATGGTGAACTCTGGGCTATTGTTCAAAATATTGAAGAGGGTAAGCAAACTGAATTCAGAGTTGATGATGATGGAGTTGTCTGGTATGAGGATCGGTTATGTGTGCCTAATGATTCTGATCTGCGTGAGGCTGTGTTGACTGAGGCTCACAGTTCTCCTTTCTCTATTCATCCTGGTTCTACCAAGATGTATCGGGACCTTAAGCAGCATTTCTGGTGGAACGGTATGAAGCAAGATGTGGCGTTATTTGTTGCTAGATGCATGACTTGTCAGCAAGTTAAGATTGAACATCAGCGGGCTAGTGGTTTGTTACAACCTTTGGAGATTCCGGTATGGAAGTGGGATGAGATTTCCATGGACTTTGTTTCTGGTCTGCCTGTTACTCGTAAAAGACATGATGCGATTTGGGTGGTCGTTGATCGGCTAACTAAATCCGCTCATTTCTTACCTATCCGTATGACCTATAGTGTCAGTCAGTTGGCGGAGATTTTTCAGCAGGAAATCGTTAGATTGCATGGTATGCCTTCGTCTATTGTTTCTGATCGTGATCCTCGTTTCACTTCGCGTTTCTGGAAAGGACTTCATAAAGTTTGGGGCGCTCGTCTTAAGTTCAGTACTGCATTTCATCCCCAAACAGATGGTCAGTCTGAAAGGACCATTCAGACTTTGGAAGATATGTTACGGGCTTGTGCTTTGGAATGGACCGGTAGTTGGGATGAGTATTTGTGTTTAGTGGAGTTTGCGTATAATAACAGTTGGCATGCGAGTATCCGTATGGCTCCCTTCGAGATGTTGTATGGTAGGAAATGTAGGGCTCCTGTTTGTTGGAATGAAGTAGGTGAACGTCTGATTGAGGGACCTGAAATGGTCGAGATCACTAATGAAAAGGTAGCCGTGGCTAGGGAGAAATTGAAGGAGGCGCGTGCTCGTCAGAAGAGTTATGCTGATAAGCACCGTCGGGATCTGCAGTTCAATGTAGGTGATCGGGTATTTCTGAAAGTATCTCCTTTCCGTGGTGTTAAGCGTTTTGGAATCAAGGGCAAGTTGAGTCCTCGATTTATTGGACCGTTTGAAATTCTGGATCGTATTGGGGAGGTTTCTTATCGTCTGGCTTTACCTCCTCAGCTATCTCATGTGCATAACGTTTTTCATGTATCTCTTCTGAGGGGATACAACTATCATCCGTTGTATGTAGTATCTTATCCGCTTGATCAGATCCAACCTGATATGTCCTTGTCTGAAGAGCTGGAAGCGGTTCTTGATCGTCAGGAACGAGTCATGAGGAATAAGGTTATTCCGTTCGTAAAGATTCTTTGGAAGAACCACCCGGAGCGTGAGGCTACCTGGGAAACCGAGGAATCAATACGAGCTAGTTATCCGCAGTTCTCGTTTTAATCTGGTATGTCTTGTTTTGTTTCTGCTCTCTCTCTTTTCCTTCTGCTTTCTGCAAATTTCGAGGACGAAATTTTTTTGTTAGTGGGGAAGAAGTTGTAATACCTGAAATTCAGATAACCCGTAAAATTACCAAATTACCCCTGATAATATAAAACCTTATATAACAATTTATAAAATTCCGAAATAATTCCAAAACATCTGAAATCGAATTATATCTGAAACAAAATAAATTCTGGGACAATGTTACATCATTTTAAATGTTCAAAAAAATTAACTTACACATTTATATATAAAATTCGGAAATTACAAATTAAATAAACATTATGTTTTATTTCTTTTAATTAGATTATATGTTAAATAAATTAAGGAAATATTAAGAAAATCAAACCCAATATTTTCTGGATATTATGGGCCAAAATATACTGATTTGTCCCCCCCTAAAGTCGGTTCCCAAATAAAATATCAAATCCCTTTTATTTAGTTCTCCAAAAACAAATACCGACATTATACCAAAAACCCTAAGCGATCCAAAATAATTCCACCAAGGCTGCTCCACGAATTCTGGGTTTGATCAAGCATTTTTCTGGTGTTATTGGGGTTGTAAGGAAGCTAGGAAAATTGGTAGTTGCTGCGTTTTCTCATTGGTTTGTTCTTGTTCTAAATTTCTTGTCGACTTAACCCAAATCAAGGTAATAATTCGTGCACCTTAACCAAACGTGATAAAATTAATATGGCATTTTTCCAGTGATGTTTAGATGATATATAACTCATATAAAATGTGTAAAACGATCCATGCATGCTAATTCTATGCGTTTGATAATAAAATGGCTATAGAACACGTAATTTGCAAATATATGAAATCCGAATTTCTGGGCATGATGGCTATTTTATTTAGACCTCTTATGATATATTAGACCTGGGAAAAATGATAGATCGAATTGTGGTGGCCTAAATCAAGTCTTTGTAATTTTAGTATCTAAAACATACGTAAATATGCAATATATGTTAAACGAATTTTCTGGGCATGTTCACTATTTTTCGTGGGTTCCTTATAAGTTATATGATCTGGGAAAAATATGGCTTTGATTTTTAGAAGCTTAAATTTGATGTGGTTAATTATTGTAAAACCGGATTTTAGAAAAAACAAAGAAACAAATGAAATAAAAATCGTGGCCTCTAGGGTTAGGGTTCTTGGACATGAATCTGGTCATTAATGTTGTTTTAATGATAAATAAATGATGGTCCAATGATTGGTGAAAATTAGGGTTGGTAATTGTTTATAAAAAGTTGTACCGATTTGAAGTTAATTTCATAAGGACCTGTTTTGCCAAGTTTGAAACTTCTGGGATATTTTTGTAAGATCATATACATCTGTAGGAATGTGGGAAAAATATAACTTTGGGGTCCTAAGTGTAAATTTTGCATAATAATGAATTAATGGGAAATTAGGGTTTTGTTTGGAAATTAATTAAAAGTGAGGGACCAAAAGTGTAAATCTGGAATTCTGAAGTTGTTTTGTGTTAATACTTATATAAAAAGGTTGTTGGGTGATTTTGAGGATTTTTGGGCTAATTATGTAATTGTTATGTAATTATGATTTAATATATATGTTTTGTAAACTTAAAGGGCTAAATATGTAAATTCTGAATTCTGAGGGGTCTAATATGTAAAGTACTAAATTCTGAGGATATATTCTGTAAATATGAAATATGATATGCTTGGTTGGTAATTATGGATGTTGTAGGGTCTAAATTGTAAAATATGTAATTATAAGGTTGATTTTGTAAATTATGAAACTAAAGGGGTGTAATCTGTAAATTGTGAAACTTAAGGGTATGGAATGTAATTCTGAATTAAATAAGTGTATAATTCTGTAACTTAAGGTATTTTCAATAATGACCTTGTAAATTAATGAAGTTGCACTTAAAACCCTAAACTTTGTATAATTGTCAGTTAAAACCCTAAACTTCTGTAACATGATAAAATGTACTGTTATTCCGTAATAAGCTCTGAATAAAGGTTCAACCTAATCTGAAATGATAAGATATGTTAATTCTGAAAGCCTGCTAATTATGGAAGTTTACTAAATCTGGAAAGATACTAAAAATAGAAAGTACATAAAATGATGAGATAAACAAAGAGGAATAATCTGAATAAGGAACTGTAGTAATTCTGTCTTCCTCTTCCTTAGGTGTGAAGAAGGAGAAGTCTTGAGCTTCATTTCTGTGTTTGTTTGTCTGATTTCTGCTGTGCTAATAAGGTACAGATATTCTGCCCTATTTTCAGTAAGGGTGTTTCTTTCCCTTCTCTCTCAGTATTTCATTTCCTTATTAGGATTCCCCATACCACTGCTATGTTCCCTCTGTTTGTGTATCTCTGTTGTGATCTGTCTATCTTGAACCTTTGTTTGAACCTTCTGCTATGTTTTGCTATTCTGAACCTTTGTTTTAAATTCTGATTTGAACCTTTGATATTTCTGGACTTTAACATGAACCTTTTTGCCATGTACCCTTAAGATATGACCTTCTGATTTTGATAGTTCATTTGACCTCTGACCTCTGACCTACAGTTTGATATCCGAGCCAATCACTAGGCATGAGGGTTTCATGTCCATGTCATTGATGCACCTTTGACATGACTCTAGGGCAGGAGAGTGATGACCTGTTCCGTCCCTGATTTATTTTATCTGGTGTGTTAAGGAGTTTCTGGCCACCGGGGGCGCATGGATGCATCCTAGTTCTGATTCTGTTATCTGTTATCTGATATATGTTTATATTTATGTTATCTGTTTATTAGTATATCTGGTGACTGATGGTGTGTGCGATACACGTCACTCACATTATCTGGGAGTTGGCCACTCTACACAGGTTTGTTATATTATATGATATTATCTGTTATCTGGGCTCGTGATGGATTTCTGTTTTCCCTAAACCTGATTTGTTTCATTATCTCTTTTTCATTCTTTTCTTGTTCCTTATTACCTTTCCTATTCATTAACTTTGATTCTGTATCTGTATGATCTGTTGTCCTGATTCGTTCTGTACTGCTATCTGTTATTGTTTCTGTTTATCTATATATCTGTTCACTGAGCTCTCGTAGCTCAGCCGCATTTCTTTTCCTGCGGCAGGTACGTAAGCTAGGAAGCTGGGTTTTAGCTTTGGGATGAGAGCAATCTGATTTGGAGTTTTGACCTTAGTGTTTTTAGCTTTACCATCTGGATTTCTATTTATTTTGATATGCCATTGTTTAGGCATTTGAATATTGGATTTTTGTACTTCAGTTATTTCTGTCTTGCATTTGGTATAAGTCATGTTGACTTATTTTGGATTTAATGTTAAGACTTCCGTTGTTTTATTATTGAATGTTATGTTTGTTCTGATATGAAGCCATATATTTGTGACATCTTTGCCCTTGTCGGGTTGGGGTGTTACATTTACTTTCTCATTTTAGTTAGCATATAAGAAATCATGCTTCAAGCATATATTCATTCATTCCAAATCAATAATCACAATCAAACTCAACACGTCTTTCTAAACATCAAGCTATAAACATACTTCATTACTCGTTTTTTACATTATCTCAAACTTTCTAAACATTTTGGTTTCATTAAACACTATTCATACTTATCTTACTTTCACAAATCAATGTGTTCTCTCAACTTCCTTTCAACACTAAGTCATCACAAATCAAGAAGTTTGCTTAAGTAATGTGTGAGAAAGAAATTTTGAAGGTGCCGTTTGTATGGTACTTGGTATATTTTGAAATAAGTTGCCGATTTTTTTGCATAGATTCGTATTTTGTATTATGTGGAATGTGAGATTGGCCGGAATATGATGTTATGTTATGATTAGTGCATTGATGATAGCGTGTTTATAGTGATGAAGTTTGACTTGTCTAGAGTCAAACTAGTAGATGTTCCCGAATGACAAGTAGTCATTGCAGGAAATCTTAGAAAAGTTGCGATAAGAAGTGTTGATTATAGTAGATTATGAGCTATGATTATGTATAGTAAGTTTAGAATTTGCAAGATCATGTAGATCGATGCAAGGTAATGACTTAGAAACCATGAGAATAAAGACAAGTATGTGTTGTGATTTTAGTTTTGGATAGTGATAGACGAGAGATTTTGGGGACGAAATCTAAATAAGGGGGGGTGGAATTAATGTTAGACCCGTTTTCCGGGTGTTGGGACCCCACCCTAGATGAAAATGGATAAGGGCCTTACGGGATTGGCCAGTCAACAAATGTTGCGTTTTAGTCAAACTGATAGCCAATTAATAGTCAAAGCATGACTAATATGGTTATGTAAAATAAGATGCATAACTAAAGGGGCCTAGGTTGCCAAGTGTTAAACATGTTATAAAGAGTTTTAAGTTAGTGGTGGCCAAAGTAAGAAGAATGGGACTTGAGGGGCCATTATTGCCTTAAGTCCAAACTTGTGTTTAGCTAAATAAATCCAGGAGATTCTAGAGATCTCCACATTATTAGTGAAGGGTGTGAAGGCCGGTTCTAGAAAGGAGAAAGGAGGGAAAGGGAGCTAGGTGATGGCTTAAGATGAAGAAGATAAAGGACCCATGTTAATGGTCCTTCTTAGCTATGATCATCAAATAAGTAATCCCTCTCTAGTTAGTGATTTAAGTGGGTTTTCATCATATGATCAAGATATGATCATATGATGATATGACTAGCAAGATGAGTATGTTTATGGGTTATGTTAAACCCTTGTTTATGTATTTGATTATTATGTGATTAGGCTTTGATTATTGTAAGGATGATGAGGATGATGAAAGATTGTGATGTTGATGGTGGGATTTATGATAGTAACTTAGCTTTGGAAGCTAAGTGATGAAGCGAAAAGTGTACCGCTTTTAGGGGGTCATTTAAGCCCTAAATCGTATTTATTTGATCAAATATTGCCCTAAATCGTTCCTTTTGTCATTTTAGGTACTTTGGAGAAGAAATCTGGAAAAGGAAGCATTTTGGACGTTTTTGGAGCATAAAAGTGAAGAAAACGACAAAGTCTCAAAATCGGCTGGAAAAGTACCTGTGACGGCGTCAAGCACCATTGTGACGCCGTCAACCCCTGACGCGCCAGAGAGGATTTTGGATGATTAAAAGGGGACGGCGTCAAGAAGGCCATCAAGAAACCCTAACCGCGGCGAGGTGACGGCGTCAACTCTATAACGTGACGCCGTCAGATCTGGTTTTCTATATATATTCTCATAATTTTTAGTCATTAGTGTGCAACTTTGTGAGGAGAAACCCTAAGACGATTTTTCTGCTACTTTTAAGGGTTTTATACCCTTGGATCTCCCATGTTCAATTGAAGATAAGTAATTAATTAATCATTCAATATGTCTATGTGTTGTTTGATTATATCTTGTTCTTGTCTTTTATTTAACATGCTAGGCTAGATTTATCTTGTGTTTGCTTAGATCTAATGAAACCTAACTATTGATTATTGGTTGTTGGTGTGTTATTAATTGTATTGGATGATTGTTTATCGATGTTAGGCTTAAGAAAACTGGCTAACCTCCTATACGGTAACTTGCTTGAACGTCTTAAGAAACATGAACCAATGCGTACTAAGGTTTTTATGGTTGTATTTAATGCATGAGCGAATTCTAGTGATCCCATGTTAGGAGCTTCTTAGCCGGCTCGACATAGGAGTGAAGTAGGAGCTTATAGAGTTGGGGAAGTACGTACGCCACCCCACGATTGGTATTAAGGAATACACCCGTCATCCACGCAATTAATACACACTAATCAACCGGTAAAAGATAGTTAGGGAGTAAGGAAATCTAAGTAAACACATTTCTCTCCATATAAGTTCCACAACCTTTTTATTTTCAGTTATTTTATTTTATTTGCAATTGTAGTTATTTGGGTTAGTTGACTAGCAACTAATTCCGCCCACTCCTTCAAACCCGAGATTTTACTTGCTTTTATAAAAATATAAAAAAATACAAAAAAGAATCTTCCCTCACCCTTAGACCTATTAGAGTAGTTTTTCAATCCTAACGACACTATTCCCCTAGAGAACGATCAATCCCCCGGTACTTGCCACTACACTATACTACATCGGTCAGGTACACTGCCTGGTGGGGATTGCAAGCCTCTTGAGATCCCTCGAGAGGTAAAACCTGTTGTAAGGTCGCAAAACCACGCATCAAGTTTTTGGCGCCGCTGCCGGGGAATAGTTATTGTTTAGGTTGAATTTTTATTTTATTAGGTCTACTCACTAGATTCCTTTCTAGTGAGATTTTTATTTTATTTTTCTAGGTTTTCTTTAGTCTATCTTTTTTCTTCGTTTCTTTGTTCGTAACCATTACCATCCGACATCATGGAAGGTGGTAATATCCTCGATCCCAACAACCCACCACCACAACAACACCCACCTCCTAGAGCCCGTACCTTAGGAGACTACTCCCGTCCTAGCCACCATGGCTATCGAAACACCATTGAGCTCACTCAAGGAGCCATGTCACTCCCTTGCGATCCGACACCATCCGGTTGGTGCAAAGCGGATGCGCATTCCATGGACTTCGTTCCGAAGATCCTAATCAACATCTCAAGGACTTTCTCAAAATCGTTGATTCCATAGACCTTGATGTTGCTACTCGAGAGACGACCCGACTGCGTCTCTTTCAATTCTCTCTGCGGGACCAAGCTAGTCAATGGCTAGAGCGTCTTCCCGCAGGATCCATCACCTCTTGGGATGATCTTACCACTCGTTTCCTCGCTCAGTTTTTCCCACCAGGAAGAACTACCAAGCTAAGGAATGATATCTTGATGTTCCAACAACGTCAAGGCGAAACCCTCTACGAGGCATGGACTCGATTCAAGGACTTACTCCAAAAAGTCCCTCACCATGGCATAGAACTTTGGCTCCAAGTCCAAATCTTCTATGACCACATCAATCTCTCCACGAGGCAAACCATTGACCAATCGGCTGGTGGTAAGCTACGTGATCTAAGTGCGGAACAATCATGGGCTCTCCTGGAAGATCTTGCTCTTTATGACAACGAAAGTTGGAATGATCCCCGTGATTTGAATAAAACGGTCAAGGCAATATCTTTGCCTTCGAACAATTCAAGCACTTCCGACCGTAGGATCATAGAACTTGAAGACCAAGTCAAGTTTCTTATGAAATCCTACGAGGCTCCTAAACCTTCAAGCCAAGTGAACAAAATCACTTCTTCGTGTGAATTATGTAGTGGTCCCCACGACACTCGTGATTGCGTGGAACTCCCCGAACAAGCTTTTGCGGACTACGCATCCTCGCGTACCGACGGAGCGGGAGACAAGTGGTACACTTTCAAACCCGAGCCAAACCCCTACGGTGATTCATACAACCCCTCATGGAAAAATCACCCAAACCTTAGGTGGAAACAAAACCAAAACGCACAACAAACCAATTCTTCCAACCCACCTAATAGTTTCCAATCAAGCGGTTCATCCCCAAACCGTACTTTCAATAACAATCCTTCCAACAATTATGGTAGTACCAATAATCTTGAAGGATTGATGTCCAAATTTATGGCATCTCAAGAAGCTCGGATAGCTAGATTCGAATCCGAATTCAATCAACAGCAAACGGATATGACCAATAAAATTGATAACTTATTGAAAGCCCTTAATAACCAAGTGCTATCACCTCCACATAAGGACGCTAGGAACACAAATAGCGGACCCCAAGTAAAAGACCCCTCTTCATCCAAACATGTCCACTTCGTCAATATTGTCACTATTAAACCAATTGATAGGAATGAAGATAATAGTGAACCTGAGGATGAGGTTAAGAAAGTCGAGGTTGATAAAGAAGATAGGAAAAGTGAGATTGAAAAAGTAGATGATGATGAGGACTACTTCAATAGGCTACCCACTAAGGAAGAGCGCGCATATCATACAGACTTATTCGATGACCCCGAGACACCATACTTCCTAGGTAGACCAATTATAGAAATGGGCGACCCTTCTAATCTCAACATACCATGCAACATCGGACATTTACATGTGTGGAAAGCTTACATCGACCTTAGATCGCCCATAAACATCATGACTAGAGCCCACTACAACTTGATAATGAAAAATCAACTTGGGTATAGGATGCTCCCTGATAAGGATTGGATGAGTAACTTCACGGGAAGAGTTAAGGGATTACCGGTTTATGTAGGAAACTTCACCTATGCCACCGACTTTGTAATTGTAGAAGATATCCGCCCAATAGTCGATGCATGCTTAACTCAAGTAGTTTTTGGAAAACCATTTGTTGAGGTCTCTAGAATGACTTATGAACCTTTCTTAGGAATAGTTAGATTTAAGGATGAGACCGATGAGGTAAACTACCAAATGCCATATAAGATAGAGCAATTTCAACACTTGTCAAATGTTGAGAAGGAGCTTAAGCAAGCAGTCTACTATAGGAATGATGGAGATAGAAGTAAAGGAGTAGACTATGTTATGGAAAGGATATCCGGTTTCTACAAGGATTGTTTGAAATTAGGACCGGAATATAAAACCGGACATGAGAATGGCCTAGAAACCGTGACCAATGATGGAGTCACGTAATGTACGGTGACTTTGAGTCTAGCTACAAGACTCGTTAATAAAGAAAAGCGCTCCTTGGGAGGCAACCCAAGCTTTATTTGCTTTGTGTGTTTATTTATTTGTTTGTTTGATTTTATTTGCTTCCGTATGTATGTTTAATTTTTATTATTATTGATTCATGTTCGAAACTAAATTGTGAAAATGCTTTATCTTGTTTTTAACTTCGTCTTAATTACATATAAAGGTATTTTGCAAAAGATAAGTGTAAGGGAAATTCAAATCGGTTTATTAGAACAAATGAACATGAATCATAACAATATTAAATTAACATACATATTAGTAATTGTTTGAGTCAAATGCTTGTATCGAGTCATAATGATATTTTGCAGGATTTCCAGGAAATAAGGATTGAGTTTTTCCAGAAATTTTCTGGAAACTTAACATGAAAAATCTGTCAGATCACTTCTGACGGCGTCAGGAACAGTTTTCTGGGAAATTTTTTTTAAGTTTTTGTTTTTCTTCCGGAATCATAAAATGCTTTATTAAATCTCTAACTTATAAACTCCAGGAATCTGCAAAATAATCATTCCACAAGCATTATATCCTTATACAGATTTATCCCACCGATGTTATGCAGGTTTTCGTGTTTGTTTTCTCAGGTTTAACAGGTTATTTTGGACAAGGAGATGTATGTGGAATCTAGCTTTTGGCGCTGCTCTAATCTTGAAGCTTCAACATTACCTTGGAAGAAGATCTAACCATGTTACCTCTTTATCCACCGAGCGAATCAGGGGAGTATTTGATTTCATTCTTTTACCTTATTACTTTTACATCTTGTTATTTGAACATTGGGGACAATGTTCATCTTAAGTTTAAGGGTGGGTAAAGTACGATACCTTAGAGAATGCTATTACGCTTGATTTTTCGTTTGTTTAATGGTAGATGTGTAATAAAACTAAGAGAAATACCTGTTAAGGCAATTTTAGTGCCAAATTTAAATTTTTTTACAACATATAGGAGTGAAACTTTGGTCTTAATGAGCGTCTCACGGATAGGAGTTATATGACTAGCACAAAACCGTACCACTAAAAAATTTTCCACCCCCAAATATGTGAGGTTCGCCCCTAGAATTGGTAGGAAAAGCATTTATGCTATGATGTGTGTACCGGTAGCACTTAGATTCTAGAACTTGCGTTAGGACCATTCCGAGGCCACAAGTGAGACTACATTCGTGTAGTTAGATTTACTACATGATAAGAGGCATTAGGATTAACCCATTGTTTTACACCTGTGTTTTTGTTATAATTACATTGGCTACATTGGTCAAGTAATTCTCCCACACCCTTTGCGTTGTACTCATTTGTAGTACACGATACCCCTAGTACACCCCTCAGAGCCTATCTTTTCGTTTCTAACTTTAAGCATTTTACTTAAAGTAAGAATTTGTTTACACCCCACTTAAATGTACACCCAAATCGCCTTAGCCTACCTTGTATGCACTCATTTTTAGTGCATTATTGTGACAACATTTGTTTAAACCCCAAGTTAATTATCTAATTGATTACATGGTTGCTAAGTCGAGTCATATCCTTGTACATATTGTTTTGGGATGATTGGGACTCATGGGTAAAGTACTAGTGTAACACCCCGTGCCCGCATAGACTAAAAACTTTGACTTTTACGCGGAAACGACTCACCTTTACAGACATCTGCTTACTCTTTTGACCACTGACAAAAATCTATAAACTTTTAGCCCTTGAGACTATTTTTAAATGAAAGTAGACTCAAATAGCTTCAAAACGATAGGTCATACGACCCATTTCGACTTACGGATTAAAAGATATGATTTTTCGAAAACTGCCCAACTAACCGTGACGCCGTCAGAAAAATGGTGACGCCGTCAGACCTTGACGGGCCAGAGGATTTTTGGAAGATTAAAAGGGGACGCCGTCAAGAAGGCCATCAAGAGCAAAACTGCAGTTTTCACTAATAAAGACCCATTTTGACCCATTTCATGACATCAAACTACTTATACCACTTCCGTTTTACACCAAACTTGACCAACTTCATTTATTTAACATAACAAGCACGTTCCAATGACGCTTGACCCATTTACAATCCAAAATGGGTATGTTCACACATAAATCCAAACACCCCTTTAACTTTTACTATAAACACCTAAAACACTCTCGACACATCGTTAGACCACCAAACCATTACACGACTTTGACACACATTATAGGACTCATAAAAGAGACTCTCGGGGGTACAACATTGACTCGAGCTCGGTATTCTACCTAGCTCCTATGCTTATTATCTCCCAAATCCGCTTCCAAATCCCTATGCTATAATCCAAGCCAAGTTATCCTCATCGCCATTAACCTACAAAACGTTGACAACTAAAAGAATAAGCTTACGCTTAGTAAGTAAAACGACTATAACATACCATTATACTTCAAACCTCATAATGCATCATATACATAAACCACTTACTTCACATAATCACTAGCACATAACATCAACTTATCTCCTAGCATCCAATCTTCACATAAGCCATATCTTGACATCACATAGGCATAACACAAGCTATCTTTCTAACCATAAACATACATAACACATAATGATGGAATTCCATATAACATATGCTATCATCATTTTACTTACCTCAAACCAAGCTACATAACAACAAGAACATCATCATCATCATAAGCTTCCATCATCATCATCATCATCGATCATCATCATCACATAATCAAAACCTAATCACATAATACTCAAATACATAAACAAGGGTTACCAAACCCATCAAAACATAACCATCTTCTAACCCATATCATCATATGATCATATCTTGATCATATGATGAAACCCCACTTTCTTTCTCATCTATAACAAGACATAGATTACTTACTTGTGATGATTATTAATGAGGGAAGGCTATAGACACATAATCTTCATCATCTTCTTCATGGATCATCACCTAGCTAGTTCCCTCCTTTTTCTCCTCTCACTAAAAACCGGACTTCAAGTCCCATCTCAAACAATGTGGAGAATTCTAGAAATGACTAGTTATAACTAGTTAGGTACAAGTTTGGGATGATGGCAACAATGGCCCCTCTAGTCCTCTTTCTTTCATTTTAGCCACAACTAACTTATAACACTTATAACATGTTTAACACTTGGCAACTTAAGCCCCTTTAGTTGCACATTATATTTTACATAACCGCTTTAGTCATATTTTGACTATCGGGTTTGACTAAAACACAACATATGTTGACTAGCCAATCACGAAAGGCCCTTATCTATTTTCTTCTAGGGTGGGGTCCCAACACCTAGGAAACGGGTCTAACATCATGGGTAAAGTACTAGTGTAATAGAGTAATGGGGAAGAACAACATTATTACCCCCATATGTGCTAAATATTTTAAAAGTACTCCAAGTGTTTCGATTATCTTAATTCGAGTCATTAGAATAGTTAATTGTAAAGTTATGTAAGAGTTCAAGTGTAAGGGGGATACAACCCCCCTACGATGTATTATTTTGGATGGTAGGGCAAGAGTGTATGTCTAAAAAAAAAAAAAAAAAAAAAAAAGTAGAAAAAAGCATACGGACTACCATCCCGTTTCATTTTATGTTTATTTTATCTTTTTGTTATTTTTTTTTTCATTAGCTTAAGTCGAGTCTAGTCTTGGCTTAGCAACGCCATATTGTACATGTAATTAATCAAGATCTTTAACTCGCCACCAGTAAAATATCCTTTATCCAACAAAATCGTGTTTATCATATCCATACACCTAACGTTATAACCCGTTTAAAAGCCCTCTTTGATAGTTTATCTTAGGTGCTTACGCCTAGTGGAGGAGGTTTTTGATCCTTTCCCAATCCTATGGTAATCTATTTGCTATGACAGGTAGTGAGAGATATTATTCATTTTCATTTATGAGATATACTTTTATGACACCTGAGAGATGTGAGTATCTAAACACTACTTGTGAGGTGCTAGTGTGTAATCTCCGTGCTTATTATGATTAAAGGGGAACGACTATTTGTTGTAATTACTTTTATATTAGCATTAAATGACCCATAACTTGTATTTTGATTAGAATAAAAGCGCATTTGCTTGAGGACAAGCAAATCTCAAGTGTAAGGGTATTTGATGAAGCGAAAAGTGTACCGCTTTTAGGGGGTCATTTAAGCCCTAAATCGTATTTATTTGATCAAATATTGCCCTAAATCGTTCCTTTTGTCATTTTAGGTACTTTGGAGAAGAAATCTGGAAAAGGAAGCATTTTGGACGTTTTTGGAGCATAAAAGTGAAGAAAACGACAAAGTCTCAAAATCGGCTGGAAAAGTACCTGTGACGGCGTCAAGAACCATTGTGACGCCGTCAACCCCTGACGCGCCAGATAGGATTTTGGATGATTAAAAGGGGACGGCGTCAAGAAGGCCATCAAGAAACCCTAACCGCGGCGAGGTGACGGCGTCAGCTCTATAACGTGACGCTGTCAGATCTGATTTTCTATATATATTCTCATAATTTTTAGTCATTAGTGTGCAACTTTGTGAGGAGAAACCCTAAGACGATTTTTCTGCTACTTTTAAGGGTTTAATACCCTTGGATCTCCCATGTTCAATTGAAGATAAGTAATTAATTAATCATTCAATATGTCTATGTGTTGTTTGATTATATCTTGTTCTTGTCTTTTATTTAACATGCTAGGCTAGATTTATCTTGTGTTTGCTTAGATCTAATGAAACCTAACTATTGATTATTGGTTGTTGGTGTGTTATTAATTGTATTGGATGATTGTTTATCGATGTTAGGCTTAAGAAAACTGGCTAACCTCCTATACGGTAACTTGCTTGAACGTCTTAAGAAACATGAACCAATGCGTACTAAGGTTTTTATGGTTGTATTTAATGCATGAGCGAATTCTAGTGATCCCATGTTAGGAGCTTCTTAGCCGGCTCGACATAGGAGTGAAGTAGGAGCTTATAGAGTTGGGGAAGTACGTACGCCACCCCACGATTGGTATTAAGGAATACACCCGTCATCCACGCAATTAATACACACTAATCAACCGGTAAAAGATAGTTAGGGAGTAAGGAAATTTAAGTAAACACATTTCTCTCCATATAAGTTCCACAACCTTTTTATTTTCAGTTATTTTATTTTATTTGCAATTGTAGTTATTTGGGTTAGTTGACTAGCAACTAATTCCGCCCACTCCTTCAAACCCGAGATTTTACTTGCTTTTATAAAAATATAAAAAAATACAAAAAAGAATCTTCCCTCACCCTTAGACCTATTAGAGTAGTTTTTCAATCCTAACGACACTATTCCTCTAGCGAACGATCAATCCCCCGGTACTTGCCACTACACTATACTACATCGGTCAGGTACACTGCCTGGTGGGGATTGCAAGCCTTTTGAGATCCCTCGAGAGGTAAAACCTGTTGTAAGGTCGCAAAACCACGCATCACTAAGGTAAGTAACTTGCACTAAAACATGTGTTATATGTGTATTATGTATTTATGTGTTATGATTATGATGAGGTATAGTACTTTGTTGAGTATATGATGATGGATAGGGAAGTGATGACTAGACATGAGCTAGACTAGCAAGTATATGGCTACTTGCTAGTGAGATTTGTTATAGCATTATGTGATGCAGGTTTATATGATACTTGAATGGTATTGTGTGGAAGCAAGTAAGTGTCATGTTGCTTATGTGCTAATATGTATATGATATGTGTTTTATGTCGGGTTACTTACTAAGCGAAAGCTTATGGTTTAGTTGTTTAACCCTTTTGTAGGTTCTTGTGTTTGTGGATGGCGTGGAATAAGGATTATGGTTCATTTATGCGGAAGGATAGAATATTGGTAAGGAATTAGAGCTTAGGTAGATACCGAGCTCGAATGTGTAAGTTTGTACCCCCGTGAGTCAAGTAACGTTTTGTAACGAGTAGACAAGTTTCAAATTGTATGTCAAGAGTTATGTAACGATTTGGGAGTCATTTGGTGGGTCTAAGCACGTTTTATGTGTTTCTGGTGTAATGATAAAGGAGCGTTTGGATTTAAGTGTGTTTGTACCCATTTTGGGATGTAAACAGGTCAAGTACCCTTGAAACATGTTTGTTATGTTAATGTAATGCTTTTGGTAAAGTTTGGTGTAAAACGGAAGTCATATGGGTCGTTTATAGCGAAAACGGAAGGGAAACGAAATGTATTTTTAGAAGTTGCAGGCCCCTGGCCGGAGGTTTGGAAGCCAAACCCACGGCCGGGATAATATGGGAAAAACTCCATTCGACCAGAAGGTCTGGGCCGCCCGGTCGGGGCTGAGGCCGGCGGCCAGACACCCTTATTTGGGGTTGGGCCGGCGGTCCGGGCCAGTTTCCAGATTTTGCCGATTTTCAAAAATTCATATCTTTTAATCCGTAAGTCGTCACGGGTCGTACCACCTATCGTTTCGAAGGTAATTGAGTGTACTTTCATTTAAAAATAGCCTCATGGGCTGAATGTTTATATATTTTTGTCAGATGTCAAAAGAGTGACAGTATGTCCGTAAAAGTTAAACGTTTCCACGTATAAAGTTTTAATTTTTGGTCTAAGCGGGCACGGGGCGTTACATTACTTACCTTAATCCAAGCTAAATAATAATAAGAACATCATCATCATCACAATCTTCCATCATCATCATCATCCTTCATAATTAACCAAAACTTGTGGGAAGATCATTACTAAGGAAGACTATGAACACTTGATCTTCACCTTCTTCTTCTTAGATCATCATTTAGCTTTTCCCTCCCTTTTTCTCTTTAAAGAACCGGACCACAAGCTCCATCTCAATAATGAAGGAAAACTCTAGAAAATCCTGGATATATTTAGTTAGGTGGCAAGTTTGGCCATTTGGCAAGATTGGCCCCTCAAGTCTCATTCCTTCTTATTTAGCCACAACTAACTTTATCACATATTTAATACTTGGCAACCTAGGCCCCTTTAGTTATGCAACACATTTTATATAACTACATTAGTCATACCTTGACTATTAAATTTGACTACAATGCAACATTCGTTGACTGGCCAATCACGAAAGGCCTTAATCCATTTTCATCCAGGGTGGGGTCCCAGTGCCCGGGAAACGGGTCTAACACATAGCTAGTTCTCACTTCTTCCCTATAGTTATAGCAATACTGGGGAATTCCTCGACCAAGCAACAAAGAAGTGCTAGCAGATGAGATTGGACCAAACACACACGCACTGGAAATCAATCGATTTTGCCCCCAAATCTCAATGTGTTAGTGGATCTGTGATTTTTTCTTGTGCAATGGCTACTAGACCTCACGTAAGTTCTATCTTGATTTTTGATTAGGGTTTACTGCAAATAGTTAGTGCTATCTTTAACAATGAATTTTTTATTAGGGTTTAATGCATAATCTTAATTTTTTTATTATTTTTTTGTTTATTTAGTATTTATTTATTATTTTTTTTTTTGTTTATTTAGGTTGTTTAACGCCAGAGTAACAATCCGAAGTAGTTTATACCTACTTACAAAGATACGCGATCGTTTGGCTTCTAAGGGGAGAAGTGTTATAACATGTTTAGAAGTAGTGTTTTCGGTCCATGGTTAAACATTAGAACCGATGACCATGATAACCATGTTCTGAATTTCCTCCTTCAACACCAAAGGAATGTTACTAACCCAAGTTATGATACACCTTTTTATTTTGATGTTGGCCGACACACGATAAAGCTGGGTAGGAAAGAGTTTTGTCTTATCACAGGTTTTCGATTTGGGAAAATCTGTTTAGACCATTTGTCTGGTGTTGAGTCTAGTTTCATGAACCGTATGTTCCCCAGTCTAGGTTATTTGAAGGGGGAGAACCTTTTAGGAATGCTTGAGAGTCAGGATTTTGAGCACATAACGGTTGAGGATGTTGTGCGTGTTTGCTTACTCCTAGCGGCTGATTATGTTTTTATGGGTCAAGAGATTAGACATGTCATGGTTATTGAGATTGTGGTTCTAGTTGATGATTTGGATGCCTGGAACGCTTTTCCGTGGGGGGAACATATGTGGGAGGAGTTTCATGACAGGATTTATATGCTGTTTCTAACAAAAGAAATAGTTACATGGAAGGGTATGCAAGAAAGGGCGTCCAAGAACCTATAACTTGTACGGATTTGCTTTCGCCTTGAAGGTTAGTATAATTTCTAACTTATTAAGTATGTCGTGTATTATTAGCTATTATTTTTTTCACTTTTTAGTGACTGATTCACATAAGCCACCAACACTAGGCTACATTTGAGTAGAATATTGTTTTTATTATTTGAAACAATGTAGGTTGTTCTCTGCTATGGGATGTGATGGTTTTAATTGTTAGTATTAACTGATTGTATATGAAAATTGATGGGATAAATGGATAATTATATTGCATAGTGCATGTATCCTTTTAGTGTCATATATTTAATGAAATTATTACAAAGAGAATTTGGGTCTCGTCAGATGATAACTTTGTACTTGATTTTTGATATAGTTTTGACTAATGTAGTTCATGTCTAGTTTTAAGATCTCTAACCTCTAAGATACTTATATTTGTTGGTACAAAAAGTCGCCCCTATAGGGGAGATGCAAAACTGAAATTTGATGATCAATAGTATTTATATATTTGAACAAATAAAGACCTGAAATCAACATTCTAATTAAACGGAAATACATAAAAACTGGAATTTCAGGAAAAACCTATTACATTCAAATGGGATGTGCTCGTATAAGACAAATAGGATGTGGGCCAACAAATGATTGAGATTGTACTTGTTGTCGGTGACACGTGTCAACAAGTGGTGGAGTCGCACATTCACACATTCGCACATGATCATTTAGGGAAGATGTGGGGTGTTTTTTTTTTGTTTTTGTACCATTTTTTTTTTTTTGTACCACAACAACCCAAGTATTTGTCCCTTCTTGAGAATTTGCTCTTTTTTTTTTTTTTTTTTTTTTTTTTTTTTTTTATTTTTTTATTTTAGAAACATGAAACCCAAAGTACAGGATGAGAGATGAGAAAGTTAGCAATAACTTATCAAAGAGATGGAAAGTATGACCTTATAACCAAGAATTAGTTGCCCAAATAAGGGTCTTTCATGGGCCACCCACTCACCAAATGTCTAGCACTTTTTATATCGATGATATATATATTATCACATTCAGCAATTCAAGTAAAATTTATACGCATGACAACTTGTATTGTTACTTTGTATTTATTTACTTAAATGATAGCCAAAACTGTAAAATGCTTATTACAAGATGCAACCAATACACGCATATGAAATCTCAAGAAGATATTGACTTATGCATTAAAAAGTATTGGGTAGAAGGGTTTCTTCACCCCGGTAAAATACTATTACACAAAAAAACATTGAAGTACAAAGGATGAGGGTGACTTCCCTCATCTCGGTCCCACAGGACTTGTACTTGAATTAAGAAGTATTGTATAATTTGGGTAGTTTTTTTCTGTTCTTATCAAACTAAAAGATGATCAATAAAGTCATATTCAATCATCCAAATGTTTTCATAACATACTTATATCAAATGAAACCCTCCTGGATAAAATCTTGAAAGTAACTTATGAAAGAGTTTGAAAACAATCACGAGATAACTTGTTTAAGCCACATACAACTTAGTCAACTCGTTCGGCTTAACGGGAACAATCTTATTAGTTTAACATACCATTAGAGCATTGCCTAAATAGTATCACTCATCCATCACAAATATAAAGTTGACTGGTCATGGAAGCCTTTTGGAGAAATAACTTATTGGTTCAAACTATTAGAGGTCACTGAAATATGTACTAATTGCTTGAGACCATGTCTTTAAGGAATGTATGTTCAAAAAAATAATAATAATAAAAAAAATAAATAAATAAAAAATAAAATTAGGGGTGTTCAAAAAATCCGAGAAACCGAAGAACCGAGCCGAACTGCTCAATCCGAAACCGAAAAACCCGAAACCGAAGAAACCGAAACCGAAAAAAACCGAAACCGAAAAAACCCGCTTATCACGGTTCGGTTTCGGTTTTTATTTTTTGATATCCGCGGTTAACCGAACCGAACCGTGATTAATACATGAAGGTTTTTTTTAACTAAATATTCAAATAATTGTACAAGTATTAATTATATTATTGCACTAATTTTATTGTATAACGCCTTTTTTGCTCCTAATGTGAACATTTCTAAACATTTATGTGTTAAAGTTGATAAATGTAATTGTAATCTATAAACGTCGAATAACTATTATTTTGTTAATTGATTATGTATGGATATTTGAATGTAATTATTCTAACGGGATAACTTTTATATAATTATTATCT
Source organism: Artemisia tridentata subsp. tridentata (assembly GCA_021014915.2). Taxonomy (NCBI): domain Eukaryota; kingdom Viridiplantae; phylum Streptophyta; class Magnoliopsida; order Asterales; family Asteraceae; genus Artemisia; species Artemisia tridentata. The sequence continues at coordinate 411,282,630 of CP139506.1, forward strand.
ATTAAATGTCATTTAATTTTACTAAAATGACATTTTACATTTTAGAACATGCTATTGTTTAAAAGGTTAAACTCGATTAAATATCTAAAATGTTTAACCGTGACCCGAATCGCGGGTAACCGCTCATTTCGGGTACCCGCTTGTCCGGTTACCCGCCTAGTACGGTTCGGTTTCGGATAGTAAAATTAGTTACCCGCCCCGCGATGGATAATTTAAATCTTTCAACTAACCGAACCGAACCGCCCCGCAAACACCCTAAATAAAATCTTTAAAGAATGGCCAATCGGAGTTAGAGTTCCCCACTAATTTAAAATAGGGGTGTCAATTCTAACACGACACGATAAATGACTCAAACCTAACAGGAAGTTAAACATGTTTGTGTTAAAAATAAACAAGTTTGGGTAAAAAACAAGTCAACTCGTGTAACCCGTTTAATAAACAGCTCGTATTTAGGTTAAGTAAAAATGTAACAGATCAACCCATGAATCTATGTAATTATATAAGCCTTTAAAAATAAAATATATAACTTGGATTTTATGTTGGATCTGGATTAACGGTTTTTGTTATGTACTTAATATTAGTGAATAACGATTATAACTCCGATAAAAATTGTCATACAGTTATTTGTATGTTTTTTTTTTTTTTTTTTTTTTTTTTTTTTTTTTTTTTAATCATTTTTAAATTCTTATATCATTTTTGTGTTTAAACTAATTAAATCGTCAAACCACTAACTTTATTTATCGCTTGAGATATTACTTAAACAAGTTAAACGAGTTATACATGTTATATACATGTAAGGGTTAGGATTGAGTATCTTAACACGATTAATAAATAGGTCGTGTTTCCACAGACCCGGATAGTTTAACCTGAACACGACTGCCCAAATTAAAAACTACCTTACCCAATAACGTGCAAAATCATCATCATCATCAAAGCCCAAAAAAGGCTTAAAAACTTTTAAAAAATATTATCAAATAAAAAAATAATAAAAATAAAAATAGCCCAACAATTCATTATTATTATTCATTCATCCACCAAAAAGAAAACCAGATGTCCAGATCCTAAACTCCAAAAATTAATCCCAAATATCATATTCATCATCTCTTATATATAATTCATGTACGTTTAACCACCAATTTCTCATTATCAATTTCTATTTGGATTTCTTTTTCTGGGTATTTTTTTTTAGGTTTTTACTGTGCTGTTAATAATTTCCTATAGCCATAGTTACTTAAGAAATTATAATTGTTTTTATTTTAAAGGTAATTAATTTATAGGGTTGATTTCATTTTTGTACTTTTTATTACATTATGATTTCATCATGTTATTGGGTTTTTACTGTGCTGTTAAAGTTTTGATTTTTTAAGGGGGTGTTTGTTTAAGCTTATATGTTGGCTTATGGGCTTATTTGATTTCGGCTTATATTTCATAAGCTTTAATTTTGTGGCTTATTTTGAGACTTGTGGGGGTATATAAGCTTATGCTTATATAAGCTAATAAGTCTCAAAATAAGCCACAAGATTGAGGCTTATGAAATATAAGCCGAAATCAAATAAGCCCATAAGCTCACATATAAGCTTAAACAAACACCCCCTAAGTTAGCTTTAGTTTTTTGGGATTTATTTTTTATTTTATTTTTTTGACGTGTGATCTGTTAATTGTTAGATATGGTTTAATTTTTTGTCCGTTAAGTGAGAAGCGTGAAAGATGAAGAATTTGATAAGGGATTTTTGTTGTTTGTTTGTTAGTGTAGGGATTAATACAAAATGGATCATCACGAAGTTGAGGAGATTGATTACATGGCGGACGAGGTTGACGTGTTGGATTTTGTCATGGATGATGTGGAAGCCGACGGTGTTGTGAATCACGTTGCTCATGATTTTGATGTTATGGTTAGTTTCGTTTCGCTGGTTTATGATTTTTGTGCATTTCGAGTATTTGGTGCGTTTAGTGAATTGACTTAAAAAGGGTTGATTTTGGTTTATGTTTTATTTGTTTAGTTTGTTATGATGTTGTGCATTTGCATATTGTGTAGTAGTATAGTACTTGTATGCTAATTGGCGAGTTTATCAAATTGATTTAAAAGGGTCGATTTTGGTTTATGTTTTATCTCCATTGGGTCGAATGTGACACTAATTTAGTTAAAAGTGAGACGTAGCATTTTGAGTGTTATGTAGTACTTGTGTCACGTGTGTCAATTAGATGCGGCAATTTGATTTTAAAAAGGGTCGATTTTGGTTTATGTTTTATCTTCTTTAGGTCGAATGTGAAACTAAAAAAATAGTTTAAATTGAGACGTAGCATTTTGAGTGTTATGTAGTACTTGTGTGTTAGTTAGGTACAGCAATTTGATATAAAAAGGGTCGATTTTTTTGGGTTATGTTGCATCTCTATTGGGTTGTGAGAAGTTGCATTTTTTAGCTGAAGCTGTAATGAGAGGAATGTGTTGTCCTAAGTCGTCTAAAGTGTATTCACTAGCCGTCTAAAGTGTTGTCCTATAACGGCTTTTAAAAATTGGATTTTTATGAAAGTACAGTTTGTAAATTGTAATCTTATAATTTTCATTAGTTACTCATTTAGTTTCCAGAAGTTGGCATCACATGTATACTTTTGTAGTATGGTAGCGCTGTTACATTGAACCATAAGAATAAAGATTTAGCTGTTGTGACCCTTTGTTTATGGCAGCATTGTCATGTTGAATTATGCTTTTTAAGTGTACTTTGGAAATAACTTTTTGGTATCTTGTGAAGGTGACGGATACATCATCTGCACAAGCAAGGAAAGGCAAAGATATTCAAGGCATTCCTTGGGACCGATTGAATATAACAAGAGAAAGTTACAGACGTACAAGGCTGGAACAGTACAGAAACTATGAGAACATTCCATTGTCGGGTGATGCTGTTGATAAGGTACAAATGTTAACAATAATAGTTTCTTTATATATCATACATATGGCTCTCTAACTCTCTTATATGCATCCAGAACTGTAAACAAAAGCAGAAGGGTGGCAACTACTATGAGTTTTTCCACAATACCAGATTGGTGAAGCCTACGATCCTTCACTTTCAGGTATAGACCGTTCTCTTTTAATTATTTCCGGATTTTCCAGAGGTGGCAAATTCGTTCCATTTACTTTGGATGCGTTGAAATGAAATGGTTGAACGTCACCCAAATTTTAATTTTAGTACTTACTTGCTCCTATTTTTTATATATAATTTGGATTGCTATTATAATCACAATAGTTTTGTAATCATGTTTAACACAACTATTAATAAAAGAAGCAACAAAAAATTTCATGGTCAAGTGGTCAACCCGACCTGACCCATATTGCCACCTCTGCAATTCCAATCTAGGTTTGTATCTGGTAAATGCTGTTTGGCTCGGTAATGTTATTGGTTGATCAATGTGGAAAATTCAGTTGATTGTATGCATTTTATGTTGCAGCTAAGGAACCTGGTATGGGCCACCTCAAAACATGATGTATATCTCATGTCTAACTACTCACTCATGCATTGGTCATCATCATCACACAACTTGAAGGAGATCCTTAACTTTTCTGGTCATGTAGCCCCTACTGAGGTAATTTCTGTAACTTATATGTAATTTGGCCAAGCTACTTCATTTCATTTTGTTAATATTATATGCTTTTTGATCATCTAGAAACATGCTGGGAGTTTGTTGGAAGGTTTTACTCATACTCAGATTAGTACGTTAGCAGTCAAGGACGATTTTCTTGTTGCAGGAGGTTTTCAAGGGGAGCTCGCTTGTAAGGTATTTCAATAACACAGAACACATACTCAATCCTTTTGTCGTATATTGAATCTTAAAAAACATGTATTCTGGTTTCTAATATGCTCACTTGTGTGATTAAATGATGCAGCGTTTGGATAAAAAGGGAGTAAGTTTTTGTACAAGAACAACTTATGACGAAAATGCCATAACAAATGCTGTTGAGATATACGACAGTTTGAGGTAATCAAAATTTAGGAGAGATATATCAGTTTACCTTAAACTAAGACGCTCTTGGTGGTGTTAGTATGCTGACACTGAGCTGTTTTGTAGTGGTGGAAAGCATTTTATGGCCTCAAATAATGATGGTGGCGTGAGAGAATATGATATGGAGAGATTTCAGCTTATGAATCACTTCCGCTACCCTTGGCCAGTGAATGTGAGTTTCTTGTAAACATTAAAATGGTGGATCCTTTTACTTTCTAGCATTAATTTTATAGGGTGATTGTGTCGCAACTATAACTTGTTTATTCTTTTGGGTTAACAATCTGATCATATAGGGATCAAATGATTAGTTTCAAGAAATTGATCATCTAAATAATAAGTAAAGTTACATATATAGACATATAGTTAGGGCTGAGCATCGGTCTAAGACCGGACCGGACTGACAAAAACTGGACCAGACCGAGACCGAATTAGACCAAAACCACGGACCGAGGACCGGACCAAATGTGTTTGGTCCGGTCTGGGTTAGTCCTGTCCGTCAGTCCAATAAGGCATTATTGGTCGGTTTGTGCTCAGGACCGGACCGAGACCGAAATAAGGAAAAAGTTGGGACCGAGACTGGACCGCTGGTTCTTCGGTTCGGTCAGTTTTCTCGGTCCGGTCGGTTTTTGGGTCTGCGATGCTCAGCGCTATATATAGTTATGTTCCCTTTTTCATTAGGCTAATTAGGTGAAGTTTCACAAGGTATCTATCTTTTTTTTTGTTCCCACAAATTGTTTTTTGGTCATTTTTATAGTTGATGCGTTGCATTGTCAGAATTTACCAGCAGCACATAGAATTTATGACTTAAAATTTTAAACAGTAGAAGCACATCCAATCTTCTACAACTTATTTTATTACAGCTATTTCTCTATAATTGTTTCAATCAAATATCACATAGTCACTCTCGAAACACTCATCTAAACACCCCTATAGGCTAGTTGCCATTTTCAAATTTCTTCCTCTGCGTAGTGCTGGCTGATTTGGTGGTTGAACACTTGAACTGGTAGGACTACCAACTCAAAATATATCCGATAGTAATTCTTGTCGCAAACTTGACCTCAATTTTTTCATTCTCTGTATATCATGGAGTCCTTTGTTTCTCTTTTTCATGAATGAAGGGGTATTTTGCTGCTGCTTTTTTTTTTGTCTTGAGTATGATGTGGTAAGATCCATAAGTGCACTGTCAGTGAAATACTATGTGTTGCAACCAATTTCACCGTATTATTTGTAATGAAAGTGTTCATGTAATCCAGTTTGAATAAATTTTCATTTATGTCCTTTTATTTGAAGTGATAATGTTGAAACTTTTATATATGCAGCATTCATCATTAAGCCCAGATCGCAAACTAATCGCTGTTGTTGGAGATCATCTTAATGGACTAGTTGTGGACTCTTCCAATGGAAAAGTAAGAGATTATGCGCAATCTTGGTTTTTGTTAATTTTTCTTCAATTGTAATTAAGATTCTAATAGGGATTTCATATACTGTGTAGACCGGGCAAAATGGGTGGTTTCGGTTACCAGGGTTGGATTGACCCACAACGTTTTTTGCCCTTATTTCGTAAAAGTTGTGATAAATACGATTACAGAAATTTGATTATCACAATGAATACTGTTTTTGAGTAATAAATTGATCAGTTACATGTATTTACCAGTAAACTCTTAAGCTATGTTTGACCCATTTTGTTTTTAGCTAAATTTTCTTTATTCTTTAGATGAATATCGACCCACCCATGAGTGAATGGCTCGAAATTGCCATGATGTATATTTTATCATTAACTCTTAGGCTCTTGATATTTGATAATTTTAATCTTGTTTGCAGACTGTGGCATCAGTAGAAGGTCACCTTGACTACTCATTTGCTTCTGCATGGCATCCAGACGGAAGAGTATTCGCTACAGGGAACCAAGACAAAACCTGCAGAGTGTGGGACCTACGAAACCTTTCTGACCCGGTTTCAATTCTTAAAGGAAATATGGGGGCAGTCCGGTCAGTTCGTTTCTCTTCAAATGGGCAGTTTTTGGTGGTTGCTGAACCTGCAGATTTTGTGCACGTTTATGAAACCAACAAAAACTATGAAAAGAGGCAAGAAATTGATTTCTTTGGTGAAATATCGGGAGTGTCACTTAGCCCAGATGATGAAACCCTTTACGTTGGAGTGTGGGACCGAACTTATGCGAGTTTATTACAGTATAACAGACGTCATAAGTGCGGGTACCTTGATGCGTTTGTGTAGTGTCTAGTAGTCGTGACCTAAAAATAAGGTTTTTTCTGAAGCGAGTTTCTTTTGTTAACGTGTTCTTGATTCTGCTGTTGTTTTGGCTATTGGAGTATATGATGAATTAAGACATGGGTTGTTGTGTAAAACTTTGTTAAGAAAATGTATAGCAGTTATCGTTGAAATTAAGTGTTGGTCAGTTGTCCAAATTCAAGTTCTGGAATTCTGATGGCCGTCTTGTAAATCGCGAATGAACTTGTATCCTGTTTCAGTTCCACATTGGTTAAAGTTTATATCTTTTTAGCAAAGATCATCCAGTAGACTAGTTTGATTTGACACTAGTCTCCAATCTAATTTGAAGATTGGCTCACCAATCTTAAGAAGCTGCTAGTCAACATGGAGTCTGTCCGGTAGAGAAAATGAACTAGGACTGATCATGTCCAAAACTAAAGTGGACTGGACCGAAAACTCAATTGCTAAAACATCATAGCAAGACCGAACCGAAGTGTGTTCGGTCCGGTCAAACGTAGCATAATGACCGGTTTTGCATAAGACCTAACCGCAACGAGGACTGAATACGAGGAACTAAGGATTGGACCGAAATATGTCCGGTTCGGTCCGCAGTTTATCATGCTCAGCTCTTAAAATGAAGTGTGCAACATTCATATGCATGTTTCTAACTTTGTATAAAGTTTGATGGCATCAACGTACACGTCTCCGCAGAGATTATTTGAAAGATTGAACAATAATCTTTTAGAAATTCTTGATACAAACACCATGATGCATCCTGAATGGCTAGGTTAAAAGTTGTGAAAATCCATGATACCTCATGGTGCGCAGAAATAATTCATACTTAAAAACACACGAAAACAAACGAAAATGCAATTTATAATCTTCAAAGATATAAAGATGAAGTACACGAAAAATGTAAATCATAATCTTAAAAGAAATAAAAACAAAAAAATTGACAAAAAAAATCACCCATAATAAGGCAGAAATGGAAAACATGCTAATCACTTTGAAAGAGTTTACACTAGCTCCATATTGCATTTACACTAGCTCCAGTTTTTATATGTAATTTATCTTCACGAAGTTCTCTTCGAGGTTAATGTATTGTAACTCGATAAAATGTCGTCAATATAAATCACACAAGTTCATTTATATGTTTTCATAGTCAGTCATAGTTATAGGGTTGATCTTATATCAACCACTGGCTATCAATCAAATCGGCCGAACTGACCCATATTGCCACCTCTACTGAATCCCAATCTAGGTTTGTATCTGGTAATTGCTGGTATGACCTACCTCGAAACATGATGTATATCGCATGTCTAACTACTTACTCATGCATTGGTCATCATCATCACACAACTTGAAGGAGATCCTCAACTTTTCTGGTCATGTAGCCCCTACTGAGGTAATTTCTGTAACTTAGATGTAATTGGCTAGCTACTTCATTTATTTTTGTTAATATTATATGCTTTTTGATCATCTAGAAACATGCTGGGAGTTTGTTGGAAGGTTTTACACAAACTCAGATTAGTACGTTAGCAGTCAAGAACGATTTTCTTGTTGCAGGAGGCTTTCAAGGGGAGCTTGCTTGTAAGGTATTTCAATAAACACAGAACACATATTCAATTCTTTCACATGCGTTCTGGTTTCTAATATGCTCACTTGTGTGATTAAATGATGCAGCGTATGGATAAAAAGGGAGTAAGTTTTTGTACAAGAACAACTTATGACGAAAATGCCATAAACTAAGATACTCTTTTTGGTATTAGTATGCTGACACTGAGCTATTGAGATATACAACAGTTTGAGGTAATCAAAATTTAGGAGATATATCAGTTTACCTTAAAACTAAGATACTCTTTTTGGTAATAATATGCTGACACTGAGCTGTTTTGTAGTGGTGGAAAGCATTTTATGGCATCAAATAATGATGGCGGCGTGAGAGAATATGATATGGAGATATTTCAGCTTATGAATCACTTCCCATACCCTGCCCCGGCGGGATTGGGTTTGTTGTTGTTGTTGTAGAGATTTCAGCTTATGAATCACTTCCGCTACCCTTGGCCAGTGAATGTGAGTCTCTTATAAACCTTAAAATGGTGGATCCTTTTACTTTCTAGCATTCATTTTATAGGGTGTTTATATCGCAACTATAACCTGTTTATTTTTTTGGGTTAATGATCTGATCATATAGAGATCAAATAATTAGTTTCAAGAAATTGATCATCTAAACGATAATAAAGTTACATATATAGTTATGTACTCTCTTCTATTAAGCTAATTAGTGATGTTTCCCAAGGTATCTATCATTTTTTTAATTAATGCATTGCATTGTCCGAATTTACCAGCAGCACATCGGATTGATGATTTTTATAACTTTAAACAGTAGGAGCACATCCGGTCTTCTGCAACTTATTTTATTACAGTTATTATCTATAATTCTTTTAATCAAGTATCACATAATCACTATCGAAATACTCATCCAAACACCTCCTTAGGCTTGTTGCCATTTCCAAATTCTCTCTCTGCGCGATGCAGGCTGATTTGGTGGTTGAACTATGACTATTGACTACCAACTCAAAATATATCCATAAGTGCACTGTCAGTAAAATAATGTGTTTCAACCAATCTCACCGTCTAGTGCAACCGTTGGTTTTGTGGTCATTATTTGTAATGAAAGTGTTCATGTAATCCAGTTTGACTAAACTTCCATTTATGTGCTTTGATTTGAAGTGATAATCGTGAAACTCTCATATATGCAGCATTCATCATTAAGCCCAGATCGCAAGCTAATCGCTGTTGTCGTAGATCATCTTAATGGACTAGTTGTGGACTCTTCCAATGGAAAAGTAAGAGATTATGCGCTATCTTGCTTTTTGTTAATAAATTTTGCTTCAATTGTAATTGATATTCTAATGGGGATTTCATATATTGTGTAGACCAGGCAAAATGGGTGGTTTGGGTTACCAGGGTTGGATTGACCCACAACGCTTTTTGCCCTTATTTTGTAAAAAGTTGTGATAATTACGATTACAGAAATTTGATTATCACAATGAATACTGTTTTTGAATAATAAATTGATCAGCTGCATTTATTTACCAGTAAACATTTAGCTATGTTTGACCCATTTTGTTTTTAGCCAAATTTTCTTTTTTCTTTAGATAAATCATCAACGGAATCGACCACCCATGAATGAATGGCTCGAAATTGCTATGCTGTATATTTTAATGTTAACTCTAGGTTCTTAATATTTGATGATTTTAATCTTGTTTGCAGACTGTGGCATCAGTAGAAGGTCACCTTGACTACTCATTTGCTTCTGCATGGCATCCAGACGGAAGAGTATTTACTACAGGGAACCAAGACAAAACCTGCAGAGTGTGGGCCTACGAAACCTTTCTGACCCGGTTTCAATTCTTAAAGGAAATATGGGGGCAGTCCGGTCAGTTCGTTTCTCTTCAAATGGGCAGTTTTTGGTGGTTGCTGAACCTGCAGATTTCAGGCATGTCTATGCAACCAACAAACACTATGAAAAGAGGCAGGAAATTGATTTCTTTGGTGAAATATCGGCAGTGTCGCCCAGATGATGAAACCCTTTATGTTGGAGTGTGGGACCGAACTTATGCGAGTTTGTTACAGTATAACAGACGACATAAGTACGGGTACCTTGATGTCTTTGTGCAGTGTCTAGTAGTCGTGACCTAAAAATAAGTTTTTTTTTTTTCCTTTTTTCCTGAAACGAGTTTCTTTTGTTAACGTGTTCTTGATTCTGCTGTAGTTTTGGCTATTGGAGTATATGATGAATTGAGACATGGGGTGTTATGCAAAACTTATTTAAGAAAATGTATAGCAGTTAATCTTTGATAGTTTGTGTTGCCGTGTTGGTCAGTTATTCAGATTCGAGTTTCGGTGTTTGTGATGGCCGTTTTGTAAACAGCGAATGATTTTGTATTCTGTTTCAAATCCACATCTACTATCTTTTAGCCAAAGATCATCCAATAAACTAGTCTGATTTGACACTAGTCTCGAATTTGTTTTGAAGATTGGCTAAGCAATCTTGAAACGCTGAAAATGTTACTGTACAACATCATGGCTTATATGTATGTTTCAAACTTTGTGTTCAACGTTTAGATGGCATCACCGATAGGCCAATGGGTTTAAGTATCTTCGGAGATGCGTTTATATGTAGTAATGCTATGATATAATGAAGTATAAAATCTCTTAACACATCTCTAGAGATTATTTGAAAGATTGAACAGTAAATGACGAAGAGACTTTTATCTTTTAGTCACGGGAGACCAGCTACACGAAGCATACTTGACCAAACCTGAGCCGAGAAGGAGCATTCAAAAAACAAATGCTCGTGAGTATCGGGTTGCAACTTAAAATAGATACTTATCTACACTACATTATAAAACATTTGAAACATTTCCAAAATAAAAGTCTTAAAATATTAAGCCAACACACTTATTTATTATGACAAATTTTAATAAGTAGAGCTATAAGAACATTAGTTATAACACTTTAAATTTTGTAAGCTATGTTTTAAAAAATTAATTAAAAAAAATGCAATGTAATTTTATGTTAAAAAAAAAAAAAAAAAAAAAGTCTATAACCATAAGTATAGTACCTAATAAATGTTATTTTTAAAATACTATTACAATGAAAAATACTTGTTATTATATTTGTAAAAACTAATGAAACACACAAAGTTTCATGCAATTTATATGTAAACAAGTTGATGTTACATGTGATTTTAAAAACTGGACCGAACCAACGGGTTCAACCGGTTTAATCAGTGATCGTTCAGCTGGCCGATAAAAATGAGTTAGATGACAAAAATTCACCCATAATGTGGTAGAAACGACACGTTGCCAACTTCCAGGAAAGAGTGAGATCAAATCTTATCTTCCCTGCAAATATGGAGAGAGTCGTTTGTGCAACATTTTTAAGGGAATGTAACTAAATGTATACACTCATGCTTATAAACAAGGGATAATGACACGAAAAGGCCCATACTTGCCACCTTTTGTCATTGTATATTGCGACCTTTTTTTTTTTTTGATTTTGGCACAAACTTTTCAAAATCGTGTCATTGTGGGGTCTGTGTGACCATTTTACCCTTCAAATTTTGAAAAAAGTAAGGGTAAAATGGTTATTTTCATGGTTGTGAAAATGACCATTTTACCCTTACTTTTTCAAAATTTGAAGGGTAAAATGGTCACACAGACCCCACAATGACACGATTTTGAAAAGTTTGTGCCAAAATCAAAAAAAAAAAAAAAGGTCGCAACATACAATGACAAAAGGTGGTGTGTATGAGCCTTTTCGTGTCATTATCCCTATAAACAAATCAAAAGTTTGACCATACATCAATGTGGGACAAACTCCACTCACTTTCTTTCATTAACTTTCATCTCCAAACACTTCTTGGAAACTTAAAGGGCAAATACCACTAAAATTAGTAAACTTGACACCTTTTTTAATTCTGTGTAGCGATTTTTTTTTTTTTTCAAATAAAGTAAGGAACTTTCTAATTCCGACAATTATGTGTACTCGATTGCTGCTCATGCCAAATCAGCCTGCTCGTGCCACGTGTCAATGTCCAACTCAGCTGCCCATGCCACGTGGATATTTTCTAATTTTTTTATTTTTTTTTCAAAAAAATTTCCTGAAATATTTTTTTTCGAAAATAATTCCTAAAAAAAAATTTTTGTAAAAAAATTCTAAAAAAAATTATTAGAAATTCTTTAAAAAAAAATTCGAAAAAAAATTATTAGAAATTCTTAAAAAAAAAAATAGAAAATTATTTTTTTTCGAAAATAATTTCTAAAAAAAATTTCCAAAATTTTTTTTTTTCGAAAAAAATTTCTAAAATTTTTTTTTCTGAAAAATAAAATGGAAAAAAAATAATTTCGGAAAAAAATATTTTTCTAAAAAAAATTCCAAGAAAAAAATTTCTAATTTTTTTTTTCGAAAACAATTTATAAAAAAAAAATTTCGAAAACAAAAATTCTAAAAAAATTTCCATTTTATTTTTCAGAAAAAAAAATTTTAAGTAATTATTTTAGAAAAAAAAATTAGAAAATTTTTTTAGAATTTTTGTTTTCGAAATTTTTTTTTTAAAAATTATTTTCGAAAAAAAAAATTAGAAATTATTTTCGAAAAAAAAAAATTGAAATTTTTTTTAGAAATTTTTTTCGAGTGCACGTAATTGTCGGAATTAGAAAGTTCCTTACTTTATTTGAAAAAAATATAACTACACAGAATTGAAAAATGTGTCAAGTTTACTAAATTTTTGAGGTATTTGCCCAAACTTAAATATTGCATTTACACTAGATCTATTTTTGAAACGTAATTTATCTTTACGAAGCTCTCTTCGAGATGCATGTAACCCAATAAAATGTTGTCAATATAAATCAAGCAAGTTTATAATTATACGTGTTCATAATTAGTGAAAATTTTGGGACCTAAAGTTAGGGTTCATCTTATGTTAACTTTTGCTCATACATATATTTCATACTTGGACGTTATCTTTTATGATTCATCGGCAAATTAACCACATCAAACATCATGATGCATCTCAAATGGTTCAGGTTAAAAGTTGTGAAAATCCATGGTGTGCGGAATTATTGGTACTCAGAAACACAGGAAAACAAACAAAAATGCGAATCTTAATCTTCAAAAGAAATTAAAAAAATAAATAAATAAAAGACAAAAAATCCACCCATAATATGACAGAAAGGGCACTTTGCTAAGCCTTTTGTAGGAATTCTTATAAACTATTTTCAAGAGAATATGACTTAACGTCTACATTCTTAGTTATAAAAACATCAAAAGTTTGCCCATCCAGCAATGTAGGACAAACTCGACACTTCTTTTGAAGACTCCATTCTTCATTTACACTAGCTCCAATTTTGACATGTAATTTATCTTTACGAAGCTCTCTTCGAGGCGTATGTAACTCGATAAAATGTCGTCTATATAAATCACACAAGTTCATATATAATTATATGTTTTCATAGTGTAGAAACTAAGCATACAATGCAAAGTATTATTGAATTGATAATAAACTAGGAGATTACAAAGAGTATTTATAAGACAAATAATATGGTAAACCGTAATAGCTAACTGGGCCGTGGGTCACTTATGGGCTATGCTAACATCTTCCCTCAAACTCATAATGCTGCAGTGAGAAACATTGAGAGTTTGTCAGTCAAAAACCGAAACCGTGGTCCAGAGTGTGGCTTGGTAAATACATCTGCAATTTGTAAAGCAGAAGGAACAAACGGCAAAGAGATAGTCCCAGCCTGTAGATGATGACGTGTGAAATGACAATCTATCTCAATATGCTTGGTGCGTTCATGAAACACCGAGTTACGCGCAATCTGAATAGCACTACGATTATCACAATGTAACGAAGTAGAACGGCTTATACGGACACCCATATCTGCAAGCAACCAACGTAACCAAACAATCTCACTAGTAGTCACTGCCATGGCACGGTACTCGGCTTCAGTAGAAGACTTAGAAAGAACATCTTGTTTCTTACTCTTCCACGAAATAAGGGAATCACCCAGAAATATACAAAACCCAGTAGTTGACTTGCGTGAAACAACATCACCGGCCCAATTAGAATCACAATAAGCACGCAGATCTAAGGCAGACGTGGAAGGAAACAAAAGTGTCTGAAACTGAGTACCTCGAAGATACCTAAGAATATGAAAAACAACAGCCCAATGAACCATTGTTGGAGCAGCAACAAACTCACTGACAATATGAAATGCATAAGAAATATCTGGACGTGTAACTGTAAGGTAAACCAAACTGCCCACGATAGTCCGATACAAACTCGGTTCTGGCAAAGGATCACCATCTGTCGGAGTGTATTTTGCCTTAGCATCAATAGGAATATCTTCAACCATTTTGTCTGTAATTCTTGCAAATATTAATCAAAGTATGAAATTAAATGTGTCAATGTATATTACTTGTTTTTCACATGTTTTATGTCCTACAGCTACCATGAGTTGGGGTTGGCGCAAAATTCTTCAATTGCGGGATGTTATTAAACCTTAATTTTGGATGCAGATTGGAAATGGGTTAAATACTTCGTTATGGTATGACATGTGGTGTACTCAATGCCCTTTATATCGTTATATCTCGCCAAGGGATGTCGCTAGGGAAGGGTATAACTTGCGTACATGTGTGGCTGACATTATTGTAAATGGTGCTTGGAACTGTTGGCCCATCCGGATCATCACTGGCTCGAATCAAACATATCTATAGAATAAACTCACACAAACTTTCTGTATATTGAATCTGATTTTGTTTTACAATACATGGACGCTTCTATTTATAGACATACATACGAACCATTGTGACTCTTCATGAAAAGTCACAACTTTCCATAAATAACTACTTGTAACTACCATAATCGAAATTAACTACCATTCGGTTATTAACTTTATTCTAAACATACTAAACCCTTTAACTTATACACTTTACATACACGACTCTAAATACACAAATTACCAATTACATAACGACCCATATACTTTAAATTCACATGGATTAATGAATTAACTTCCAATACTCCCCCTTAATTTATTAATCCATGTCTTCAATATCTTCATATCTTCAAACTCGATCATTTTTTATCTTGAACATGTTGTAGCGGGTCTTGGTCTCGTCTTTGTCTTTAAATAAACAATCCATACAACTAGTCAGGCCCACTAGCCTTTAGTTCTTTAAAAAGTCTGCCCACTTTTCTTTTAAACCAAAAGCCCACAAACACTTTGGCCCACAAACAAGTTGCATTGTACGCCCACTGCCCTCTTTTCTTCTGATTTCTCTATAATCTTCAAACAACAATTAAGGGCAATCAGTGCACAAATAAATAACACAGCAACAATGGCTTCAATCTCTCTTAAATCTTCAATTCACGACCACCCAACAACTATGGGTTTCTGCTCCTAGTTTTTCGCTGCAAGTGCAATGTGGTGGTTTCTTTTTCTCTGGCGATTGCTCCTGTGTCTCGTTCGGTTCATGACTCAACGGCCTAACGAACTGGTTTATCTTCTGATCTTTTCTCTGATTTCTTCTCCTGTAATGAATCCCAATTTCTAAATCAATCTTTCTCCTTAATTGATTTCAAAAAACCTGGTTGTGAATCCGCTTCTCCTCTTTTCTGGAAAGCGCACACAACGGTGGCAGTTTCTCCTTCGCATAACCGGTATGTCTCTTTCTCTCCTTTTTTACTTTCTCCAATTCAATATTTTTCTTAATTGAATCTTGTCTTGAATTTGATCTAATCCGGATAAAAAATTGTCTGTCTCTTCTTTGAATCGATTCACACTAAATTGATTCTGGCTATGTCTCTTTCTCTATTCAAATTCTCTGATTCAATCTCTACTCAATCAAACCGTGTCTCTCTTTTGATTGATTCCCTGAATCAATTTGTCTGTCTCTCTTCTCTTGATTTCTCTTCTCTTGATTTCTCTTCTCTGATTGAAACAAAAGTTTTCAATTTTTCTGCAAACTGATCGAAAAAAATGGTTTCAATATTTCTGTTGTTCGGTAACGGCGAACAAAACTTTGATTCTTCTGTTGTTTGGTAACGGCAAACAATTTTTCTAGATAGATTATATAAACGGCGATTGAAAACGGCAATCGAAATGGTTGTAAACGGCGATTGAAAACGGCAATCGAAGTGGTTGTAAACGGCGATTGAAAACGGCAATCGAAGTGGTTGTAAACGGCGATTGAAAAAGGAAATTGAAGTGGTTGTAAACGGCGATTGAAAACGGCAATCGAAATGATTGAAAAACGGCAGTCGAACGGCAATTGAGTAAGAATGGTACTCAATTGTAAGGTATGTAATCTGATTTTTGTAAAACGAATAAACTGGTGATTTAGGGTTGATTATAAATCACAATAGTCTGTCAATTTGATACTTCTGATCAAATTGTTCTTCTCTTTGTCTCGTGTTTCTGGTTTAGTTTCTTGCAATCTGCAAAACGTATTCCTCTTGAATCACTGCACTCCTCTAATTGCCTCTGATGAAACGCAAACTGAAACACCGGTTTGATTCGAGCCTCAGGCTCTGATACCACTGTTGGCCCATCCGGATCATCACTGGCTCGAATCAAACATATCTATAGAATAAACTCACACAAACTTTCTGTATATTGAATCTGATTTTGTTTTACAATACATTGACGCTTCTATTTATAGACATACATACGAACCATTGTGACTCTTCATGAAAAGTCACAACTTTCCATAAATAACTACCTGTAACTACCATAACCGAAATTAACTACCATTCGGTTATTAACTTTATTCTTAACATACTAAACCCTTTAACTTATACACTTTACATACACGACTCTAAATACACAAATGACTAATTACATAACGACCCATATACTTTAAATTCACATCGATTAATGAATTAACTTCCAATAGGAACTGGCCTACTTTATGGCTCTCGAAATCCCCTGAATTAGGGCTCATTACAGCTCCTACATACTTTCACGGATAAGGAAGATTGCATGTGGTGGTGCGATAGAAATGGTAATCTGACTGAGTACTTGGTGGTACTCGGTGAAATGTGCTTGGGAGGCTTTAAGACCACGTGGCCTTGTTGTCTCCTGGTGCGATATTGTTTGGTTTTCCCATTGCATCCCCGCCATGCTTTTCATCTTTGGCTCATCATGAGACGATGTCTTAAAACCCAAGATAAGTTGCGTTCTTGGGATGTGAGTCCGACTACGGTTTTATCTTCGCTTCGATGCTCTTTATGTGGTCTTCAGATGGACTCACATGAACACCTGTGAAGGATTATACAAACACTTGGGATGTTAATCTTAATAACGTGTTTGGGATATTTAAGAATGAATGTGTTTTAGTACGCGGAATTTACTATAACACACTTAAAAGGAACAAAGGTGGTGAATATGCAAATGTGAATTATTTAGAATAATGAACACAACATGAATAACACAAAACGATTCAATATTATTGATGAGATAATACGGGTGATCTAAACTATCACCAGGATTACAAAGGTAACCTTGAATCTTTGGTTTGTTAAAGGATTTGTGAATCAGTAACTAAGTTACTAGAGAGGTTGTGATGTTTTTGAATATTTCTAAGTATTTGGTTGAAGAGTTATATATCTAAGGTGGTGACTAAGGGTTCCTTTTATAGGATAAGGAACCCTTTTTACAAGTTGTCAAGTTGCATAAGATAACAAGACTTTCTAACCTACTATTACAACTTTCAATGTAAAATACTCAGTATTATCTACTGCACCACATGGAATACTGAACTACTTTTACTTAACGTGTTACATTGTACAAAGACTAATTATACAACTAAAATATCTACAAATAAATATCTAACAACTTGACATTCAAACTGGCAGGACCTTCTTCAACTAGTAGTACCTTCTCACCCAGAATGTACTGTTAGTTAATCTTCAACTTCTTCAAAATGAACTGGCAGACCTAATACTTCATCTGGCAGGCTCTTTGACTTGAACATTTTATTCCCAACAATCCTCCCCTAAACTTGTTATTCCCTTTAAAATACACAAGTTTCTTATGAATAAAATCCATACCTTGAGGATCTGAGGGAACTCTTCCAAAAACTTCACTCTATATTCTTCCTTTTTCTTTCACATTGCTAAAAAATGCTCATGAGCAAACTTTGAACAACTTCTGACTTTTCTTCATCTTTATCACACCTTAATCTCTTGGAAATCATGGTTGTAAGAACTTCATAGCTCAGAGGATACTCTTTTTCAGCTAACATAAAGAGCTCAATCCCACTTTGTGTAAAAAGATGATGTACACTGCTAAGACTTAGGAATTCCCATGTGGTTGTAGGATCATGATATGGAAACTTCCAATGAACATCTTTTGGATTAGGATCATACATCCTATTGAACTCTACCCAAAGTTCTTGTTCCTTAACATCAGTGTTAGAATTAGTGTCTAGCCTGATTTGAACTAGATTCCACAACTCTTCTAAATCAGCTCTATCACATGCTCTTATTAGATTCTCAAAATTTTTGAAGATGGCAGTTTGACCCCCAACCCTGGTTATCTTCCATGCCTTTCCTGATCTATCATGGTGAATCTCCCAATCTATAATAGGGTGTCTAGACCTAATTGGATCAGCATGTATAATTGTTGGTAAAGCAATTAACATTTTACTTACTTGCTCTGGATCCAATTCTGCTTCTTGTTTCTTTTGAGCATCTTTCTTTTTCTTTGAAGGCTTAGCATCAGATGGGATCTTGAAGTAAAGACTCTTGTAGGCATTAAGATAAAGGAAGTTGATTTCTTCATGAGTTTTCTTCTTCAGTTGAGATTCAGTCCAATTTTCTTGACTTCTTAGAAACTTCTTCATGAAAGTCACTTGATCTTTCTTAGATGAGCCCACCTTAAAACCTCTCTTCTGGCTTTCCTGAATCTTTTGAAAAATATTTTCCAGAGCTGCTTCTTTATATTTGTTGTTGATAAAAGTTTCAAGCTTTGCTGTTTTCTCTTCAGTGTTAAGATTCTGGTCATCCAAAATTAAGTTAGCTTGACCTCTCACAATTGGATCATTGGCAATAATCCATTGCATCTGAGCATCAAATGTTTCCTGAGCAGCTTGAGAGTCAAGAAGAATTTGAGCAGCATCCTTTTGTTCTTGCATTTCTGCAAGCAGTCTTGAATCTTCTAAGGCTTTTTGCATTTCTTCTTCATAAAGCTTTTTGGAGACTTCCTCATCTAAAGCTATCTGCACTTGCTCTCTTTTCTTCAACCTTTTGGGCCTAGGTTCATCTTCAACCATAATTTTTTTGCCCTTGTCTTTTGGTGTTGGTTCTTGACTTGGAGCAGCAGATTGTTCATCATCAACATATAACTTTCCTTGAACAAACAACCTCCCCTGAGGCTGTGATTCCCTCTTTCTTTTGTAAACATGTTCAGCAGTACCTTTATAGTCCATAGCCAACAGTCTCTTAATCTGATCAGGCTCTTTTGCACTAGCAGGCTCTTGCTCTGCACCAGCAGGCTCTTCATCAGATACTTGAGTTCCTTCATGAAATTGAAATTGAGCCTCCTCTTCAGCTTCTGAACTACCCATCCTCCCCTTTTTGGAAGAGTGACCCATGCTCTCAGCATCTGAACTTGAAGAACTAGATAAAACCAACTTTGAAGATCTTTTACCCTTTAGCATCTTCACTTCATTCTCCAATTTCTTAACCCTCTTAACTAACTTGATGTTGATCTTAGAAAATTTTGTGTTCTGTCTTTGAAGAGCATTTTCCAAGAGCTGCACTTTCTCCTTTAGTTCTTTCACAGTCTGAGAATCCAGACTTTGATGTTGAGGAGATTGGGATGGTGATGCATGATATGATGGTGATGGTGCTGTTACAGATGGTACTGGTGATGGGATTGGTGATGGATGATGAGATGGGGATATGTATCCAGGTGAAGAACTTGGTGATGGTGATTCAGATGATGGGGATGGTTCTTCAGCATGTTGTGGTAACATTTCCTCAAAAAGTGGTATTTCTTCCCCATTAAAACCAATTTTCATATTTGAAAATACCTTGTGTGAAAGTTTTGGAGTTTCATAAGGAGAGTGTGGGGGAAGTAACAAAAGTTTTGATTTGGTGATGATGCATTGAATAAATCTGGGATACATCAAAAAATTTGTTTGGCTATCCACATTTTTAACCAAGCCTTCAAAAATATGTTTTGAAAAGTTGAATGTTCTGTTTGTTGCCAAGCAAATGAGAGCTGTAGCCATGTTACCACTAAACTACTCCCATGAGGTTTTCTTTTGGCTTAAACAATGAAGGATGGTATGGATAAAAAATCTCCATTGTGGGGTAAAATGCTTTTTAAGAAAAGTGAGTTTATTAGAATTCACATTATACCCCATTCTTTCCAAATTTTCAAAGATTTCAGTATCAGGCAATTGACTAATACCATCTGAATCATCCAATCGAAGATGTCTTCTAATGGATGGCTCAGTAAGAGTCAAGGTTTTGCCATCTACTTTGGCTTTTATCTTTTGGTCCCTATTTTCAAGAGTTTTAACTTTAGCCGTTTCCCAAAATTGTAAAATTTGTGATTCATAAATAGTGGGATTTACAAGTAAGGCAAACCTGATGTAAGAATCATTTAGAAAGTCCACTATTTGATGAAAAGATTCATTATCCGTAGACTTTTCCAAAAATGCTAACTGGTTGTGACGTTTAACAAAAGTTAGATCAGCCATGGTGAAAGTTAAGGAAAAACTTGATTTGAATGGTGGGATTTGATTGTGGTACTGGTAGAAGATGAAATGTGAGAGTTAATTATGATAAGGACTGATAGAAGATATTATGAGAGATTTACTGTTAACCGACTATTGAAAATTTATAATAAGTAAATGAAGAGGCGGTTAAAAAGATCTTTTATTTGAGAAATATAATATAATTACCAGACCCTTAAATCGAGGAAAACATCTGAAATTACAGAATTACCCCAACGGCTAATTTTAACTACCAGGCCCAACGACTATAATTTTAACTGACAGACTCAACGGTTATGTAGCAGTACCATTTTACTCTACCAGTACCAAAATTTGAACTACCAGTACCTTTGAAAGAAAATTTTACTTGGCAGTATCTTTGAAATTTTAGCAAAAATCCCTTATAGTTTTTAGCAAACTATCAGCTATCAACGGATTTGTCTTGTCTTTACCAAAAGCCGTTTGCTTATGGACTAGCCAACTATTTACTGTAAAGTATGGTTAGTTAAATACCATATAGTTTTTGGTAAACTATCAACCATCAACGGATTTGATGTGTCTTTACCAAAAGCCGTTTGCTTATGGACTAGCCAGCTCTTAAGTTTGTAAAACTTGGTGAACTGAATACCATTTCCACATTTGACCTAAAGATGGTGCAATTTCCTTGGATGGAGGAATTATAAGAGGCAATGATGCTGTGTATCTTGGATGCTTGTTTCAACAAGTGAAATCATCTATCAGCATGCCTTTGCAAGTGATGAACAAACATAATGAACTGAAATTGAAACTTTCCTTGGATTGATCTAGATAGAACTTTCTCCTTTAGGAATGCTTCATCCCTTCTGAATATATATAATACTCAAGAATAAGCTCTATTCTTGTCATTTTCAGCCTTCACATCATCTTGTTACCTTCCCTTGTTTGCAAGCTCTATCCTTGTTTTGTTATCAACTTGAGTAACCTGAAATTTGTTAGTTGCAGACCAAAAGAACAGAGTGCAAAGCACTTGTTTTATAGCATTGTAAACATTTAATCATCAAGATGAACAAAACAGAGCAAACTTTATACTAGCAGGACCAATTATGAACTGACAGTACCTTTTGACTAACTAGCAGTACCATGTTTAAGAGCCAGTACCATTTATTTTATGTACAAAAACATATGTTTTTCAAAGATTAATCATTCCAATACCTGCTACCAGGTATTTAAATCTACCTAAATCAAAAGCTTTGGTGAGAAGGTCTGCAAAATTATTTTCAGAATCAATTTTGACAACTTGTATTAACCTTTTCTCATTGCAATCTCTTATGAAATGGTGTCTGATTTCAATGTGTTTTGTTTTTGAATGTTGAACTGGATTTTTAATGATACAAATAGTACTGCTGTTGTCAATGTAAATAATGGTGTTAAGAAAATTGTACCCATAGTCAAGCATTTGATTTTGGATCCAAAGTACTTGCCCACAACAACTTGCACCAGCAACATATTCTGCTTCAGTTGTAGAGTTGACCACCATTGTCTTCTTCTTGCATTGCCATGATATGAGTCTGCAGCCAAGATATTGACATCCACCAGTTGTGGATTTTATGTCTAGGGTTGCACCAGCATAGTCACTATCAGAATAAGCCACCAAGTCAAAAGATGATTCCCTTGGATACCATAGACCCAACCTAGGTTGACCCTTGAGATATCTAAAGATCCTTTTGACTGCTGTGAGATGAGAAACTTTGGGATTTACTTGAAACCTTGCACATACACACACTGGGAACATGATATCTGGTCTTGATGATGTAAGGTACATCAAGGACCCAATCATTGATCTGTAATTGTGCAAATCCACATCTTCACCCTCAGCATCCTTGAGTAACCCCTTTTCTGAATCCATTGGAGTACTTGCAACCTTAGAATCTGCAAACTGAAACTTCCTCAGAATCTCTGCTACATACTTATCTTGGCTGATAAATATGCCTTCATTTGATTGTTTCACTTGGAGACCCAGAAAGAAAGTAAGTTCCCCCATGGAACTCATTTCAAACTTACTATGCATAAGTTTTTCAAACTCTACACACAACTCTTGGTTTGTGGATCCAAAGATAATGTCATCAACATAGATTTGCACCAGCAAGATATCTTTCTTGGTTCTTTTGATGAACAAAGTTGGATCAATCTTGCCTCTTTGAAATCCATTTTCCAATAAATAGAAAGCCAAGGTTTCATACCATGCCCTAGGAGCTTGGTGTAGACCATAAAGAGCCTTGGTAACCCTATACACCTTGTCTGGATATTCTGCATCAATGAAGCCTGGAGGTTGAGAAACATACACTTCTTCTCCAATAGTACCATACAAGAAAGCACTCTTAACATCCATTTGGTAAATAGTGAAGCCTATGAAAGAAGCATAGGCCAAGAATAGCCTAATTGCTTCTAGTCTTGCAACTGGAGCAAAAACCTCTTCATAATCCACCCCTTCTTCTTGAGTATACCCTTGGGCCACCAATCTTGCTTTGTTTCTGATCACAATTCCCCTTTCATCTTTCTTGTTTCTGAATACCCATTTGGTTCCAATTGCCCAGTGACCTTTGGGCAAATCAACCAGTTTTCAAACCTTCTGAAGCTTGAATTGAAAAAGCTCTTCTTGCATTGCTTCAACCCAACTTGGATCATCTAAGGCTTTGTTAATGTTTTTGGGTTCAGCGTGTGAGAGAAAACATGAAAACAGGCATATGTTGGCAACTTCATGGTTCTTTTCTTCATAAACAGATGAGATAAACCCTTCTTGGTCTGAAGATAAGACTTGAGTTCTTGTTCTAACACCAGAATCAATGCTGCCAATCACATCATCAATGGAGTGATCCTTGAGAATTCTTGTGTTGTGTGTTGTAGGAACTTCATAGGTAAGTGGAATGTAACACCCCCATTTTTGAGATACGCAGCGGAATATAAGCTTTGG
Organism: Artemisia tridentata subsp. tridentata; assembly: GCA_021014915.2. NCBI lineage: Eukaryota > Viridiplantae > Streptophyta > Magnoliopsida > Asterales > Asteraceae > Artemisia > Artemisia tridentata. Next base: position 411,306,103 of record CP139506.1, read on the forward strand.
GGTGCTACTTCATGGTTCACAGTCATGGGTATAGAAAACGACTCGAAAAGAGACGTTTTTAATAAATTGTTATCATTCATTTATTAAATATCAGAGTACATAAGATAGGTCCCAGAGGGATGTTTCGAAATACATTATAAATGATACATTATTCATTTGAATGATAACAAAACGGACACTCTTTTAAAAGAAAGTCCACTGCCACTCCGTGCCAAATCGTACTTCCAGTTACCTGAGATAAACATGCTTAAAAAGTCAACACAAAGGTTGAGTGAATCCATAGCGTTTGAATTTATAATCAGCTTGAACACAAGCCAAATAAGAGAAATTAGTTATATCACAGTTCGGAATATTGCACTAAGCCTCATGACACACAAAGCGTTAACAGGTTAACAATTACCCCATAATTAAATGTAGGTAACCTTGCCCCGGGTAGGAGTCTGCCTGAAACTCTTTATTAAACTCAAATATAATGCATTTGGTTCCTTAGCCAGCAACACAAATGGGACGTCAACTGCCAATAGATCTATTCACTATATTCGCGCTCACCCGCAGGTGATTAATGGTGCATGATAACAGGGTCTTTTAAAATAAATAGGCAACAGTTAACTTATTGCAATAACAATCAGGAAAATACTTGTGTTCGGTTTAATAGCATGTATCTCCCCACAAGTTTGGAAAACATATAAGAAAAGTGGGACTATGAACTCACCTGAGCAGTCTGGATGGAAAACAAAAGCTAAACAAAGTTGATAAACGTCTCCGGCTTGCAACCTGGGTTTGTATGTCAAGTTTTTCAGTAACCGTTTCTGATTATATATATAAGTTTCTATTATTCGTTTCGCTATGTTTTGGTTTGATAGTTAAATACTTAATAGAGCCAATATGTAGTTTCAAAAGTAAGATTTTATCTTATCTTCTATTCTGTAAGTTTCGATTCTGTCCGTTCGTTAAAAGGATTCTTCGTTTGTTAGTTACGGTATAAAACATATATTAAGTTTAAATAAAACTTAATAATAATAATAATAATAATAATAATAATAATAATAATAATAATAATAATAATAATAATAATAATAATAATAATAATAATAATAATAATAATAATAATAATAATAATTAAAAATTTATAATAATATTAAATAAGAATTAGGGTTTATATATATTTTCACTTTAACCCTTTAAGTTTCTAGGTTTGGCAACTTTTACCCTTAAACTATACGGAAATGACAACTTTTACCCTTCGACTTTAGTTAATTGACACTTTGTACCCTTAGGTTTCAAAATAGTCAGTTTCACCCCCTTAGGGATTTCCCCGATCGCAAAACATATCCAAAACAGAAAATCTATAAGGTTTTGACAGAAATGGTCCTTGTGTCTCCTAGAACCTTTCATTCGACAATCCTTTATACCAAAAACATTTTATATCTCGTGATTTAAGCCGAGACTTTTTATGAAACCTTTTCTAAAGTGTGTATAAGTATTTTAAAAGTATTTTTGTAAAGTTTTGTGGCCTGAGTCGAACCCACGAATTCAAAAACAAAAACAGAAACTCGTAATTTCATGTTACTCGACACAGATTTTAACCCAACTTCTTTTGCCTCGTTCTCCCTCGTTTCTTAACAAAAAACGTTGATTATTTTTCCTATGTGTAGCTATTTTAGTGTAGTTTAACCATGTCGAAAACTAGAATTTTTAAGATTCGTTTACTAGGCCAGATTAATGTCGAAAGCAGAAGGGTTTCTGCTGTGTCGACAGCAGTGAAAAAGAAAGGAAAATTCCATTTTCTTCAAATCCGATCTTTAGACCCATGGTTTTTATGTTATACATAGTTATTCTAACATATATAGAGTGTTCTTAAACCATTTTTAATATCCTAGATTTGTTAGATCTTTATTTCCGAAATTATTTTTGTTCTTGAACTCGACATAGACAAAAATGAAGAAAAATATGTTTTTGTTATTTCTGGGATTATAGGCTTATTAGGACATGTTCTATGATATATTTAGACATAAAACAAGTATAGAAAAGTAAATAAAAAGGGCTATAGATATACCTTGCTATATTAGGTCGACTAGGGTATGATTTTGGTGTATGGATTGAATCGAGCTCTCCTATGGTTCTACCTCTATCCTACTGCCTTATTAGGGTTATTTGGACTTAATATAGACTATAGGGATCAGTGGGGTGAAGGGTTGAGGCTGTTTGTGTTGTTTCGAATGGGTTATGGCAAATTAGGGTTTATGTTGTGTTCTATTTATAGGAGGATTATTAATTAGGGTTTGATGTGTTCAAATATGATCCATAGGTCGGATTGGTGTGTTGTAAGGTTAGGGAAGATGACACATAGGGCTTAGGAGGGGGAAATGATGTGTATAGGGTGTATGCCATACACATAATCCTTATTCTAGAAGGGAGGTGATGTGTTTCACTTAGGGATCATGTAATTAGACTCTTAAGGCTTAAGAATTTCGTGAGATATGGTTAGTTTAGGGTTAGGATTAAACTAGAAGGTGTAATTGGCTAGTTATGGGTCGAATCATGCTTAAGGGAGTTGTACCTAAGGCTTTGTTGACTTGTAAACTAAGGTTTAGGGTAGAATTAAGGTTCCTAGGTTTAAGACTTAGTTAGGAATGAATTTTGAATTTATATGGCATAATTATATATGTATCGAATTATAGTTATATAGGGAAAAATAGATTTTGTGCTTTAGCAAGTTGTACTCTAGGCTAGGAAGACTTGTACTAATGTAAGAAAAATAAGAAAAATATATTTTTAATTATTTCTTAATTTTCTATAATTTTTATGTAATTTTTATTAAGGTTTAAATACAAATAAATGAGTTTTTATGATCTTGTGCATTAAAGGGTTGTACATTGAGTTTATGGAGTTGTACATATGTTAAATAAATAAATAAATTATTTTTATAATTTATTGTGTAAAAATATTACATAAAATGTCATTTTGAATAACTACTATTAAGGTTTTATTTAGGATTTTAAATATATAGTTTCATGCATAAAAGACTTGTACTTTAGCTTTAGTAAGGTTGTACTATAATTTAGAATATGAGAAAAATGTAATTTTTTGTCACACCCTGAATTTACCTGTTAATGGCAGCGGATATGAATACCTTGGTGTGACTTTCATGGCGTCTCATACAATGGATATATTGAACGACCTAAAGTGCCGTTTTGAAAATACACGTTTGATCATAAATAAGATCAGAGTTTACAAAACATAGGTCCCAAATGATGTTGCAAGTTTATATAACAAAACCATAGAAGATCAAACGTTTACATAAGTGCATGAAAATAAGGGATGCAAGTCGACCCCGCGACTCCAAAATAGCCAAATGCATGTCCACACGCTAGCTAATTACCTGAAAATACATTGCTAAAAACGGTCAACATAAAGTTGGTGAGAGATCATAGGTTTTTAAAAAAAATGAAGGTATACGATAGCCACAAGTATAAAGTGTATGACATAAGTCACATAAAAATGGTGTACAATAGACTTAAGCTCATGACCCCGAAACTATGACTGAATCTATGGTGCCCCTCAGAGTGTTTTGCCAGGCACTCTAATAAAAAGACATGAAATGCATCCGCTATCGGTTGTTGGTCAAAGCCAACACGGATGGAGGCGTCACCCTCGATAGATCTATCCACTCACTCTCGCTTACAGGTAAATTAACGGTTCATGATATAGGGGACTTTCATATGGCAACAAGGTAACTTAATCTATGTACAAGGAATTTGATACTAGGGCTCGCATATAAAAATGGTTGCAATGTATTCTCCCCCGTGGGATTTGAAATGAAATAATAAATTGAAAAACGGGGCTATGAAAACTCACCTCAAGTGATGGTACAACAATGCTATGAGTATGTGATGAACGGGAACAACAAGGCGCGTACACTAGCCGCTACCTATCATGAATGAGCATAATCTACTTAGATTATGAGGCAATGTAGTGCATGTACATGTATATGTAACCTATACCACTCGTACTTTGAAAATAATAGTTATCGTTAATATGTAAAGTTCTTCCAAAACTTGATATAAATATGTTAACTTGTTTCGTCAAAACTAGTCATGTAATAAAGTGTATAAAACGTTCGTGTTAGTATCGGCGTTTTGAAAACATGAAATGTAATATGATAGTCGTGTTAATAAGTCTTTGATCGTACGTGTTCCAACGGGTAAGAATTTCGGTTCTCCATAGTCGTTACGTGAAAAATATAGTTTCTAGTACGTAAACATTTTCTAGTTAAAAAGCTGTCAAAATGAAAGGTATATTATCGATGTTTAAACGCGTGTATCTTGTTCGTTATTAGTTCGTTTTCGACGTTCTTTATATCCGTGGTTTCGTATAAACATGTACTAATATATTTTCAGTAGCCCGGGTCATCTAGGTCGCGTTAAACGCCTCAGTTTGTCCGTCGAAAGTCGTGTAACAGCATGTTAGTTTCTGAAAATTAGTTTTCGTCGTTAAACTTTGAAAAATCATATCTCCTTCGTTATTAACTCGTTTTTATCCCCGTTTTCGGCCACGGCTTCGTCTCGGAATGTATTTTCTAAATATTTGGCCAAAAATTATCTCACACCTACTGATTTTCCCACGTTTCACTTTTAAGGACAGAATGTTTTATATACTAGTTAAAACTTGATTTTCTAGTTACTAACTTGTCCAAAAATGTCACAAACAACAACCAATCATTCTAAAACTTACCATATATCTTTTTAAGGTGTCAAGGGTCCTAAACATCATCATCCATGTAAATCTAACAAGGATCTAAGTATATAACACTTCTAGGGCTCATAACTTGTAAAAAAATTATAAAGAGTGGTATAACTAACATATACTTGTAAATCTTCTACAAAAATTATATAAACATGATATTAACTTGGAAAAATTATGAAAATGAGTTTTGACAACTTACTTGAAAGATTAGTGAGCAAATGAGGAAGAAAACTTAAGAAATCCTTTGAGTTTGTATTTCAAAACCCTTGAAGGACTACTAGTAGAACTTGTTTATGTAATGAGCTTGTAAAATTTGTGATCCTTGCTTGTGTTTCTTGTGTAGGCCGAGCACCAAGAGGGGGAGGGAGAAGAGAGAAACTTGCTAGTTTACTTGAAGATTATGTGTGAAAATGAAGTGAAAAATGAGGTTAACTATTATATAGTGGACAAGATTTAGTAGGCATTAAATGAGAAGTGATAAGTTGCTATTTTTGAGGGTGTTGGGGGGGGGGGGGGTGAGGCCGGCGCAACAAGGAGAAAAAGGGGGGGGGCCTCCTTGGTTAGTTCCATGTAATGATTATATAAGATAAGTATGTTTATTTAGTGTAGTTTGTAAGTAGTTTAAGTGTAATCGGGTACCGTGTTTGCTAGAAATAAATTTTAACGGAGTTAGTCGGGACTTGACGAAGTCATAAAAATTACAAAAATATGTTGGGTACAAACATTGGGTGTTCGGGTAATTATTGTTTAGTTTTTACAAAAACCGTCGTAATTATATTAAATGTACGATATAAATTAAATAAATTCGCAAAATACCGGGTAAATGAATTTTATAATTTTCTTGATGTTAAAATGAGTATAAAATATATCGGGACCATCGTGGGGATTGTCGGACGTGTTAGTCACATTTATTGATCGCGCGTTAACGTTTTAATTAAAAGTAATTATACGTAAAACGTCAAATGTAACAAAAATATTAATTTGATAAACCTACGAGTGGAATAGTATGAAAATGTAAATATGATGATATGCAGACTATTACTAGTCCGAATGCAATGATCCTACTGATGATGCATAAATTTTGCAGCTAAACCAAACCGGTTACGCTGAAATGAATGATGAATGATGGACATGAATGGTGATTTGTCGAGGTTAGGAAAGTGACCTGAAATTACGGGTTGTGACAGTCGCCCCTCCAAAAGGGAATTCAGTCCCTGAATTCAATTGTTGTTGGTTTCAGAAGCAGGCTCGGGAAAAAGGTGCGGATACTTGCGTCGCATTTGGTCTTCTCGTTCCCAAGTAAACTCGGGTCCTCTTCGAGAATTCCAGCGAACCTTCACGATAGGAATTCGACTCTGCTTCAATTGCTTGACCTCACGGTCCATGATTTCTACAGGTTCTTCCACGAAATTAAGCTTGTCATCTAGTTGAATTTCTTCAAGTGGAATAACGGACGACTCGTCGGAAAGACACTTCTTGAGGTTTGAAACATGAAATGTGTTATGAACGTTGCTGAGTTCTGGCAGAAGTTCAAGTTTGTAGGCCACCAGACCAACCCTTTCTATGATCTTGAATGGCCCAATGTATCTCGGGTTTAGCTTCCCGCGTTTCCCAAATCGGATCACGCCCTTCCAAGGCGAAACCTTCAACATGACTTTATCTCCAACTTGAAATTCCAATGGTTTGCGTCGAACATCTGCATAGCTTTTCTGTCGACTTCTAGCTGTTTCGAGCCTTTCTCGAATTTTAACAATCTTCTCGGTTGTATCTCGTACCATCTCTGGTCCAGTACATTGTACATCACCGACTTCGGCCCAACAGACCGGTGAACGACACTTACGACCATAAAGTGCCTCAAATGGTGCGGCTTTGATGCTCGAATGGTAGCTGTTGTTGTAAGAAAATTCGATCAATGGCAAATGGTTAGCCCAACCATTTCCAAAATCAATCACACACGCTCTAAGCATGTCTTCTAGTGTCTGAATCGTTCTTTCACTCTGACCATCAGTCTGAGGATGGTAAGCAGTGCTCATGTCTAACTTGGATCCAAAGGAATCTTGTAACGACTTCCAAAAGTTCGATGTAAAACGGCTATCTCTGTCGGATATGATGGAAACTGGTGCTCCATGTCTTGAGATTATCTCCTTGACATAAAGTCTAGCGAGTTGGTCCATGGAATAAGTCTCTCTAATCGGTATGAAATGGGCTGATTTGGTGAGACGATCTACTATAACCCAAATAGCGTCGAATCCACCTGAAGTCTTAGGAAGTTTAGTAACAAAGTCCATTGTAATACGCTCCCATTTCCATTGAGGAATCTCTGGCTGTTGAAGTAACCCTGACGGTTTCTGATTCTCGGCTTTCACTTTAGCACACGTAAGACATTTGCTAACATACCTCGCTATCTCTGCTTTCATATCGGGCCACCAATAAAGTTGCTTGAGATCCTGATACATCTTATCAGAACCTGGATGAATAGAGTACTTCGACTTGTGCGACTCATGCATAATCAACTCTCGTACTCCACCATAAAGGGGTATCCAACTTCTGTCCTTGAAGCATAACACTCCATCGGACCTCTTTACAAAACCATTCTTGTTCTCGGGCATACCATAAATCTTCTCGTGTGGTCGGTTTTCTTCTTTGAGTGCTTCAATCTGAGCCTCTAAGATCTTTGATGGTAAAGGTGAAATAATTGTCATTCCCAATGACCTGACCCTCAAAGGTTTGGGTCGTTCTTTCCTGCTAAGAGCGTCAGCTACAACATTAGCTTTTCCCGGGTGATATTGGATCTCACAATCGTAGTCACTAAGCAACTCTAGCCAACGACGTTGCCTCATATTGAGTTCCTTCTGATCAAGTATATGCTGTAAGCTCTTGTGATCGGTATATACCACACACTTGGTGCCATAAAGATAGTGCCTCCAAATCTTGAGTGCGAAAACTACAGCACCCAATTCCAAATCGTGTGTAGTGTAATTCTTCTCGTGTTTCTTAAGCTGACGTGACGCATAAGCAATCACTTTCTCGTTCTGCATTAACACGGCTCCAAGCCCTTTGTGTGATGCATCGCAATATACCACAAAATTTTCAATTCCTTCTGGTAGTGCTAAAATCGGCGCGCTACAAAGCTTCTGTTTCAACAACTGAAATGCGGACTCTTGCTTATCTCCCCATTCGTACTTCTGATTCTTCTGTGTCAACTTGGTCAGCGGCTTAGCTATCTTAGAAAACCCTTCAATGAACCTCCTGTAATATCCGGCAAGTCCTAAAAATTGGCGAATTTCTGTCGGAGACTTGGGCGTAGCCCAATCTTTAACTGCCTCAATCTTTGCTGGATCAACTTGTAGTCCTTGGCTATCAATGACATGACCAAGAAATTGAACCCTTCGTATCCAAAAATCACACTTAGAAAATTTGGCATACAATTGCTCCTTCTTGAGCAGTTCTAGAATCGTTCTGAGGTGTTCTTCATGCTCTTGCTTACTCTTGGAATAAATTAAGATGTCGTCGATGAATGCAATCACAAACTTATCAAGATACGGCTTACACACCCTATTCATGAGGTCCATGAATACCGCAGGTGCGTTAGTTAATCCGAACGGCATCACTTGAAACTCATAATGTCCATAACGTGTTCTAAATGCGGTCTTCGGGATATCCTCCTCCCGAACTCTAAGCTGATGGTAACCGGATCTCAAATCAATCTTGGAGTAATAACTAGAACCTTGCAACTGGTCGAACAAATCGTCAATCCTAGGGAGTGGATAACGATTCTTCACCGTCAACTTGTTCAGTTCTCGGTAGTCAATGCACATCCTGAAAGACCCATCTTTCTTCTTCACAAACAAAACCGGTGCTCCCCAAGGCGAGGAACTCGGTCTAATGAATCCCTTGTCTAGTAATTCTTGTAATTGGTTCGACAACTCTTGCATTTCGGAAGGCGCTAAACGATACGGTGCTCTTGCAACAGGTGCGGCTCCTGGCACTAAGTCGATCTGAAACTCAACTTGACGCGTAGGTGGTAGTCCAGGTAATTCTTCCGGAAAAACCTCGGGAAAGTCCTTAACAATTGGCACATCCCCAAGTCGTTTCTCATCCGACTTCTTCTCAGTAATGTGAGCCAAAAATGCATAACAACCCTTCTTGATGTACTTCGCGGTCTTGATGCATGATATGATACTAAGTCTAGTTCCGCTTCGCTCTCCCCGAACAACTAATGTCTCCCCATCATAAGGAAGATGAACAACCTTCTCATCACAAATAATTTTTGCACGGTGACGGGACAACCAATCCATGCCGATGACAATGTCAAAACTACCAAGTTCTACGGGCATGAGATCTATGTTGAATGGATGATTAAGGAAATTGATGGTGCAATTACGGAGAACTGTATTGGTGCTAACTAAAGACCCATTAGCTAGTTCAACTTGAAATGAAATGTCTAGTGCGGTTGGTGTAATGTTGAGTAAAGGTGCAAACGTAAGTGAAACGAAACTTCTATCGGCTCCCGAATCAAATAAAATAGAAGCATAACGATTATTGACAAGGAACGTACCCGTGACAACCTTCGGGTCTTCGCGGACATCATCTCCACCCATGACGTAAGCTCTCCCTCGAGCTATTCCGCCTTGATTCCTTACCTTCGGGCAATTGTTCCTAAAGTGTCCCACTTCTCCACAACCATAACACGTTGGCGGTGGATTCTGATTGTTTCCCCCAGGAGCAGACCTACATCCATTAGCTTGATGACCAACTTTCCCACAATTTTGACAAGGCCTAGGGCAATCTCCCGGGTTATGATGCGTTTGGCACTTGTTACACTTTGGTAGAGTACCGGAGTAACCTTTCTTTTCTGTCGGACCTGCAGCATAGGCCTTTGCAGTCTCTTGCCTCTTGGGTGGTGGTTGGTTGGCGTTGTTACCTTGGTTGTTATCCCATTTCCTTTTGTTGTTGTTGTTATGGTTGGTGTTGTTTCGGTTATTGGAGTAGTTGTTGTTGTTCCGGTAATTGTTGGTGTTATTGTTGTTGTTACGGTTTCGGTTGGAGTTATTGTTGTTGTTGTTGTTGGCGGGTGTCACTTTCTTCAGAACTTGAGCTATGAGCTTTTGAGACATCCTGATTGCCTCATCAAGAGTTTGCGGATCAAAAGAAATCACATCACCACGGATGTTTTCGGGCAAGCCACCAATGAAATTCTCAACCAATTTTTCATTATCAGGCACCATAGATGGGCATAGAGCGGCTAACTCTTGGTACTTCCTAATATAAGTCTCGATATCATTCCCCACGGTTACCAGATCATAAAACTCTATCTCTAACTTCTTTACTTCAGTTCGTGGGCAAAACTTCTTAGTCACTAGCTTCTTGAATTCATCCCACGTGATCTTGTAAGCATTCTCCATCCCTATGGGCTTCGCGTAAGAGTTCCACCATGATAAGGCTTGATCACGGAGTGTACTAACGGCAAACTTTACCTTGGAATCATCCGGACAGTTGCATAAGATAAACACGGATTCGGTATGTTCGAACCATCGAACCATGGCAGTAGCCCCTTCAGTACCCTTATACAAAGTAGGATCTCCACTCTTGAAATCCTTGTACGTACATTTCTTTCCATTAGTCCCGTTGCTAGCTTCTCCCGATGTCCCTATCCGAGAAGCATCTTCGGCAGCTTTTGCGGCAACAGCGGCTCTTTCAATCTCTAGAGCTTCGGCTATACTATCCCTAACGAGCTTCCTGATAGCAGCTTGAGTCATATCTGGGGTAGCCGTTGCAGCAGCCTTGGCTCTTGTTTTCCTAGGTGCCATAATTCTGGTACATCACAACAGAATACATCAACAACAATCATACTAGAAATGATTATCGCACAAAAATATAACAACCACAACCTGTATATATTTTTCCACAACGAGTATAAATATAAACACAACATGTATAAATACAACCACGACATGTATAAATACAATGAAATCACGATGAGAACAACCACAACATGAAATTTCATAGAGTAATCACAACACATGAATATCATACATGAAAATTTCGGCCTACGTGGACCGATATCATAATAGCACAACCAAATCCTACATAGTAGAGTCATACTTGATACATTTGTTTGTACTACAACCAAAAGACAACAAGTTCATAACTATGTCCCACACCCCGGGACTAGGATAATAACAGTACAAGCTACATGATAAAGTCTAACACTAAGCACTCCCTGGTGCTCCACCTGGTCCACCTGGTCCACGCCTCCAAAGTTTGACCACTTTGGACATGGAAATAGCAACCTGCTCCAGCTGCTCCACTCGCAACTGAAGATCGGTCTCTCTGCTCTGTGATGCAGTCAAAGCAGCTCTAACTGATGTCAACTCACTAGCCTGGCGGCGTAGCTCCTCCTGAGTCTGTTCGGCTCTGTCCCGAATCTCGGGTAACTCATCCCTCAACTGGTCTATCAACTCCTGATGCGCTAGCTGACGTGTCTCCAGTCCATGATAAGACACATCAATAGAAACTCTACCCTGTACCAAATTCTCTACATCCTCCTCAACCACATCTAGTCGAGGCGCAAGGATCTCATCTACTCGGTAACTCAATCTAGCTAACTGCCCCTGCTGATCAGTCAGTTGGGCATCCAAGGTAAGAGCAGTGGGTACCCTCGCGGCAGCAGCCCGCGAGCTCTCTCCAATGTGGTAATGTGCAGGTGGTGGTAAATCTGAAATCTGAGTAGTGGGTAAGGCTGGGGTAGTGCATCTTGCACGCTTTTTAGGCGGCAAAGATAGAGCAGGTGAAGGAGTAGTAGCAGGTGTAGTAGTGGGTAAATCTGATGATGGTGGTAGTGTAGGAATGTCTGGTGTCCTGAATGTAGTGGTAACACGACGTACGCTCTTACGAGCACCAATGATCGTCTTGCGACGAGGAAACATAAGAACAGGTTCGGCGGGAACTGATGAAGTATGGGATGATGACTCTGTGAGAGCATGGGTGACAATAGGTGGTGCAATGGGTGAAATCTGAGGAGTAGGAGCAACCTCATCCTCGTAGAAAGCCTCGGTATCCTGTGTCAAAGGTGGTGAAAGTGGTGCAGGCTGAACAGGTGTAACCATGGGTATAGTGGAAGACATAGCGTCCTCAATGTCCACATCGGAAAGTATGATAATTGGGCGGGAGTTAGAAGACATATCTCTGGGGAAACAATGCAAAATGAAATGAATAACTCATGTAATGAAACTCATAAATAATAAATATTCACTTATGATGAAATGATGAGACGCTACCGTTGGGGTAGTTATAGTCTAGGGTATGAGGACAGCCTAGTTCGCTATAACCATTGCTCTGGTACCAATCTGTCACACCCTGAATTTACCTGTTAATGGCAGCGGATATGAATACCTTGGTGTGACTTTCATGGCGTCTCATACAATGGATATATTGAACGACCTAAAGTGCCGTTTTGAAAATACACGTTTGATCATAAATAAGATCAGAGTTTACAAAACATAGGTCCCAAATGATGTTGCAAGTTTATATAACAAAACCATAGAAGATCAAACGTTTACATAAGTGCATGAAAATAAGGGATGCAAGTCGACCCCGCGACTCCAAAATAGCCAAATGCATGTCCACACACTAGCTAATTACCTGAAAATACATTGCTAAAAACGGTCAACATAAAGTTGGTGAGAGATCATAGGTTTTTAAAAAAAATGAAGGTATACGATAGCCACAAGTATAAAGTGTATGACATAAGTCACATAAAAATGGTGTACAATAGACTTAAGCTCATGACCCCGAAACTATGACTGAATCTATGGTGCCCCTCAGAGTGTTTTGCCAGGCACTCTAATAAAAAGACATGAAATGCATCCGCTATCGGTTGTTGGTCAAAGCCAACACGGATGGAGGCGTCACCCTCGATAGATCTATCCACTCACTCTCGCTTACAGGTAAATTAACGGTTCATGATATAGGGGACTTTCATATGGCAACAAGGTAACTTAATCTATGTACAAGGAATTTGACACTAGGGCTCGCATATAAAAATGGTTGCAATGTATTCTCCCCCGTGGGATTTGAAATGAAATAATAAATTGAAAAACGGGGCTATGAAAACTCACCTCAAGTGATGGTACAACAATGCTATGAGTATGTGATGAACGGGAACAACAAGGCGCGTACACTAGCCGCTACCTATCATGAATGAGCATAATCTACTTAGATTATGAGGCAATGTAGTGCATGTACATGTATATGTAACCTATACCACTCGTACTTTGAAAATAATAGTTATCGTTAATATGTAAAGTTCTTCCAAAACTTGATATAAATATGTTAACTTGTTTCGTCAAAACTAGTCATGTAATAAAGTGTATAAAACGTTCGTGTTAGTATCGGCGTTTTGAAAACATGAAATGTAATATGATAGTCGTGTTAATAAGTCTTTGATCGTACGTGTTCCAACGGGTAAGAATTTCGGTTCTCCATAGTCGTTACGTGAAAAATATAGTTTCTAGTACGTAAACATTTTCTAGTTAAAAAGCTGTCAAAATGAAAGGTATATTATCGATGTTTAAACGCGTGTATCTTGTTCGTTATTAGTTCGTTTTCGACGTTCTTTATATCCGTGGTTTCGTATAAACATGTACTAATATATTTTCAGTAGCCCGGGTCATCTAGGTCGCGTTAAACGCCTCAGTTTGTCCGTCGAAAGTCGTGTAACAGCATGTTAGTTTCTGAAAATTAGTTTTCGTCGTTAAACTTTGAAAAATCATATCTCCTTCGTTATTAACTCGTTTTTATCCCCGTTTTCGGCCACGGCTTCGTCTCGGAATGTATTTTCTAAATATTTGGCCAAAAATTATCTCACACCTACTGATTTTCCCACGTTTCACTTTTAAGGACAGAATGTTTTATAAACTAGTTAAAACTTGATTTTCTAGTTACTAACTTGTCCAAAAATGTCACAAACAACAACCAATCATTCTAAAACTTACCATATATCTTTTTAAGGTGTCAAGGGTCCTAAACATCATCATCCATGTAAATCTAACAAGGATCTAAGTATATAACACTTCTAGGGCTCATAACTTGTAAAAAAATTATAAAGAGTGGTATAACTAACATATACTTGTAAATCTTCTACAAAAATTATATAAACATGATATTAACTTGGAAAAATTATGAAAATGAGTTTTGACAACTTACTTGAAAGATTAGTGAGCAAATGAGGAAGAAAACTTAAGAAATCCTTTGAGTTTGTATTTCAAAACCCTTGAAGGACTACTAGTAGAACTTGTTTATGTAATGAGCTTGTAAAATTTGTGATCCTTGCTTGTGTTTCTTGTGTAGGCCGAGCACCAAGAGGGGGAGGGAGAAGAGAGAAACTTGCTAGTTTACTTGAAGATTATGTGTGAAAATGAAGTGAAAAATGAGGTTAACTATTATATAGTGGACAAGATTTAGTAGGCATTAAATGAGAAGTGATAAGTTGCTATTTTTGAGGGTGTTGGGGGGGGGGGGGGTGAGGCCGGCGCAACAAGGAGAAAAAGGGGGGGGGGGGGCCTCCTTGGTTAGTTCCATGTAATGATTATATAAGATAAGTATGTTTATTTAGTGTAGTTTGTAAGTAGTTTAAGTGTAATCGGGTACCGTGTTTGCTAGAAATAAATTTTAACGGAGTTAGTCGGGACTTGACGAAGTCATAAAAATTACAAAAATATGTTGGGTACAAACATTGGGTGTTCGGGTAATTATTGTTTAGTTTTTACAAAAACCGTCGTAATTATATTAAATGTACGATATAAATTAAATAAATTCGCAAAATACCGGGTAAATGAATTTTATAATTTTCTTGATGTTAAAATGAGTATAAAATATATCGGGACCATCGTGGGGATTGTCGGACGTGTTAGTCACATTTATTGATCGCGCGTTAACGTTTTAATTAAAAGTAATTATACGTAAAACGTCAAATGTAACAAAAATATTAATTTGATAAACCTACGAGTGGAATAGTATGAAAATGTAAATATGATGATATGCAGACTATTACTAGTCCGAATGCAATGATCCTACTGATGATGCATAAATTTTGCAGCTAAACCAAACCGGTTACGCTGAAATGAATGATGAATGATGGACATGAATGGTGATTTGTCGAGGTTAGGAAAGTGACCTGAAATTACGGGTTGTGACATTTTTTATGATTTATTAAGTTATGAAAATTATATGTTAAGTTTTGTTAAGTTAAAAGTAAATAAATGGAATTTTTAGTTTATATGCATTAGGTACTTGTACTTTAGGTTTAAAGACTTTTAAAAATATTTAGTGAGTTTAGAAAATATAATTTTTAAAAATTATGCATGTAGGGTTTGTAATTTATACTTTATAATAAATATAAAGAGGATTTTTATAAAGATATTGTGAATAAATGATTTTATGCATAAATGACTTGTACACTAGCTTAAATAACTTGTAAATATATTATCTTGTAAAAATATTGTATAAATAAATTAGGGTTTGTAAAATGTATACATAAATTTATAGTTATGTGAAATTAGGGTTTTATCGGGAGTTAAAGTAGAATTAGGGTTTTTATGCTTTAGGGACTTGTACATTATTTATATGTTGCTATCTTTATAGTTTCGTTATCTTCACATATTGTTATGGTAGTTTAGGGTTTCATAAACTCTTATTAAATAGAAACGCTCCAGTTTTTAAATGTACGTTAGCGAAATAATGTAAAGTGGTAAGTGGGACTTCATAACGTTTTAGGTCAAAGATGTTTACATAGGTAAATACTAAATTAGTTTAAGGTTGGGTTGCAAGCAGAGTTGTTCGGGATGTGATCTTCATCACATAAGATAATAGTTATGAATAGATAATAAATAAAAAAAAAATTACACGTAGAAAAGGATAAATATTCTAAGAGATAGTTTATTTAAATGAGAGATTTTTCACAGTGGTTACAGTCACCCCCCGTTAAGGGAATCTCGTCCCGAGATTCGACATGTGTTGGTTGGAAAGTTGGGAAAATTGATGTATAGGGATAGTTAGGTTCATATTTCTATCTTATCCAGATAGAGAACGTGATAAAGGAAAATCATACAACGATTTGGTTGAAATGAGAATTTGATATGCTTAAAATGCCTGTCCAATTCATTACATGATTCTTCCGGAATTATACATAGTTGATCAGGTTATGTATAATTGAGGACCAAATGATGTAATGTTTTGTTCAGCCCAGCGATAGGTTAGGGATTTTAGGTATTAATGGGATATCCTTAAAACAAATTTTAGGGTTCGAGTGGAATTCTCACGGAATGGTAAAAACTAATGTTAAGCAAGTTTCTAGTGAGATGACAGTGTGTGACTACGAACAGGGTAATTGAAATAGAAACGTAGATTGTATTACAAGATAGTGTCTTCATACGGCAGAAAGGATAGTTAATACGCTTAGGTTACGTTCATTGTAACTAAGGTAGAATACGAGAGAAAACCTATTCTAGAAGGTTTCGTGCTAAGATTTATTCGGCTACTATAAACGGTTTTTCCGATATTCTCTTTAGTTCTCTTTCCTAGGCATCAGTCTTATCTTTCCAATTCGGGTTGAAGTTCGGGCACCGATTCTTGTAACGTCCATTTCCACCGCATCCATAGAAAATCACCGTTACTGGCCGTAGATTGGCTCCTGTCGCCTTACAGTCTTTGATCTGATGTCCTATCTTCCGACATCTTGCGCACTTAACATTGCATGGACCGTAATGGTGCAACAAGCAGTGTTTGCACAATGATTTTCTTCCGAGGTAACTATTTCCACAATTCTGTTGGTAATGGTTATTTGGGTATGTGTAGTAAGTGGGGATAACGGTTTTGTGTTTTCGCTTTTGGTTATTTTGTTGAAAGGTAACAGTTTTCTTAACTCCTAAGGCACGAGTAATGGTAAGTTTGGTCACTTTTCCGGGACCTTTATGAAAATCTGTCTTGTATCCCGCGAAACTTTCAGGGATATGCCTACAAGACTCAGTCGTCTCCTTTTCTCCTGTGGCCATATTGTTGCTACTCAGGTAGGCTACTGTGGTCGCTTCGAGTACTGCCGTGATGAAATTAACTATTAACTTCTGGATATCTTCCGGGGTCATTAGTGGAACGTTGGTATTTTTCATGCTGACGAGGATATATGTTTACTCTTAATATCTATCTTGCATATCTCCCACTATTTTCTCCAAAATAGTGATCTTCGTCTGAGCTGTCGTCAGTTCTTCATTTTTCTTCTTCATTTCTTCTCTTCTTTTCTAACATCTTCAATTCGTCATAGGTATTTCTCGTCTCAGCTGCTCATGACGGTCCTCTGCCTTCTCATGATTCTCGTCCATCTTCTGCTTCATGGTCTCTGAATCTTCAACTCTATATTTTAAACCCTTGATGCATTCTAGAGACAGCTCATCGGGATGACCTACGCAGTCTCGATCTATTCTTCTTGCCGTTCTAATCACGTCAGTGGGGTGGAAATAGTCGGCTGTCGTTCTTGTGCTGATTGCGAATATTTGCTCACCTCCAAAACTCGCAGTGGAATAGGGAAGTCGGGAATAGGTAATCGGAGTAAAGTTTGATATCGGGCGATAATGGTCCTAATTTCTTCACTAAGTTCGAACGGGACAGATGAGGGGTAGAAACTTTTAGATGATAGTGGAGATAAAGATATATGCAGGAACTAACGGTATATGTGTAGGAAAGTGGATGTGGTAATGGTGACAAGGATGTAGGTATTATCATGATGTCCGGTACTATCGTGATATTTTTCCAATATCCTAGTCCGACATAAGAGGAATAGAATGGGTAGGGAAAGTCAGGATTCTGTAACCACCCGGGAATGATAAACATTTTACTATGTAACTAATAACTAGAAATAAACACATACAAGTAACGTTTCAGTGGCGTTGTGGCACGGAGGACTTTTTAGTTAAGTTTGTGAAAATCGGTTATAGTCCAATGTTTGAAAACATTTGGTTCTCTATAACCACAAGCTCTGATACCAATCTGTAACACCCCCATTTTCGAGATACGCAGCGGAATATAAGCTTTGGGGTGCTACTTCATGGTTCACAGTCATGGGTATAGAAAACGACTCGAAAAGAGACGTTTTTAATAAATTGTTATCATTCATTTATTAAATATCAGAGTACATAAGATAGGTCCCAGAGGGATGTTTCGAAATACATTATAAATGATACATTATTCATTTGAATGATAACAAAACGGACACTCTTTTAAAAGAAAGTCCACTGCCACTCCGTGCCAAATCGTACTTCCAGTTACCTGAGATAAACATGCTTAAAAAGTCAACACAAAGGTTGAGTGAATCCATAGCGTTTGAATTTATAATCAGCTTGAACACAAGCCAAATAAGAGAAATTAGTTATATCACAGTTCGGAATATTGCACTAAGCCTCATGACACACAAAGCGTTAACAGGTTAACAATTACCCCATAATTAAATGTAGGTAACCTTGCCCCGGGTAGGAGTCTGCCTGAAACTCTTTATTAAACTCAAATATAATGCATTTGGTTCCTTAGCCAGCAACACAAATGGGACGTCAACTGCCAATAGATCTATTCACTATATTCGCGCTCACCCGCAGGTGATTAATGGTGCATGATAACAGGGTCTTTTAAAATAAATAGGCAACAGTTAACTTATTGCAATAACAATCAGGAAAATACTTGTGTTCGGTTTAATAGCATGTATCTCCCCACAAGTTTGGAAAACATATAAGAAAAGTGGGACTATGAACTCACCTGAGCAGTCTGGATGGAAAACAAAAGCTAAACAAAGTTGATAAACGTCTCCGGCTTGCAACCTGGGTTTGTATGTCAAGTTTTTCAGTAACCGTTTCTGATTATATATATAAGTTTCTATTATTCGTTTCGCTATGTTTTGGTTTGATAGTTAAATACTTAATAGAGCCAATATGTAGTTTCAAAAGTAAGATTTTATCTTATCTTCTATTCTGTAAGTTTCGATTCTGTCCGTTCGTTAAAAGGATTCTTCGTTTGTTAGTTACGGTATAAAACATATATTAAGTTTAAATAAAACTTAATAATAATAATAACAATAATAATAATAATAATAATAATAATAATAATTAAAAATTTATAATAATATTAAATAAGAATTAGGGTTTATATATATTTTCACTTTAACCCTTTAAGTTTCTAGGTTTGGCAACTTTTACCCTTAAACTATACGGAAATGACAACTTTTACCCTTCGACTTTAGTTAATTGACACTTTGTACCCTTAGGTT
Source organism: Artemisia tridentata subsp. tridentata (assembly GCA_021014915.2). Taxonomy (NCBI): domain Eukaryota; kingdom Viridiplantae; phylum Streptophyta; class Magnoliopsida; order Asterales; family Asteraceae; genus Artemisia; species Artemisia tridentata. The sequence continues at coordinate 411,325,157 of CP139506.1, forward strand.
TCAAAATAGTCAGTTTCACCCCCTTAGGGATTTCCCCGATCGCAAAACATATCCAAAACAGAAAATCTATAAGGTTTTGACAGAAATGGTCCTTGTGTCTCCTAGAACCTTTCATTCGACAATCCTTTATACCAAAAACATTTTATATCTCGTGATTTAAGCCGAGACTTTTTATGAAACCTTTTCTAAAGTGTGTATAAGTATTTTAAAAGTATTTTTGTAAAGTTTTGTGGCCTGAGTCGAACCCACGAATTCAAAAACAAAAACAGAAACTCGTAATTTCATGTTACTCGACACAGATTTTAACCCAACTTCTTTTGCCTCGTTCTCCCTCGTTTCTTAACGAAAAACGTTGATTCTTTTTCCTATGTGTAGCTCTTTTAGTGTAGTTTAACCATGTCGAAAACTAGAATTTTTAAGATTCGTTTACTAGGCCAGATTAATGTCGAAAGCAGAAGGGTTTCTGCTGTGTCGACAGCAGTGAAAAAGAAAGGAAAATTCCATTTTCTTCAAATCCGATCTTTAGACCCATGGTTTTTATGTTATACATAGTTATTCTAACATATATAGAGTGTTCTTAAACCATTTTTAATATCCTAGATTTGTTAGATCTTTATTTCCGAAATTATTTTTGTTCTTGAACTCGACATAGACAAAAATGAAGAAAAATATGTTTTTGTTATTTCTGGGATTATAGGCTTATTAGGACATGTTCTATGATATATTTAGACATAAAACAAGTATAGAAAAGTAAATAAAAAGGGCTATAGATATACCTTGCTATATTAGGTCGACTAGGGTATGATTTTGGTGTATGGATTGAATCGAGCTCTCCTATGGTTCTACCTCTATCCTACTGCCTTCTTAGGGTTATTTGGACTTAATATAGACTATAGGGATCAGTGGGGTGAAGGGTTGAGGCTGTTTGTGTTGTTTCGAATGGGTTATGGCAAATTAGGGTTTATGTTGTGTTCTATTTATAGGAGGGTTATTAATTAGGGTTTGATGTGTTCAAATATGATCCATAGGTCGGATTGGTGTGTTGTAAGGTTAGGGAAGATGACACATAGGGCTTAGGAGGGGGAAATGATGTGTATAGGGTGTATGCCATACACATAATCCTTATTCTAGAAGGGAGGTGATGTGTTTCACTTAGGGATCATGTAATTAGACTCTTAAGGCTTAAGAATTTCGTGAGATATGGTTAGTTTAGGGTTAGGATTAAACTAGAAGGTGTAATTGGCTAGTTATGGGTCGAATCATGCTTAAGGGAGTTGTACCTAAGGCTTTGTTGACTTGTAAACTAAGGTTTAGGGTAGAATTAAGGTTCCTAGGTTTAAGACTTAGTTAGGAATGAATTTTGAATTTATATGGCATAATTATATATGTATCGAATTATAGTTATATAGGGAAAAATAGATTTTGTGCTTTAGCAAGTTGTACTCTAGGCTAGGAAGACTTGTACTAATGTAAGAAAAATAAGAAAAATATATTTTTAATTATTTCTTAATTTTCTATAATTTTTATGTAATTTTTATTAAGGTTTAAATACAAATAAATGAGTTTTTATGATCTTGTGCATTAAAGGGTTGTACATTGAGTTTATGAAGTTGTACATATGTTAAATAAATAAATAAATTATTTTTATAATTTATTGTGTAAAAATATTACATAAAATGTCATTTTGAATAACTACTATTAAGGTTTTATTTAGGATTTTATAAATATATAGTTTCATGCATAAAAGACTTGTACTTTAGCTTTAGTAATGTTGTACTATAATTTAGAATATGAGAAAAATGTAATTTTTTATGATTTATTAAGTTATGAAAATTATATGTTAAGTTTTGTTAAGTTAAAAGTAAATAAATGGAATTTTTAGTTTATATGCATTAGGTACTTGTACTTTAGGTTTAAAGACTTTTAAAAATATTTAGTGAGTTTAGAAAATATAATTTTTAAAAATTATGCATGTAGGGTTTGTAATTTATACTTTATAATAAATATAAAGAGGATTTTTATAAAGATATTGTGAATAAATGATTTTATGCATAAATGACTTGTACACTAGTTTAAATAACTTGTAAATATATTATCTTGTAAAAATATTGTATAAATAAATTAGGGTTTGTAAAATGTATACATAAATTTATAGTTATGTGAAATTAGGGTTTTATCGGGAGTTAAAGTAGAATTAGGGTTTTTATGCTTTAGGGACTTGTACATTATTTATATGTTGCTATCTTTATAGTTTCGTTATCTTCACATATTGTTATGGTAGTTTAGGGTTTCATAAACTCTTATTAAATAGAAACGCTCCAGTTTTTAAATGTACGTTAGCGAAATAATGTAAAGTGGTAAGTGGGACTTCATAACGTTTTAGGTCAAAGATGTTTACATAGGTAAATACTAAATTAGTTTAAGGTTGGGTTGCAAGCAGAGTTGTTCGAGATGTGATCTTCATCACATAAGATAACAGTTATGAACAGATAATAAATAAAAAAAAAATTACACGTAGAAAAGGATAAATATTCTAAGAGATAGTTTATTTAAATGAGAGATTTTTCACAGTGGTTACATGGAAGATTGCCAATCCCCACATCTTCTGGTAAAGAATCATCTGATTGAACATTTAATGGTTCAGCAGTACCAACTTGTGAACTGGCAGTACCATTTCCATCTGTACTACTTTCTTGATTCTCTTGACTCTGAGTTCCATGATCATCTTCAAGACCTTCATTTGTTGTATTGGAAGGTTCTTCTTGACTTGAAGATAGATCCAATTGATGCGTGGTTTTGCAACCTTACAACAGGTTTTACCTCTCGAGGGATCTCAAGAGGCTTACAACCCCACCAGGCAGTGTACCTGACCGATGTAGTATAGTGTAGTGGTAAGTACGGGGGATTGATCGTTCTCCACAGGGAATAGTGTTCGTTAGGTATGAAAGACTACTCTAATAGGTCTAAGGGTTGAGGAAGATTCTTTTTTATGTTTTTATATTTTTATGAAAGCAAGTAAAATCTCGGGTTTGAAGGAGTGGGCGGAATTAGTTGCTAGTCAACTAACCCAAATTACTACGAATGCAAATAAAATAAATAACTGAAAATAAAAAGTTGGTGAAAACTTATGTGTAGAGAAATGTGTTCACTTAGATTTCCTTACTCCCTAACTATCTTTTACCGGTTGATTAGTGTGTATTAGTTGTGTGGATGACGGGTGTATTCCTTAATACCAATCGTGGGGTGGCGTACGTACTTCCCCAACTCTACAAGCTCCTACTTCACTCCTATGTCGAGCCGGCTAGGAAGCTCCTAACATGGGATCACTAGAATTCGCTTGTGCATTAAATACAACCATAAAAACCTTTAGTACGCATTTGGTTCATGTTTCTTAAGACGTTCAAGCAAGTTACCGAATAGGAAGTTAGCCAGTTTTCTTAAGCCTAATATAGATAAACAATCATCCAATACAACTAATAACACACTAATAACCAATAATCAATAGCTAGGTTTCATTAGATCTAAGCAAACACAAGATAAATCTAGCCTAACATATTAATCAAAAGACAAGAACAAGATAGAATCAAACAACACATAGACATATTGAATGATTAATTGATAACTTATCTTCAATGTAACATGGAAGATCTCAAGGCAAAAAGCCTTGAAAAAGATGCTAAAATCGTCTTAGGGTTTTCTCCCAAAAATTCCACACTAAGTTCCACACTAATGACAAAAAATTAGAAAACTATATATAGACTTTTGGATCTGACGGCGTCACGTTATGGAGTGTGACGCCGTCACCTCGCCGCTTTTAGGGTTCTCGGATGACCTTCTTGACGCCGTCCCTCTTTAGCTCTCCAAAATCCGTTCTGGCTTATCAAGGCTTGACGCCGTCAGACCTTGAACGTGACGCCGTCCCTCTTTGAATTAAGCCGTGACGCCCTTGATCAGGTTAAAGCGTGACGCCGTCAGAATTCACATGCAATTTTCACTGGCTTATCATGAGTAAATTTCACATCCACCTTTTCTTGCCAAGCCATGACGCCGTCCAGGGTAAATCCTGACGCCGTCAAAGGTAACTTTCAGCCGATTTTTGAGACTTTGCCGTTTTCTTCACTTTTATGCTCCAAAAACGTCCAAAATGCCTCCTTTTCCAGATTTCTCCTCAAAAATACCTAAAATGACAAAAGGAACGATTTAGGGCAATATTTGATCAAATAAATACGATTTAGGGCTTAAATGACCCTTTAAAAGCGGTACACTTTTCGCTTCATCAAATACCCTTACACTTGAGATTTGCTTGTCCTCAAGCAAATGCGCTTTTATTCTAATCAAAATACAGGTTAGGGGTCATTTAATGCAAACATAAAAGTAATTACAACAAATAATCGTTCCACTTCAATCATAATAAGCACGGAGATTATAAACTAGCACCTCACAAGTAGTGTTTAGATACTCACATCTCTCAAGTGTCATCAAAATAAATCTCATAAATGAAAACGGATAATATCTCTCACTACCTGTCATAGCAAATAGATTACCATAGGCTTGGGAAAGGATCGAAAACCTCCTCCACTAGGCGTAAGCACCTAAGATAAACTATCAAAGAGGGCTTTTAAATGGGTTATAACGTTAGGTGTAGGGAAAAGGAAAACACGGTTTTGTTGGATAAGGGATATTTTACTAGTGGCGAGTTAAAGATCTTGATCAATTACATGTACTATACAATGTTGCTAAGCCAAGACTCGACTCAATCTTAAGCTAATGAAAGAAAATAACAAAAACATAAAACAAACATAAAATGAAACGGGATGGTAGTCCGTATGTTTTTTCTACTTTTCTTTTTCTCATTTTTTTGTATTTTTCTTGATTTTTTCGAATTTTTTTTTTTTTTTTTTTTTTTTTTTTCATACACTTTTACCCTACCATCCAAAATAATACATCATAGGGGCATTGCATCCCCCTTACACTTGAACTTTTACATAACTTTACAAATAACTATTCTAATGACTCGAATTAAGATAATCGAAAAACTTGGAGTACTTTTAAAATATTTAGCACATATGGGGGTAATAAATGATGTTCTTCCCCATTACTCCATTACACTAGTACTTTACCCATGAGTCCCAATCGTCCCAAAACAGTATGTACAAGGATATGACTCGACTTCGCAACCATGTAATCAACTAGATAATTAACTTGGGTTTAAACAAATGTTGTCACAATAATGCACTAAAAATGAGTGCATACAAGGTAGGCTAAGGCGATTTGGGTGTACATTTAAGTGGGGTGTAAACAAATTCTTCCTTTAAGTAAAATGCTTAAAGGTCGAAACGAAAAGATAGGCTCTGAGGGGTGTACTAGGGGTATCGTGTACTAAAAATGAGTACAACGCAAAGGGTGTGGGGGAATTACTTGACCAATGTAGCCAAAGTAATTATAACAAAAACACAGGTGTAAAACAATGGGTTAATCCTAATGCCTCTTATCATGTAGTAAATCTAACTACACGAATGTAGTCTCACTTGTGGCCTCGGAATGGTCCTAACGCAAGTTCTAGAATCTAAGTGCTACCGGTACACACATCATAGCATAAATGCTTTTCCTACCAATTCTAGGGGCGAACCTCACATATTTGGGGGTGGAAAATTTTTTAGTGGTACGGTTTTTGTGCTAGTCATATAACTCCTATCCGTGAGACGCTCATTAAGATCAAAGTTTCACTCCTATATGTTGTAAAAAATTTTAAATTTGGCACTAAAATTACCTAACAGGTATTTCTCTCAGTTTTATTACACATCTACTATCAAACAAACAAAAATCAAGCGTAATAGCATTCTCTAAAATCGTACTTTTACCCTCCCCTTACACTTAAGATGAACATTGTCCCCAATGTTCAAATAACAAATGTAAAAGCATAAAGTAAAAGAATGAAATCAAATACTCCCCTGATTCGCTCGGTGGATAATGAAATAATACGGTTAAATCTTCTTCCAAGGTAATGTAGAAGCTCCATGACTAATGCATCGCCATAAGCTTGATTCCATATACATCTCCTTGTCCAAAATAACCTGTTAAACCTGAGAAAACAAACACGAAAACCTGCATAACATCGGCGGGATAAATCTATATATAAAGATATAATGCTTGTGGAATGATAATTTTGCAGATTCCTGGAGATTATAAGTTGGAGATTTAATAAAAACTTTTATGAAAACAAAACTTTCAAAAATTTCTGAAAATTAAATCTGACGCCGTCAGGTTATAAACTCTGACGCCGTCAGAAATGACCTGACAAAAATTCTCATTTTAAGTTTCCGGAAAATTTCTGGAAAAAACCTTTACCTTACTTCCTGGAAATCCTGCAAAACATCATTATGACTCGATACAAGCATTTGACTCAAACAAATACGAATATGTATGTTAATTTAATATTATTACGATTCATGTTCATTTGTGTTCTAATAAACCGATTTAGATTTCCCTTACACTTATCTTTTGCAAAATACCTTTATATGTAGTTAAGACGAAGTTAAAAACAAAATAAAGCATTTTCACAATTTAGTTTTGAACATGAATCAATACTAATAAAAATTAAACACACATACGGAAACAAATAAAAACAAACAAACAAAGAAATAAACACAAAAAGCAAATAAAGATTGGGTTGCCTCCCAAGAAGCGCTTTTCTTTATTAACGAGTCTTGTAGCTAGACTCAAAGTCACGTACATTACGTGATTCCATCATTGGTCACTGTTCCTAGGCCATTCTCCTTTGATTCTCTATCAGAATTACTTTCATAGCGAAGGTATTTCGGGTCCTCGAGATCAAAGGGATTGTTTCGGTATTTAGAACTAAGCTCCTTATCATGCTTACAGAATCCACTTGACAGGTCAAAAGTGTCCTTACACCCCCTTCTCACATCATCATCACACAACACGAGTTGGGAACTTAACCTATCGAGCCCATCATAATCAATCTCCTTGAATTCTCTCATCTTGTAAGGCGTTTGGTATGAGATTTCCCTAATCCCATCGGTGAAAGTCATGATCCCATTGAGCTCGTCCACAACCAAGCTTGTGGCCTTGCAAAAAGGTGCCCCAAAAACAACTTGTGATAACCCGGGATCGATGTACTTTTCGATATTATCGACGATTGCGAAGCTCATAGTGAATGTCATGTTTCCTACAAACACCTGTACATCATCATCTATGCCAATGTCGTCCTTCCCTTTATGAATCATCCCCCATCTGCAAATATTGTTATAATGAAACAGGGACATCACATTTTTGGGTAAACATGTGTCGATGTAAACATTATAAAAATGCTTGTGACCAATCATGCAAGGTATCTTGAGATTATTCGGATCATATCGCTTAATTCGGCCAGGCCTCCTACCGCATAGTCCCCATGTGTTGCCACATGCTGATGGTTGATACTCATACACTTCTTCACAGCCATCCCGAAAAATCACTTTCCTGACACCATCGGTAAATAATGCACTCCTATCATCCTCATCGAGTATCACTCCCGTTGCTTTTATGAATGGTTTGCCTAGAACAAGGCCAGTTAAGGATGGGCTGATGATAGAGTTCATGTTATTAATTACAGTTAACTCGATATGAAAGAGGAACTTTTCTATCACAATTGGTACCCTCCTTATTACCCCGATGATATTAGACCCTTCATATTTGACCTGTTCGGTGAAGGCTTCGTTATATAGAGAAAGGGATATTGCATTCATAGAAGAATTGGGGTTTATGTAGGCATCTTTAATGAACTTTTTCCTAGTGGTGCAAGATATCTTAAAGACCCTGGGAGCGCCATCCTCTATTCTCTCTCCAAATCCCATAGGCAACTTTGCTGTGCCCCTCTCAAGTTCCTCCACCAGGGGGCGGTCTAGCAGTCCTGGGAGCCCATGAGGCATTTCGGATTTCTCTTCTGAGCCCTCCTCATCACTTACCTCTCTTGTACTCGAGTTCTTTGGTGAGTCTAGATAGTCATCGAGCGCCTCGGGTTTCTTTTCGGGAACTTCACCCTCCATTTCATTGTCCACATTCTTGGTTGTTTGTTGGTCCAAATTTGGTTTAGGAACAGGTATTGTTGTAATAGTGTTCACGAAGTGGAGAGGTTTCGAAGGGGTATGAGTATCTCCTGTTTTTTTTCGTTTTGTGATATGTATTTGAAGAGTTTACTAGGGTGCTTGATTTTTACAGGAGGGGGTGTTTGGTGAGTCACCGTAACAGATTTGATCTCATTAACTCGTGCCAACTCACAAGTTGACCTGCCAGCAAGGCGATCATTGATAACCTTTAACAGGTTATCAACCTTGTTGTTCATATCAACTTGCTGTTGTCTGAATTGATTCTCAAGTTTGGAGAGCTGTGTTTCTTGAGAGAGAATGAATTTTTGCAGTGATTCCTCGCGATTTTGTTGTTTATGCGTGTGTTGCTGAGGATAATGTTCAGACCAGGTGAGCGGGGTAGAGTCATTGAATGATACGCTACGAGTTTGGTTCCAACTAAAATTTGGCTTATTCTTCCATGCCTCATACCTATCTTCGGAATTAGTAGTGAGCCACTTATCTCCCGCCTTATCGATTCGCGAGGATGCGAATTCTTTGAAAGCCTGTTTGGGGAGTTCCATGCAATCATGAGTGTTGTGGGGACCACTACATAATTTACACGAAGAAGTGATTTTGTTCACTTGGCTTGAAGGTTTAGGAGCCTCGTAGGATTTCATGAGAAACTTGACTTGGTCTTCAAGTTCTATGATCCTACGGTCGGAAGTGCTTGAATTGTTCGAAGGCAAAGATATTGCCTTGACCGTTTTATTCAAATCACGGGGATCACTCCAACTTTCGTTGTCATAAAGAGCAAGATCCTCTAGGAGAGCCCATGATTGTTCCGCACTTAGATCACGTAGCTTACCACCGGCCGATTGGTCAATGGTTTGCCTTGTGTAGAGATTGATATGGTCATAGAAGATTTGGACTTGGAGCCAAAGTTCTATGCCATGGTGAGGGACTTTTTGGAGTAAGTCCTTGAATCGAGTCCATGCCTCGTAGAGGGTTTCGCCTTGACGTTGTTGGAACATCAAGATATCATTCCTTAGCTTGGTAGTTCTTCCCGGTGGGAAAAACTGAGCAAGGAAACGAGTGGTGAGATCATCCCAAGAGGTAATGGATCCTGCGGGTTGACGTTCTAGCCACTGACTAGCTTGGTCCCGCAGAGAGAATTGAAAGAGACGCAATCGGGTCGTCTCTCGAGTGGCAACATCAAGGTCTATAGAATCAACGATTTTAAGAAAGTCCTTGAGGTGTTGATTAGGATCTTCGGAGCGAAGTCCATGGAATGCGCATCCGCTTTGCACCAACCGGATGGTGTCGGATCGCAAGGGTGTGATATTGGCTCCTTGAGTGAGCTCAATGGTGTTTCGATAGCCATGGTGACTAGGACGGGAGTACTCTCCTAAAGTACGGGCTCTAGGAGGTGGTGGTTGTTGTTGTGGTGGTGGGTTGTTGGGATTAAGGATATTACCATCTTCCATGATGTCGAATGGTAATGGTTACGAACAAAGAAACGAAGAAAATAGATAGACTAAAGAAAACCTAGAAAAATAAAATAAAAATCTCACTAGAAAGGAATCTAGTGAGTAGACCTATAAAATAAAAATTCAACCTAAACAATAACTATTCCCCGGCAACGGCGCCAAAAACTTGATGCGTGGTTTTGCAACCTTACAACAGGTTTTACCTCTCGAGGGATCTCAAGAGGCTTACAACCCCACCAGGCAGTGTACCTGACCGATATAGTATAGTGTAGTGGTAAGTACGGGGGATTGATCGTTCTCCACAGGGAATAGTGTTCGTTAGGTATGAAAGACTACTCTAATAGGTCTAAGGGTTGAGGAAGATTCTTTTTTATGTTTTTATATTTTTATGAAAGCAAGTAAAATCTCGGGTTTGAAGGAGTGGGCGGAATTAGTTGCTAGTCAACTAACCCAAATTACTACGAATGCAAATAAAATAAATAACTGAAAATAAAAAGTTGGTGAAAACTTATGTGTAGAGAAATGTGTTCACTTAGATTTCCTTACTCCCTAACTATCTTTTACCGGTTGATTAGTGTGTATTAGTTGTGTGGATGACGGGTGTATTCCTTAATACCAATCGTGGGGTGGCGTACGTACTTCCCCAACTCTACAAGCTCCTACTTCACTCCTATGTCGAGCCGGCTAGGAAGCTCCTAACATGGGATCACTAGAATTCGCTTGTGCATTAAATACAACCATAAAAACCTTTAGTACGCATTTGGTTCATGTTTCTTAAGACGTTCAAGCAAGTTACCGAATAGGAAGTTAGCCAGTTTTCTTAAGCCTAACATAGATAAACAATCATCCAATACAACTAATAACACACTAATAACCAATAATCAATAGCTAGGTTTCATTAGATCTAAGCAAACACAAGATAAATCTAGCCTAACATTTTAATCAAAAGACAAGAACAAGATAGAATCAAACAACACATAGACATATTGAATGATTAATTGATAACTTATCTTCAATGTAACATGGAAGATCTCAAGGCAAAAAGCCTTGAAAAAGATGCTAAAATCGTCTTAGGGTTTTCTCCCAAAAATTCCACACTAAGTTCCACACTAATGACAAAAAATTAGAAAACTATATATAGACTTTTGGATCTGACGGCGTCACGTTATGGAGTGTGACGCCGTCACCTCGCCGCTTTTAGGGTTCTCGGATGACCTTCTTGACGCCGTCCCTCTTTAGCTCTCCAAAATCCGTTCTGGCTTATCAAGGCTTGACGCCGTCAGACCTTGAACGTGACGCCGTCCCTCTTTGAATTAAGCCGTGACGCCCTTGATCAGGTTAAAGCGTGACGCCGTCAGAATTCACATGCAATTTTTACTGGCTTATCATGAGTAAATTTCACATCCACCTTTTCTTGCCAAGCCATGACGCCGTCCAGGGTAAATCCTGACGCCGTCAAAGGTAACTTTCAGCCGATTTTTGAGACTTTGCCGTTTTCTTCACTTTTATGCTCCAAAAACGTCCAAAATGCCTCCTTTTCCAGATTTCTCCTCAAAAGTACCTAAAATGACAAAAGGAACGATTTAGGGCAATATTTGATCAAATAAATACGATTTAGGGCTTAAATGACCCCTTAAAAGCGGTACACTTTTCGCTTCATCACCAATCCTTTCCAAATTGGCATCCAGATGTAATCTTGATCTTCAGCTGTTTCAACATTGTCTTCAAAACCTGCATTATCATTAGTATTTGTACCTGTAACAGGCACATAATTCATAGATTCTGAAAGCCTATCAATGTCAAACATCCAATCTGGCCCAATGCCTTTAACATTTTGTAGTTTCTCTTGAAACTCTATGTGCAGATTTTCTTCCACTAGCCTAGTGCAACTATTATACACCCTATAGGCCTTACTTTGCAAAGAATACCCTATCATGTAGCTTTCATCAGCTTTTCCCTCAAACTTTCCTAGATGGTCTTTGGTATTGAGAATAGTGACATGACATCCAAAAGGTCTCATAAAACTTAAAGATGGTGTTCTACCAAAGAAAAGTTCATAAGGAGTCTTTTTATGGGGTTTAATCACAAGAACCCTGTTCTGCACATAACAAGCAGTACCTACAGCTTCAGCCCAAAATGAAATAGGCAACTTATAGTCTACTAACATTGTTCTAGCAACCTCTATTAGTGTTCTATTTTTCCTTTCTGCTACTCCATTTTGCTGTGGGGTTCTAGCTACACTAAATTCTCTTTTTATTCCTTTTTCTTTGCAAAATTCATCCATAACCCTATTCTTAAATTCAGTTCCATTGTCACATCTAATTACTTTCACTTTCTTATCAGCTTGGTTTTCTATCTCAGTTATATAGGACTTAAGGATCTCACTAGTTTCATCCTTAGTTCTTAAAAAGAAAACCCAAGAAAATCTGTTGTAATCATCAGTAACTACAAGACAATATTTTTTACCATTCAAGGTACTCACAGAAGTAGGACCAAAAAGGTCCATATGAAGCATGTATAAAGCTTGAGAAATTGAGTTATGGGACTTGGGCTTACAAGAAGCTCTATGTTGTTTGCCTTTAAGACAATCAACACAGGTTTGGTCATTTTGAAAAATCTTTTTGGGTAAACCTCTAACCAAATCATATTTTGCAATTGTATTGATTGTTTTAAAGTTTATATGACCAAGCCTTCTATGCCAAAACATAGATTCATCCAATGAGGCTTTTGCTACTAGACAAGTTAAACTCTCCTTAGGAACAATGTTCTTTAAATCAACACTGTACATATTGTTCTTTCTTGGGATTTTAAGAAGAATCTGACTTTCATCAGGAATTTTAAAATCAGGAGAAAGAACCATGCATTCATTATCAGTAAAGAGAACATTGTTCTTTTTGTCACACATTTGTGAGACACTGAGGAGATTAAACTGAAGCTCTTTCACAAAGTACATATTTTCAAAATCTAATTTACTGGTTTTGATTGTACCTTTACCAGTAATCTTTCCTTTGATTCCTCCCCCAAAGGTAACATATCCTCCATCAAATGATTTGAAGTCTGTGAGGTAAGACATGTTGCCTGTCATGTGCCTTGAACATCCACTATCTACATATCCTTTATCAGCAATATCATTTGAATGTTCCTGCACATATATAAACATATTAGTTTCCTTGGGGTACCCAAGCCATGATTGACTTGGGTTTGCCTCGTGCATCAATGAAATCAAACCTCTTTAGGACTGTTGATGCACCTTTTGATTGGAGTGGTCTCCATATCCAACATGCTGAGGACTTAACAACATTTTCACTTTTAACCCATTTTGTGGTCTTTGGTCTGTCAGTACTAATTTTGGAAGTACCATTTGGTCTAGCAGGACCATTTGGTCTAGCAGGACCTTTTGGTTTTGGTCTCCAATCTTGTGTTTTAACCACAGATTTCTTTTCAATGGGACTTTTCACAACTCTTGGTGCATGTTTGAAAGTATTTCTTACACCTTTAGGAGTTGGTTTTGAGTTAACAGGCTTATTTGATCTAACATATGATTAACTTTTGGTGTGTTAGACTTCACAAAACTTTTTCTGGGGTTTGTTCCATTTGTTTTAGACCTTGATTTACTCCCAGAAACCTAATTGTTACAATAAGCATGAGTATGATTAAAACTACCACAGTAATAGCAGGCCTTATTGTACATAACAAAATCATCACCAAGTTGGTGTGACTTAAGATTGTTCCAATTTCTCTGGCTACCTCTAGGTTTGCTATTACACTTAGCACAACATTCAACTGTTTTCAGAACAGTTTTAGCCTTTGTCTTAATCTCTAAACTTTTAGGACTGGGTGGTCCTACTTTGTTTCCTTTGTTTGAAAGAGTTTCTTTTTCCTCATCATCAGATGTCCAATCTTCAATAATTGGAGCATCTGAGCTCTTATCAGTGAGCATATTTTTGTTAGAGAGTGAAGCAACACTAGCACTCTCAAAAGGTTCACTTTTCTCTACAGGTTTCTCATTAACTAGTGGTTTATTGGTGAATTCATGTAAACCTGATTCTGCAAGATCTAAACCTGGGGGACAGGGGATTCCTCTGTAAGGAGGTGGACAAGTCTTGTATCCAATCCCAGATTTGATTCTCTTGTTCATTTGATTTTCAACTATGCTTCTAGTACAGTCAGAAGCAGTTTCTAATGAGGTAATCGTTAGTTGAATATTATCCTTTGCCAGTTTCACTTTAGCAAACTCAGTTCTTAACAGATTTATTTCAGCATCTTTCAAAAATATTTCCCTATTAAGAATGCCTTTTGTGTCAGAAAAAGTGAGTTCATTTTCCCTAAAGTAGATTATCTGCTTCTCAAGTTTGGCCATACCACACTTATGATTAACTAGATCTTGATGAGTTTTTCTTTGTTCTACTTTCAGTTCATCATAAAGCTTTATTAAAGTTTGTAATTCTTCAAAAACTTTACAAGTATTAGAACATTTTGTAATTTGTACCTCAGGATTGGAGAAAGCCAATAAAGCCATTTCATCTGAAGTTGACTCCTCTTCACCCATAAAGCTTCAATCAAAACCCATCCCATCAATAGCTACCATAGCTTTAGGCTCAGTGATTTCCACAGCCTTGCTCTTGTTCTCAAAGCTTCTTCCCTTGTTCTTGTTCTCAAAACCTCTTCCCTTATCATCCTGCTTCTTTGGTCTTCTACACTCTCTTGAGTAATGACCCTTCATGTGGCAGTTGTAGCACTCCACTTTAGACTTGTCATACCCAGCAGGCTCATTACCATTTATGGCAATCTTCTTTCCAGTCCTCATTAGTAATTTCTTAGCCCTTATGCTAAGAAGTGAAAGTTGCCACTTTATGTCCATTTCCTCAAGATCATCATCATTGATCTCTTGAATATCTTCAAAACTCAATATGGAACCGTTGTGTTGTGATGTCAGGAAAGCACAACCAATTGTTTCATCTAGAATGGTTTTGGTACTGCTAGAAGTATTGGCAGTACCAAAATTTGTGTTGGCAGTACCTTCTTCTCTACCATCTTTTTCTTCATCTACTATCCTTGAGGTGCTGGGAGATGACACAAAGGCCATATTCCCTGAGCTTGAACTAGTAGATTTCTTCACTTCATGCTCTACAATCTTGAAGTTGCTGTAAAGATCATTAAGACTCATTTGATCAATATCTGGTTTGTTTTTCCAGACAATGACATGCATGGCCCATTCAGAGGGTAAACTCCTAAGGAATTTGGAGTTTAAGTCTTCTTGAGATATCATCACTTCATGAATGGCTAACTGACTTGAAAGCTTTTGTAGTCTATTGAACATCCTGTCCAAAGACTCATTTGTTGTGGCTGAAAAGTTTTCAAACTGTTGTTTGAGGAGAGTTTTCTGAGTTTTCTTGGTGGCATCATTTCCACCAAATCTAGCCACAATAGCTTGAAAGAGGGTTTTGGCACATTTGTACTTGTTGAAGATCAAAAGCTGGTCATTTGGAATAGACATGAGAAGCATACTCCTTGCCTTAAGATCATTTCTCTTTTGGATTCGTTCTTCTGCGGTTGTTGGGTTCACTTGCACATTTGTTACTATTGCATCATTTACTGTGGAGGTTGTGATTGTAAGTTTGAATGAGTTTCCTTCTTCAATAATCTCCCAAAGTGCATAATCTTGCACTTGGAAGTATTGCTCTACCCTCAGTCTCCACATATCAAACTCATTCTGTTTGAGTAATGGAAGTTTTGCAGCCACGTTGGTTTGAATGTGTTCAACTTCCATTGTTCTTTTAAATCGTAAATATCAGCCTAGCTCTGATACCACTTGTGAAGGATTATACAAACACTTGGGATGTTAATCTTAATAATGTGTTTGGGATATTTAAGAATGAATGTGTTTTAGTACGCGGAATTTACTATAACACACTTAAAAGGAACAAAGGTGGTGAATATGCAAATGTGAATTATTTAGAATAATGAACACAACATGAATAACACAAAACGATTCAATATTATTGATGAGATAATACGGGTGATCTAAACTATCACCAGGATTACAAAGGTAACCTTGAATCTTTGATTTGTTAAAGGATTTGTGAATCAGTAACTAAGTTACTAGAGAGGTTGTGATGTTTTTGAATATTTCTAAGTATTTAGTTGAAGAGTTATATTTCTAAGGTGGTGACTAAGGGTTCCTTTTATAGGATAAGGAACCCTTTTTACAAGTTGTCAAGTTGCATAAGATAACAAGACTTTCTAACCTACTATTACAACTTTCAATGTAAAATACTCAGTATTATCTACTGCACCACATGGAATACTGAACTACTTTTACTTAACGTGTTACATTGTACAAAGACTAATTATACAACTAAAATATCTACAAATAAATATCTAACAACTTGACATTCAAACTGGCAGGTCCTTCTTTAACTAGCAGTACCTTCTCACCCAAAAGGTACTGTTAGTTAATCTTCAACTTCTTCAAAATGAACTGGCAGACCTAATACTTCATCTGGCAGGCTCTTTGACTTGATCATTTTATGTGGTCTTCAGATGGACTCCCAACAACACCTTTTCTTTGAATGTGATTACTCGACCAAGATTTGGTGTCGTATTCGAAATCTTGCTGGAATGGATACTGTACCGCCTGTTTTGGAGGATATCGTGGCATGGCTCCAACCTATGGCAGCCAAACGCTCGGTTAGTTGTATTGTGGGTAAACTTCTGTTTGCAGTTGCGAGTTATTATGTTTGGAGTGAAGGAAATAATCGTTTGTTCAAGAATACTAGAAAAACAAGTCAAGGGTTATGATACGGCTAAAGCTTGTTTCTTTCAGATTCAAGAATAAGCCAAGGGTTACTGATTTGCTCAAGAAATGGAACATGCCGACTGGTTTTAGAATTTATAGTTAGTTTTTGGCTAGTAACTATACGTAGCATGTCACATTGGTTTTTGGTAGTTCAAACCTCGGTTTGAGGTTAATATGGCATTCAGCCATATTCCATTGTACTTGAAACGTTTTTTTCAGTAATATACTTTACCGGGTAACCCTTTACCCAAAAAAAAAAAAAAAAATAAAAAAAAAAAAAAAATTGAAGAAATCATAGTCTTCAAAAGAAATAAAAAATTTAACAAAAAATCCACTCATGGCAGAAATGGTCCTTTGCTTAGTGAAGCTGGAATGATTACAAATCTTCCCAAATTACTAACAAAGGACCATTAGTGCAAGATTCTCAAGGGAATATGATCTAATGTATACTTTCTTACTTATAAAAACATCAAAAGTTTGCCCATCTAGCGATGTGGGACCTCCATATTGCATTTACACTAGCTCCAATTTTGACATGTAATTCATCTTCGAGGTGTATGTAACTTGATAAGATGTCGTCAATATAAATCACACAAGTTCATAATTATATGTTTTATAGTTGGTCATAATTATAGGGTTGATCTTATAAATATGTGATGGTCAGTTCAAATTCAAGTTTCGAAGTTGTGATGGCCGTCTAGTAAATAACGAAGGGACTTGTATCCTGTTTCAAATCCACATTGCGGAAAGTTAATATCTTTTAGTCAAGGATCATCCAATAGACTTGTCGATTTGACACACTAGTCTCGAATCTGGTTTCAGGATTAGCTCGCCAGTCTTGAAACACTGGAATTTTTTTTTTTGTTCAACATGGTAGCTTTAATACATGTTTTCAACTTTACATTAAAGTTTAGATGGCATCAATCACTCTTGTATCAATTGCTTGCTTGGTCACATGGACTAGTCGGGTAATTACTTTCCTTACATTAAGAATCGGAATGAGCTAAATGGGATCATATGACCACAATGTTTCAAGGTATCTACCGAATTCTTGCAGTTTTAATAAAAGAAACATCGTCCAAAACAAGCAACTACTTAACGTATATCGATTAATTCAATAGAAAGAAGACTAACATCAATTGCTACCAAGATGTAAAATTCAGTGTCACCCTTGCAGTATAATCATATACATTACACACAAAAACGTTTAGTACTAATCGCAAATCAAAATAAACAACTAAATGGGTGCCGACTATGCCTTACTCGTCTACCACGCTCCTCAGTTGTCTTGCAGCACTATTAAATCCAACAAAATGTTTCTTTGTGGAGACGAATAACACTCCATAAGAAGGCTTCAAGCACCGGTAATAAAAGGTATCATAAATTTAATATGCAAGAGCAAACTGTGATGGTAGTTTTCTTCTAGTCAAAGATAATCCAGTAGACTAGTCTGATTTGACACAAGTTTCATATCTGGTTCGAAGATTGGTTCACCAATCTTGAAACACCCAAAAATGATATGTGTAACATGATGCATCACAAAGCAAACACCATGGTGCATCACAAATGTTACACGAGATCAATTACAAAGAAAAATATAAAGATGAGTTAGATGACAAAAATTCACCCATAATGTGGTAGAAATGACATCTTACTCAAATTATAGGAAAGAGTTTCATCAAATCTTATCTCCGAGGACGAGGAAAGATGAGGTATGATCTAACCCTTTCTTATAGAAAGAGGACAATATCATTTGTGCAACATTTTTAAGTGAATATGACTGTGTGTCTAAATTCATACTTTTAAACACGTTAAAAGTTTGCACATCCACTGATGTGGGACAAACTTTTAACATTTCTTTTTTGGAGACTCCATATTGCATTTACACTAGCTTCATTTTTAACATGTAATATATCTTTAAAGCTCTCTTCGAGGTGCATCTAACTCAATAAAATGTCGTAAAATCCACTTATGACATCTTGAGCTTGGTTTAGTTGTATGTCTTGTTAAAAAGAGAGTGCTATTATTAGATGTCACGTTCGCGATATAATCGTACACATTTCATACAAAACATTTAAGTACTAATCAAAATCATTACAACCAACTAAATAAAAGTATTTTGTGAACTAGAGAATGGGAACAAAAATATTCCAACGAGATCAGGTGGAATTTATTAAACTTCACGAAAATACATACAACACCGAAGATATGATACAGCTATACACCTCGCAACAAGCTTCAACAACCCCAAATATTGATTTCATATTATTGTAACAAATACGTAACATACAGATATTTGAACAAACGAACACAAAAAAATAACGCTTACAGCCAAAACCATAACACTATATAATCACTAGGTCTTGGCATATACAAGCTGCAAAACGAAGTAACTTTTGAATGATATTCAAGGGCATGTTTGTTCAATAAGAGAGAAGTTAGTAGCATATAATGATTTATTTTCCACTGTAATCAGTTGTGTATGTGAAATTTATCGAAGGGTTAAAAGGCTACTCTTACTTGGTATTCTGTGGATCATTTAAGGAAGAACTTCCAAATTTCTTTGTCTGTCGTTTCTTTAATTAAATGGGCGCCAATTATGCCTTCCTCGTCTACCACACTCCTCAATTGTTTTGCAGCACTGTTGAAGCCGACAAAATGTTTCTTTGTGGAGACAAATAACACTCCATATGGAGGCTTCAAGCACTGGAGATATAAGTATGGTATTAAAGTATCAGAGAGAATGGATATAGTGTACTCAAAGCCAAACTAGAAGCTCAAACCACTAGTAACTTTAGAAGGCAAATTGGCAATTTCGACCCATTTGATAATGAACAGGTTGATTCAGGCTATTTGCATAAATAGTTAAATACGAATATACTTTTACATTTTTCCCGTTTTAGTTATGCTTTTCTGTACATGTGAGTAAAATGGATTTGTGTCCCGTTTGTCATTTTGTAACCAAAGAACCCTCTAGCACCAGCTCAAAAATTATAAACTGATATAAAAATGTAACAAAATGACCAAAATGGGGCACAAAGCCAAATTTTCAAAAAGTAACTTGACTAAAATGGTACAAATGAAAAAAGTAAGCTGGTAATTTATGCATAAAAAACTCTTTTAGTTCAGCGCCCTTGCCCTGTTACAGAGAGCACATAACCCAAATCCACCCATATATACATAAATAACTGCCACCTCTATAACACACATACGAACTCAATTTACCGATTTAATAGGCAGAGAATGACATACCTTTTTAATCAAAGCATACAGCTTTTTTAAAGAAGTTGCTGAATACGGAATATCAGTCATCAAAATAACATCATAACCACCTTCTTCATGATTTGTTTCATTAGCCCGCTCCCAAACCCGACTTCCTGAAAGCTTTCTTGATCGCCTTGATGAAATCTCATGTCCAATGATGCTTCCATCATGACTACTACACCCATCCATAAAATCCTCCTCGGAGAAACTGAGATTTGTTGCTTTTGGTAATTCTGGTATATCACTTTCGACAACAGACAAAATAGTAGCAAGTTCTTCCCACTCTCCAGCGTAAAAGTTTACTATAGGAGAGATAATTTGTCTTGATGGAGTATGGGGACCTTCAGGCTGTCGACTCTGTATGTCTCGAGCTTGCTGAAGATTTGCTAGGACGTTTGGGATAGTTGTGCATCTTACAGATTCGGCACTCAAATCTTGGAAGTGTACCACTGAAGCTCCCTGTGATGTGAAATTGTAACATATTTATGAGTAGAACTCTCGTAATGTATCATGGGTTTGACAGTGTTTACGTGATCAGGGCTCTCGTTTAAAATCATGTTTTGTTCAAAAAAAACTAGACCGAGGTTTGTGTTCTTGTATTGGCAATCGCTAGAGGTGGAAAAAAGGATGAGAATGAAAAGAAACAAAATGTACCTTTAGACAAGCAAAGGTACCCGGAAGCCCATAGCCACATCCAAGCTGGATAATAGAAAAAAATAGATATCATGAGCTTCATACGAAGTTCAGGAGTAGCATTTGCAAATGCATCAATATCTTTTTAGAATATTAAATGACAATGACTTGATCTAACAGCACTACAACTTTTTGCGTAATACTATTCAGTATATTCCACATTCAATATAGATGCAACTTAAAATAACTCATGTCTACACGGGATAAAAAAAAAATGTTTGATTTGTGCAAGGAGAATACCTCAAGCACTCTTTTGCCTCTAAAACTTAGTTGTGCATCTCGGATCTCCTGTTTAAGGACGTTCACAAGATCAAACGAGCTGTCACATGACTTGGAAGATCCTGCAGAAAAATATAAGTTTCAATCTTAAGTTTTTGGCTTAATTTGTGACATCAAGCACACACGCACATATACTATACGGCTATACCATTATTTCCCACAAGTATTAGGCACCACATTGCTGCAGAATTAGATAAACTACTATGATGCTAGTTTGAACTTACCATCAGCTTTTGATGGCATCAATTCTGAACCTATCATATCTGAGACACTTACTCTTCCCTGCAATCAAAAAGTTTGTACGTTAGAGGGTATAGCATAGGATTGATGTTCCATAGTCGCAATGATGCACCCCATACAACAGATACATCAGATAAACATAATATACAAACGCATCGCCAATATTCAAGCTAGTTCTGAGTCACAATAATGAGCATGAAGCACAAAATAAGAATGTGGTGATACTACAGTGGCTACTAGAAAGCACTTTGACAAAAAGTTATATATGTACGACACAGTATCCAATATCAAAACATGACTTTTTATGGCAAAGAAATGAGAATTAAGCTGTGTATGACATCTACTAGCAAATTCAAAAGATAAAAAACACATATACCAGCAGTCAATGAGACCTAATTCTCGTTTCTTGTCAGATATGCAACTTTACACTCTCAAATCTCAGGAAAAAATATTTTCCACATGCGAAACCTCACAGTTTGTTCAATGCTAAGACCATCCCATATAGTTTAATACAATTGATAACAACTGATATAACCAATTAAATGTCGACCCTATCAAAATGTAACAAAGAGAAATGAGGTACCTTAGAGATATTCACTCCTTGCAAATCTATGCTCTCGCCAGCATATTTATAAGGATGTTCCATCTGCAGTTGAACACAGAACTTTATGTCAAAAAAATAAATAAATAAATAAAAAATAAAAAAAAACCTTCAACCCCAAACACCAACTTGCGTTATTCAGATAATACGAAATACTACCTTAGAAGGTACAATTTCAACAGCTGGCGAAGGCAAATGCGTCTCCCTATCAGATGCAGTAGAAACGCTTAAGCCCACCCGGTCCGGTGCCAAACCAGGCAAGCATTGTGAAAGCAACGAAGGAGCACGCATTATAACTGGTACAGTCGGTACTACACGATATCAGAACATCAAACATTATACAAAGAAAAAACATCATAGGCATCAAATCATCAATAATCCAACTCACACATGGTAGTCATACATTGATGCCATTTGAAACTATGTTATTCGCAATTATAATACCAATAACAAGTGGATTACATATACTAACATCAACTTCTTAGCGGATGTCTGGGATTGCTTATTTTTTTCTTTTTTACAACGAAAGCAGTTTTGTGTCTTCTGATCTGCTTATTTCAAAGTGATATTTTTGCTGAAATTATAATTACTTTTTCACAAACAGAGCTAACTTAAGGGGGGTGTATGTTTAAGCTTATTTTTGGGCTTATGAGCTTATGTGATTTCGGCTTACTTTTCAAAGAATTCCTGAACCTTTCACAAAAGAAGCAAATCCAAACACTAGTTATTTTTAAGCAGATTAGAAAATCAACAACCCCTTTTAATGCTAAACAGCAATTAGCATAAAAATAAAATCTTTTTCACAAAGTAGCATATAAAACATAATAAAACTAATCACTTTACACATAAAAACTATATAACAACAAATTAACCAAATATTGTCACATAATCTCAAAAACCCAGATGCAAATCATCTTAATTTCACATAAATCAACAATCAAATTATATATATATATATATATATAAAAAAGAAAAAAAAAAAGGGGGGGGGGGGGGGGGGGGGGGGGGGGGGGGGGGGGTTAAAATTGACTCACCAGAAGTGCAATTAAGGTACTGAATTGGGATAATTTGAAGGAATGATGGTTAAAAATAATGAATTTGGAAGGTATAAATAATAATAATTGGAAGTTGTTGAGAAATTTGGGGTTTTTAAAAAGAAAAAATAAATGAAGAAATAATTGGAAGAAGGTTCTGATGAGTAGTAGTAGTAGTAGTAGTCATGGACTTTCAGTTTATTTGTGTGGAAGTTGTAATTTTACTGTTTTGTCCTTCGAGTCAACTGTTAAATATAATCTCTTTTTTTTTCAATTTTTTAACATTTTTTTTCAAGTCACAGTAGTGACCTGGGTCATCCCCTGCCACATCAACTTTCTCTCTCCGGTGACCAGACATGACCAATTTACCACAGTCGATGACCAAGTTTAAAAAAAAAAAAAAAAAAAATGTGTGTGTAATAATCGGTCAATATTTAGACCGATAGTTTTTATTTTATTTTTTTTTTTTTTTTTCTCGACCAATATTTGACCAACTCCTCACAGTGGGCATGACCGATTTCAATATTGGTCACCCCAAGGATTCGGCCGATGTTTTCTGGGCCATTGTGCCTAGCCTTAGATCTTGCGTTACAAAATACAAATAATAATAATAATAATAATAATAATAATAATAATAATAATAATAATAAATAAATAAATAAAATAGAATGTGTTTTGTAGTTTTTTTAGAGCACAAGGAACTATATAGTACCGTCTCGTTGGTGTTATAGAGAAAGTGTTATCACATCAGCATTTTTTCTTATAATACCATAATTCGCTACAATATCAAAGACAAATCTCCTTCCTATAACACCAAACTCTGATGTCATTGTGCACTATATGGCCCACACATAACCTACTATAATACAAATACAACACACACACAAAAAACAAAACCAAATTACCAGACCATTTAGGTTGGTCACGACGGCGCCAACCCTGAAAACGCCACCTTCGGTGTGGGTGTCGCGATGTTCCATTGGCGTTTTGTGAAAACGCGAATGGTCCCGTTTGCGTACTGTGAGCTCTTAAATTAAGAAATGCAAATTTTATATTTTTGTTGAAAAATTGATGAAAAACAATTTATTTGAATGCAATTTATATATAATTTTTTCTTTCGTACAAAATATTTTGTAGAAAATATAAGTATTTTTTTACTCTAAACGTGTCCAAAAGTTCTGGAAACAAAAGAAGTTCAAATTAGTTGGCTTTTAGCCTTTTATGATTAGCTTATACATGTGGTGGCAGTTATGTGAAAACACAAGGGTAATATAATATGGACACAAGTTCTTGGTCAAGAAATTGTGAGCCAGCGTGTAGACTGGGGTGTCCATAGCTTTTGTCCACGTTTCACATTATAATATTTGATTCAACAAAGCAAAATAACAATTTTCATTACTGTTTGCATTTAAAAACAAAATATTTTTTTTGGATAAGCTTTTTAGTTGTATATGAACAAGAATGTTTTTCAAAAGACCATTTTATACCGTCATTTGTCTTGAACAATATATATATTAAAAGGCATTTGATACGACGCCGTGTCATGCCTTTTAATATATATTGCTACAGTAGCTACAGTAATGGGCTGACCCAATTTCAGGCCCAAAATCAACTTTTAAAAATTGGCAAAAAATACCTCTGAAATTGACGACTCTTTGCAAAAAAAGTCCTTTTTCCAAAAAAATGTTTCAAAAATTGGCAAAAATTACCCCTGACATTGGCGACTCTTTACAAAAATAGTCCTTTTTCCAAAAAAAATATTTCGACAATTGGCAAAAAATACCCCTGCCATTGGCGACTCTTTGCAAAAGGAGTCATTTTTCGGGGAAATTTTTTTTTTTTTTTTACCCCGGCCTACTCTCTACTTAATAAAAATATCGTGCAATAATCAACGAAATAAAACAACGCTCCGCCGCAACGCGGCGGATCGTCGCCCACCTCGTTTGTCTTGAACAAGATGTTTTTAGCCCGTGCATTGCAATGGATGCAAAACATTTATTTTGTAGCTACATAATACAATTTTAACAATAATATGTTTTTTCCAATAAATACTATTAACAATAATAAGAAAAATTATGTAATAGAGTAAAAATATAAAGTTTAATGTGTTTAAGTATTATTTATTGTAATATTAAACTTAAAGAGGTATTAAGATAACACTTAATAGGTTTAAGGGATATTTTGTGCTATCAGTAACATTAAATAGAGTAAATCAACAAAAATATAGAGTTTGATAAAATATGTATTAAAGTTTAGTAAAATTGAAGGGAGTTAAAATCTAAAGTTAAATAGCCATAGGGACTAATTTGTTGTAATGCTAAGAGTGGACGGTGTGGCTTCGCCGTGGTGACATGGCAGCCTCGCCGTGGCTCGTCATTCATGGTTTACTCGTCTGCACGGCGAAGTGAATTTTGTACTTGTGTGTTAGATATAAACGTTACCAAACGTTTAAATTATGAAATTCGACCTTTTTTTTTTTTTTTTTTTTTTTTTTTTTTTTCTTTTTTTTTATAACATATATTGACACACTATAAATACTATCATATTTTTACAAATTCTACACAACCTTTCACGCTATCATATGAACCGTAAACTATTTTTAGAAATAGTACAAGGTATTGAAACATATATTGAAACTCATCATCCTCTTCCTAAGCATTTTGATTTCTTTAGAGTTTGACCCGATGGTAGGGGTGTAATGAGTTTTAGTGTGATTATGAAATGCACATGCGCCCTACGCCAATTGACGTACGACATAACAGCTGATGCATTAGATGAGTATTTACAAATGGGAGAACATTGTGCACGCGATTGTCTAGATAATTTTACTATGTGCATAATCCAGTTGTATACGCGTGAGTTTTTAAGAAAATCATACGTGAATGACATTCACAACTTATACAACGCACATAACGCGGTTCATAAGATACCTGAAATGTTGGGAAGCATTGATTGTATGCACTGGGAATGGAAAAATTGTCTGAAAGAATGGCAAGGCCAATTTCACAGAGGTGATAAAAAGTATCCAACTATAATGCTTGAAGCCGTTGCGTCATACGATTTGTGGATTTGGCATGCATTTTTTTGGGTGGCGGGTGCGAATAACGATCTTACAATTTTGAATAATTCTCTGTTATTCGACGACCTGCTTGATGACATCGCCCCCGATGTTTCGTTTGAAGTAAACGTGCGTACATTTAAACAAGGGTATTATCTAGCTGACGGAATTTACCCGGAGTTGTCATCTTTTGTCAAATCATTCACGGTTGCACATACCCAAAAAATGCAGTATTTAAAGCGAAACAAGAAGGTGCTCGAAAAGATATCGAAAGAGCTTTTGGTGTCCTCCAAGGACGTTGGCATATTATTGCCCAACCGGCGCGTCAATTTACTGTGGGCAAGTTACGGAGAATCATGTACACGTGCATCATATTGCATAACATGATTTTGAAAGATCAACGATTTGCGACGAGATGTATATTTTTCCGCGGGTAAATTTACAACGGGAATGGGTCGAACGATGCGAAGTGCAACGAAAGAAGGGGAAGGAACTACGTGATAAACGCGTACACGCATCGCTTCAACGAATCTCATCGAGCATGTTTGGCAACGACATCAATGGGAACAATTATAACAACAGCAACAACAACAACAACAACAACATAATTAGTTTCTTTATAATTTGATGTATTTCTTAAGTTGCGTATGTTTTTTTACCGTCTTTTTTTTTCGTATCGTTAGTTTATGTTTCGTATGTGTTTTAATATGGTGTATTGTATTTTTATTTTAATGAATGAATTTTATTTTATTTGAAGATGTGAAAAAAAAAAAAAAAACAAAAAAAACAAAAAAAAAAAAAAAAAAAAAAAAGTGGTGGGACCCAAAATAAGTAAGTTGCGGTTAGTTATGATAAGAGCGAACGGTGCGGAGCTCGTTGCTCTTCGCCGTGGGTGACATGGCAGCTCGCCGTGGCTCGCCATGACACCACCCCAACTCGCCGTAGCTCGCCGCACGTGCCCTCCTCGTCTGCACGACGAGCTTAAATTTCTGACATAGAGCCGTTTGTGGGTCCCCTTTTTCAAACCCAACATATATATTTTGAGTTTATTCCTTTTTTGTGCAGAGATCCGTTGCAAATAAAATGGTTTTTGTTTTTTTTTTTTTTCCGGGTTAACCAGAGATATGAAGTGGGGTTTAAGATGATGTGGTTGAAGATCTGTTTGCTTTCTTTCTTGGGGAAGATGAAGGGAGGTTGTTTGCTACTGCAAGTTGGGGAAAATGATGCACAAGTCGGGGAAGATGATGCAAGTGGGTTTATTCAGTCAATTTGGTTGACTTTATGTAGGTTACAAAATGAGTCACAACTCACAACTTATTTATAAGTGAAATTGTCTTTTGTGTTGAAAGTGAATTTGATCATTTTGTTCCTTTTGTAATTTACAAAATGAGTCACAAGTACTCGGTTCATATTTATTTTTAGACGCCCAGTTAAGTTCCTATTGGCATTTTACCGAAGGGCCATAATTAAGTGACAAGTGCAAATATGTTTAATGAAAAAAAAAATTAAATAGGAAGTGGCGGGATCCAAATGAGTAAGTTGTGCTTATGTTATGATAAGGGGGTTGTAAAGTGAGGTTTGTCATGGTGACGTGGCAACCCGTGGGACCCAAATAAGTAGTTTTGGGATGCCATGACACCTATTGCTCTAAGGGGGTTGTAAAAGAGGGTTTGTCATGGTGACGTGGTACCCCGTGGGACCCAAATGAGTAGTGACACCCACATTGCTCTAAATATCATAAGCTATTTATAAAAGCTTGATAAATTTAAGGGACCATTTTTTCTATTTAGCAAGCTAAATTACTGTCCATCTACGGTAAATTTAGTTGCTAAATGTTATCCGTATATATAGAATGTGACCTTTTTAATAACAGAGACAACTATTTTGGATCAAGAACTAAAAGTAATTTGACCATTGTTACTCACAAATTTACATGATCATGAATCAACGAAAAAGGATACAAATAGTGCGATCAGTGTTGTGTGAAAGATAACAGTTTTCTAGTTCCGCTTGCTAGCCAAAGACCACAGACTAAGTGATCATTTGACAATTGACAAAGTGACTGGATTACACATTAATCTCGACAAGAGAGAACTTGTCATTGTTGAAATCAGATTCGACGCCTTCGTGTCCATCAAATTCACCAAGTCCGAGCATATCTTCAATGGGACCATCTGCATTTAACGTATCTACTAATAACAGGTCTTCCAATGCTACTTTGTGCTTGCTCACTGATTTTGTAGCCTCAGCATCGACTTCCTTTTGCGTTGTGGCTACTGGTTTTATGCTAAACTCGAGCCTCCTGCTACAACCTTTTTCAACACCCATATTACGTCTATTGAGAACCCGTCGTCTAAGAGTATCTGGAGATGTCTTTGGTGATTTACCAATTTTGTAAATATCTTTTCGTGGCGACATCACAAATAGATCCCATTTGGTATCTGAACCCCATTCAGATGCACAGCTAGATGGTAAAAATATCGGTGTTCTAGTCCTGCTATCTTCTTCAATAGCTACAGCTTCGGAAACATGATCAGAACTAGAAGATGATGAAAGTGGTGAGTTCTTTGGTGAACTAGCAACTTTATAAACATCCTTACGAGGGGACATAATGAATAAATCGCATTTAGTTGGTGAACCCCAATCTGGTGCTGAATTAGATGGCCAAAAAAGTGGTTTATCATTACCAAATTCTTCCAAATCCACAACGTCTGACGAGTAGTCAGAGACAGACGACGCTGAAGAAAATTGTGAGTTATCGTCACTACTATCCAAGACTTTTGTTTGATGTAGAACTAAAGATGCTTCTTCCATAGGATTCACTCTCGAACCATCAAAGAATGTAGCTTCTGTATTTAAAAGTGTGGCAAATCTTGGTGACGGTTTTGATAATAAAGAAATGAACCACGCGTCTATTTTAAGATCCACGTAACCATATAAACCGTCATGTTGTAAACAAGAAGATGGAGATGATGCATCACTAGAAGATAACCACGTGCAGTTCTCATGATCAAGTAATTCTTCCTTTCTCAGCGCATCAGCAAATTCACCATCTTCTTCCTCAAAAGTCTTGAAATGTGATCCAAAAACAGGACCCATCTCACGATTATGCTGTTTGGTTGATTCTTTACATTTGTTATTTGATCTTGATTTGAGAAGTTCTCGTGCATGAAGATTTATGCTGTTCCCTCCTTCTGGATAAACAATACATCTCTGCGTGCGCACCATGATGATAGACACTGTGATTTAAGTCATCGTTAGTTGGTCTATCATTAGTAATCCAAACAATGGAGAAAGGCGAAAAGTACAAAGAGGAAAACGCCAAAGTTAGCATACTGAATGCATCTTTGACATATTATTAGCCATACACAATACAAGTCCTACGAAAGCAACTAGTAGCGTGATTGACCAACAAGATTGATAGCCGATTCAATCAAGAAAACTTGACGATATAGAATGAACAGGTCAATATAAGAAGATTCCTACATTTGGTCAAATATTTGCTTATGTCTGCAATATATTAAAATGTTGCTAATTATTATACTAACCGGGCCAACTCAACTTCATAAAAAACAAGGTCAATACAAAAAACAGTTGTTTGAACATTGAACAGCAAAAAGTTCTGCTAATTGAATGATGATAAAAAAATCAGTTAAAGCAAACTTGCTAGCTGTTTTTAAGCTACTTTGTAACATAAATACAAATTTAGTACTCAAAAATTCCGATCCGCTCTAATAGATTTTTCATATAATACTTTACGACTACTGGTTAGACCAAAACGCAGATAAGTCATGTTAGAATAAATCATAAACAACCTAAAAAATCAGGCACAAAAATGATGTAATTTTCCGAGATCCACAAGCAAGGACACACATATTTTGTTATGTACACAAACCATTTCAAAAGTCTACTTCCACAAACCTTAGCTACAATTGGACATAACATATACATAAAATTTCAAGTCATATCGATCTTCAACGAATTCTGCTAGACTCTCTTTTCGAACCAACTCGTTTGCATTATTGTAAAATATAAATAAACTGCACCTTATAGTAATGAAAATATAGTCATACCTTATAGTAAATGGTGAATGTGTTAGGGAAAGTAGCTATTGAGAGGAATTAGCACCTTCATGTAAACAAGGCATCACCATGGTCTAATTTCCCGCGTTCTTAAATATGAATATGGAATAATGATATGATGGCAACTAGCACTTTTGCTTTATTGCTTTTTGTAACTTTACCCGTTTTTATCGGTCACTAAAGTAATCGTGTGCTAACTTATTTAAAACCATTGCTACATTGGGCCTTATATGTAGGCAAACTGAGGCCTAAATAAGCCCAAAAGTTGTTGGTAAATGACTTCTTGATTCAAATATATGTTTTTGGCCCAAAATAAGCTAAACATTTTGTTTCATTTTTCCCATTTTTTGTTTTATTAAAATAAATGGTTGCAACTTACATCTTTTCTTAATATCAATTTTCATTTCATATTTATAAATTGCACCATTTAGGTATATTTGGATTTCATTTTTGCTCTTTAAAGTTTTATAATTCACAGTAAAAAAAAATAATAACAATCTTTCAGATTACTCGAAAAAGTCAAGCCTTTCAGCTTTGATGTATGCAATCTAACCGGAATTTCAGTGTTCGTTTTCAGACTTTTCCCTAATCATCCCGAGAATTTCACCGAACGAGGTTTGAACCTGTTCTCTAACGAGATTTTGGGAACATCTTACTCTTATGCTGACTATAAATTTACATGTTTCTCGCAATATTAATTTAGTCCGGAGCAAGAAAAACCTTGTTAAAATCAAAATTTATAAATGTTATCATGGAGGTGTTAAACTGAATATAGATGTCATCATAATCACTTATTATTGTAGTGGGATGACTTGATGAAATGTAACCAACAATAAAAATCACAAGATATTAGGAATCAGCCCATGTAAATTCAAAACAACCACAAAAAACTAACCACTAAATCATTTGCACCATCAAATCCAAATTTACACCACAAAATTAGTGTATCCAATCCCTCAATATGATTCTTAATATCATTTCAAAATCTTGAATCTCTCATTGTTCTAACTTGCAACCCCATTCAACATTCAACCCCTAATTGCATCAAATATAAAACCATTTCCAATGGGGGGTTGCATGTCTGTCCCAAACACAAGCCATAGAAGAAGAACAAGAAACAACCTAGTCAGACCCGTTTCGGAAGACGAATCAGACCCTCAAACCTCAAATTCAAAAATATTCATACGTCCAGCTCGTGTCCTGAAAGATTCGGCTGGAAAAGAGATTTATAAACGTTACAAGCTTGGAAAAGAGCTAGGAAGAGGTGAGTTTGGTGTGACATATGAATGTCAAGATATAACAACGGGCGAAAAGATTGCATGCAAAAAGATATCAAAGAGCAAACTAAGGGCAGAAATCGACGTTGAAGATGTGAGGAGGGAGGTGGAGATCATGAGACATATGCCTGAGCATCCTAATATTGTGAGCTATAAAGATGTTTATGAAGATAAAGATGCTATTTATCTGCTCATGGAGCTCTGTGAAGGTGGTGAACTCTTTGATCGAATTGTTGCTAAAGGTCATTACACCGAAAGAGCGGCTGCCCTTGTGATCAAAACTATTCTTGAAGTTTTACAGGTTATTATCTTCATTTGTATACCATGTTCTTGTGTTTTAAAGCAAATGTAGTCGATTTCACATAATTTCTTGAAATTTTTGCTCATCCAACATGAGCAATTCCAACAGTTTTGCACTCATATAGTGAAAATATGATGTTAACATGGTATTAAGATCATAAAATAGTTGTTCAAATTTTATTTTGGAGGAAAAAGAAAGGTATTTGTTTTAAGAATATGTACTATCTACATCATCTAGCTAATTATTTCATTTTACTATATTTTTATCGTCGTACAAACATATTTAATAGGCGTGTCACAACCATGGAGTAATGCATCGTGATTTGAAGCCCGAAAACTTCTTGTACTCTCATAAAGGCGAAAATGCATCTCTTAAAGCAATCGACTTTGGTCTTTCCATATCATTTGAGCCTGGTATGTACCCATAAACAAATCTAAGATATCTTTTCACCATCCGGCTTGATTATAATAAAGAAAAATGGTGTGGCTGTAGGCAAAAGATTTAGGGAGATCGTTGGTAGCCCATATTACATGGCACCAGAAGTACTCAAACGGAACTACTTTGAACAAATCGACGTATGGAGTGCTGGTGTCATTCTTTACATCTTGCTTTGTGGAGTTCCTCCTTTTTGGGCAGGTATATGATCACTTTATGAGATAAATAATGCTTCATATATATTATCTAGCTTGTTAAAAAATGCAGACTTGCCTATATATGGAGCAATTTCTAACATTTTGGTCATTCGGATGGATCAATTGACAGAAACTGAAGAGGGTATTGCACAAGCAGTAATCAAGGGGGACATAAACTTTAAAAGAGACCCTTGGCCAAGGGTATCCGAAGATGCGAAAAACCTTGTAAAGGGCATGCTTGAGCAGAATCCATATGAACGATTAACCGTCGAAGAAGCCCTTGGTATGCACTTCACACTTGTGTACATGTACATAAACTTTAAATAAATTTATTCTATATTATCACTTACAATAATTACTAATATAATGTTGGTTCATGCCATAGAGAACCAATGGATTCAAAATGCCCACAAAGTGCCCAACATTCCTTTAGGAGAACACGTACGATCAAGAATTCGACAATTCACTTTGATGAACAAGTTCAAAAAGAAGGTCATTAGGGTAAGCTATGTGACTTATTTTTGTTGCTGTATGTCTTTGAAGTTAAAATGTTGACCCTTTTATGAGCTCGAATGCAGGTGGTTGCAGAAAACTTGCCGGTTGAACAAACACACGGATTAAAACAATTGTTCGATGAAATGGACAAAGACAAGAACGGGTCACTCACTTTTGAAGAGTTCAAAGACGGTTTGTGTTTGATCGGAGATCAACCACTTGATGATCCTGATGTCCGAATGCTAATGGAAGCTGTAAGTACCATTACTAATTAACTTGATTCGTATAATGCACCAACAATAATGGCCTAATAACTGGAAGAAAAAAAAAATAGTATTAAACCTAATATTGTCAAACTTATACTGCTTACTATTTGTATACTTGTTTGAAGGCTGACCTTGATGAAAATGGGGTGCTAAACTGCGAGGAGTTTATGATGGTTGCAATTCACTTAAAACGAATCAGCAACGATGATAATCTTAGACAAGCATTCCACCATTTCGACAAGGACAAAAATGGGTACATCGAGCTAGATGAGTTGAGGGAGTCTTTGTTTGAGGACCCACATTCAACAAACGAAAAACTAGTTCGTGATATCTTACATGACGCTGACATAGATAAGGTACTAAATAATCAGTATAACAGCAAACTGAACATAAGATGTTTAAAGTTTAACATAGTACGTAGTAGAGCGAGTAAATTACACGGATGGTCCCTGTGGTTTGTCGAAAATTTCACCTATCGTCCCTCAAACTTAAAAGTTGCATGTATCGTCCCTATCGCTGCCAAAGAATAACATGAATGGTCCCATTGAGGGACGATAGGTGAAATTTTCGACAAACCAAAGAATAACATGAATGGTCCCTCAAGGGACCATTCATGTTATTCTTTGGCAACGATAGGGACGATATATGCAACTTTTAAGTTTGAGGGACGATAGATGAAATTTTCGACAAACCACAGGGACCATCCGTGTAATTTACTCTAGTAGAGCACATTTTTATTATGTTGTTTTGTGTATATATGTTGTAGGATGGTCGAATTAGCTACCCAGAATTTGCAGCGATGATGACAACAGGGATGGATTGGAAGATGGCCTCTCGACAATACTCGAGAGTGATGTTAAATGCAATTAGTGTTAAAATGTTCAAAGATCAATAAAAATTATGAAAATTTGAATTGATTATTGAACATAAAATGGATGGAAGCAAGCGAATATTCAAAGAAAACGACACAATAATTTTAAATATTGTTTAACCCTTAAACATAACAATATTTATCAGATAAAACACACGGAAGACTCTATTAAAATTACTTATTTACGCCAGGGACGGACCCAGAATTTTTAAGAGGGTGTTGCACAAAAGAAATGTTGGGTTAACTAAAGGTACACTGTAAGAAACGAAAGTAGCAAAAAAAAATTTGGGTGTTGCACATACCACAAAAACGGCAGTTTTGAAATCTTTTTGCACTTCGTGACATAAAATCGGGTGTAGCCCGTGCCACACCCGGCATACATGTGAGTCCGTCGATGATTTACTCAATAATGTTTTACTCAAGAACGTCGATCAGACATACTGCAAATTGATAAACAATGTTGTATATACTTTTTGGCAAACCTTTGTCCCATGGGGGCCATTAGTTGAGCAAAAAGTTTTGAAATGATTGTCGCAAAGTAAACCTACAACTATGGTTATTCATAAATTAAAAATCTCGTGTACGTTGCCAACCCCCTTAGTCGGCTTCAATGATTAAGATTTCATGAGTTTGTTTGTAGTAGTTAAAAGCTTCTATATATTTTTATGCAAACCTATAAGAGTCGGCCTCGCTCACGTCCCATGAAAATCGAGTCAACACGAGCAAAGTGAGACAACCTAATTTTTTTAGAAAGGGCCATAAGGATATCTTCTTAGTCAAAGAGATATAAAATCAGAGGAGTGCCTAAGAAATCAGAAATTGCCTGCTCGCATGATAAACGCGTAATTATTTGTATTTTTAGTGTCAAAATCCTTTCATTTACGCTTAGTAAATACCAAAAGTGTCTATTCTAAGTGTAAATATTGTTAAAGTTTGTTATTTATCATTGTAGGCACGAGACAGAACTTTTGAGCAAAAATACGAGATTTTGATCGATTATTAAAGATTGTGAAAGCCCGATGAAAAGCCCGAAGATTAAAAGGCAGCGAGTGTGTAACGGTCGTTTAGTGTATACAACATTGTTTAGTATCAATTTGCAGTATTTATGATCGGCGTTCTTGAGTAGTCGTATCTTAATAAAAGGCAGCGAGTGTGTAACGGTCGTTTAGTTTAAAGGTCCAACTGAGATAAAATTACGTAAGGGTCCAATTAAGTATCAAAGATAGGCTCGTATCAGTTTTCTTTCGGGTTCAAATTGTCAGGTTCATGTTTTTCACATAAAAATAAACGGATATATTCATGACATAAACTAGCGCTTTAAATCATCAGCTTCAAGTGACTTGTTCTAAGTTTAAAAAAGAATTAGAAGTGAACTGATCGTTAATTAGAAGTGAACTGATCTCATAATCAACAGTTGACTCATAAGTGGTCTTTACATCTATGGACTGATAGTTGATGTATGTGATCTCGTAATCAACCTCTAAAACCCCTTTTTCTTTTTTTTTTTCTTTTTTTTTGAAACGGCAAAGATATATAAAAAAAAAAAAAAAAAAACAAAAAAAAAACTAGCAATATGCTAGAAGAAACTTAAAAAGTACCATGACATCTTACATTTCTTACGTCTATTACTAATCCAAAAATAAGAAACAGACCGAATATCATCAAAGATGTCATTCTTTCGAGGCTTACTCGTTCTAAAACCCCTCTTTACTTGTTGATTATTATATCGACAATTTCAATCGATGGTACTATCAGGTTTTTATCAAACATGTCAGTTTGACCAGGCGGCAGTTCAACCTCTGAAATGAACCGGCAACATTGAGTGCTACTTTGGGGTTTAATCAGGAAGGTCCAGTTTAGTATCAAAGGTAGGGTCAGTTTACTTCCAGCTTAGATTCAAAGGTATGTCATCCATTTGGCGTTTGTCAAATTTTTTATTGGGATAATGTATATGAAGGCCTCCAAAGTATTAAGTTTCTAACATATATGCCATCCGTTTATAAAAACTAACTTATAGGTCGTCCAATATTTGTTTTCATTTACACAAATTATGGGCTTATGGCCAAATTTATATCTAAAAACTGTAATGCATAATTGAGGAATTAACGTATAACTTATTAAAGCAATACGAATGATAAATTTGGTGTGAAATATCAATTATACTCTTGTTTAAAGTGTGACTATATGTTATCAAAGGTAATTTGAAGGATAAAAATGAAATTTTGCAATTAGTTTTTTGTTCGTATAATTTTAATGTTAGTGTTAGGTTCATTCTTGTCGTTCAATAATTATCCAGATTAAATTTGATCGAAATTAGTGTAAACAAAAACAAATAAATAATTTGGTGGCCTTTAAGTTAATTTCAATAAACGGACAACCTATATGTTAAAAATCTACTGTAATACTTTGGTGGCCTCAAACATATATTATCCTTTTTGGAATTTGTTTTGACATCTTTGTGACTCATGGTTAGGATAATATACTTGCTACTTTATTTAAACATAATGTTGTTAGAACATTAAAACCCCGTACGTATAACTTTATTATTGACCATTATATATAATAGTGAAACCCTAATACCCAAAACCAACAAACCGGGTTTGGCCTTATTTAGCCTCTAATACTCCCCCGCAGTCCGAGCGGCAAAATCGCGAAAACTCGGACTGAAGAAAATAACTAAGAAAGCAAAATAAAAAAATAAACCAAAGTAAAACGGGATAACCCAAAGTATAACCTATTCTAATTTTTGTTTACGGATAACCAAAGTATCTGAAGGATAAACCAAAGTATCCCAAACAGTCGTCTCGGGAATAAGAACCTAAGATTCGAAACCAACAAAAGTCGTCTCGGGAATAAGAACCCTAGATTCGACACCAACAAAAGTCATTTTGGAAATAAGAACCCTAGATTCGACACCAACAAAAGTCGTCTCGGGAATAAGAACCCTAGATTCGACATAAGAAAAAACAAACAATTAAATGACTATATTTTATTTTTTTTAATATAAAACTATCGATCATATATTCTTTGTTCCAACAAACTTCAAAAATCTCACCACTTCAAAGACTTCTTTAACCGATCATACGTGTGTATGCAATTATCACTGCCAAGGAACCAACAGGGCTAGCTAGGGTATGTATCAAATCCATCATAGCTTGAGATAGTTGACTAAAACATACACTTTGACGAGATGTAGTCATGATGATCCAATAGGAGGAAAGCAAAAAAAAAAAAAGTATACCGTTGATTAAAGAATAATATTAGGCTTGTATGTGGTGGGGACTACTAAACAAGAAGGTTAAAAATATGAATGTAAACAGCGGAAGTTTGCTATCCGAATATTGCTTGTGGTTCGATAGACGAATGAAAGAAAAAAAAATAATTATTAGGGTTTGACGGGTGGGGGAGGCGGCTAAACATAGCCACCTCGGTCTGAAGATCAGACCTGCTCCGATACCATGTTAGAACATTAAAACCCCGTAGGTATAACTTTATTATTGACCACTATATATAATAGTGAAACCCTAATACCCAAAACCCACGAACCGGGTTTGAGCTTATTGCATGAATAATAAAGTCATTATCAATTGGCTTTACCACAATTTTCTTTCGTCTCTTTCACCGTCTAATCCACCGCTGCATATTTTTTTTCAGCCAACAATTGTTGACTTTTAAGTGACGAATTAATTGCTTAGCTTGAATTGTTATTACGAGTAACATACAAGTTTGCATGCCATCAATTTGTTCGTCCTTGCTTTGGATCTGCGCGCAAAGAAAGATGAAAAAAAAGAAAAAATATATAGGAATTGGATGGTGGATCTACAATGTGTCATTTGATAAGTGATTTTTTTTTTTAATTATTATATGATTATTTATTCGTATATGGGTAACTGTTTGTTCGAGTGTGTTTATTTGTGATTCGAAAAAAATTATATAATAATAATAAAAAAAATTATTAGAGTTGTTTTATTGTTTGTTTGTTAGTCGATCGTTCGTACGACTTTGTTACCAGTTGACTAAAGTTGACCGTTGGTACCAGTCCCTATAGTCGACCGTTGGTACGGTTTTGTTACCAGTTGACTTAGCCGACCGTTGGTACCAGTCGACTAAAGTCGACCGTTGGTAGGGTTTTGTTACGAGTCGACTAAAGTTATGTTTGTATTATGTTAATGTTTTTTTTCTTCTTCTTTTCTTTTCTAGTTTACTACTCCAGTCTAGCATGGTTTCGAGCTTTCGCGATTTCGCCGCTCGGACTGTGGGGGAGTATTAGATGATAAATATGCCCGATTGTGGGCTTAGGGTCCATCATGGTTTAGGGTTTTGTTATGTACTCTCTATAAAATATTGCATGAATAATAAAATTATCCTCACGGGTTTTATGTAGTCTAACAAATGTCGGGAATACTTAACTTTTGTGGTCATATAAAACAAGAGATTTGAGCATGTAACATATTTATTTAATTGGACAAGTCTTTGGTAGTACCAACCATCGGAATGCAGTCACTTTCTCTGGGGCAATTCCTTTTCTATGCAATTTTATTCTCCGCGATTGACTCGTACCAGGTCATGTGTCTCTCTATTAACGTTTGTACATAACACATGACTAACAAAAAAAACATAATTAATACTGTAGTTCACAACAATCATGTAATCCTTGTGAACTCTTGACCTCAGGACTAACATTTTTTCCCATTGCAATCAATGCACTAAATTTTCTATTAAAGATGCATTCTTCCCCAACGATTGTGCATTCTATATTAAACGTATTGGTGCTTTAATTAATCTGTAATCATACAGGAGCCCTTGAATGAAGAGTGTAGGTCATCAAATCTTATTATCTGTCCCAAAAATAGCACATCTCAAACATTTTCAAGGCAGAATATAGTCTGATCTCTCCAAAATATATATTTTTAGCGGAATTATTTTGTATTTCTGAATCTCATATAATGTGGTCCAACTATATGTATACTTTTGACTATTTCCACCTCAAACTCTATTCAATGCTTAATGTGTAGCATCAAAGGCATATTTTGTTTTCACGAACTATTTTTCTGAACTTATTTTCTACATTTAAGTTTCAACAACGCAACGTATTTATTATTTATCCACCCAGCACAAAGATTGTTATCCCAGTGATACTAAGGCTAAGCGGAGTGGAGCGAACCAGAGGCGATAAGCCCTTGGATCGCCGCCGGATCGCCGCCGGTTCGCCTCCAACACCGCCCCCACCCGGCGACTTGCAACCCCAGCGATCTATATGTATCGCCTCTTCATTTCGTTCTTCGATAAAATATAGCCGTTGAATTCATGGTTTGAATATGGTTTTAAACCATTAATAAGGTTTTTATTAAATTTGAGTGTGTGTTTTTTGAGTGTGTGTGTGTTTGCAGTGGAACAAAGAAGAAAAGAAGGAGATGGTAGTGGAACAAAGGAGATGGCAGTCAAACCTTTTTAATAAGTTGAGTGTGTGTTTTTTGAGTGTGTGTTGGCCGAACCTTTTAATAATGTTAAACTTTACTATTAAAATGTATTTTTAGTTTTTATTAAAAAGTTAAAATGTATTTTTAGTTTTTATTAAAAAAAATAATAATAATAAAAAAAAAAATAATAATCATTACAAGTGACACGTGTCGCGAGTCGCCCCACCCTCCTGGGTAGCCTCACTCCCCCTTTTTTTTGAGGCTACCCAACATGCTGACTCAGCGTCACGTGTCGCGAGTCGCCCCTTAGTTGGGCAGCCTCACTCCCTTCAGTCTTAGCGATAGATAAAGAAACTCTAAAAAGCAGCAAGAGACATGAAAGAAAAGACTAAAGCGTCAGTACCAGTTGAACCAACCTGTGACATCTTTTGAGTGCCCAATAAATTTATTCGTGACTGAAGGTGGGTCAGAGATGGTGCAAACTGTTATGGTACCATCCGTTGCTCCGTAGGCAAGTTGTAATACCCAAAAATTTTAAAACATGCAAAATTACCAAAATACTCTTGTAACTTAAAAATTCAATTAATGATTAAATAAAAACATCAAATAAATTACAAACTCTTGGAAATTAGCAACATATGAAGTATGATAATTTTTGCTGGAACATTTTAATATTCTAAATGTCCTAAAAATACTTGTCACATCACTTAAAATATTTTTGGGACCGAAAATTACATATATATATATATATATATATATATATATATATATATATATATATATATATATATATATATATATATATATATATATATATATATATATATATATATATACTATTAAATAAATTAAATCAAATAAAATGGAGATAAGCATTGCAATTAAAAGGAAATCAATTACAAATCAGTAAATTGATCTCATCCATCACATTGGGCCGAAAATCATGACCTCCCCTCACCATAACACACGGTTTTATAATTGTTTCCATTTTACACTTTCGCTAACCCTAAAAACAATACAAAAACTCACCTGCACACCATATGAATTTCTGGAGGCTGTTGTCTATTTTTCCTGGGTTCTTACAAGTGCAAGGAAGGTGTGAAAAATAGTTTCGAGGTTGCTGGATCGCTATTGTGCTCGTGGGAGTTTTGTTGGTGTCGTATTGTTCTAGCGATAGACCAAAAATTGTTTCTTGTTCATCCTTGGTTCGAATCCTACAAAAGGGTATTTGTATCATCCTTTTTATTCATTCTCTTCATGTTTATACGTTTAAATCATCACCATGCACGCTAGATAAATCTTGATAATTATATATGTCGAATTCATGAAATAAACCTAAAACCGGCTATACGATTTTTCCATGCTTTGTACCTATTTTATTCTGGTCCTATACATGTCATATAACACTGGAAAAATGATACTTGTATTTATCGAAGCTTAAATCATCATTGGCGAATTATTGTTCAAACCGGATAAAAAGGATACGGGTTAAAAATAAATAAAAATTAAAACAAAGTTGAATAGGATAGGGTTTGAATTCTTGGTATTAGATCTGGTATATTAATGCATTTTAAGGATTTATCAATGATTGGTAATGATTGGAAAAGTTAGGGTTAGGGTTTATACATTTTTGATAATACCGATTGGATGATTAAGAGTATTTGGGTGTGTTTTGCAATTTTATAAACTTGTGGGTTATTTTTGTAAGTCACTTTGAATCTGGGGTAAGTCGTATAAAATATTATATGGGGGCATTATGCGTAAAATTGGTAACTAAAAGGTTTAATTGGTAAATTATGTAAATTGTTAATTCGAATTGAAAAATATTAAACTAGAGGGG
This sequence comes from Artemisia tridentata subsp. tridentata, assembly GCA_021014915.2. Lineage (NCBI taxonomy): Eukaryota > Viridiplantae > Streptophyta > Magnoliopsida > Asterales > Asteraceae > Artemisia > Artemisia tridentata. Next base: position 411,365,865 of record CP139506.1, read on the forward strand.
TTTGTTCGTAAAATCTGGAAAATAGAGGGTGTCTCGTATAAACATTTATGTAAGGGGTGTAATGTGTAATTTTGGATAATTGAAGGCTTAATGTGTAAATATGAATATTTAAAAGATCGAATTGCAATTTATTTAATTAAAGGGTTTAAATTGTAATTTAATTAACTTAAGGGTCTAACTTGTAAAATTGTTAAAGTTAAAGGATTTAAATTGTTAATATGGGTAACTTATGGATTAAAATGAATAACTTGTAATATTTTCACTTTAGACCTTTATCTTTGGCTTATTTGCGTTTAAAACCCTAAAATATAGAAAGTTGTCATATTTGACCTTAAACTATTATAACTTGCTAAAATGAACCTTATTTCCATAATAATACTTAAATAATGACTTAACCTAAATTATAATATTTAAACCTGTTAAAAATGGAAACTTACTAAAAATGGAAACTTACTAAATAAGGAAACTTTCTAAAAATAGAAAGATAAACTAAAATGAGTAATCTGAATTAAGAACCATTTGTAATTCTGTCTTCTACTCCTTTAGGTGTGAAGAAGGAGAGGTCTTGACTCTTGTCAGTGTTTGCTATTCTTGTGTGTTTTGCTTGCTTTCTAATAAGGTACAGATATTCTGACCTTCTCACAGGTTTCTCATGAACTCCCCTCTCTCTCTCTCTCTCTTATCTATCTTACTCCCTTGAACCTTGCTATGCTCCCCTTGATTTGTGAACCTTGCTATGCTTCCCTTGATAAATTGAACCTTGCTATGTTCCCTTGATACTTGATATAATTCGTTCATCACCCTGTGTCATGAATATTCAAATCCTTGGGTACCTTGAAGGTTCATTTGATATTATACTGGATGCTAAAACCTTTCTTAATTATATATGAAAATATTTTGAGAAAATCTATTTTAAAACGATGTTGTTGAGCAGCAATGCGATACTACTTTTAAATGTAATTTTACAAAAGTTTTGTGAAAACTACTTTTAAGACTATCTTTATGAGAAACTTTACTAAACATCATTTTATGAAAGCCACTTATTGAAAGATTTTCTAAATAACGCGTTTGATATGAAACCTTTGAATTAAATCTTTACTATGAACCTACGAATCATTTGATTATGAACCTTTGATATGAACCTTGACTTGAACCTTTGCTATAAACCTTGCTATGACTCTTGATTTGAACCGACTTGAACCTTTGATATAAACCTTGATCTGATATACTTGAAATGGAAACTTGACTCGAACATTGATATAAACTTTGATCTGATATTGTGGAAAACTAGAAGGGGGGTTGAATAGTTTTATGTCTTTTTAATTTATTATAAAAACTTTGTTTACTTTTAAAAACTTAGATTCAAGTTTGTTAAAACTTAAATCTTATTGTTAGTTATATATGTATTCTTTTAAATTGATTGTAAATGTTTTGGTTTCTTGAATGGATTTTCAATTTGATCTTTATGTGAAGTCGATCTCTAATAAATACTAGCAGTTATATAATCCTATGTGTATGAATGTAATAACGATATAAATAAAGAAGTAAATAAGGTATGGAAAGATCTAACCGAGACACGAGAGATTTATAGTGGTTCGGCTACAAGGACACCTTCCTTGCCCTACTCCACTCCCCGAGCATCGAGCTCGAGAGTTTTCTTCACAACTTCAATAAGCTCCCTTATGGCGGAGAAAACCTTACACGACTTTGGCTTACACCGGCTTAACGACACAAAGCTAAATGTCGAGTTCTAATCGTAGCTAGAACCAATCTCACGACTTCACAACACAACTTCTTCACGACTAATTCACGACTACTTCACAACGGCTTCACGACTGCTTCACGACTTCAACACGACCGCTACACAACCTCTATGCTACGGCTTCACGACTTCAACACTATGTCTTCACGACTAAGACTTCACGACTTCAACACGACCGCTACACAACCTCTATGCTACGGCTTCACGACTTCAACACTAGGACTTCACGACTAAGACTTCAAGGCTTCAACACGACCGCTACACGACCTCTATGCTACGGCTTCACGACTTCTACTCCGCGGCTTCACAACTTCTACACTATGTCTTCACAACTTCTATACCACAACTACTTATACAACTTCTTCACTACTTACATACAACACAAATCTACTATACACACCTTACACAAATGAATGAATGATTTACAAACTTTGTTAAACTAACAACTTAAGTAACAAGAAGATACTAAGTTGTAATACTTCTAATCTTGATTGATAGAAGTATTCTTCTTTTGCACTTGAATGAGGGAAGCTTGGATCACTTGGAAACCAAAGCTTAAGATTATATGATCAAAGGATTATTAGAAAGTATTTACAAGATTTAGATCAGAAAGTTTGGGGTGCAAAAGGTGAGTAAAAGTCCAGGAGAAGACTGGTATTTATAGGAGAAAAATTGGACAGCTGGAAGTCTACTGGAGCGGGGGCGGTCCCCTTAATAATTAAGGGGGCCGCCCCTTCTGTCCGTTGGCCAATTTTGTCCTTTTGTGGGGAAGGTTTTTCTGGAACATTTTAACTGATTTTGGTTAAAAATTTGAATTCATATTTTTATAAAAGATTAAACATTTTTATTTAATGCCAAAAATGTTTTTCAAAAATATATAAAATGTTTTTGATGTTTTATAAAAAATCTAGTTATTAAGAAAATGTTCCTTTGATCATATAATGCATTAAGCATTAGTTCATTCATACCTTAAGTGATTTGAGTTGTAGAAATAGATATTTACAACTAAATACTTGTTTACGTCATAATTTTCCGATTAATGATTTTACATTTTGTGATTATCAAAACGTAGAGATATCGAAAAATATTAATAACGTGTTTAGGCATTATTTATATCAACAATCTCCCCCTTTTTGATGATTACAAAATCTAAACTCATTAAATCTAAAAATTAGTTTTTAGACAAGTATTTAGTGAGTTTACATCTATTTCTCCCCCTTTTTGTAGAATCAAAAAGGTTAAGCCGACAATTTTTAGAATCAAATATGTCAGGACGAAAACTCCCCCTTGATGTGTACTCCCCCTCGTTTGGGGGCACCAAGGAAACGAGCTATGGAACGCTTGCGAGAAAAATGTTAGAAGCACAAGCATATATATAGCACAAATAATGAGCATGTATGAAAAAATAAAGACATTCATAAAAATAAATGTTGTGTATAATTACACAACCATACATGAGTACAAGCATTCCTACACTAGCTAATAAGTCCAACTACATAATCATCCTAGACAACATAATCTTTCATGGAGCTTGCTTACAAAATGGGTGGAAAATTTATTATTGAGTAAGCATTGCATGTGCTTACTTGGGTGACAATGGTGGTTGTGTAGTGGGTGAGGATGGTGGTGTGGTGGTGGTTGAGGTTGGTTGGTAAGTATGTTTTCAAGTGATGAAAACCTAAAGAATATCTCATCTCTAAGACCAAAGATTATGGTCCGGTTATGGATGCAACAAAGACAAGTGTCACCATGGGTTTCAAGTAGTGGCCAAGGAATGGGAAAAAATGGTTGTGGGTTTGGTGGAGGTGAAAAGTGAGAATCAAGTGGTGTAATGGGTGATAAGGAAATGGCAAGTTGAGTAGATGGAGGTTCTTGAGTGTATGGTGGTGATGATATTTTTGGTGATGATGTTAGGTGAGTATGGATGTAGTCATTGATGGATGAAGTGGATGAAATGGAGGAAGATGAAGCTCCATGGGTAGAGGGTGTTTTTGATGGTGCATTAGGTGCACTTGGGGATGAATTTTGAGGTGGTGGTGATGGAGTTTTGATGTCATCTTGGGTGAGGTCAATGAAGAGTTGTTTTGGTGGTGTGATGACAAGTCTTTGCTTTCTTGGAGTTTTAGAGATGGATGATTTTGGTGACAACATGGTGGATGAAAATGGGTGTTTGATGAAGGTGATGGTTGATGAGGTGAAAGGTAATTGTAAGGAGGGTATTTATATTGTGAAAATGTGGTTGATTTAGGCAAATTGTGGAGGTTTTGTGGTAATATTCCAAGTCCAGCTCGTGCATTAAGGGTAATGGTAGCTGGGGCTAGGTAAAAGTGGTCACAAGATGCAAAAGGAAACAGTAAAATTTACTGTCCAGATGGCCGGTCCCCTTAATTGTTGGCCGGCCCCCTTAAAATTAAGGGGACCGCCTAAGGAATTAAGGGGGCCGCCCATCTGGTGATTTCCCAGGCGACCAAATTTGAAAAATTTCAGAAAAAGGTCATTTTTAGGGTGTTTTTGCAGCAAGTTCCATTTGGATTATGTATATTAAGAATGATTAAATAATAACAAAAAGAAAAATGGTTATATGTAAACTACTAAAATCATATTATAAGCATGTCATAAGCATATATCTTAATTAAACAAGAAAGGAAACAACACATTCATAGCAAACATATATAGGAAAGAAAGAAACAAACATTCATTAATTAAAAATGATTATGTGACAAACATAATCATTGTTACAACATACATAGTGCTTAAAGCATACATTTGTTAGAGAATTCTAATTTGCCTAAGAAATCCATTTGACTTGCTTGATAATGAAGGTGGTTTTTGAAATGAGGGACAAATGAAAGGGTGAGTGAATGGAATCAATGAAGGTATATGTTTGGGTGTGTGGAGGTTGTGGATGGTGATGGTGGAGACATTTGAGGTGGAGAGCTTGGAGTGGACCATGATGGATTAAGGTTTTGATGTTGTTCAATTGGGGATATTGGATTGGATCTAGTGAGAAGATACTCAATCTAAGTAAAGTGCTCATTAAGAGCAATGGTTTGTTGTTGAAGAAAGATGCAACAAGGACAATTGTTGACATGTTTCTCAACTTGGTTTTGGTTGTGGGGTGATGTGGGAGAGCTAGATGGAGGTTGATCAAGGTTTCTTTGGGCTAGGTGTAGGGCAAGAAGAGCACTAAGCTCATGAGCATCCTTGAGTTCCTCAATGAACTTCAAGTGTTCGGATGAAGGTGTTGGTGGTAAAGTGTTGTTGTTTTGAGGGATGGATGTTTGCACATGCAACATAGGAGTAGCATGTGAATTGGTAGGAGGTGGTGGTGACACTCTTGGTGGTGGAGATGTTTGTGAACTTGGGTAATCATGAGTGGATGAAGATGGTGATGTGGATGAAGTGGATGTTCCAAGAGTGGTGAGTGTTTTTGATGAATAGGTGGGTTGAGTGTGGATGAGGTTTGGATTGAGGTTTTGGGAATGATCATAGGGAGATGAAGGGTTAGGAGTGGATGATTGGTTATGTGTTTGAACAACATCATTAGTTAGGTTATGGCAAGTTTCAAGCTTCCTTCTCCAAATTGGTCTCACCGAGATTTTGGCAACTCTTGAAGGTTTTGATTTTGGGTAGTTGGAGGATGACATGTTTGAGTGGATGATGTGAATGGGCATTTATGATGGGAAGGTGCATTTATAGTGAAGGAATGATGTGTTTTAGGAAGGTAAATTTTGGTGGGTGGTTTATGACAAAGTGTGTTTGTGAATTTTGGGAAGTATGGAATAAAATGAGTTGGAAATTGAAAAAGGAAACAGTAAACTGGGTCTCCAGATGGCTGGTCCCCTTAATAATTAAGGGGGCCGCCTCGGTATTTAAGGGGGCCGCCCATCTGCTGACTTCCAGATTTCTGAAAATGGGTTTTTGGCAGAAATTTATAGAAAAGGTTGTGTTTTTGAGTTTAGCTTCAAGCAAGTCCAATTTCTTTTTGAGGCAATTTAAAGTTTAATAACTTATGTATGCTAAGCACATTCAATTAAGCAATTTTAATTATCATGCAACCTATTCATTTACCAAGAAGCATATATGTATATATAAACAAGAAAACAACATATAATTACCAAGTAATTCATACTGCCATTATTATGACGATTAGTAAGCTAGTTAATTAATCCTAACAAGTGTCTATGTGATGGGAATTTTGTGATAGCATGGATTTCTAGACTTGGATCAAGCATGATTTGAGTAAGGTTTTTGGGCATTATTCAACAATGTTTGAAAGTAGGTTTTATGAAAAATTATTTCATCAAGGTAGATTTGAATTTGTTTCAAAATGTTTTTATAAGGAAATAAAAAGAAGTTGTTACACTTTTTAGATTTGATAAAAACATGTTTAATAGAGAAGTGACATAATCTTTTTGAAAAATTATTTTCCAAAATATGAAGATTTTCATTTTTAAAAGGAGTTGTTTTAAAACAAAATCTCATGCTTGATTGATTAAGGCTATTGTCTCATGCTATCCTTTTCAATAAATTGTGAGATTTAAACGATAGTGATGACTAAATATTGTATGTTCGATAAAGAACATTTTATTTAATGCCTAGGAGAATTAACTTAAGGTTTTCTAGTTAATTAGCAAGTAATATAACTAGTAGTGTGAGAGCAAAGCAACTTATCAAACTAAGCATATCTTAAGGCAGTGATTTTCATAACTTTTATGCAAGAAGTAACTACTCAGGAAAGTTTAAAAAAAAAAAAAAACTTATCTCAGGTCCAGTATTTCTTCATGATATGAGGTAGTGAATAATAGATGAGTACCACTTCGTTCCAACCTCATTTTTGTAGATAAACAAGTCTTCATGCGCGTGTTTTGAATATGAGTAGGTTTACGCAAGATTTGAGTTACATTTCATTTTGCGTTCATTACCTAATCAAATAAAACAACTTGGTACCCAGATTCTCATGGGTCCGAGATGGTTAGTTGGGGACATCCATTGCATTTATATGCATGAGAAGAAGATGTCACCAAATAGTACAAGAATTCCTTGACAGTTTGTTATGAAGAACAAACAATGGATTTCTTGACTTATAAATTATAATCACAGTAAATAGCCTAATATCTAAATTTCTCTACTAGGTTTTTTAATTATAATTTGTTTTGATTTACTTGTTGAAGAGTTATCCGAATTAAATCCTAAACCGGTTTTATCATTAAATGGCTTTTGACAACTTAGTAAGAATTTAAGAGATTTGGAACTTTCTTCAAATTTAGCTAATATTTTTGCTCTTTCATTTAATCTTTTAATTTCAAGTTTATAATCTTGACATATTTTGCATTCTAGATTAATTTCAATATTACTTTCTAATCTAGACATTTTATCTTCTAAAATTATTTCTTTTTCAAGATTATTTTCAAAAGTTTTTGATGATTTATGTTTAGACATAGTTTTTAGATCTATGTTGCAAAAATGTTTAAACTCATTTTCTAGTTTTGAAAATTCTAAAATGAATGGATCATAGCAAAAATGTTCGGTTTTGGATTGTACCTTATTTGGAGCTTTATCTAGTTTGCATTTGTCACATATCGGATGATGATCTTCTCCTTTGTCTGTGTCACTCCATGACATTGGATTAAGTTCATTTTGGAGTTGATCCATGTAGCCTTCGTCGTTAATACCTTCATTAACAACATTTGAACTAGTAGCACATGTATCTATTTTATCTAAGTGTTTATCTATTAATTTTTCTAAAATAACTAATTCATGTACAAGATTGAAATCCTCATCTTTGGCTTGACATTTTTCATGATGAATGTTTAAGAGATTTTTCCAAATATCATTTGCCGTTTTGCAGAAAGATAATTTTTCATTTTCAACTTTCGGCAAGGTTTTGTAAATAATTATTTTAGCTTCATTATTCTTTGTTTTTAAATAATCATTTTGAGTTTCAAAATCCGGTTTTGTTAGACTTTCAAAATTTGTTTTTGCTGGTTGAAAATCACCAATCGAAATGACATGCCAAAGATCCAGATCAATTGATTTCACATAATTTTCAAATTTATTTTTCCATTCAAGAAAAGTATAGTTTTCAAATAGTGGTGGTGTTTGCAAAAATTCGCCTTCTAAATTTTATTTTTTTTAGATTTCATAGATCGTTTCAAGTTTTAAAATACAGTATATTTTAAAAATCTTGATTAACCTGGCTTTGATACCAATTGTGGAAAACTAGAAGGGGGGTTGAATAGTTTTATGTCTTTTTAATTTATTATAAAAACTTTGTTTACTTTTAAAAACTTAGATTCAAGTTTGTTAAAACTTAAATCTTATTGTTAGTTATATATGTATTCTTTTAAATTGATTGTAAATGTTTTGGTTTCTTGAATGGATTTTCCGATTAATGATTTTACATTTTATGATTATCAAAACGTAGAGATATCGAAAAATATTAATAACGTGTTTAGGCATTATTTATATCAACAGATATACTTGAAACGGAAACTTGATCTGAACCACTTGATATGAAACTTGAACTTGAACATCTGATACTTGATACTTGACCCTTGACCCACAGTTTGATACTGTAACACCCCAACCCGGCAAGGGTAGAAGTGTCACGTAAATGGCGACATATCAAAGGCAAGCATCACATACGACTTAAATAATACAATAGGATTTCAAAGGTTACAAATGGAATACTGAAATTTCAAGGTTACAAAAGCAGATACAAATTCTAACAATAAAATAACTTCTACTCATTTCTAGGCCAAAATAACTATCAAGTCTTCTAGGTCCAAAAATCTCTTCACTCATTCCCATCTTCCATCTAAAACCTGCCGCACACGAAAAGAAACGTGCGGCTGAGCTTACAAAGCCCAGTGAACAGATATATAATAAACAGAAACGAAAGTAAACGGAAATAACCAGATGTAGCATAATGAACGAGATATAAATAAGGTACAAGAGTAAAGGTTTAGGACAGTCATCCACCACGAGCCCAGAAACAGATCATATCATATCATAACAGTATAACCATAAATCCTCATATTCATATAGAGGGGAGACCTCTCAGATAATCAGATAATATGAGGGGTGTCCTCATTCTTCAAATGGAGTAGCTAGCTCCCAGATATATGTGAAAGGCATGTATTGCACACAGTACCAGTCACCAGAACAGAAATCATATCATATACAGAACAGATCTAGGATGCATCCATACGCCCCTACCCAATCACATGCAGACCAAATCAAAGGGACGGTGTAACCAAATCACTAGGGCTACACACTAGTCATGCCAGTGGTGCATCACAGACACGGCCATGTTACCTTCATGGCTAGGGTCACAAATTTTGGCTCGGGTATCAAACTGGGAGTCAAAGGTCAAAGGTCAAAGGTTCATATCACAATCAGAGTGTCATATCAGAAAGTTCAATATCAGAAGGTCAATATCAGAAGGTCAATAATCAAAGTCCCATAGCAACAGTTCATTTAAAAGGTTTCTAATTAAGAGTCCATTTACAACAATCTTTTAATAACGGTTTTCATAAAAATGATCCTTCAGAGTAGTTTTCATAAAATGATCTTTCAAAACGGTTTTTCATAAAGATAGTATTTTAAAATAGTTTTCATAAAAGTTAGTAAAATCTCAATTAAAAGAGTATTGTATCATATTTGTAAACATCATTTTAAAATAGCTTTTTCTCAAATCATTTCCAGGTCAGAATTAAAAAGGGTTTCACAGTTTAAGTACATATCATAGGTCATAACGAAGCGAAACATAGCAAAGGTATCAAATCAGAGACTAAACAGATCAGAACAGAGATCATAGGAAACCTTACAGAGAAGGTCAGAATATCTGTACCTTAGACTGCAAGTGAAAACGCAACTAGAAACGAAAAGATCAGAAGTAACTCCTCCTTCAGTGAATCTACATGAATTCATGGTCGTCTTAGTTAATAACTTATTTTAAATCAGATTTCTCATTTCAGTCGGCTTCCCATTTTTAGTAACTTTCTATATTAAGTAAGTTTTATAATTTAAGATTACAAATGACAATTTAATAAACTTACAAGTTTAATATGGTCAATAATAGCTTAGGGTTAATATAAATAATTTAGGGTTTATATTGTCAATATATCAAAGTGTAGGGTTTAACATGTTAATTTAGGTTTAAGATTTATTCTATTAGGAGGACAATTAGACTTGGATTACTATACGTCACACACCATACGTTAATACCACCACACACGCATAAAACCATGTCACAACATGTAACTTATAGCCTTATATAGTTTATAAGTTAATTATCATTTTGCATCACCCTTTTTCTAGATTTATGTCGCACATAAAGTGCTTGAAATAAGCGTACAAGATCAGACTACAAGCTAGTATAAATAGTGATATGATAACAGTTTATTTCCCATCACTTCATGCATTCTAGTTTTATCATTTTATGTGCTCCTTTTAACCATTCATTTTATACATATTCTATTTGTTTCAGATTTACGATATTACATTTTCTTGTGTTCATGACGAGTGAGAAAACATGACCAAAGGGGTGATACCTTTTCGTGTCGACAGAGATAATAACAAGGGATCCACACCAGGACTTGACTCGATCCAATAGAAACCGCCTTCGAGCCAAAACCAAAACTGCACTCGTGCCCATCTCGCGACCAGAACAACACGAACACACGAGTCAGAACCAAACTCTCTTCGAGCCAATATATTCTATGAACCAAACCCTTCAAACTAAACCACGAACTCACCTTCCAAGCCTTAGTCGATTCCTCAGTTAGACGAGAACAATGGGTCGGATTGTAGTTGGTGTGGTTGTGTGTTGTTTTGTGTTCGCATGAAACGAAAAGGAGAGGCGTGTGTGTTTACTCTTAAACGCACGCATGGAAACGAGGCTGATGGTGAAGTGAAAGTGGAAGAGGATGATGCATCTGGTGAAAACGCATAAGTTAGTTCGTGTTTGTTTCTATTGAGTTAAGAGTTTTAGTGTGTTACGAAACTAATGACTTGTCTCTTTTGTTGGTATTATAAAGATAGAATTATGAGAACAAATGGGAGAGGATATACAACAAGGAGGAGATGACAGAAGGCACAATAAATAATATCGAACAATTTGCTAACGGCATGATATCGCAATATTTTAATTAAAGTAGTTATAACAAATTTCTATATTTCCGCGTCAAAGGCTGGTCGCTAAACTGATTGCTTCTCTTATTATTTTTTATTTTATTTTATAAGGAATGATTGATAAGGTGATTGGACCATATATTTATTGGTTTGATTTAGTCGTAATTATGGATTGTAATTGAGGTATCTAGCCGACTTTAATGGTGATTAGGAGAGTGACTGATTTGGTTGTTTACTTGCCATAATAGTGAGTGCACAAAGAAATATAAAATACAAGCCAATCATTATGACGTGTGATATGAGAATTAGGGGCGATTAGAAGATTAACGGGGCCAAAAGTCATGGGGTTAATTTCATATAATTCATACTTATCATATTTCACAAAGTAAGGTGTGCAACAGAAAAGAAAATCGGTCCTATACATGACTTGTGTAACGTATGAGTTCCAAAAAGGATAGGATTTATTTAGATTAGTCATTATAGTGTGTATTTTACATGTATAACCTAAGGTTTAATATGTCATATTGTTGTAATTTATACTTACGTTATATTGGGAATAAAATGTCTTACTGATTTAAACGTCTTTTATGAATTTGAGATAAAGGGTAATTTGGTTATTTTATGCGTTCAAAATTTTTGGGTTTTACACTCGTGATACTACGAGCCACTACTTGTATAACTAGGCATGAGGGTTTCATGTCCTTGTCATTGATGCACCGATGACTTGACTCTAGGGTAGGAGAGTGATGACCTATCCCGTCCCTGACCTGACTTGACTTGTTACGTAGAGGAAGAATCTGGCCTACTGGGGCGTATGGATGCATCCTAGATTTGATCTGTTTCTATTTCTGTTTATCTATATATATCTTGTGACTAATGGTGTGTGCGATACACGTCTTTCACATATCTGGGAGTTGATCACTCCATTTGGTTACTGAGGCCACCCCTCATATTATCTGGTTATACAAGAGGTCTCCCCTCTATATGCTTATATGGTTACATTATTATGATATGATCTGTTCTGGGCTCGTGGTGGATTTCTGTTTCCTTTTCCTTTACTCTTATTCATTATTTATTCCTTAACTCTTATTATATCTGCATGACCTTTATTTCTGTTACTCTGTACTTTTCTCTATTACTGCTTGTTTTCGTTATATCTGTTCACTGAGCTCTCGTAGCTCAGCCGCATTTCTTTTCCTGCGGCAGGTTTTAGTAGGAAGCTGGGTATGAGTGAAGAGTATCTTGGACTTAGAAGGCTATACCTTGATAGATATGCCGGATTAGAGATGACTAGAAGAGATTGTTCAAGACTTAGTACTTATTGTAATTCTCATGTAACCTTGTATCTTCAGATTTTCCCTTGTAACCATTGAAATTCATTTTGTATTAATTAGTCATATGCTTGTGTTTGCTTTGATATGTCACCATAATGTAATACTTCTACCCTTATCGGGTTGGGGTGTTACACAAGTATATCAGAACTCATGTGCCCAAATTTTATAACAGTAACTGCACATAAAACCAAAAACACTCAATCCCCGAAAAAGAAGTAATCACCTATAAAAATGACCAATCACATATCTGTCTCCTAGCTTACCCATGGATTTGCATTCATCAAAGATGCAATGCATTCCCACGAAAGAATATGCAGGTTCAGGCTTTCGACCTAGTTGTTCAATGTCACTTAAATTTGCACCTAAACTAATAGTACGACTCAGTGTTTGACTCTCACGCAGATCCTGTAAAAAAAGTATCAACTATCAAGACGCAGGAGTTATTTTCCCAATTTAATATGCTGAAGAAAGGATTAGAACATACCCTGCTACCAGTCCAGCTTTCCATCTCAACCGCCATGGTTAACATCACAACACTGCTCCACCTTTCTTCATCACTCCGTGATAAATTTTATCAGTCATTCTTTATCATCATACCTCGTGATGCCCGTTCATACTCGCTTAATTTTTCTAATAAATTGTTAATAATTGTTGAATGCCTAGGAAAGATGCTTACCTTCTTTGTAAGGATACACTGGCGGTCTAAAAGAAATGGCACATTTATGGGAGTCTTGCGAAATGTGCCGAATAAAGCATATCAAATTCAAAACAGAAAAAAGTTATTTCTCAGCAAGTGCTGACATTTTCTGTGTAATTTAGAATGCGAACACTGCACGTTTTCGGTTTCTCAGCAACACGACAGAAAATGGCGTTGTATTAAACAGCCTACAGTAAATAGACTAATAAGGCTCAGGTTTAAGAATACATTAGAGATGCAATAACAAACACCCGCTATGGCTGCGGCATTATATTATATAAACACTCATTAGGCGATTGAAACGACGCCGTTTTAATTGTGGGTTGTTTTTTTTAAATGTAAATATAGATGCAATACCATATATTGCACCCTCTATGGCCGCGCGTTTAATTGCACAGCAAGTCAACTATAGGTCGCAGTAACTATGGGCCTATAGGCGGCAGCACTCCTGTCACTTGCAATAACAAACAACCGCTATGACCACAACAACTATAGGCCTTTTGGTGTAAAACGCAACTTCTGACTTTTATATTGGCTTATTATAGAACCCATTAGCTTATTCAGTTCAGCCTATGTTTGTGGCTTATTTTCTGGCTTATGAGCTTATTTTGTAGGTTTAAGCATAATAATCCAAAAAAACATACCTAGTCGTCAAGGTTCTGATGCATCAGATACGGTTGTAATCTATCATTGCCATAAACTATTGGAAGTTGAAACTTTATTACGTCAGATACGGTTGTAATATATCGTTTCCAGTAAAAAGACGTACCTATTCAAGTTTCTCCATTATAACCGTATTTAATTAAGCAGCTTATTGGCTTATTACAATTTAAAAACACAATAACCTGTTGTAATCAGTCCTAAATTCGACTACAAATAAGTTGTCGTAAACCACGTAAATTTTAACCGATCCATTCCGGATCGACCGAATTGGTACGGAAGTTGTAACATGGGAAAACCACGGAATAAAAACAACTTGTTTTTGTAATCATATTTTTCATATTTCCTGTTATAATATTTCAAAAATTATGCATTACGGACTAAATGACATTTACCTTGAACTTCAAGAGCGATCAATTTGATATGGTCACTTTTTTGTATCAGCCGCCAACAAAGGATCATAAGAACACGTTTGTCCTTGGTCGGTATGATGATGCTGTGTTACAGCTGCAATCTACACATTCTGAAAAAAACACAGAATTCAGGCATAATAATAAACTCTCAAACTATATTTTATTAACTAATAATACCAAAACACATATCCGAAACTAAAAATGTATTCTTGAAGTATTATATAAGTTGCATTCTATTGTGCACAACTCTTCTTTTATTCTACTGCTAGTTCATCCGAAGGTACTGATGGAGAATAATTGATACATGTTTCCTCAGTTTCTACCTTATGGCAGTTTCTCGACTGCACAGGTTTCTCCTCTCCCTTTTAAGTTCTAGGTCATCCTGTATCAATGATTTCGACAGGCGGTTAGATGTTTAGTTTTCCTTTCATCGTATCCCATGAGAACTCTAAGTTAAACTCGGTGTCCTCTTCCTTCTTCATGAGACTGCACTTTTTGAAACAAAATAAAACAGCTATTAGAAACATCACTCAACAATGTTGATTAAATAAACAATGTAAATTTTTTTTCTGGTACGTTGCTTACGTGAAATGAGTCCCTTCAAGAGCGACATAAGCATTCAGTTTGTTCTTTCCGGGAATGGTAAAGGGCCTGACAGGTACGACTCTGGCTATATGTGTAAGAACGACGCTTACCATCAGGAGCACTCGATCAGTTGCTGATTGTGCAACTGTTTGGTCTGTCATCTGCAAATTAACACCATTAATAATCTACTCATTATTACGTGAAAAACTTAATCATAAAACAAATACTTATTAAATTCACGAAAATCATCTGACCCGTTGTAACAAAGATCCGGATCATAACCGTTGAACTGGTTTTGACCACCATCCGGTCAGGGGCCCTATATCTACGCTCAAGTCTCGGTTTATAAAACTCCATCAATATGTATGGAGCCTGTCGTGACGGGAATCACCAAAATCACAAAAGTAATAATAAATGAGGTGAGCTGCATAAAAGAAAGAAACACTGCTTACCCTGAGCTCCCACCCACCTTCGGTGACTGTTGTTCTGCGAACACGTAGTTCCCATTCCTCCATCCTCAGCAAAACCTATGACAAATGAATAACTAAAGGTTACTACTAATAAAAGTTTGAAGTAATTCCCAGATTCTCATACACCTAAGAACATAGATAAGAACAACGCTAGTTGCCTTGAGACATAGGTCGGCTGTGCGAACCACTTGGTTGTTGGCGCACGCCAATTGTTTTAACAGTAGTTTGAAAATCTGTAACAAATAAATAAGGAAAGGTGACCATAAATTTATCGGTCAGCTGCACCATATATACAGCAATCAACAAATATCAAATTAGTATTATAGGTCACCTCTAACAGCCGTGCTCGCCTCCCTATTAGCAGAAGCTAATGATTGGGGATCCTTTCGCAACACACCAAACACAAAACTCATTTTTGCATTTCCAATTATAAACAAACATCTATTCAATTTATCCAAAGAAACCTTCCATGTCCCTTACGGTATTAAAATATGAAAAATTGTGGTTTCATCACTCAATTTCCAGCTTAAACATATTAAAACAAAATAAGCGTAACCCAAAGCCCTAAAATTTGCAGTTAAAATCATTACACAAACCTAACGACCTCTGAATATACCTTGAGTCGTTGGACTCCCATTTATATTCTGTATTTGGTGATTACATTTTCAGGTACGAAGATGTGCAAAGATTCAAGGGATATTTACTAATCAAATCCTTTCTTATTGGTTGACAATACATACCTCAAAATTGAACCCTTGTCTAATTTAGCTTAAGAAACATAAGCCACCAATTAAAACTAATTAATGAAGCAACAAACTTAATATAAAAATCATCAAAAGCTCATAACGTAACTTTTTTTTTCCCTTAAATCGAACAAAAATAGCCAATTAAAATCCTATCTAATAAAATAATCATCAAACTAACTAAATCAAAAAAAGAAATAAACCAACCTGGAATATCGGGGTAATGATGATGATTATTGTTAAGAGGAACAGAAGGCAAATGACCTTCTAATCTTTCAATTCGAAAATCCCACTCATCTCTTCTGATTTTTATTATTATTCCTTTTCTTCTTCAATGTGTTTTTCAGTTATAGATGTGTGTGTATCTGTGTTTTTTTTTTTTTTTTTAAAGATGAAGATCCGGGTATAGAAGATTATAGAAGGCGGTGGAAACTGGAAAGGTATACATGCGTCTGTGTGTGTGTGATGTAGATATATGGGGAGAAGATTTATGAGAGATAAGATATAATTAGGGACAATGAACAGTTCTTATAACAATATATAATTAATTTTTTATTCAATGAACAGTTGTTATAATAGTGAATTCCTAATGTTATAGCCACACACTTGTAAGCACTTAATTTTAATTATTTTGTTAACCCCACTCCTCACATGGCAGCCACATATTTGGTGTAATTTTTTATCAACAACGATGTTCTTATTCGTTTCCTATTTTTAAATATCTATTGATTCTGAGTTTTACTTCAACAAATTCTATGCAACTTACATTTTCCTTTCCATAATATGGATCTATTTTTGTTGCACCGAGAAAGAGAAAGAAATTATTGATATCACTATTTTAACTTGGAGAAAATTCTGATGTTAGATCAGTCGCTCAACTTTTATACATTTTTTAGACCAAAAAAATTGCTCTTCCCAAACAAGACCGAACGACTTGCGACTTTTTTTACTTTTAATAAGAAGTCGCCAAGTGGCACGTACCTTTTCTGCATGTGTAAGCTATAAAGGCGTGTCCTTTTTGAGCGACCTAAGTTAAGCATTTTTTTGTACTTTAAGCGACTTTTTATTTTGTCATTTTCGGTACAAAAGTCAAACATCAAATATTAATCTTTTATTCTTTATGTACCCCAATAACAATCAAGCGACCTAAGTGACTTACGGCTATGTGCTTTAAGCGACTTTTGTTTTGTCTTTCCAATGTTACCTTTTGCACTTCTTTTTTAAAAAAGTATAAATTTTTTAAGGTTTTGAGGATATCATGCCTACATTCAAATGTAGACAATTGCCTACATTCTCTTTGAAAAAAAAGATAGAGACAGGGGAAAACATGTAATAGGGACATACTAAAGGGACTAAACTGTACATTTTTTAAATTTTTTACAAAAAAAATGTAGCTAATTGCTTACATTTAAATGTAGGCATGATTTTCTCTTTTTTTAATTTACCTTTTAACACATATTTTAATAGATATATATTGATTTTTTTTTTTGAAAACACACACAAAACTATTCGTTTCATACTTAAGTGACATATTTTCAAACTGTTTATAGACTTTGGTTACTTTGATTGTGGTATGTGGAATCAATTTTTAATGAAATATCATATGGTGTATATAGTGTAAGGCTATGCACGGTGGTGACCCGGGTCACAAGCTGTCACATCACTTTTCTCTCTTTGGAGACCAGACATGATCATGTTGTCACAGTCGATGACCAAGTTTAAAAAAAAAAAAAAAGATTGAAAGAAAGAACAAAGAAAAAAAAGTTGTGTGTAATAATCGGTCAACATTTAGACCGATAGTTGTTTTTTTTTCCCCTCGACCGATATTTGACCATTGTCCCACAGTGGGTGTGACCGACTTCAAAGTCAGTTGACCTCATCTCTCGACCGATATTTTTCAGCCCATTGTAAGTAGCCTAACTGTATACCATAAACATGAGTAGAAATTATACCTAATTACTAACCAATAGGTAGATACGGAATATATGGAGCTACAACTAAATCTAGGAGGTGTAGATTCCAAACCGAACTGAACCTAAGGCTACAAGGAGTGGGCAGCGGGTTGGAGGGCGGGTTGATCGGGTAGGATGGGAACACCGCCGCCGCCTAGGCGGGCTGGGCAGGCGGGTTCCATCCGAGGGTTAGAAGCTCGCAACGGGCTGGAAGCAATTTGCATGTTTCAACGTTCATATGACCGTTAATATCATTTGGGAAGTTGGGAAAGAAAAAAAAAATAACGGAATGGCCCTTGTGGTGTTGCCTATATAAACCAACTCTCAACACAAACATTTCACACAAACAAAAACAAAAAAAACACACTGCCAAAAAAAAAAAAAAAAAAAAAATTATATGGATCAAAGAGGCAAAAAAGTAGTTGGTGCAACATCTTCGTCTAGGGGTCGGGGCAATCGAGCTAAATCCGGTCGAGCTATACCAACACAATCGGCTCCTCGACCCACACAACCATTTTCGGCTCCTCGTCAACAACCACAATCGATGTCGCAACAACACTATTATTATCCCCAACCACCGAGTCCTCCACGACAAACCGTCGACTACCCACCACTTAATCCAAGCGATTACCGCATACACGAAACGAGTAACTTTAACCCGTTCGATTACCGAGAACAACCGGAGGGGAGCGAAGACGAGTTTCTCGACGTACCCGAAACGCAATTCAATCTTGGTATGTATTTTTTTTTTTTTTTTTATATAAGTTTAATTTTTTAGACGTTATATTTATTTATACGTTTTATTTTTTTGTCGTTATATTTATTTATACGTTTTAATTTTTTAGACATTATATTTATTTATACGTTTTAATTTTTTAGACGTTATATTTATTTATACGTTTTATTTTTTTAGACGTTATATTTATTTATCCGTTTTAATTTTTTAGACGATGACGATGATGTTCAAGAAATTGAAGAACAAGATGTTCAAAAGAAAAAATTCGCGAAAAGGGCCGAAAAAAAGGTTTGGACATCGGACGAGGAGGTGGCTTTGGCGAAGGCTTGGGTTCACATCTCAACTTGTAGAAAGGTCGGGATGGAACAAGGAAAAGATTCGTTTTGGAAGCGAATTTTGGAGCATTTCGCCACGAATGTGAAAGACACTACTCGGACTCATCATTCGCTTAACACAAAGTGGAGGGAAATGAACACGCTAATAAGTGTGTTCAACGGTTTATACCACCAAGCGGTAAATTATATACGTTTTTTTTTTTTTTTTTTTTTAATTATATAGGTCGTTTTTTTTTTTGTTTTTTTTTTATATATATATCTATACGTTTTAATTTTTTTTTGTAGATGCGTCTTTGGGAGAGTGGTTGTGGCGAAGTTGATGTCCTCACGAATGCGCTCGAAAGTTTTAAGAAAAAACAAGGCAAAGCATTTACTCATCTACGAACTTGGGAAGTTCTCAAAGGCCAATCCAAATGGTTGGAAAAAAGTGTGTCGAAGCGCAGCAAACCTCCCATTCCGATAAGCGAAGAAAGTCCTCGGAATCGGGTCACTATGAGTCGGGTAGTAACGATTTTGATACCGTTTTGCCGAATCTAAATGAAGACCCAGCGCCACCCCTAGCTAACCGTGCACGAAAAGGAAAATCAAAGGTTGCTAGTGAAGCCTCGTCGAAGGTTAGTGTTGCCGAGTTTGTCAAAGACTACACGTTGACGAAAAAAGATTTGTTAGAGGATAACGCAAAGAAACAACAAGTAATCTTGGACGCCACTATCGAAGAGCAGCAACAAAGGGCAAAATATATGGCGGAAAAGACCTTATATCAAGATCACAAGTTCTACAACAAATCGCACGACCACATCACCGATCTAGGAATGCTAAAGTGGACGCTTGATAAGAAGCGTGAGATAGCGGCGAAATATAACTGGCCTTGGGCTTGGGGCGATTTGTAGTTTTTTATTCGTATGATTTGTACTTTTTAATTTTTAGGATTTGTACTTTTTAATTTTTAGGAATTGTATTTTTATTTTTAATGAAGTGTTTGTTTTAATGAAGTGTTTGTTTTTTTTTATATATATAATTGTTTAGTATTGGAAGGGTTAATTTTGCAAATTTATAATTTTGAAGGAAAAATTATGAATATTTAAAAAAAGATTTGGGAGGGTTGAAAGTGATGGGCGCCAGTAAAAATGTTAGATTGAGGGTTGGAGGGTTGAAATGAGGTGGAGGGAGATGATTGGTTAAAATTTGGGAGGGTTTGAGGGTTGAAAATTATCACTCCTTGTAGCCTTACATTTGTTTCTTATCTTGTCACATACGTTTATGTGGCACAGGATGACAGGAATATGTCAAATATGAAGGTTTGTCATTTTTGAAGATTTCCAAGAAGGTTCATGCATGGCTATATCCTTCTCACTATGTTGAAATATGTGAACTATAAATAAATCATAAACACATAACATCATCAAAAGCACGCAGCGAAATAGATCTACAAGAACATGTAATTAATTAAACATAAATAGATACGTACCTTAATGATTCCTAGCAAGAACAAGGAATCTCTTGAACAAGAACAAGTTATAAACCCTAATAGGATTTATATGTGGATCGAACTAAACCAAGATCACAAGCTAAAGGAAGCTTGTCACTCGTTCCTGTACACACGTAATGATAGCGTTTCAATGAGAAAAACTAGGTTCTTGATCACCAATAACCAAACACTTTATAGCTTTATTAGAATCGACCAAATCCAAGTGGATTTAGAAAGAGGGTCGATCGTTGGAGCTAGAGGGAAGAGAGGAGAAGAAGTTTGGCTAAGTTAGGGATTCAAGACTAGAGAAAAACCAAAACACAATGAATGGTATTTATAGTTTTTCTTTTCTTTGTGCCCAAGCTAACCAAACCGACCCTTAAACCCTAATGGGAAGGGTTCGGCCGATCCATGCATCCCACAAGGGATTCTAGATCCTTCTTTCCTATTTTCACGTTTAGTCCTTTAACGGTCGTTAGTTAAAACCCCGTTAAGTACTAACCGTCGTTAAGTGTTTTTATTGGTGAAATGAATAAATAAATATAATGAAATATATTTAATTATTCATCATTGAAACTCTCACGTTATTGTGTGCAATCCCGAGCCTCGGGTTCGAAACCGGACATACGTATATTAATATTTATACACAAAACTAACAGCTCCCACTTGGATAAACATTAATATAGTAATGACATGGGTCAGCCTAGCTTTACCTTCCCAATGCCCCCAGCTCGATCCGAGTTGTGGTTCTCCTGGAAAAAACCACGTGTGATGAAATTAATCACCATACTTATCCTTTTGTTACTAATACCGCGTTAATTTTGGATATGGATCTTTGTCATTCCATAATTAACTTAGTTTCTCGTTTATACATAATTGAACAAGATTACCAAAACATCTGAACGTCTTCCAGATAGACTTTGGGCGTGCGCACGCAAACATCTTGTCAATCCTACGAGTGGCCAAGCAGTATTAAACTTCAACACAAAGTTGAAGGAACAAATCCTTTATTGACTGCGAGCATAACCCTTGAATTTCGCATCATTTCTGAAAATAGCCCTTATAACTACCTTTTACGGTTAGCGTTAGACTATCTTACAGAAAATAAGCTACATCCTCGACAATTATCTGTCATCTCAAGTCTGAGGATAAATATTCATGATATACTTAATGACTATGATCCATAAAGTATAATCATGTATTTGGGATAAGTCCTATATTCAATTTATCCAATATTGAATATCATGTGACATTGGTGTCTCAACCTTACAGTTCATTCTACCAATCCTCACATTTGTCTTAGTTTAATAATATTCCCATATTATTAATTGACAACGGACTATTTAGAATAAATAAATTATTCACGGATTTAAACATGCAAATATAGGACACAAATATTAATAATGAGAATAAACGTTATCCGCACTTTATTTCATTAATGTAATAATTGTTTACACGTCCCTATCGAAATACTAATCCAACAGATTCACATGAAACTATCTGCTAAACGAAGACCAATACCCTGAGCATGTCAAGTAAACGTATCTTTAGGTAATGCCTTCGTGAAAGGATCAGCCAGATTGTCATCTGTGTGAACTTTGAGTACTTTGATTTCACCTAGTTCGACTTGTTCACGAACATAGTGCATCTTTCTTTTAAAGTGTCTGGCGCCTTTCATAACTCCAGGTTCATTGGCGAATGTGATTGCAGCAGAGTTGTCGCAATACACATTTATAGGTAATTCAATAGACGGCATCACTCCAAGATCCGTAATGAAATTCCTTATCCAAACAGCTTCTTGTGCAGCATCCGATGCAGCATTGTACTCAGCTTCTGTAGCAGACATGGCCGTTGTGCTCTGCTTTTTACTCTTCCAGTCTACTGCTCCTCCATTTATGACAAAGACATAACCCGTTTGCGACTTCGTATCATCTTTATCAGTTTGCCAGGACGCATCGCAGAAACCTGTAACATTCAGTTCTGCGTCTGGATTTCCCCCGAAAACAAGAAACATATCTTTAGTATTCCTCAAATACTTAAGAATGTTTTTAACAGCATGCCAGTGACCTTTTTCTGGATTTTTGCTGATATCGACTGGTCAAATTTTGAGAGAATGCCACATCTGGCCTTGTGCATCTAACAACATACATGATAGATCCTACTGCCGAAGCATACGGAACTTTCTGCATGTATGCCACCTCTTCAGGTGTAGAAGCACACATTTCGCTACTTAAGCCATGATCTACTTGCATGGGCAAATATCCCTTCTTGGAATTTTGCATATTGAATCTCTTCAATATTTTATCCATGTAAGCACTTTGGCTTAATCCGATTAACCGTTTAGATCTGTCTCAATAGATCTTGATTCCAAGGATATACGCTGCTTCTCCTAAATCCTTCATGGAAAAGCAATTACCAAGATATTTCTTAATTTCATTAAGGCTTGGTATGTGATTTCCCATGATTAATATGTCATCGACATATAGGACAAGAAAAGTAGTGTTACTCCCACTAACTTGGTGGTATACACATGGCTCATTGAAATTTTGAGTAAATCCAAACTTCTTGATTTCCTCATCAAATTTCTTATTCCATTGCCTGGATGCTTGCTTCAATCCATAAATGGATCTTTGAAGTTTGCATACACGCTCAGGAAATTGTGGATTTTCAAAACCTTCAGGTTGCGCCATATAGATGTCTTCATCTAGGCGACCATTCAGAAACGTGGTTTTGACATCCATTTGCCAAATCTCATAGTCATAGTAGGCAGCTATGGCTATAAGAATCCTAATAGCTCTAATGTCGGCTACAGGAGAAAAAGTCTCCTCATAGTCAACACCATATGTTTGGGTAAAGCCCTTGGCCACCAAACGAGCTTTGTAGGTGTGTACGTTGCCATCCATGTCAGTCTTTTTCTTGAAGAGCCACTTACACCCAACTACCTTAGCATTGGGTGGAAGGTCTACTTCAATCCAGACTTTGTTGTCTTTCATGGATTGCATTTCCCCATCCATGGCTACTTGCCATTTTTCCTTTTCAGGACTATTAATGGCAGCCTTATAACTAGTTGGCTCATCAATGTGATCCAATAGAAAAGTTTCCTCATCGTCTATGCTTAAACATAGGCGTTCAGGAGCTTTTATAGATCTTGAAGATCTACGGATGGGTACCACTTCTACTTCAGGTGGAGGACCTAAACTTTCAGGTTCCACAGGAAGTGTGTTAGTGCTTTCAGAAGGTGACGTATCTTCATGATCATTTTCAAGATCATACACTCTCCCACTAAATTCTTGAGATATTAGATTATCCTCAAGAAATTCACCGTACCTAGCTACGATGACCTTATTCTCAGGTGGGAAGTAAAAGTAGTAACCCTTTGTTTCCTTAGGGTATCCTACGAAGATACACTTAACAGATCTTTGTTGGAGTTTATCAGGTGAGTCACGTTTGACAAACGCCTCACAACCCCAGACCTTTAAGTAAGAAAAGTTGGGAGCTTTTCCAGTCCATACTTCATATGGAGTCTTATCAACCTTCTTAGTTGGAATCCTATTTAACACGTGAACAGCAGTTTCAAGAGCATAATCCCAAAAGGATAAGGGAAGAGTTGTAAGATTAAACATGGATCGCACCATATCTAACAAGGTACGATTTCTCCTTTCAGATACACCATTTTGCTGTGGCGTATAAGGAGAAGTGAGTTGTTGCACAATGCCACACTCACCCAAATAATCCTTAAACTCTTGGCTTAAGTACTCACCACCACGATCGGATCGAAGTGCCTTAATCTTCTTTCCGAGTTGTAATTCTAGTTCATTCTTAAAGACCTTGAATGTCTCAAAGACTTCATGTTTATGTTTAAGTAAATAAACATAACCATAACGACTATAGTCATCCGTGAAGGTCAAGAAGTAGACAGCACCACGTTTAGACACATGTCTAAGTGGACCACACACGTCCGTGTGTATCAATCCAAGTAGATCTGAAGCCTTCTCCATATTGCTATGGAAAGGTTTCTTTGTCATCTTCCCAGATATGCAAGACTCGCATTTATCAACTGAATCATCATTGATATTTTTCAAAAGCCCATCGTGTTGCAGCTTTTCCATGCGATTCTTGCCTATGTGAGCAAGACGGCAGTGCCATAAATAAGACGAGTCCAAGTTAGACTTGACTCACTTATTTCCGATGCTATACATTGAATTATTTTTATTGGATACATGGTTTTCCATGTCAATTTCAAACACACCATTTAATGGAATAGCATTAAAGTAAAAAGCAGAATTTAAAGAAACAGAAATTCCATTATCATTAAAAGTATGCTTAAAACCCAAATCCAATAACAAAGAAACTGAAACGACACCTCTAACAATAGAAGGTGCGTAATGACAATTGTTCAAAACTAATATTAAACCAGAAGGTAAAACTAGCTCAAAAGTCCCTATGGCTTCTACTGCTGCACGTATTCCATTTCTCACGTACAAGTAGCATTCCCCATAGTTCAGCTTCTTCGCTCCTCTAAGCCCCTGCGATGAATTACAAATGTGAGTACCACATCCTGTATCATATATTCAGGCATTTCGCTTACGAGGAAAAGAAAACAATTCAACCATAAAAATACCTGAAGTGCTGGCGCCCTGCCCAGCCTTGGCATTCTTATTCTTGCGACACTCCTCAAGCAACAATGGACAGTCACGCTTCCAGTGTCCAGGAGTGTTACAGTGGTGACAAGCAGCCGCATCCTTTTTGGGATAATCCTTCTTGGGAGGAGGATTCTGCTTCTTTGGCTTTTGCTGATAAGTCACAATCTGCATGCCCTTGTCAGCTTTGCCATTTCCTTTCTTGTTCACTTGTTTCGGTTTACCGGGCTTAGCTACCCTACCACCTCTTATTGCCATGACAGCAGGTGTAGGAGCTTTCTTAGTGAGTGCCTTCTCATGCTCAATTAGCATTGCATGCAATTCAGAAAATGTCTTCCCCTTGCAATGCATGTTAAAGTTGCGCACAAAATCACCATATAATTCCTCATTGAGGGATTTGTTGATGAGGCCAACTTTAACGTCTTCCACAAACCCGCAATTAAGTGCATCAAGTTGGTCAAGATAACCTTTCATTTTAATCGCATGATCACTTACGGGTGTTGTCGCTTCCTGCTTGCACTTGCCCAAGTTGTCAAGTACATCATACAATTCAGCCATAGGAGATTTCTGAAACATACGTGTCAGTTCATCAATCATGTTTTTCGGGCCATATTTCTCAAACTGTTTTACCAGTTGATCATCCATCACCGATAGCATGAGACAAGCCGCATCATTGTGCTTGTCATAGGCTTCATTGTACTGCCTAAGTATTTCATTAGGCGAGTTTGCAGGAGGAGCTTCTGGAAGGTCCTCAGTAAGACATTCAGAACGTTTGGCAATTCTAAGAACAAGCCTTAGATTTTGATACCAAGCGTTAAAATTCTTAGTCCCAGTCAGTTTTTCCTTTTCAAGCATCATCTTGAAACAGGAAGTTAGGTTTGACGAGTTTCCGGGTTGGGCCATTTCTACAGAAAAAGTTCAAAAGTTAGTACTTTCGATAATAAACATTTCAAGAAAATTAAACACCCATTGGTTTAAAAAACCATTTAATTTTCTTTGAAAACTAGGATCCTAATTGACGCCGTTTCATTACATCAGCTTTGGCTGCTAGTAATGAAAATGCTCAATAAGGTACGGGATCACCCAATTGCCAATATCAAATTGCAATTCCTAGAAATCTTGGGACTTACATTATATTGCCAACCTCAGTTGCAAAATGTAAGCATGTTTCATCCCCAATTCTTTATGCCTTGGTGCCGTTCCATTACATCAGCTTTGGCTGCTAGTAATGAAAGTGCCCAATTAAGTTAACCAACTCAAGAAACTGTAAATTGACGTCAGTTTATTGCATTCAGCTTTGGCTGCTAGCAATAAAGTACTCAATTTACCCTTAGATGACCATCCTTTGAACATCAACATTCAGCTTTGGCTGCTAGTGATGTAGGATGAAACCTTAGGTGTTCCTTTTTGTAGTTGGGTGGCATTTAACTTAAATTTATAAGGGTAATAAAATTTTGATGTGTTAAATCAAAAAATATGTACAAAGATGTCATGCATTCATCTTTGTATCATATATGTTTGCAAAACAAAATCGTTTACTCATTCGTAGCTCAAATCATCAAATCTTTTAATTGAGGCGTTGAGCAAATTACAACATTGCCTTAAGATGCTTCGTACTTTTTCATGGTGTACTTGGTAAGTCTATTATTGACGCACAGGCGAGCGGAGAGACGACAGCCGCCGAAGCTGGTTAAAACCGTGCCCCTTTAAGGTCACAATTTAATGTGAACCAACCTTAAACCCATTTTATAGTTTGTCAATAATAGGTCCGCCGCTTCGACCACTTTTGTACAGTTGCAATCAATCAACTAAAAAATTATGATTTTCTTGCTAAAATAATTAATGTAGTAAAATTAATATTGCTAGTCTCGCCTGGGAGCAAATTACCATGCGAAGCGAACCACTGTCGGCACATAAGACTTGTCAATAAATAAAATTACTACAAAGGTTTCATAGTTATTAGTCTTATTTATTTTTATTCTGAAAAATTACCCTCTTTTGTAGTTTACAATCCATCATAATATTAAACACAAAAGATCAAGTAATTATACAAAAAAATAATAATAATAATAAACACATAATAACAAATATATGATCATCCACGATATCATATAGCCACATGCAAACCTTTTTCAATAAATCCTAATATTAATTCTATGTGAAATTTTAAATGTATGTAACTAACAAAACTCCCATTGGTTTTCGAGCTCATTGTGCCCAATGGTCCACAGACACCAAATAACTTGCCGCGTAAGTTTTGGTTAGTTAGATACCACATTGCACATAACCTTTTAATTAATATTTATTGAGGTCTTCCCCAATTTAAGATTTATTTAAACATGTAGCAAACAATTCAAAACAAAACATACAAATCATACCATGACAAAATATGCAAGATTTTGTCATGGATCCCATATTGATCACATAATCATGCATCACATATTATTATGTCAATATTAATTGTACGTATCTAATTTAATTAGTAACATCACATACGGTACTTACTAATTAATCCCTAAAAATTTTCATGCAATCCTAGGGTTTCTCAAGTTTTAATTAAAAAAACTAAAACCCTAATTTTTAATTAATATGGATCGAACTATATTAGGGTTTCACAAAAAAAAAATAAACAAACCCTAAAATTATTATTGCATGTAATCTCTACAAGATCCAATTTTTAGGTTTAAGTAATTAATTACAAGTTCTAAACGAGGCTCATGATGCCACTGTTGGAATATGTGAACTATAAATAAATCATAAACACATAACATCATCAAAAGCACGCAGCGGAATAGATCTACAAGAACATGTAATTAATTAAACATAAATAGATACGTACCTTAATGATTCCTAGCAAGAACAAGGAATCTCTTGAACAAGAACAAGTTATAAACCCTAATAGGATTTATATGTGGATCGAACTAAACCAAGATCACAAGCTAAAGGAAGCTTGTCACTCGTTCCTGTACACACGTAATGATAGCGTTTCAATGAGAAAAACTAGGTTCTTGATCACCAATAACCAAACACTTTATAGCTTTATTAGAATTGACCAAATCCAAGTGGATTTAGAAAGAGGGTCGATCGTTGGAGCTAGAGGGAAGAGAGGAGAAGAAGTTTGGCTAAGTTAGGGATTCAAGACTAGAGAAAAACCAAAACACAATGAATGGTATTTATAGTTTTTCTTTTCTTTGTGCCCAAGCTAACCAAACCGACCCTTAAACCCTAATGGGAAGGGTTCGGCCGATCCATGCATCCCACAAGGGATTCTAGATCCTTCTTTCCTATTTTCACGTTTAGTCCTTTAATGGTCGTTAGTTAAAACCCCGTTAAGTACTAACCGTCGTTAAGTGTTTTTATTGGTGAAATGAATAAATAAATATAATGAAATATATTTAATTATTCATCATTGAAACTCTCACGTTATTGTGTGCAATCCCGAGCCTCGAGTTCGAAACCGGACATACGTATATTAATATTTATACACAAAACTAACACACTATACGTTAAATGTTGGATATCGACTACCGATTCATAACATAACTGTCTTAATTTAGTTGCTTTTGTTTTCTTGCCTCTCATACTATTCAATGCTTGGGCATTTACTACATTATTTTCCCCTTCTTTTTATCCCAAGATTAAAAGTTGGTCAAAGTTAGACATGAGTAAAGAGAATTTTAGATATGAAAAGTATAGATTTATATATGAATTGTATCATGTACATGTTAATTATTTCTTTGACGTCTTCATAAAGAGAATGTATTTCGACAAGTAGTTGGTGCAAGTCAATGTTAGTATGCTACAAATGTCCTACACTCATTGAGTCATTATATTGGTGTCTTCATATTCTAATTCTTCATTGTTTAAGCATAAGAAAATAACCAAACTTCTTTAGCAAATTACCAAACATTATGAAAAATTACATGATTTCTACTAAGAACATGACAGTTATACCACCAGAATTGTCCCTCACTTTCGCAACTCTAAGCAAGATAACGTTGAAGCTGCTACTGCAGCAATAGATCTCTTGAAAAATGAACAAGTCATGGCAATACTAGGACCCATGACATCCTCACAAGCCGATTTCGTGATAGACATAGGTAACAAATCAAGTGTTCCTATAATCTCTCCTGCCACAAGCCCGTCTTTGTCACCAAATGATACCCCGTATTTCATACGTTCTTCACATGATTCTTCCTCACAACTTACACCGATAGCAGAACTTATCAAACACTTTGGTTGGAGGGAACTTGTGCGTGTGTTTTTTTTGGGTTTTGAATTAATGATAGTGTTTTGTAAATATTATGTGGAAATTATAAAAAATTAAAAAGTAATATGAATAAAAAAGTATGAATTAAACAGACATGGAACATAGGTAATGGTGAAAATGGGAAAAATAAAAAGTCGCTTAAAGTACATAGCCGTAAGTCGCTTGACTGATGTGGGTGGCAAAAAGATTTAAAAAAAAATTATATGAAGTTTGACTTTTGTACTCAAAAATAAATAAATAAATAAATAAAATAAAATAAAATAAAAAAGTCGCTCAAAGTACAAACAAGTCGCTTAACGTAGGTTGCTCGAAAAATACATGCCTTTATAGCTTACACATGCAGAATAAAAAAGGACATGGCGCTAACTTTTTTGTGCCACTTGACGACTTCTTATCAAAATAAAAAATTCGCAAGTCGCTCGGTCTAGTTTGGGAAGAGCACTTTTTTTTGTCTAAAAAATATATAAAAGTTAAGCGACGGGTCTAATTTCGGAATTTTCTCTTTAACTAGCTTCTTAAGAGTCATTTCATTGTGTTGGAGTTGCTTTCGAAATAAATGAATTTGTACGAGAGTTATCACACTTTAAAAGTAATTTTTCGAATCGAGTAATTGAGTTAGTCTAAACATTATTTTTCATATATTGTTTATGAGACGTGTATGCCGATTGATTAATGGGTATATTTTGACAAAATTAACGGTATAAGAAAGCAATTGTGAAAACCAAGAAGAAGCAAGAGCAGTAATATTAACTATACTTACCCAACAAACATTATATCTCCTACACTAAACCCTAGTAGAAAAATTAAAACAAAAAATTATTTATTTCACATTGTAGAGGTCACCGATCTATTAATTATTCAGAAAGCAAAAGGAACGATCATCTCGATAATAATCGTCGTCAAGAGCAACATAACGAAGGTCACCGATCTATTAATTATTCAGAAAGCAAAAGGAACGATCATCTCGATAATAATCGTCGTCAAGAGCAACGTAACGAAGGTATTCCCAACAAACCCCATCCTAATTTTCGTGAGGAACATAAGTCGTTTTCATCAATCTTTGTCTCTAATATCCCATGGAATGCGTCGGTCCAAGATCTTTGGGATATTTGTAACAAATGGGGTGTGGTGATCGATGTTTACATAGCAACAAAGAGATCCAAATCAGGTCATCGATTTGGTTTTGTACGTTTTATAAACGTTAATGATATCAATCAGTTAGTTTCCAACCTAAGAACGGCATGGATGGGTGGTTTTCATTTATTTGCCGATGTGGCGAAGTATGGTCGAACTTATAATAGACCTGTGGAACGTTCTGGGGACGGCAAACCCAGTGTAGGCTCGAACTCTCAATCTGTTAGTATCAACGAAAATGTTTTTCAGTCTTTTAACTCGTATGCTAAAGCGGTCCTGGGCAATAAATCAGTGGACATGTCGGGCAAATACGGTACAAGTAATGCTGGAGCAGAATCTGTGGGGGTGTCGGATTGTAACAAGGTACATAAGGATGCGGGTAATGAAGCGGTGATGACTATCTCGGTAGACGATTGTATTGATTTGGATGGTATGGAGCGTAGTATTCTTGCTAAAGTAAAAGATTTAAGTGTCATTTCAGAGCTTCTTAAACATATGTCTTCTGAGGGATTCGATGATGTTGGTCTTAGATATGTTGGGGGACGTTGGGTTTGGTTGGAATTTGACTCTATGGATCAAGTGGAAAGCGTCAAGACTTCAAAGGCGTTAAATGAGATATTTTTGGAGTTCAAAGATGTTTCTCACGAATTTATTCCAGATGAAAGATGTGTTTGGATAGACGTGGTGGGTATGCCATTAGGATCATGGGCTCCAGAGGTTTATAAGAAGTTGGGTGGTCGGTGGGGAAGCAGCGTGTTTACGGATATGGTAAGTGATGGACCAATGTCTCACGGGAAGGTTTGTGTCCTTACAGAGTCTTTACATCGTGTGTTAGAGTCATTTATAGTTTCATATCGTAATCGGAATTATCGTATTTTCGCTACTGAGTTTGCATATTGGGCGCCCAATATTGAATCGATGGAGGTCAATTCCGAGTCTAATCCTCTGGAAAGGAAGGATGCAGAGGGTCCTAGTTTGGATGAAAGTTTGGAAAATGAGGAGCATTTGGATGTCGATAGTTGTGATTCAGATTCCCCTAAGAATGTTAACAATGATTCGGTGTCGCCTTCTAGTCGGGTTTTGCGAGAGGAGGATGTTCGTGGGGTGGAAAATGATCTTGTGGACTCCTTTGAAGAAGGTGAGATTCGTGGTGATTCGGTCTTGTTTAATGATGGGTGTATTAAGGATGGCATGGAAAAGAATTTGGAAGATGATGCTGGCGAGATTCTTGGAGTTCATTCTCAGGGTGATTGTGGTAATGTCACCACTGATGATAATGATCCTTTGCGCAGCAGGTTATTGCATCAAGACAAGTGTCAGGTTACGCCAGTTATTACTCCTGAAAAAGACTCCATCATTGCGCCTCCATCTACACCCCCGGGTAATGATTTAAATATTGCTGTTGAGTCTGGATCTTCGTGGCTTGATTATGTTGGTCCTCTAACTAGTGACGAGATTGATTCTGATAAACGATGGAGCTATAGAGACCCCAATGGAAATATACACGGGTTGTTCTCTCTCGCGCAACTTCGTACGTGGAAAGATTATTTTCCTAGTGATCTTCAGATTTGGAGTTATTATGGCAACGTTAAAGAAGCTATTCTTCTTCATAATGCCTTATCGAGACAAACAAAGGATGCCGGTTAGATCGCTTTTTTGGTATGATGCATCGGGTGTTCGGTTTCATTCATGGGAGTTAGTTCTGTTGGCGCCATGGTGGGATCTTTCTAACTCTAATAGCCTTTGGTTGTTTTGCGAGTTTGTCTCGTTTCGTTAGAGTTTTCTGTTCCTTTTCGTTCTTTGTTTGTTGGATCGTTTTTGCGTGTATCGTCTGCTAGTTTCTTTCTAGCCTTTTTTAATTAAATTTCATTTGCCCTTCAAAAAAAAAAAAACCCTAGTTGCACTAAAACAATTTAAAATGTTACGCGTTAAACATGTCCAAATCCTCGATAATAAGAGAGCACGGTGCAGTGCTTATAACATGTTATAGGGCCTTTATTTTTGCCATGTGACATAGCCAAACTGCACTAGAGGTGGTGCCATAGCCATGTTATAGGGCACTAGTAATTCGGTTGGCGAGTGTAATGGGTTATTTTTTGTTTTTTAGTTTTGTAAGCAAGTCTTTTTTTTTTTTTTTTTTTTTTTTTTTTTTTTTTTTTTTTTTTTTTTTGGTGTTTTATAGGAATATTATTGGGGTGGGTGTTTATTTTATAGTGGTGTTATAGGGTAGATGCTGAGGTAGGGGCGGATAACAAACCTATAACACTCAACTGCACCTAGCTCTTTAAGATCATCCGTAATTGGCCTTAAAAGACTCGGTCTTGGTCCTACATGGCAAAAGGAGCACGCGTCTAGCTTATTACGGCTCCAATGTAGCGCGAGTCTTCAAGCTTCAAAAATGAAGACTTGGTCATGTGGAAGACCGAGTCTTCAAGTGTGTTGTGTGTATGTGTGTCATGGTGAGGTATATATGTGTTTAAGTGGGGTATATTTTGGTGGTGAACTTGGTTGTCTTATTACACTAAGACTAAAAGGAGTGAGAGTGACCACTCACTCGTGAGGCCCAATCCCGACACACAACCTCACACTCAAACCAAGCAATAAAGGTGACTGGGTCACTTATTGGCGTTTGTGCCAAATGTGGTGTTTTTATTGTTTTTAATTTGGTTTGTGAGTGTGTCACATCCACTCAAAAAAAAAAAAAAAAAAAAAAAAAAAAAAAAAAAGTGGAGATATTGGTGACTATTACGAGTGAAAGATAGAGAGTGAATGGAAGTAATAGTTTCATAATCATGGCAACTAACTTGTGGTTGTTTTTATTATTTTTAATTTAGTTTGTAATTGTGTATGAGGTATTTTGTGGGGTATTTTTGTAATAACGTGGATATTTTATTGAAAAGTGAGGGTAACGGTGAGACTACTACGGGTGAAATGTGAGAGCGAGTGTTTGGTAGTGAGATGAGAGAGAAAATTGAGATTATGCTAATGTGAAAGTTGAGTGGATGCGACCACTACTTTTAGTGTAAATTGATGATGAAGTTGGTTGTAAAAATAAAAACATGAGATAACGCTGATGTGACAATATTAAATAGAGACTTGAAATCTTTAAAGGTACAAAAGATTTCTTTTGTACTCTTAGTTTACAGTACAACACAGTTTTTTATCAGTTTTTGATCCGTATTTTCTGTCAGTTTTAATCTTTTTTCTTATTAAACTTTATATTTTATGTTCCGTATTTTTAGGTTTATAGTCTTTTTATATAAAAAAATTATAAAAATTAAAAAATAAATAAAAAAAATTAAAAAAAATAAAAATGAATGGGGAGTCATTACTGACAATTGTCGTTTTGATTTTTTCCGTTTTTAGCCCAGTCCATTCGCTCTGTCTAGGCCCGTTACCTAAGCCCGCCACCATTGTTTTATGTTTACGACCCCACCGCCTGGATAGTCATATATATCTTCTTTGTTGTTGTCGGTTCACATAGATGATAACGATGAGCTTCTTCTTGAAGCTTCTTCAGAGTTTCAGTTTTTCATACTTGGTATCGATTTTCTGCAGCTTCTCGGTATAAAATTTGGGCGGGATTCATCGGAACCTGTGAATCGTGATTTTTTTTTTTACTCCTTCCGTCTCAATTTAATTGTCCATATTTCCTTTTATGGATGTCTCAAATTAATTGTCCACTTTCCTTATTTAGTAAAAACTAGAGAATCTAGTGGAGGAATATTCCATTTTAGTGGTTGAAAATTAAAGTGGCCCCACTTTTATTAAACTTTGTGTTTTATCTCTCCTGACAAATAAATTGAAACGGAGGGAGTAATTCTTATTGTCTATTAAGGTTTAGTTTGAAGGTTTTACTTTGCTTATGTTGTTTGCAGCTAAGGGTGTTGACAATATTTGCAAAGTTACTTTGGTGATGCCATTTGTATCTAAGTGTTCTCAAAATGGATTTTTCTTCTTGCAAGTGTTTGGGCATAATTGATGTTTGGAAGTTGATATATATCTTGAATACGCAATCCAGATCAGATGGTAATCGCTACTCGAAAAGGTTAACTTTGATTAAAACATTTTTATAAAAAATATTGAAAAGCTCATGTAACTGTGTCATTTCATGCTGCATTATTACCTCATGAAAATATTTCGTTTCCTGTTGCAGTATTTTAATCACTGTGATTAAAATAATCTCTTTCAGTTGGGTCTATGTAGGGCTGATTTTTTGTCCGCTCCAAGTTCAGTTGTTTAACCTGTTTCTTTTTTTTAGTCGTAGATACATGTCGTGTTCTTGTTGTTGGTTCACATAGATGATAGTTGCATTTGTAATACCTTGTAATATACCGTGTCATTAATTAATGTTAAACCCCAGATTAATTCTAATGGAAGATTGATTACCCCCATTTTTACGAGTTGATTTTTTTTATTTTTTTTATTTTTATTTTATATATATATATACACAAACATATCTAACGACACAAACACAAGTCACTCATTTAACGAATATGTGACGTGACACGAATAGCTCACTTGCACACCGACTCTAAATATAAAACACCGAATCGAACCATACGAATCTATTGGGCTCATTGGACTGAAAATCCTAAATAACCAAACAGGCTAGTTTCCTCCTCTTATTCTTTTCTTTCCTTGGGCCGAACAACAACACCACACAAGCCACTCTAATTACTTTTTCTTCTTCTCCTCTTTGGACTGGGCCACGACACCACTTCAAGCCCAAAGTATATATTTTTTTTCTTTTGTCCTCCTTCTGTGAATCGAAATAAACAAACACAAGTATAATATTCAATATTTGTTTGACTCATTACCCCTTTTCTTGTCCTTTCCTTCTTGAAACCGTTCGACACACACACTCTTGTACTACAACTCCTTTCGTTGTTTTTCTTTGCGTGTGATAAGAAGTCAAAACCAAAGGGGCCACCCTACTTGTCACCCTAAAACCAACCTAAGGCAATAAACAATTCCTTAAACCTTACTTTGACACTCTAAACACAATACTCAATGGGTAATATATTTGCCATGCCCTTCTTTTGACGTGACTAGTCACACACACATCTCCTAGTTTTCAGCCGACTCTTTAGCATGCGAAGAACAAACAAGACCGCTTGAGTTTACGTTGAAATTCATGCGACATACAAGAAATAAAATAATGCATGAGCCATGCCTCAACATGGCTATATAAACATTCGACCCTTGCATGCACACTCAAAAACACAACGCAAACATCTATATCACACGAACTCGTCGCGAAATCACTCGTAGCGTTCACGTCCATCATTTTCTATATTAAACCCAAAGGGTTAATAATAATCTAAATATATCACATTATTCTAGGTCGCAAGTTGGGAGCTATTCATTTCACTATTTGATTCACTACCCGTTTACTACACTACTAAGGTGAGTTCGTAGTCCCACATTTTTACTATGTTTTCAAATCCCGTGGGGAGATACATGCTATAAATCTGAACACAAGTATTTTTCTGTATGCTTCCCTGATTGATATTGCTAATTATTATTGCCTAAGTTACCACCCTGCCAAAATGTCCCTCATATCATGAACCATTAATCACTTGCGAGTGAACGCGAATTTTGTGAATAGATCTATTGGAAGTTGACAACCCATTTGTACTAGCCGGATAGATAACTATAGTGTTAGCCGGATTGATAGACAAATGCACTTTATTCGAATTAACAGTCTGGCAAAACTCCTACGACGAGGGCATTATCACCCACATCATTACCATGATGTGGAATATTTATTACAACTATTATTACGCCCACAAGTTAAGGTTTGCGTGTCATGAGGCTTAGGGCAATATTTAT
Organism: Artemisia tridentata subsp. tridentata; assembly: GCA_021014915.2. Taxonomy (NCBI): domain Eukaryota; kingdom Viridiplantae; phylum Streptophyta; class Magnoliopsida; order Asterales; family Asteraceae; genus Artemisia; species Artemisia tridentata. Next base: position 411,402,037 of record CP139506.1, read on the forward strand.
TTATATGTTACACTTCAATATCATTGATTTTCCCCTGCTATTTAACTTGTGTTCAAACTATTACAAATTAAACACTATGGATTCACTCAACCTTTGTGTTGACGTTTTAAGCATGTTTTATCTCAGGTGACTAAGGAATCTCAAGCACGGAGTTGGCATGGGCATTGGAAATCTACCCCCTTTTTATTACAAATAATTATATCATTCTTTTCAAACTCATCATCACTTTTGTGAAAAACTATCCTTTTGGCAACTAATGTGTAATCTCTGAATATTGAGTTTTCATTGAATGATATAAATGCAACTTTTAACGATTATCTATGCTTACGACTGTGATCTAATTGGTAATACCCCGTTTAAGTCTTCTGCTGTTATCTAAAATTTTAACGGGGTGTTACAGATTGGCATCAGAGCCTAGGTTATAGAGAACCAAGTGATTTTCAAAAACATTGGACTATAACCGCGATTTCTATAGGACCATTTTTTAACTCTACCACCCTATGCCCTCCGTGCCAACACTTACGAACTTTTGCATTGAGATTTGCTTGGCAGATTATGCATAATGAATGAATATTAACACTTTATTAACACATGCATTGAGATTTGCTTGGCAGATTATGCATAACGAATTAGTTTTATCACCTACGAATGTTATTATGGCTAATGCATATTTATATTATTAATGACTTACACTTATTATTATTGGGATATTACAGTACCATGTCTCCCCCGATCCCCGTCATCATTCTGTCTGATGTTGAGACCAAAGTAACACCAGTACCATCAGCTACTCCACCCACTACTGTTATCATTTTATCAGACGCTGACACCAATACCACCTTACCCGTTTCACCAGTTATCCCATCTGTTGTTCCATCTGGGAACGCATCTGGAGAGACAGAGCCCTTTGAGGAGGGTGAAGTCGCCTCGACACCGGTTATCTCACCCACTATCCCACTTTCATCTTCTCTCGCCTTTGGTCCTTTGACTCTTGACCAGTACTATGAGTCACAACATTTCCTAGCCGCTGATGATTGTCCTTCGCCACCCCCACCCCGAGCTTTGACCCCTCACCATTCCTCTGGGTCAGAGGCGGATGACGAGTCGTCTGACTCCGACTCTTCCGACTTAGCTTCACCCATACCACCCCCACCTGCACCGGTTCGCCGGCGTAGGGTAGTCAGATTTCTACAGCCTTATGAGCCGCACCATTTGGGCAACTTTATGTGCCTTGCCAGGGAGGCCCACCTAGGAAGTACACTGCCCGGAAACGAGCACGTGCACCTTCAGCCCCATTGGTACCACCACCAGCTGTTATACCACAATCACCATCACCTGTATCAGCATCACCTTCACCACCATCATCACTACCACCATCACCATCACCTCAGCCACACCCTTATATGATTCCATCACCACCACCAGTCAGAGTTGACTCTCTTTTCGACTCAGTTACTAGATCATACCCATTCATACCATCACCTACAGTCTTTTATCACCAGACCACTACAGTCCCGGTGACATCTCCAGTCCCATCACCCACCCACTCGACCGAGCCTAGTGACCCCTTGCCTTTTCGCAAGAGGGCACGTTTTGTAGGCCCTTCATCATCAGATCCGTATGTCGAGGCTGTTGCTGAGGCCGCTGCTCAACCCCGCAGGAGGGTTGATGCACGCCGCTGGTCATTTCTGTTGGCCGTGATCCGTAGCTGGAGGGCACAGGAGGGTGCCCCGAGTGCTGCGGAATTGGGAGAGAGTTCATCTACCGCTGCTGCTAGAGTTCTTCCGGTCACGGGAGAGCCCATTCATCACACTATTCCACTGTTAGCTGACCGCCTTGATGCTCTACTCAGTTTCATCGGGGATGTTTCACTCGAGCGCATCGAGTGTATTGAGGAGGAGGTGGAGAACCTCGTAGTGGGGAGAGTAGCCATGGAGGAGGTTTTCGATATGATGGGTACTAGCCTCCAGGAGGCGCAGGAGATTATTGCTGATCTTAGGGATAGGGTAGAGGCGATGGAGCAGGAGGTCCAGGACCAGCGGGACCACATCACAGGCATGGGAGAGAGGCAGGAGAGCATGAGACAGGAGGCCCAGGATCAGGGGGACATATCCAGGATTATGCAGGACCTTATTGAGACTCAGGATGGGGAGCTCCACATGACCAGGAGGAGCATTCAGAGATTGGAGGCTGGGGAGAGACAGAGGGATGCTAGGATTGAGGAGTTGACAGAGACAGTTCGAGCACTACAGCGCCGCCTGGGTGGGGCATCGGGTAGATCTTAGATTTTACTGTATCAGTTGTGGCTAGACATCTAGCGTACCGTTTGTGATGTAATAAAGAAACTTGTATTTGATTGTTTTGTAAGCAAATGAATCAAGATTATGAAAACAAATATTGTATGTTATGATTTCCGGAACTTGATGTAAAATTTATGATTACCTTGTTGTTTCATTCTATTTGTATGTGTTGTGGATGGTGCTCGAATATGTTGTATTTATGATTTGATTATGATATTTATTGATGTAGTGCAGGGACGATCACTTCATGTGTTTACATGATGGCGACATATTTATCATGATTTCTTTTCCTCAGCATCGATGTGTTACATTATGATAGTTTTGTTATGAAGTATATACAATTACCTTGTTAATTGACCATAATCCAACACCAACTCAATCACGAAATAAATAACTAAATTCTAAATATGTGTTCTTATGTCATTGTTAGAACATGGCTACCCGCAGCAGAACAACAGATGCAGTCGCCGGAACGATCATGACCCCAGAAGAGATCCGCCGGTTGATCACTGAGAGCGTAACCGCTGCATTAGTGGCTCAAGCTGCAGCCACGACCCCCACTGGCAGTGCCACAAGGCCCACTGTCGAAAGCGAGACAGTTGTGACTCGCAAATGCACCTACAAAGAGTTCATGAGTTGTAAACCACCAACTTTCAAAGGTACCGAAGGAGTAACGGAGTTAGCTCGATGGTTTGAGCGCTCAGAAACTGTTTTCACCAGGAGTGGTTGTGTAGAAGACAGCAAGGTCACCTTTGCTACTGGCACACTAGCAGATGACGCTCTATCATGGTGGAACGGCACTGCTCATAAAATGGGTACTGAAAGAGCTTACCAACTCCTTTGGGCCGAGTTTAAACAGAAAATGTTGAAGAAGTATTGCCCGCGCACAGAAATCTGAAAACTGGAGGATGAATTTGATCGCTTAGTGGTGAAGGGCTATGACCTCAGAACCTATGACAGAAGGTTCCAAGAACTCTCTCTGCTATGCCCAACCAAGGTGCTAGATTTCGAGAAAACATTGGAAAGGTATGTTGAAGGGTTGCCCAAAAGCATAGAAGGAATTGTCACTGTATCCAAACCACAGACACTGGAAGAAGCCATGGAGACCGCTCAGAAATTATTGGAGAGGGAAATCAAGCGTAATCAGGCTCAGGGAAGCAACGATCACAAAAGAAAGTTTGATGATCGTAGAAGCAATCACAGCAACAACAACTCTCACCACAACCACAGCCACAACCGCAACAACAATCAAGGCTATCAGCAAAACCAAAACCACCATCACAACCAACAGAACCGTCGGCAGGAAACAGCCAAGGCTTACCTTGCCACACCTACTGGAAATGGGGGTTATGCTGGACCCGCTCCCATGTGCAACCGATGTAAGTTGCACCACCCTGGACCCTGTTTTGTTAGATGTGGAAAGTGCCAGAAAACCGGTCACAAGAACCAAGATTGCAAGGCCACAGGAGCCAATTTACAACCATTGGCCGTAGTATGCCATGGATGTGGTAAGAAGGGACACTACAAGAACCAGTGTCCAAATCAGATTGCCAACCCCATCAACAATGCTCGAGGGAGAGCATATGTGCTAGGAGATGGAAATGTCAAGCAAGATCCCGACGTGGTGATGGGTACATTTTCCCTTAATAATCATCTTGCTAAAGTTTTATTTGATTCTGGAGCCGACAAAAGTTTTGTGTCTACTTCATTTGCACCCCTACTTAACATTACCCCGACTAAATTAGACACCACCTACGAAATTGAACTAGCCGACGGTAAGCTAGTAGAAACCAACACCATGATCCAAGTTTGCACCTTGCTCCTGCTAAATCAACCATTTGACATAGACCTCATGCCCATTCAACTTGGTAGTTTTGACGTAGTCATCGGCATGGATTGGTTGTCCAAGAACCATGCTAAAATTTTATGCGACGAGAAGGTTGTTCACATTCCACGTGAAGGAGAAACTTTAGTTGTCCGTGGCGAACGGAGTAAGACCCGACTAAGTATCATATCGTGCTTCAAAACGATGAAGTATATCGACCGGGGATGTCTCGCATTTTTGGCTCAAGTAACCGAGAAAAAATCGGAGGAGAAGCGACTAGAAGATGTACCGATAGTTAAAGATTTTCCCGAAGTATTTCCCGAAGACTTGCCTGGCCTTCCGCCAACTCGACAAGTAGAATTTCAGATCGAACTAGTGCCAGGAGCAGCACCAGTGGCACGAGCACCCTATAGGTTGGCACCATCCGAGATGAAAGAATTGTCTGAGCAATTGCAAGAATTGTCAGATAAAGGATTCATACGCCCGAGTTCTTCGCCATGGGGAGCTCCGGTACTATTTGTTAAGAAGAAGGATGGATCCTTCCGGATGTGCATCGATTATCATGAGTTAAACAAGCTCACCGTGAAGAACCGATACCCACTACCTAGAATCGATGACTTGTTTGATCAACTGCAAGGGTCGAGTATATACTCGAAGATTGATTTAAGGTCAGGGTACCATCAGCTTAGAGTTAAGGAGGGAGATATACCGAAGACAGCTTTTCGTACGCGATACGGGCACTACGAGTTCCAAGTGATGCCATTTGGCCTAACAAACGCACCAGCTGTGTTTATGGACCTAATGAACCGAGTGTGCAAGCCATACTTGGAAAAGTTTGTGATCGTGTTTATTGATGATATCCTCATCTACTCACGCAACAAAGAAGAGCACGCTGAACACTTGAAGGCCATTCTAGAACTGCTCAAGAAGGAGGAGTTGCACGCTAAATTCTCCAAGTGTGATTTCTGGATCGAAAAAGTACAGTTCCTAGGGCATGTGATTGATAGCAAAGGCATCCACGTGGATCCCGCAAAGATCGTAGCAGTGAAAGATTGGGCGTCTCCTACGAACCCCACAGAGATACGGCAATTCTTAGGACTTGCCGGGTACTATCGGAGATTTATCAAGGGCTTCTCAAAAATCGCTAAATCTTTGACAGAGTTAACCCAAAAGAAGAAGAAGTTTGAATGGGGAGAAAAGCAAGAGTCGTCCTTTCAACTCTTGAAGCAGAAACTCTGTGAAGCTCCAATATTAGCACTACCTGAAGGGAACGAAGACTTTGTGGTTTATTGCGACGCATCCATTCAAGGACTGGGCACCGTATTAATGCAAAGAAACAAAGTTATTGCATATGCCTCCCGACAACTCAAAACCCTCGAGAAGAACTACGCCACTCATGATCTTGAATTAGGAGCAGTAGTATTCGCTCTTAAGATGTGGAGACACTATTTGTATGGCACCAAGTGCACGGTGTTTACAGATCACAAAAGTCTCCAACATATTCTAGATCAGAAAGAGCTAAATATGAGACAACGCCGATGGTTGGAGTTACTCAGTGATTATGATTGTGAGATTCGCTATCATCCTGGAAAGGAAAATGTTGTGGCCGATGCCTTGAGTCGAAAGGAGCGAATCAAACTTCTTAGTGTCAGATCTCTGGGAATGACAATTAAGTCACCACTTCCAGCAAAGATTTTAGAAGCTCAGGCCAAAGCCCTGAAGGAAGAAAATAGACCAAATGAGAAAATCTATGGAATGCCGAAAAACGAGAACGGTTTTGTGAGAAAACAAGACGGGATGCTGTGTTTCAATGACAGAAAATGGATTCCCCTTTACGGAGGAATACGTGATCTTATCATGCACGAATCCCACAAGTCAAAGTATTCCATTCATCCGGGGTCTGATAAGATGTATCAGGATCTCAAGAAGTTGTATTGGTGGCCAAACATGAAGGCTGACATCGCTGTGTATGTCGGAAAATGTTTGACATGTGCTAGAGTAAAAGCAGAACACCAAAGGCCGTCCGGAATGTTGACACAGCCAGAAATTCCAACATGGAAATGGGAAAGGATCACAATGGACTTTATCACAAAGCTACCTAAGACATCGGGTGGACTTGACACTATATGGGTCATCGTTGATCGCCTCACTAAATTCGCACACTTCTTGGCAATAAAAGAAACCGACGACATGAGTACACTTGCACAATTATATTTAAAGGAAATAGTCTCACGGCATGGAGTGCCGGTTTCCATCATCTCAGATCGAGATAGCCGTTTTACGTTAAACTTCTGGCGGTCATTGCAGAAAGCTTTGAATACTCAGTTAGATATGAGTACCGCCTACCACCCGCAGACTGATGGTCAGAGTGAGAGAACTATCCAAACCTTGGAAGACATGCTGCGAGCGTGTGTGATCGATTTTGGAAAAGGTTGGGATAAACACTTACCGTTAGCAGAATTTTCATACAACAATAGTTATCACGCTAGCATTAAAGCTGCTCCATTCGAAGCACTTTATGGTAGGAAATGTCCATCACCTATCTGTTGGACCGAAGTTGGGGATGCACAAATCACGGGACCCAAACTCATTCACGAAACCACCAAAAAGATTGTCCAAATCAAACAACGCTTACAAGCCGCCCGAGATCGACAGAAAAGTTATGCCGATGTGAGAAGGAAACCTATGGAATTTCAAGTTGGGGACCGAGTCATGTTGAAAGTATCTCCTTGGAAAGGGATGATTAGATTTGGGAAGCGTGGGAAGTTAAATCCTCGATACGTTGGACCATTCAAAATCCTAGAAAGGGTTGGTCCTGTGGCATACAAGCTTGAACTTCCTGAAGAGCTTAGTAGAGTACATAGTACCTTCCATGTATCAAATCTGAAAAAGTGTTTATCTGACGAAACCTTGGTTGTACCATTGAAAGAAATTCGACTCGACGATAAGCTAAACTTTGTCGAAGAACCAATGGAGATTTTGGATAGGGATGTCAAACAATTAAAGCAAAGCCGTATCCCAATAGTCAAAGTTAGATGGAACTCTAAGAGAGGACCAGAATACACATGGGAACGCGAAGACCAAATTCGTGCTAAATACCCTCATCTATTCGATAAGACAACCCCGACCACTACCACATCTTAGGATTCAGGACGAATCCAGTCTAACGGGTGGGTACTCTAATACCTTGTAATATACCGTGTCATTAATTAATGTTAAACCCCAAATTAATTCTAATGGAAGATTGATTACCCCCATTTTTACGAGTTGATTTATTTATTTTTTATATATACACAAACATATCTAACGACACAAACACAAGTCACTCATTTAACGAATATGTGACGTGACACGAATAGCTCACTTGCGCACCGACTCTAAATATAAAACACCGAATCGAACCATACGAATCTATAGGGCTCATTGGACTGAAAATCCTAAATAACCAAACCGGCTAGTTTCCTTCTCTTATTCTTTTCTTTCCTTGGGCCGAACAACAACACCACACAAGCCACTCTAATTACTTTTTCTTCTTCTCCTCTTTGGACTGGGCCACGACACCACTTCAAGCCCAAAGTATATATTTTTTTCTTTTGTCCTCCTTTTGTGAATCGAAATAAACAAACACAAGTATAATATTCAATATTTGTTTGACTCATTACCCCTTTTCTTGTCCTTTCCTTCTTGAAACCGTTCGACACACACACTCTTGTACTACAACTCCTTTCGTTGTTTTTATTTGCGTGTGATAAGAAGTCAAAACCAAAGGGGCCACCCTACTTGTCACCCTAAAACCGACCTAAGGCAATAAACAATTCCTTAAACCTTACTTTGACACTCTAAACATAATACTCAATGGGTAATAGGTTTGCCATGCCCTTCTTTTGACGTGACCAGTCACACACACTTCTCCTAGTTTTCAGCCGACTCTTTAGCATGCCAAGAACAAACAAGACCTCTTGAGTTTACGTTGAAATTCATGCGACATACAAGAAATAAACTAATGCATGAGTCATGCCTCAACATGGCTATATAAACATTTGACCCTTGCATGCACACTCAAAAACACAACGCAAACACAAACCACCACACATCACTTGTCTTCTCTCTTGAGTCTACTGTCGAGCAAAGGAGAAAAGAAGAAGGATACTTGGGTCACATTACAAGCTTAAAGTCATTTTGGGTATAGTTATTCGAGTGGGTTCGTTTTGTTCGAAAGAGTATAAGCTAGATCGTGTTCCTCGTTCGTACCTTCACTCTCGTATCTCTTCACCACCTTTGGGTGTTGTAAGTATCCTCGACTTCGTTTCATTCCTTTTCATTACTTGTCTTTTATTTTGTATGTGTAACAAATCAAATATAACGAAGGAAACTAAAAACTTAAACATATTGCGACTCACTTAAAGCTCTTAAGATAGACTCGATATCTCTCATTTCGTACGTACCATGTATATGTATTTTTACATACCTCGATTCCTTGTTCAAGGGTGAAACGAGATAGCGAAACATGCAAGCCTAATGATGTTAAACACTACCCCAAATTGACACCAATCCTAAGCATACTCGAACAGTTCTTATAAACTCTAAAACTAAATTTTTGGGCTTAATGGGTTAACGAGCCGAGCAAGAATTCAAAATGAGATTTTCGAAACAAAAACAGAAACAAAGTCGTGAACCTTGTGAATAAAAACTGATTTTTGTAAAATATTTATTTGATAAGGATGACAACTTTTAAAAGGATAAAAGTTAACTTTTTCAAAAACTAAAGTTTGGACTAAATTTGCAAAATATTTCGTTATGAGGTCGAAAGTGTAAAAACTGTCAACCTTATGGATCGGAACTGAAAAGTTGATTTTTAATAAAAATATAGGGTAGAAACTGTAAATAGCCGAAAGTTAAGGGTAAAAGTATAAAAAGGGTAATTTTGGACTTGAAGTGTAGTTATTTTAATAAAGGGGTTTAAAGTGTAACTTTGTAAAGAAAAAGGGGGAAACATGTATAATTGTGTATTAGTTTAAAAGTAATATATACATGCGTTTTAAGATTTATCAATGTTACTAGTTACATGTTTTCACACAATTTATTAACGTATCACGATTATTATGAACGTAACTATTTTAACTTCACTTCAACTTCTTAAAAATATTTAAATTAAATATTTTAACTTATTATTCGTATGTTAAACAAATATAACGTGATTATGGAATCTCAAACTATAAATCCACTACCTCAATAGATTTTAAACATCTATATCACACGAACTCGTCGCGACATCACTCGTAGCGTTCACGTCCATCATTTTCCATATTAAACCCAAAGGGTTAATAATAATCTAAATATATCACATTATTCTAGGTCGCAAGTTGGGAGCTATTCATTTCACTATTTCATTCACTACCCGTTTACTACACTACTAAGGTGAGTTTGTAGTCCCACATTTTTACTATGTTTTCAAATCCCGTGGGGAGATACATGCTATAAATCTGAACACAAGTATTTTTCTGTATGCTTCCCTGATTGATATTGCTAAGTATTATTGCCTAGGTTACCACCCTGCCAAAAAGTCCCTCATATCATGAACCATTAATCACTTGCGAGTGAACGCAAATTTTGTGAATAGATCTATTGGAAGTTGACAACCCATTTGTACTAGCCGGATAGATAACTATAGTGTTAGCTGGATTGATAGACAAATGCACTTTATTCGAATTAAGAGTCTGGCAAAACTCCTATGACGAGGGCATTAATTATCACCCACATCATTACCATGATGTGGAATATTTATTACAACTATTATTACCCCCACAAGTTAAGGTTTGCGTGTCATGAGGCTTAGGGCAATATTTATTTATATGTTACACTTCAATATCATTGATTTTCCCCTACTATTTATCTTGTGTTCAAACTATTACAAATTAAACACTATGGATTCACTCAACCTTTGTGTTGACGTTTTAAGCATGTTTTATCTCAGGTAACTAAGGAATCTCAAGCACGGAGTTGGCATGGGCATTGGAAATCTACCCCCTTTTTATTACAAATAATTATATCATTCTTTTCAAACTCATCATCACTTTTGTGAAAAACTATCCTTTTGGCAACTAATGTGTAATCTCTGAATATTGAGTTTTCATTGAATGATATAAATGCAACTTTTAACGATTATCTATGCTTACGACTGTGATCTAATTGGTAATACCCCGTTTAAGTCTTCCGATGTTATCTAAATTTTTGACGGGGTGTTACAGTTGCATTGTGCAGTAGTGTTGGAAGTTTGCAGCTGTAAGCAGCTATGTATCTTGGGCGAGTAATTTTTGTTAGTATCCTTTATTTACTGGTAGAAATAGCGGAGGCCGTGATGATGAAATATAAATGTCTGTAGAATTGATGTTTGAAAGCTGATAAGTATCTTGGCTAGGCAATCCGGATGGTAATTGCTGCTTGAAAAGGTGGCATTTGCAACTGTGATTGCAGCCATGTCTTATTAGCCCATGATGAGTCTGATTACAACATATCTGAGCCTCTTTCAAAAATATCGATATGATTTTTCTTGGTGTTTGGAAATGTGGTCGTTTTACCTACTAATCTCGGATTAAAATAATCTGTATTGTTGTGGGCTAAGTTTTCCTGGGAGTGCGCTTATATTGGCGTGATTTTTAGTCCACTTGGCTAACGTGTTCCTTTTTTAGTCTAAGCAGCTATGTATCTTGCTATGTATCTTGGCTGGCTAACTTTTGCTAGTATCCTTTATTTACTGGTAGAAATAACAGAGGCTGTGACGATGAAATGTAAACGTTTACAGATTCGTTGTTTGGAATCTGACATGTATCTTGGCTAGGCATTCCGGATGGTAATTACTACTTGAAAAGGTGGCATTTGCAACTGTGATTGCAGTCATGGCTTATTAGCCCATGATGAATCTGATTACAACATATCTGAGCCTCTTTTAAAAATATGGGTACCATTTTTGTCGTCGTTACATTTACATATCGCGGATTATCCCTTTATATATAATAGCGCAGGAGAAAAAAATCCAAAAATGTTAAGCCCGTAAATATTATTAACCTTAAAAGTCAAAGCATACATGTTGTCATGTTACTTCATTTAGAAGACTGTTCGGAGACGATGAAGGTCCAACATGTATGTTTTCTTCTGGTCTCAATGACGCCTCAAGTCAGGCACCTACGTAACTTTGTGGACTAGGTAAACTGGTAAAGTTAGATGATAACGTACTTTATCTTACACTATCTATTAGCCACACAATTGATTAATATTCGTTTCTTATTTCTTTTGTTCGAGCTTCTTTTTGTTCCAGATTACAATGTTACAGTAGCAAAAGTTTTGCTTCCTGGAAGTGATATGTCCTTACACATAAGGTATAACAGTATAATTTATCTTACAATTTTTTCTGTTGTATGTGTTTAATAATTTGTGGCCTTTGATTATCAGCGCTACTGAAATGGAAGCAAGTGGGAGGAGCAACATGAGGTTTTCAATGAATATCTACACTCTTAAAGTTTACAAATCATTATGGTAAGCTACGCGTTAAAAAATGTGTGGTCAAAATTAAAAAAACAAAACGATAGAAACTGAAACAAGATATTAAATGTCTGTTGGTTTTGGATAAAAGTAGCGGAGTTGGCGGCAGCGGTGTAGCAGGGATTCCGGTGGGGTCAATGTTAATTGTTTCTTATGTCAAGGTTCAATCTTTTGTGATATAAACGCTATTGGTTTTGTACTTTTATTTTTTTTAACTGATGTAATCCATAATTTTTGTTGTCAAAAAGTAGCACAGTTTCTGATGTTAGTGTTATATGTATGTGTTATTCAGGAATTCGGTGTGGTATGTAAGTAGCCAATATATTTGTATTCCAGATAACTTTATGTTCATTTTTCGGGTTGTATTTCTTTTAATAATAGTGTCATTATTTATTGTTTCCATGTTCTTCATGAGTATACAGTTGGTAGTAAATGTCCATCTAATTTCTGTTGAAATTAATCGGTTATTTGACTGAATTCTATATATTTTATGTTAATGCAGGATGCATACACATTGTGTCAATAGAAGGTTTGCAATGTCGGATAAAGTTTTGGTAGAATCTCAAAAAATGTTGAGAGTACTTGATATATGTGAAGAGAAAAATAAGGTATGTATAGATACGTTTGTAGTTTTTGTAGGTTGAGGAATAGATGGCCGCCATGAATCTGTAATGTCTTTTATCTAAGGGAAATTGTTCATGGTTTGAGAACCATCGATGTAGCAGGTTAAAAACAAATTCTACAAACAGTTAACTTATACTTATAATAACTAAACAGGATGATATGAGATATGAAAATTTACGGATGCAACTATTTGAAAGGTGAATTAGATTGCACTTCTATACTTTGGTATACGATACCGGATTGCTTAATCAGGTATTGTTTTTTATTATGTTTTGGTTTTCATTATTTCAGGTGTGGCTTTTTCTATTATCGTTTTTGATTACCGCTGCATTTAGCTGAGAGGAAATTATAGCGGGAACAGTCGTAAATAACTGGCTGGAAAAATCTACGGTGGTAATGACGTGAACTGGTGTTTTGGATTTTGATACTGAATTTTGGATCTCAGATTTTGTTTTGTGATTTACTGAGGTTTATTTTTCCTACTTTTCCAGCTACGAATCTTTTGTTACTGTTATATGTTCATATATATGTTTCTTTAGGTTGAGATGGTTTAAGTAATTTTTAATCTTGATTGGTTCAATACTTAGTGTTTCATGTAAGTATTTTATCATTTTTTTGCTTTCAGTTATCGTTCCGAGGAGCGATGGGGTTTAGTTTGTGAAGATATCGACCAGGTGTTTGATAAAAGTCTTGAGTAAATAAGAATTGTCGTAAGTTTGTTTTCGTCAACTTTAAACCTGTTTTAACTTTCGGATTTTCTATAATTATGTTTAAACTTGCTTTTCCGATGTCAATGTATTTGGTTATGAAATGTGCCCGTTTTTGAAGCGAACATTGAGACCGTTGAGGTATGGGCAAAGGCATTGGAGAAAGCTGTTCCGGCTGTTGTGCTGTTTCATACGATTCGAAGAATGGGGGTTTGGTTGGTTCAAGGATGGAGTCCTACATATTTTTGCTGCATATTGTTGGATAAAAAGGTATGCACAAAATTTGTCTTCTAACAACTAGAGTAGTATTACATAGTTACAGATTTGGCTACTCTCAAATAATGAATGACATCTTCCGCTATACAGGCCAACGCAGAGTTAAAAGACAAAGAACGTTTTGATGGTGCCTTAGAAGTAAACTCATTGTACAAAATTCAGGGGTTTGGATTTGAGAGAACCGACAAATGGCAAAAAATGTTGAATAACGATATAACGTTGTCCTTCGGCAAATACACAGAAATACACCCTTTGTCGGACGATGATTTTCCGCAACATTACTTTGATTTTGCTGCATACAATGAACTACCCTCGAGAGTTGAAAACAAAGAGTCGATGCTAACAGGTTTTTTTCATTAACAATTACCTTTTTTCTTAGTCTGTCATACTTTCTAATCTGCTTCACGCGTTTGCAGATTATATAGGATACATCCACAGGGTAGAAGAGGTGAAAAGATGCGGCGGTGCAACCGGTAATAAAATCAGGCTCAGAAATATTGAGATTCGGAACGTAAAGTACGTATACTTCTACAACAACTGATTAAAAGAACCACATAATGTGTAAACATAACACATATTTCCTTTGCAGCAATAATATAGTTACCTTCACATTGTGGAACGACACGGCTGAGAAGTTTGAAGAGGATGATTATATGAAAATGCAAAAGCCTGTAATTATAGCAGTTAGCTCCTGTTATGTTAAAAGATATGCAAGTACTTACACAAAATTTGATACAATACTAATCGATTCCTTATTTCCGCTATTTGAACAAACTTTTGTATCACACAAGTCAAATACAACTCTCTGAAACTCCTGCCATGTGCTACTACTTGAACCCATCGGTTCCTAAAACTGAAGAACTGCTTGCTGTGTACAACTAAATACTCACATAACACCCCAATATTTAGCGATAGTCTGGCCCAAACTGTTAGCCCTTTTTACATTTTTTTTAATACTACCATTTATCTCACACACACTTCTAGAACTCTCTCCATCCTTCACCTTCTTCTATACCACCGCCTAAAAACAAACACACACACTACCAATATGATCTTATACTCGAAGCTTTTGCTATGTGCTTCTGTGTTTGAGACAAACGGTGAATCACTTTTTACACATCTCTGTTAATACACCATACGGTTAGTTAATTGCATATGTAATCCATTACCTTTTTATCATAGATCCGTTTTCTTATCTTTCATCTATGGTTTTGTTGAAAAGAGGTACCAAATTTGACATTAAGGTTTTAAAATTTTATGTTTTTATTTTTATTTTATTTTATTTATTTATTTATTTTTTTATTTTTTGTGTTTTTATATATTTGAATGCTTCTTCTTAATCTCAGGATTTTATTGAAGTTATAAGAGATTTACATTGTCAGTGACAGTGATGTCGGCTATGGCAGTCTCTCATGAGTGTGATTGATGATTATTTGCATATGTGAGTTTCATGTTTAAAATGACACATATTCATGTTGTTTTGTTATATTTATTGTTATGTTTAATGCCTTAACAATAATTAAGATTTGGACATAAATTTTTGCAATGCAGCATTGAAATTAATACTCGAGTTTCGTGTCTTTCGCTTACAGTTGCGATGCCAGTTTCTGATACTCGCTACAGTTCTGACTCTCTGCCCCTGCATTCACCAGCCACTTACGAATGTGAGTATAATTTTTCTTCTCAACAACTGCATACAGCGGCTTTGTTTTGTTACATGTGTTTATCTTTTGGCATTATCTTGACAGGTAGTTTTCGTGTTCGTGTACCCGGTTCTTCTACCTATACTACGCATCCTCTACAGCCTCTCCTCGGAACAGGCCTTAGCAACACATCGGGTATTGGTGTTGCGCCATTTGCACATCCACCCCCGACTACAACTGCTCCTCAGTGTACTTATAATGTCTTATTATTATGTGTTTTTATAGCCCCGTCTTTCGTGTTCATGGCTATGTTTAGATTGCTCAACTGTTTATGTTACTGCTTATCCTTTTTACAACTAGGCGTAACACAACTCGCAGAAGACAAGGCCGCCCGATCGCAAGTTCACCTGCCGCCATGCAAAACCGTAGGGGTACGGTTGATACTGTTCTTTGGCTGCCTCCGGGTTTCTTAATGATCATCTGTTGCGGTCTACTTAGCCTTTAACTTTTTTTTTTTTTTCCTTTTGCAGGACCACCGGATACGTACGCGTCTTTAGGGCCATGTAACAGAGTTTGTCACCATTGCAAGGCACTTTTTTGGTTTGAAGAAAGGCTCAAACGTGGAAGTGTTCGCTCTCCGGAGTACCATAAGTGTTGTATGGGTGGTAAGGTGCTTTTGCGTCCACAGCCTGAATATCCTCCTTACATGTGACAGTTGTTCACGGATCGGCACTTTATGAACAATGTCAGAGCTTACAACTCAATGTTTGCTATGACTTCTTTAGGGGCTCAGATAGATGAATCAGTGAACAGAGGTCGTGGCCCATACGTGTTTAAAATATCAGGACAGATTTACCATCGGATAGGTTGCCTTTGCCCGTCTGAAGGCAGTGACCCACGCTTCTTACAGTTGTATATCTTTGACACCGAAAATGAAGTACAGAATCGGCTAAGCCATTTTGATGCTGGAGGTGCAACTTTACGGGCAGAGATTGTAGAGGGTTTGATTCACTTGCTGGATGACCACAATGAATTGGTTCGCATATTTAGGACAGCGAGGGACTTGCTAACAGCTGCCAATGTTCCTGAGTTCAAGATCAGGCTTTTTGCGGTAACGGGTTCACGCCAGTATGAGCTGCCTTCTGGGGATTCGATAGGGGCTATTGTTTACGAAGGAGGTCCTGATACAGGAACCGAATACGATGTCATTATTCAGAAGCGTGCTGGTGACCCATAAAGAGTTAGCAAATTACATCCGTGCTACATGTCGTTTCAATTTCCGTTGCTGTTTATTTTTGGAAAACACGGGTTCCACTTTGGTTTGCGATTGTGGAACACCAGTAGCCAAACGTTGGAGGAGGATAAAAAGATGTCTATGAAGATGTACTACGCGTATCAATTGCATGATCGTTTTCAGGAATATAGTCTATTAACAAGAGCCGGGAGGCTGTTTCAACAATATGTTGTCACAGCTTATTGCAGTGTCGAGCAATATCGGTTAGATTTCATTCGTGAACACCAAAACGATATCAGAAATGATTATCTTTCTAGGGTATACGATGCGATAGCGCGCGGTGATCGGAACGGGTCCGATGTAGGAATGAGAACAATTCTTCCGGCATCATTCACTGGTGGACCGCGCTATATGTATAGCCATTATCTGGACGCGCTCGCGATTTTTCGGGTTCATGGAAACCCTTCTTTTTTCATTACATTCACGTGCAATGTTAGATGGCCAGAAATTATAAAATTTATGGAACAGTTTCCGGACATTACTGTTGCCGACAGACCGGACGTCGTTGACCGTGTTTTTGAGCAGAAAATCCATCATCTGATTACATATCTACATGATGGAAGACCTTTTGGACCAGTTGCAGCCGGTAAGTTTGAGTCTCTATCCACATATACCTATACATATATCTTTTATTTTACACTTCACTGATTTCTTTACTTAATTTTGTAGTTTTGTACACTGTTGAGTTTCAAAAACGCGGGCTACCACATTGTCATTTGTTGCTGTGGATAGAAGAGTCTTCAAGGATCCGTACAAATGCAGACATTGATCGATATATATCTGCTGAGTTACCTGTTAGGGACACTGATCCGGAAGGTTATCGTATTGTTAGTGACCTCATGATGCACGGACCTTGCGGTGTGGTTAACAGATCGGCTGCGTGCATGAAAGGCACTAATACATGCACGAAAGGGTTTCCTAAACTGTATTGTAATGCCACATCCATTGACAAAAAGGGGTACGTACATTATCGTCGCCGGCTTGGGGGTGATGTCACGACGAGGCAGAATGTTGAGCTGGATAGTGGGTACGTTGTACCATATAACATGTTGCTTCTGAGAAGATTCTACGCGCACATCAACGTCGAGTATTGTGAATGGACGATGCTGATTAAGGACTTATTCAAGTATATTTCTAAAGGGACCGATTGGATCGTCACACAGATAACAAGATCTGTTGGGGACACGGCTTCAACTAGCCGAGCGCCTGCAATCAGAGTCGATGAGATAAAAAATTATCTAGATGCAAGATATATAGGCCCGCACGAGACCTGTTGGCGGATATTCGGATTCGATATTCACTACAGAGATTCAGCCGTGCATATATTGGTTGTTCATCTTGAAAACATGCAGCGTGTTACTTTCAGAACAAAGGAAAGTTTAGAATCCGTTGTTGAAAATCTAAGTAACAAGAAAACCACTCTCACGCAAAGGTTAGATTTTAACGCTCGCTCAACACTAGGCCATCACCTAACATATTTAGATTTTCCTTCCGAGCGCTACAAGTTTGTGGTTGCATCCATGCCGGGAGGTTGGTGCCGTTTGAAGGCTACCAGTTTTCGGTTATGGTGATGGTGGGGGTCGTTTGGTTTGGTTCTTTATTAGTGTTTTCATAAAGGCATACCTTCATTTTGGTTGGATTTGATTATGATATAGTGTTTAGGGTTTTGATTGGAAACTTATTATCACAGCTTATTGGCTTATTTGATTTTGCTTATGGCTTAGAGTGGTTTTGTTGTTTTGTTAGGGGGTATTTGGATGAATTTATTTAGCTTATGGGCTTATTTGATTTTGATTACGGTTTTGGATGATTTTTGTTGCTTATTTGATTTTGGTTATTGCTTATTCATGATATTGATTCTTATAGAGTATTGTTCATGTGTGGATGGCTTCGCAGGTACGTCGGCTTCGACAGGGTACGAACTTTGCTCCCTTATTTTTTGTGCTTATGCTTAAGCTGTGTAAAAATAAACTGGCCACTTCAGATGTGGGCAAGGCAGCATACTGCGTTTGTAGCCATTGTCTATAATGGTGTTAAAAGGCGACACGAGCGCATTTCATTTTTGAACTTGGACTTCAGCTGTCAGTTGTTGTTGTTGACTGTTACATGTGTGATTTTGTACAATAGCATGACAATAAGTTGTGATGCGGTTAAACGTGTGTGGTTAAAATTGTGATTGCCCGTGTGTTGGTGAGGCAACATGCTAATGTTGCAGCCACAGTGGGTGTATCCTCTTTTTCAAGGATACGATGCATTGTCTTGCTTCTTGGACCCATGTACCCTTTTTCTTTTTACGGTCGATGATGATAAATTCCACCTGTCTGAGCCTTATTTGATACTGTTATGCATAATGTGGAAGGATGGCAGATTGCGAGAAACACTCGGTCATAATACCAACTGCCATGAACAGATATTTGCAAATGATCCGGCCGATGGTTAGTCTGAATTGTTTTTTTCGTTTTTGTACTTTATTACTTTATGCCGTAACTCTTTATGTCTTCTGGTATATATTGGTGGTATATAGTATTGTGCTTATGCCTTATTCCTTTGTCCTTGTAGGTTATAGACATGTTCCAAAGGCCTTGGAATTTGGTGCAGCCATTTTTAGGGATGGTACCAAACGTCGTTCTGCAACTAAGATGGAAGTACCAACGAGCCTCGGTGTTGCAAAAGAAACTTATGTTTCTTAAACTTTATTTTTTTATTATTAGTATTTTTTTTTCTATTTTTTTATTATGTTTTGTTTCTCTTTTGGGTTATGTGAACAGGTGTGAGTGGATGTGTTCATTGTGATCGAATTGTTCTAATGTTTCTTGCCTAACGAGTGTTCCCAAAATCAATTACATATGATTGTTTGATGTTAACGTTCAAGGTAAAGAGAATTTAGAACCCGCGTCATTGTGTTCATTTCCAAAATATGGTTTTGTGAGCTATTTTGGGGTTGTTGTGTGCAGGCGTCTGTTGCCCGTGCAGTTTAGGCGACGGCACATTCAAATGGACGTACTAATGCAACAAGTTGTCATTCTCATTTCACAAAATCGGGCGTCAACAAGTGACAGTGGTACGCATGTGGAATATAACTTTTTTTTCCTAAAACTTTTAGATGTTTAATATTATGACCGAATATTAATGAACGCGCTAAAGTTATTGACACAGTGTCACCCGAACTTACTTTTGCGTTTTTCCTAAACAATTTTCATTTGGACTTGACTGTCTATGCAATGTTACATCTGAGTGAGAATGGAGGTTTTTTCTAGCATAAATTCTTCTAACTATATTTCGCATTTTTATAGTGACTTTTTGTCTGAGATTGAGTTATTTAGTTATTTTCAATCTTTGACTGCAGATTTATTGTTGAACCTGCAATTACATGCGAGAAATCAAGTGATCGCTTGTTTGAAGGACGACGCTTCATATGTCGGTTTGCCAGCGGGCTATTGAATGTTAGCCTGTAAGTAGCCAAGCCCAGCCCAATCTGATTGGGTTTGTTTTTTTTTTTTTCATAGATAAGTATACACACTTTCGTCTCTAGAATCTACACTCATCACCGCCTCTTTCTCATTCTTATCAAAAAACCACATTTCATAGTTACCTTCTTTGTAGCTCTCTTCTGTAGGTGCCGACCTTTCGTTCTTTGGAACTGCTTTGTTGTTTTCTGTTTTTGGGTCTCTGTAGACATTGCGTCGTTCTTGGTACAACGGTGTGGTATCACTGTTAATAGAAGGATTGTTGGTGTTTACGTTTCAATGTTTTGTGATATATAGTCTTTGTTGTTTTGTGGAATAGGTGGAGTTACGAGTTTCAAAGAAAAGTTTTGTTTTCGTGCTCTGGATCGTGTTCGAGCAGACGTTAAGTAGGTTTTGTTTCGGTATTTGTGTTGTGTTGTTTTTCTGTTGAACATGCTTAAAGATAATTCATTGTTTGCTTATACTCTTAGCTGTTTATTAGAGAAGCTGTTATTACGTCGAGATCGTTGATACATGATGGCCGAGAACTTAAAGGGGAGAGGAGAAAGCACTGCAATCGAGAAGCCGCCGGACAGTCGAGATCGATGAAGCAGGTATCGATTATTCTCCTTACGACATTTTTTTTAACATTAACCCTGCAATTTCTATTTAATCATGTTGTTCCTGTTTTGGCAGACCTGCAAATATGAACTACCAAACCGATCTACATATGAACTACCAAACCGATAATGTATTGTCACTTTTGCTGATAACATGTCTTAATATGTTTCAGTCGGCGTGTTTGGAGTGGAATTGCAAAAGTTGACGAAAGGGTGTTGCAGATGAGGTAAGATACATATATTGAAAAGAACAAACATGTCATATTCAGTTTATTTACTCGACGTCGAACCATATTAATAATTCTCTTCATTGATATACAGACGCCAATGATCAGTTATATAAATGTGGTTGCTGTACTCGAAGGACGCGTCATTGACGCAAAATTGGTCAACTCGCATCCTTCTAAAACTCACAAATTTAGATGAAAATCCGTGTCCTTAATACTGATTCACACTTAGATCGTCTACTCATATTCTGGCTTTTATTTTAATATGAGTACCTCATTCAACAGGAACCTTGAACGTGAGGTTAGAGAAAGAAAGATAGGGGGCGACCACGGGAAAACTACTGTTGTTTGTGTGCATACATCATGCTGTTGCAAGATATGGTATTGGTATGTGCTTAAACACATACCTTTATTTGACCAAAACCGGACCCAAAACGACCAAAAACTGACCATAAATGCCAAAGATATTGTGTTTTTGTGTTTGTTTCTATGCAGGTACGGATATCATGAAAAAGGGACAAAATCAAGCAAAATCCGAGAAAATGAGCACGAGACGTGGAAAAGATATTTATAGAGCCGAAGCCGGGAAAATTTCGTCAAAGATAATATTTTTGAAGAATGACCCTTGGATTATTTAATATTGGCAAAATTGGTCCGTCGATGAAATTTGAAGACTGGGCAAAAATGGTCCTTGAGGTTTCATAAATTACACCTATGGTCCTTGTGTTTAACTAATTCTCCTATCTAAAAATACAACCGGATCCACCCATTTATCCTTCTAAACCCAAAACTAAACAATCGACCCAACACACCCTTAACCATCAAACCCGGCCCAAGCCCATCCTACCTTAAAAACCAAAATCGACCCACCCTAGTTTTAACTAATACGGGGTAAATGGTTTGGTCAAATCCCCAAATCAAATGGTCAAAATCCCTAAAGCTAATTCCTCAAGCCACTCACTTCTTCTTCTTCACCTAAATTACCGCCCACTAACCTCCCTAATCCGCCCGCTAATCTCCCCTCTCCACCTCACCACAACCAGACAAACATTCACATGGGTATTGTCTTTGGTCCCCTCCCCTCCACCTCATCAATCCGAGGCACCAAAAGGAAATTAACGATCAAGATTCGAAGTAGTGGTGAGCACGTTTGATCCAAGGGTCGATAAAGAAGCACAAACCGCATCAAGGGAACACTCTCACACAGAAAACACACTTAGCTGCTAGGGTTTTGTAATTTTTTTTAGTATAAATATAGTCGAGTAGCAGATTTTTTTCTTTTCCTTTGTCTACTTTTCATGTTTTAGAAAAGTTTGACCAATTTTAATTATTGTCTTATTTATTGTTTTATTAGTGTAATGTTTAAATTTTAAGTTGTAATTTCACTGTCAATTTGCTATTTTAATGAAATTTCCAGTTTCTTGTTTGGTCAACGTGGTCAAAGTGCTCATTTTACTGCTTATTTTCTTTCTTTTAATTGCTTGTTACTGCTTATTTTAGCTCTTGGTAGTTTAAAAGTTAGTTTAGAGCTTGTTGTGTTGTTTGTTGCTTTAAGTCCCCTTAGCAGCCTGCATGTTTAGAGTAGTTATAGGTTTTAGATTTTGAATTCTGTTTTGCAATCCAGGCTAGTGAAGCTAGTTGTAATTTATTTATTTTATTGTCTTAAGGTTTTAGTAGAATTAAGTGCAGTATAGAAGTAATTGCTCTTTTGCACCTGAGATTAAGCTGATCTTGCTTTGAGGTTTTATTTGGATTTTCAAGTAGTTAGTAGGCATTTGCAAAGGCTGGAATGATTTGGAATGATATTTACAAAGTTTTGCGCCAAGTTGTTTTCCTGCTGTCACTAAATTTTTCTTGTCTGCACTGCTAATCTGCCTTCATTTCTGGCTTATTTAGGTTGAGTTAGACCTTAGTTTTTAGCATCCTAGTAGTTTAGGTAGTATATTATTAGTGTAATATCTGGTATTATTGAAATTAGCTTATTAAGGTGCTTATTTTGGGATTTCAAATCTGCTTCTCTGTCCTATTCCTGTCTGCTGCAATTGAAATCAGCCCCAACCCCATTTTAATTTGAGCTTAAATTTTGGTTTTCAAAAATGAGTTTAGTCATAAAAATTGTTTATCAGTTGATGCTTATCTAGAATTCTTTTTTCCCAAACTTTATTTTTCTCATCTTTTAATTAGTTCAAAGTTTATTCACAAAATATTTCAGATTTTTAAAATTAGTTTTAGTATTTTTAGAGATTTAAAATAGTTTAAATAGTTTTTAAAGTATAAAAAATTATTTAAAAGTCAAAAAAATATTTTTCTTTTTTCAAAAATTTTCTTTTTATATTTAAAGTTTAGGAAAATTATTTTTATAAAGTTAGGACTTAGAATTTAGAAATTCATTTACGTTTTTAAACTTGTCGCGTAACGTTTTTAATTTAAATTTTCGTTTTAGATTTCGTATGCTTAGATTATTTGTACTCGTAGCTTTATTAGTTGTTTTTATTTGATATTCCATCATTCGTAGTGTAGAAAAAAAAATCAAAATCTCTCACTTTCATATCTATTCACTACACGAATCACGTCCCGGGAACACAAATTCCATTTGATCTTCGTCGGGACAACGAACCTAGGGTTTTGCATATTTCCTTTGCAATTCTCCTTTTTGGGATATAAAATTGTGTTTGAAATCAATCAATTTTTGGCGCCGCTGCCGGGGAAGGTTGAAGTGAGTTCGTGATTCCGTTTCTCGATTCGTGTTTTGAAGAACCTTCTCCTGGGAAGTTATCGTTTTCATTTGTAAATATTTTTATATAAAAACCCAAAAAGATTTTCTCTTCAAAATTTATTTTCCTTTTTCCTTTATGATTTTCCATGTTTCTAAAATTTAAAATTCCAAAAATATTCTTCTTAATCCTCTTATCCGTTTGATTCTTATCTCTTTACCCTCTCATACCGTTTAATTCTTATCTTCTTATCCTCTTAACCGTTTAATTCTATCTCTTTATCCCTCTTATGTTTAATTCTAATGCCGTTACTTGGCTATCATTGTTTTGATTGTAAAAGCCCTTTGATCGACAGTCTTCGTTGTTCAAAGTGTAAATGTGAGCGGTGTGGAAATCACAACCCAAGAGGATCTTGTTATTGGTGTGAAGTAGCCCTCAAAAGAGAGCTTAATTCCATCAATAAATCTCAAGGATTTTCCGAACACCCTCCACAGCCCCAGCCATCTTCATTCAATCAGCAAAATTGCTTAAATTGTGGAGATCCGTTAAAAGCTGGTTTACTTTGCGAACTTTGTATGCGTTACTCTAAAGCTGAAACTACATTCGCTTATGATTCGAATCCAAGTTCTTTCAATGACCAGCTTAATTGCTTAAATTGTGGAGATCCATTAAAAGCTGGTTTACTTTGTCAACTTTGTATGATTTATACATCAAGTTTGTCACAACAATCATACTGTTGTGAGTATTGCGGAGGTCCCCATTATGGTTCTGATTGTCAAACCGAGAACATGCCCTATGAGCATATTCCATATGACAATCATGACTCATCCGGTTTTGACCAACCTTCCCAATACACAACCCCTCAGCACCTTCTTCTTCAAAGGTTGTTAACTACTAGAGCTGAACAGATGATTGCTCACAATCAATTCAACATGAACCTTATAGCTGAAACGAACCGTCTTCAGGAGAGGATTCTTATAACTCAAAAACAAGATCCTCCTGTTGACTCGTCTTATCACGAAGAGAGGGAAGCGTCTCGACCAGTAGAGAACCTTCATTGTACCAATATGTCATTCACTTATTACGATGACGATGATGACGAGGATTCTATTGGGATATATTATAAAGAGCCGTCAACAGAAATCACTCCCGTCCTTCCTTCTAAGGAACCCGAGGACTCTCTAAAAATGGGGGACAAGCATCTCGACACTATTCCGGCAACGGAATCAGACAATGTTGAGAACCTCGTCCCAATCCCAAGTGAGTCCGAGGAAATATTTGACAGTGATTGTGATTTGCAATCTTGTGGAGATTCTCTTGACGTTTCCGAGGTTACTTCCGGAATTTTCTCTAACCCCCTCTTTGAATATAGTGACGAGTACACTTTTTGTGCCGTTAATCCTCTTTTTGATGGGGTGTTAGAGGACGTTGAGGGCGAGGAGGATCTTCTTTCTAATCTTGATGAGCCCATACCGGAACTCACAGATTCTCCTCGTATGATTGAATCTCTTTATGAGGAGTTCTCAGAAGAACTCACTCATATCATACCTCCTCCGGAGTATGATTATTTTGTTATTGAAGAAGATCCTGACCCGGGGGGAGGTAAACTCTATCCTAAGAGTTTGCTTGATGATGATATCACCCCGACCCTCCCTCCCGAGGTTTTTCAGAGCTCTAATGATAAAGAATGGATTCCCATTCAGATCATGATCTTTCTCCCCTTCTTCACCTACCCGGTGACTTCTCTTCTCCTTCACTCCTTCGGGAGTGAAGACACCATCTTTGACCCCGGCATCTCTCCTTCTTTTGAGCCGTGGGTATCTCATCGGAGTGGAACTTTCGTATGCTTCAATGTTTATCCAAACATCTTGAACGAAAGTCCGATTGAGATTTTCTTTTCCACCTGCTCCCCCAAGGACGAATAAATTCGGGGCGAGTCTAAGCTTTCCGACTCGATAAAAAACAAGCGCTTCGTGGGAGGCACCCCATGCTTATCCTTCTATCTTCTTTCTATTTTCTCTCTAATAAATGATGTGAGGAGGGCTACTTCTTCCATTTCTTGTGTTTCGTGGTTGTTTGTGTATGTCCAGGTTAGCCCGATTGATGAAGACTCTCGTGCTCGTGGTTTGCTTCTCTCCACTCGAGTTTCATCATTCGTTGCTCATCCGATATCCTTAATCTTATCGTTTTACGTTTATCTTTGGCATAATTCATAAACGGCCTTAGATTTATGTAGGAGAACCCTTACCTTTAAGACATTGAGGACAATGTCTCGTTTTAGTCTGGGGGGGTAATCTTTCGATTTGATTTTTACCTTGCATTTTTGCCGTTTTCTCTCGCAACCCCGTTTTTCCTCAAAATTTGAAAAAAAAAATCCAAAAAAATGAGAAAAATTTAAAATTTTTTTGCAAAAATATAATAAATTTTGACATTTTTGTTGACTTTCCGCTGGTGAGAGTAGGAATAAAATTCTGACTTGACCGGGCGTGTTGAGCCCTAGCTTGTCCCCTTAACCATTTATAATCTATAAGCTCGTGCTAGTCTTTTACACAAGGAGCTATAAAATGCGAATTCTTTTTAAGAGTTTGCAAGTTCCCGTATCGACTTTATATATGCATGGCTTGATTATAAGGCTAAGCATTCGCGGATCTTATTATTTAAGATTTTAAATTTGCGAAGAACGAGAAATGATAGAGTTTATTTAGAAGTTAGATGCTAAACGTGGAGTAGTTGGTTCTCTTTAGAGCTCATCAAAGTTACTTGTGGCCTTTTGCTCCCGCAAAATTGTTTCACAATATATAACTGTAAGAATAATTAAAGATGTTAGGTTTTGCCGATGATTAGTTCTTAGTCTTCTTAAAAGAATCCTTGTTTTGAAAATTGGGTACACATCAAGGTTCCTCAATAAATAAGTTTAATAATAAGTTAAGTGCTCTAAGCCACGGATTCGAGATCGGGCCTTGGATCCTTATTTCCGGAAGGCGTTTAGGTCTTGGCTACCCTCTTACACCGGCCCTTGGACCTCTTGTTCAGGAATGTGTGAGGTCTTGGTCTAACCCCCTTGGATCCTCATTTCAGGAATGTCTAGAGTCTTGGAACACTCCGTTGTAACGGCCCTTGGATCCTTTATGCCGGAAAGTGTAAGGTCTTGGAACTAAACCGTGAAGGTCCGTCGTTTAGGGTACGCAAGTGAAAAGTTAGTAATGAAAAAAAAAAAAAAAAAAAAAAAAAAAAAAAAAAAAATGATGAAAAATGAAAAAAAATGGTGATGAATGAAAAAGTCAAAAATAGAAATAAAACCTTGATGTGGACCTCATTTTTGAAACAACGATTCTCGAGAGAAGATTGAAAACTAATTAGCGTCTTAATTTAGTATCTTTATCGGCACTAAAACTTATCAAAACGAGAATATGAAGCAATTCGTTTCTCACCAAAAATAAAATAAATAGAGGAAATTAGGAAAAATGGGAGCAAGAGGTAATTACACAAGTAACTTCTATGGGTAGTGTTGGCATCTAACTTATAAATAGACAATGATTTCGTTTTTACGCTTAGTTTGGGGACTTGTGAAAAATCAGGGACGACGAATTTTATCCGTATGGTCACTTCTTTATGAGTCGTGTTTCCTACTCGATGACCCTAAAAGTTATCGTGAGATAATGATTGTCAACAAAGCCGTCACTTGATTTAGAGGAAAATACAAAAATAGAATAAAAGGAAAATCAGGGAGTTTTTAGAACTTAAGATTTCTTAATCTCTTTTGAAAATTTTGCTACTTCTCAAAGTTAGTAAAAAGAGATTGGAAATTTTTGGTTTTGAAAACGTGTTTTTATAACATTGCGTGAGGACACGTCAATATCTTAGTCTGGGGGAATTTTGGTATGTGCTTAAACACATACCTTTATTTGACCAAAACCGGACCCAAAACGACCAAAAACTGACCATAAATGCCAAAGATATTGTGTTTTTGTGTTTGTTTCTATGCAGGTACGGATATCATGAAAAAGGGACAAAATCAAGCAAAATCCGAGAAAATGAGCACGAGACGTGGAAAAGATATTTATAGAGCCGAAGCCGGGAAAATTTCGTCAAAGATAATATTTTTGAAGAATGACCCTTGGATTATTTAATATTGGCAAAATTGGTACGTCGATGAAATTTGAAGACTGGGCAAAAATGGTCCTTGAGGTTTCATAAATTACACCTATGGTCCTTGTGTTTAACTAATTCTCCTATCTAAAAATACAACCGGATCCACCCATTTATCCTTCTAAACCCAAAACTAAACAATCGACCCAACACACCCTTAACCATCAAACCCGGCCCAAGCCCATCCTACCTTAAAAACCAAAACCGACCCACCCTAGTTTTAACTAATACGGGGTAAATGGTTTGGTCAAATCCCCAAATCAAATGGTCAAAATCCCTAAAGCTAATTCCTCAAGCCACTCACTTCTTCTTCTTCACCTAAATTACCGCCCACTAACCTCCCTAATCCGCCCGCTAATCTCCCCTCTCCACCTCACCACAACCAGACAAACATTCACATGGGTATTGTCTTTGGTCCCCTCCCCTCCACCTCATCAATCCGAGGCACCAAAAGGAAATTAACGATCAAGATTCGAAGTAGTGGTGAGCACGTTTGATCCAAGGGTCGATAAAGAAGCACAAACCGCATCAAGGGAACACTCTCACACAGAAAACACACTTAGCTGCTAGGGTTTTGTAATTTTTTTTAGCATAAATATAGTCGAGTAGCAGATTTTTTTCTTTTCCTTTGTCCACTTTTCATGTTTTAGAAAAGTTTGACCAATTTTAATTATTGTCTTATTTATTGTTTTATTAGTGTAATGTTTAAATTTTAAGTTGTAATTTCACTGTCAATTTGCTATTTTAATGAAATTTCCAGTTTCTTGTTTGGTCAACGTGGTCAAAGTGCTCATTTTACTGCTTATTTTCTTTCTTTTAATTGCTTGTTACTGCTTATTTTAGCTCTTGGTAGTTTAAAAGTTAGTTTAGAGCTTGTTGTGTTGTTTGTTGCTTTAAGTCCCCTTAGCAGCCTGCATGTTTAGAGTAGTTATAGGTTTTAGATTTTGAATTCTGTTTTGCAATCCAGGCTAGTGAAGCTAGTTGTAATTTATTTATTTTATTGTCTTAAGGTTTTAGTAGAATTAAGTGCAGTATAGAAGTAATTGCTCTTTTGCACCTGAGATTAAGCTGATCTTGCTTTGAGGTTTTATTTGGATTTTCAAGTAGTTAGTAGGCATTTGCAAAGGCTGGAATGATTTGGAATGATATTTACAAAGTTTTGCGCCAAGTTGTTTTCCTGCTGTCACTAAATTTTTCTTGTCTGCACTGCTAATCTGCCTTCATTTCTGGCTTATTTAGGTTGAGTTAGACCTTAGTTTTTAGCATCCTAGTAGTTTAGGTAGTATATTATTAGTGTAATATCTGGTATTATTGAAATTAGCTTATTAAGGTGCTTATTTTAGGATTTCAAATCTGCTTCTCTGTCCTATTCCTGTCTGCTGCAATTGAAATCAGCCCCAACCCCATTTTAATTTGAGCTTAAATTTTGGTTTTCAAAAATGAGTTTAGTCATAAAAATTGTTTATCAGTTAATGCTTATCTAGAATTCTTTTTTCCCAAACTTTATTTTTCTCATCTTTTAATTTGTTCAAAGTTTATTCACAAAATTTTTCAGATTTTTAAAATTAGTTTTAGTATTTTTAGAGATTTAAAATAGTTTAAATAGTTTTTAAAGTATAAAAAATTATTTAAAAGTCAAAAAAATATTTTTCTTTTTTCAAAAATTTTCTTTTTATATTTAAAGTTTAGGAAAATTATTTTTATAAAGTTAGGACTTAGAATTTAGAAATTCATTTACGTTTTTAAACTTGTCGCGTAACGTTTTTAATTTAAATTTTCGTTTTAGATTTCGTATGCTTAGATTATTTGTACTCGTAGCTTTATTAGTTGTTTTTATTTGATATTCCATCATCCGTAGTGTAGAAATAAAAAAAATTCAAAAATCACGTCCTTTCATAATATTCCATAGATCACCCTGGAACAATTCATCGATCTGTCGGGACAACGAACCTAGGGTTTTGCATATTTCCTTTGCAATTCTCCTTTTTGGGATATAAAATTGTGAACGAATCAGGTATCGATGGTGATAAGGTTAGGAAATTGTAGCCGATGTGTGATTGCAGCTGCAGGAAAAGCTAACATAAAACTGAAAAACACTCCTAACAGGTGTTCTTAATCCCTAAAATTGGTTTGGATCTACTTTTATGTTTCATGGATTTTTTCAATTTTTATTTTGCTTATTGCTTCTAATTCATCATGTGTGGTCGATTGCGGGAAACAAAAATATACTTGGGCAAGTTGTTATCGGTAACGGCGACCGTTTGAACAATTGTATATTTCTATTTCGGTTAAAATCTGATTATATTACTAGCTTACTTGGTTACCCCACTGGAATTTTTTTTACTTGGATGTTTCATTTTGATATATGAATTGGGTGTTTGTTATAGGCCTTATGATCAACCTGTCACTATTCTGTGGACCTGATTTAGACATCCATTTCAACATAAATCATTATGACGAACATCTTTTTTCATGCAGGAACACCTTGGTTTGATTGAGGATCGACTCTAAGCATCAAGGTTAATGCATAATCTTCATGTTCATTTGTCTTTTGGTTATCTTTCATATCAGATGGTTCTTACTTTCAAACTCCTTAACACGATCTTACAAATGTTCTGGATGCAGCTCACAAAGGATCAGAAACACCGTTTAAGAGCACACAATATAAAAAAGAAGTGTTGCGTTTGATTTGATTGGTAAGCCCAAAATTTGGTATATGCTGATATATGTTTATTCGTACAATTACTGTAAGAGTGTTAACTAAGGGTGAGCAATCCGACCGAAACGACCGGACCGACCAACAAAACCGACCGGACCGACCGAAGGACCAACGGTCCGGGGTTTTTCATTATTTCGGTCTCGGTCCGGTCCGGTCCGGCTTACAAACCGTACATTTAGCCTATTTGGACCGGACCGACCACATTCGGTCCGGTCTCGGTCTAGGGTTTTTGCCTAACTCGGTCCGGTTCGGTCTTGGTCGGTCCGGTCCGGTTTTTAGACCATGAGCACCCTTAGTGTTAACATTGGTGTAAATTTTGTAGTCGCACGTTTCCCACATTTGCACAGAAAGGAGGCTGCAGACCACGACGGTGCAGCTTCAATGTTTGAGCAGAATTATCGCGATTACCGCGTTTCTTTCATTCATGAGGTAACCTTGATTTGTAGCCTCAATATAAGATGATGCGTGAAAGAGATTGACTTTTCATGCAACCAAACAGGCGCTGATATATGTTGCTTTTAGAAACACAGTGGTTGTTGCTTCGGTTTTGTGCTTTGTTGGATCAAAACGGTTGTGTTATTGCATTTACAACAACTTCAGTTATCTTGATTATAATTACGCTTTTACCTGAGAGTTAACGCAAATTTCGATTAAAAAAAAACTGTTGTTGTTATAAGTTTGGGTTTCCTGTAAGCTTTCATAAGTTTTTATTTTTCGTTACTTTAAAGTCAGTTTTGATCTACTCTATTATTCTTATGTGGGATTTTCATCAATAATCTCATGAAACAGTTATTTGCAATTTGCAGGGTTGCATATTTGCACAAGCCTCAAGCGTAATGGGAACATCTAGATATGTTGTTCCAGAATATGCAAATATTGGGATTCTGAATCAAAAGAGCGGCGTTTATAGCTTCGGGGTTTTGCGTTTGGAAGTAACCACAGGACAAAATCATGTACATTATGTTCGCCCATCAGAAGAGGTATGTTTTCGTTTCACTATATGGGTTTTTAGTGTGGCCGTGTGGGGAATTACATACATGTTTCACGTCATTTGGTCAATTTAGATGAGTTGTTGTACCTCACATTTATGCGAGACCATCAAGAACAGCACTTAAGCAGGCTCTTTTCACCGCTTTAAGCTGTATGTTAGTCTGTCCATTTTATTAGTAAAAAAGTATATTATTACCTTTCTTAGCCTACTGTACTTTGTCATTGTAGATTAACTATATAATTAATTGCTAAAGTTCTTGAGGATAGGCTAAATAATTTGAGTGTCCCAATCATTTTGTGTAGTGTGCAAATCATCTCCCTTTTTAAAAGATGAGGATAAAGAAACCTTTTGCCCTTTTGGTGTTCTTGAAAACAATGTTTTAAAAACCGGACCGGACCGGCCGATTCGACCGGTGTCCGGCTGGTCGGCCGGTTTTTTAAACCCCGGTTTTTAGAGTTCCCATTCAATGGTTCGAATCGGCCGGTTTTTCCGGTTCAACCGGTTTTTATTTTTATTTTTTTTTTTTTTTTTTTGATTTTTTTTTTTATAATTTTTATGATAATGTGTATACCTTAATGTTTTTTTTTGTTTGTGAACATTAAAACACATTATTTCTTTAGATTATAACTATTTTGTATTATTTTTGAATGGGTTGTAACAAGTTTAGTAGCATTTAAAAAATAAAAAATAAAATAAATACCAAACGGTTGAACCGGCCGGTTCAACCGGTGTCCGGCTGACTGACCGGTTCGATGAAAAATCCGGTTTTTAAAAAATTGCCCTTTTGGTGTTCTTGAAAGGTTTTATTAACTTTGACTATAAAGTCAAAGTTTGACTTGTGACTTGGCAGCTCAATTTTAAGCCACTAGCTGACTAGTGACGTTTTCTTCTTCCAGCTCATGCTCAAAATAGAATGAACAGTGAAAGGCCACATCTGATGATGTAATTGCTCGCGTCAATTCTAATCGTCACTGCAAACGTTTTTTCACATTGTCTCTTTCGTGGATTTTATGAATTAGTTGTATTGTTGTATATCAATATCAACTGTTTACTGTGTTTTTGGGTTTTCAGATCTTACATGTGTTCTATAGATTTGTCAGTCTTCGACTTAGTCATGTAAGGACGACGAACGTAAATTAAACTTATTTTTGTTTGAACAAATATGAATAGCTTATTTTTAGACCATTATGGCATTATCCTATAAGGTTGTGCGTAATGATGATCACGGGCATCACTTTCAACTCAGTTTTCTCTCACTACAACATTCTTTATAACAAAGTTAGGGGGTGTTTCTTTTATTTTCCTTTTTGCATTAAGATCCTGACTCACTAAAGGGTCTTATTGCTAATGTGATATATCACAAAATTGTGTTTCTTTTTTTCTTTTGCTTAATGAGTTATCAAAATAGTCTTTTCACCCTTTTATCAAAACACGCTTTTAGCAAAACAAGATCTAACTGAAAAATTGAAAACACATATACAAACAACCGTAACCCATGAAAATAGTGAGTAATCAACAAAATCTTTTATCCAAAGATATGGGATAATTTATAGATCTGACCTTGTTTTTTTTTTTTTTACCTAAACAATTATCTAAAATAAAATTAGTTGGCAACTATCTTCTTCATATCTATGATTCCACCATTAAAGAGAGTTGGGGAAGGAGGTCGACGGTGGGGAAGGAGGTCGGCGGGAAGGAATGGTGGTGGTGATGGAGGTCGACGGTGGGAAGGAGGTCGACGGTGGGGAAGGATGTCAGCGGTTGGGAAGGAGGTCGACGGTGGGGAAGGAGGTCGGCGGGAAGGAATGGTGGTGGTGATGGAGGATTGAACTGTTGATTGTTAATGTTGATGATGAGTGAAATAGAAGAGAAAAGGGGTATAACTTGTCTTATTTGTGTCCTAGATGGAAAGGATGTGAGTTTTTACACCCATTTACATCCAGGATATTGGTTTGGAATAAGCAAAAAAGAAACATCATTATTATCCTTGGTGGGGAGGAAAATGTTGCCAAAAAGGACAATAAGCAAAAAGTAAACACCCCCTTAGTGTAATAAGGAAACCGTAATTACCACAAATAACATAACCCGCTTAAATATAAATATATCCCAAAAATAATTTAAAAAATCAGTCACAAACAATTAAATAAACAAAAAAAGGACTCAATCAGGTATGTGACTGATGTCATTTATCGCTAGGGTGACGCGTGGGGGGTGGGTTGGGGGGGGAGGGGGGACGCGTCCTAAGTGACAAATGACCGAAAGATCGATCATCCATTATATTGCGGATGGTCTGAAGAACTCTCACAAGAAGATAGTGTTAAGTTTAATACATTTTTAAACCATTATTTCTGTAAAGAACTCTCAAAAGAAAGAAGCACGGAGGCATACATTAAGAAAATACAGCATAGCCATCATGATGAGGACCTATTAAAGATAATAAAAAATGGGTAGAAAACCACAACAACAAAAAGAAAAACACCAAATAATATGTTAGGAGGGTCCACGTCTAAATTGATATCGAAAGGCTTTGACATCAAACACGCCAATTTAGGATTTTCTTTTTCTTACGCCATTTGACATCAAATTATTTAGCCTATCCTCAAGAACTTTAGCAATTAATTATATAGTTAATCTACAATGACAAAGTACAGTAGGCTAAGAAAGGTAATAATATACTTTTTTTACAAACAAAATGGACTGACTAACATACAGCTTAAAGCGGTGAAAAGAGCCTGCTTAAGTGCTGTTCTTGATGGTCTCGCATAAATGTGAGGTACAACAACTCATCTAAATTGATCAAATGACGTGAAACATGTATGTAATTCCCTACACAACCACACTAAAAACCCATATAGTGAAACGAAAACATACCTCTTCTGATGGGCGAACATAATGCACATGATTTTGTCCTGTGGTTACTTCCAAAAGCAAAACCCTGAAGCTATAAACGCTGCTCTTTTGATTCAGAATCCCAATATTTGCATATTCTGGAACAACATATCCAGATGTTCCCATTACTCTTGAGGCTCGTGCAAATATGCAACCCTGCAAATTGCAAATAACTGTTTCATGAGATTATTGATGAAAATCCCGCATAAGAATAATAGAGTAGATCAAAACTGACTTTAAAGTAACGAAAAATAAAAACTTATGAAAGCTTACCGGAAACCCAAACTTATAATAGCAACATGTTTTTTTTTTTAATCGAAATCTGCGTTAACTCTCAGGTAAAAGCGTAATTATAATCAAGATAACTGAAGTTGTTGTAAATGCAATAACACAACTGTTTTGATCCAACAAAGCACAAAACCGAAGCAACAACCACTGTGTTTCTAAAAGCAACATATATCAGCGCCTGTTTGGTTGCATGAAGAGTTAATCTCTTTCAAGCATCATCTTATATTGAGGCTACAAATCAAGGTTACCTCATGAATGAAAGAAACGCGGTAATCGCGATAATTCTGCTCGAACATTGAAGCTGCACCGTCGTGGTCTGCAGCCTTCTTTCTGTGCAAATGTGGGAAACGTGCGACTACAAAAACACCAATGTTAACACTAAGGGTGCTCATGGTCTAAAAACCGGATCGGACCGGCCAAGACCGGACCGGACCGAGACCGAGTTAGACAAAAACCCTAGACCGAGACTGGACCGAATGTGGTCGGTCCGGTCTTGTTCCGGTCCGGTCCGGTCGATCCTTCGGTCGGTCTTGGCCAAATACGCTAAATGTCTGGTTTGTAAGCAGGACCGGACAAACCGGTCCGGACTGAGACCGAAATAATGAAAAACCCCGGACCATTGGTCCTTCGGTCGGTCCGGTCGGTTTTGTTTGTCGTTCCGGTTGGATTGCTCACCCTTAATTAACACTCTTACAGTAATTGTACGAATAAACATATATCAGCATATACCAAATTTTGGGCTTACCAATCAAATCAAACGCAACACTTCTTTTTTATATTGTGTGCTCTTAAACAGTGTTTCTAATCCTTTGTGAGCTGCATCCAGAACATTTGTAAGATCGTGTCAAGGAGTTTGAAAGTAAGAACCATCTGATATGAAAGATAACCAAAAGACAACTAAACATGAAGATTATGCATTAACCTTGCAGCTTAGAGTCGATCCTCAATCAAGCCAAGGTGTTCCTGCACGAAAAAAAGATGTTCGTCATAATGATTTATGTTGAAATGAATGTCTGAATCAGGTCCACAGAATAGCGACAGGTTGATCATAAGGCCTAAAACAAACACCCAATTTATATATCAAAATGAAACATCAAGTAAAAAAAAATTCAGTGGGGTAACCAAGTAAGCTAATAATATAATCAGATTTTAACCGAAATAGAAATATACAATTGTTCAAACGGTCTCCATTACCGATAACAGCTTGCCCAAGTATATTTTTGTTTCCCGCAATCGACCACACATGATGAATTAGAAGCAGTAAGCAAAATAAAAATTGAAACAATCCATGAAACATAAAAGTAGATCCAACCCAATTTTAGGGATTAAGATACCTGTTAGGAGTGTTTTTCGGTTTTATGTTAGCTTTTCCTGCAGCTGCAATCACACATCGGCAACAATTTCCTAACCCTATCACCATCAAATCCATATCTTGCAATAGCATGATGTATGCACACAAACAACAACAGTTTTCCCGTGGTCGCCCCCTATCTTTCTTTCTCTAACCTCACGTTTAAGGTTCCTGTTGAATGAGGTATTCATATTAAAATAAAAGTCAGAATATGGGCAGACGATCTAAGTGTGAATCAGTATTAAGGACACGGATTTTCATCTAAATTTGAGAGTTTTAGAAGGATGCGAGTTGACCAATTTTGCGTCAATGACGCGTCCTTCGAGTACAGCAACCACATTTATATAATTGATCATTGGCGTCTGTATATCAATGAAAAGAAGTATTAATATGGTTCGACGTCGAGTAAATAAACTGAATATGACATGTTTGTTCTTTTCAATATATGTATCTTACCTCATCTACAACACCCTTTCGTCGACTTTTGCAATTCCACTCCAAACACGCCGACTGAAACATATTAAGACATGTTATCAGCAAAAGTGACAATACATTATCGGTTTGGTAGTTCATATGTAGATCAGTTTGGTAGTTCATATTTGCAGGTCTGCCAAAACAGGAACAACATGATTAAATAGAAATTGCAGGGTTAATGTTAAAAAAAATGCCGTAAGGAGAATAAGCGATAGCTGCTTCATCGATCTCGACTGTCCGGTGGCTTCTCGATTGCAGTGCTTTCTCCTCTCCCCTTTAAGTTCTCGGCCATCCTGTATCAACGATCTCGACATAATAACAGCTTCTCTTATAAACTGCTAAGAGTATAAGCAAACAATGAATTATCTTTAAGCTTGTTCAACAGAAAAACAACACAAAACAAATACCGAAACAAAACCTACTTAACGTCTGCTCGAACACGATCCAGAGCACGAAAACAAAACTTTTCCTTGAAACTCGTAACTCCACCTATTCCACAAAACAACAAAGACTATATATCACAAAACATTGAAACGTAAACACCAGCAAACCTTCTATTACCAGTGATACCACACCGTTGTACCAAGAACGACACAATGTCTACAGAGACCCAAAAACAGAAAACAGCAAAGCAGATCCAAAGAACAAAAGGTCGGCACCTACAGAAGAGAGCCACAAAGAAGGTAACTATGAAATGTGGTTTTTTGATAAGAATGAGAAAGAGGCGGTGAGGAGTGTAGATTCTAGAGACGAAAATGTGTATACTTATCTATGAAAAAAAAACAAACCCAATCAGATTAGGCTGGGCTTGGCTACTTACAGGCTAACATTCAATAGCCCGCTGGCTAACCGACATATGAAGCGTCGTTTTTGACGATCTATAATATATACCATCAAAGCTTCATCATCTTTGGTAGTCGAAGCGATTATGTAAGCCAGGTCGACCAACTTGAATGGTAAATCTGCGAAACTAGGGAACTCTGTGATCTGGGTGTGTCATATGTAAAATTATTAGAGAAATTATGGATAACACCAAAAAAATAAGCGATACCTTTATAACATAATCAGAAATGACATTAATTTCTTGAACTTCTGTTGCAGCAGCCTGAACAACAACAAAAGAATAACAAAAAAATTTAAATCTCGGTTATAACCGATTAAAAGTGCTTCTTGTGTGTAGGTAAATAAACTAATACTCATGATAAAGCGTATAGCACACATTTCATAATTTAAACTATAATGATCATTACATCTCTAATATTATAGTACAACGTCTTTTGCTCCATCCTCGTACAGCTGCCTTGTGGAGCAATCAAAGCTGGAAAACCTGTGTACACAAATCACATGCCATAAGTAACACCAAAAAATCATATTAAAATCCTAAAAACTGAACGTTTACACCATTGAAACAACACCAACACAACCAAACTATGTTTATTTTAAAAACTAACGAAAACCCACATCATAAAATCATCTTACTTGCATAAGTCAATAACACCCAATATCTTTAACAAAAAAAATACTTTAACGAACCTGGATTTAAAACTCATTTGAATTCAAAGGAAAAAAACATGGACACTTGCGACAAACCAAATTACCAACGTTATACTAATACATATAGATATTTAATAATGAAAGAGACCAACAACCAATTTGCATACCTTTTTTATTCTTCTTCCAGCACAAAAAACCCCCCCCCGAAATCTGAAACACTAATTCCCTGTGTAATTAAACATGAATCAAGCATTAACTTTTGTACCCCTAAACTGAAACCCTACCTAAAACGAATAATACATTATACCACTATCAAGAACCAAAGGATAATAATATGTAAATAGCACTAAAAGTAAAACCACAATATGTACAGCTCACCCGAACCGCAGTGTAGGTAAATCGAGCTCTATCATCGAGTTCCTTCATATCTTGTCACTTTTAAAGTACCTAATTGAATCCTTCGCCTTATATGCATAAAAGTAGCCAATTTAACCTCTTCTTGATCATCAATAAACGATTTTATGTAGCATAGGCATTAGAAGCCCAAACGGAAATACTGACCGATTGGGAACAAGAAAGAGCTAGGAATCGTGTACCCTTGAGCATGCTCTTACAGATAGACCCTGACACTTAAAAGGTACACAAACTTTTTATAAACATTATTGCATCTAACTGCATATATAACTAAGTCGCACGCGCAATTGCCACAGCGTGTGCGATTCACGACAGACGCAATGATATTACAAATTGATGAGACCAATGCTTGGTATTATCAAAAATGTGAATTTTTGTGAGTTTTTCTATATCAAAGTGAACCAACTATTGACTGTGATCAAAAGTGCACAAACTTTGTGAGTTTTTGATGATTTGTGAGAAAAATATGAAACTATTTGATTTGTGGGTTTTTATACACTTGCTTATTCATTAGGCCTAGAAAAAGAAGATTCATTTATCTGAGTTATCTTGGACATTCTCGAACATGCATCTGGTGTAACATCTATGTACGATGTGCTGGTGAGTGTCATTTGTTTTGGTTTTTATATTTTGTGAATATATATTTGAGTATTGATGTTATGACTTTTATGTTGATTGCAATGGAACAGGTTGATTACGAAACAAAAGGTTGAGATACAAAGATAATCATATGGTCATTCCATGATGGCAGGGACACGAATATCGAGCCAATGGTTAAGTCGTCCCAATATTCGAGTGACGACCTTCCGAAAGAGGTAAACCATGTTGTATCCCTTTACTGTGTCTTCATCTAGAGGAAGATAAATTGGATTCGATGTCAGATATGGATCCTGAATTAGAAGTAATATTTTGAAAACGGGTCAAAATGGTATGAAGTTGTGGCTTACAATCCGTTCAGTCCACTTGACCCACTACCCTTTTAGGTGAACTTTTGAAATAAATCAACTTTTGTGATCATCTTTAACACCCTGCTTATTTATAGAAGTCGTATAATTCAAACTTGGATCGATCCATACCAAAGTCACCTGTTTGGTTGGTTACTCGACCAGTCAGTCCGCCCAATTTGCCACCTCAAATTTACATGTTTTTCTGTTAAAACATGACTTTCCAGGATTTCATGGGTGGATGTCGACAGTTGCAAAGATGTTAACAGTATTGTCAACTCTTGAACTTCACAAGGTGCAGGTAAGTTCTCATACAAAAACCTTTTTTAGTCTTCCTTCAAGTTTTTAGAGTAGAATTAAAATGATGACCGGAGTAAGTCGTGCTCGTGGCTGTATGTCAGGATTGCAAAGCCCTTAAATTACTGATATAGAAAACTACACAATAATCACAGTCAATAGTTGGTTCACTTTGATACCTTTTGATCAACTCTATATGGCTATATGTTCTATATCTCTATGTTTCATATCGTTTTCCGCCAAAAATTGAGAATAAAACGACGCCCCGCTGCAACGCGGTGGCCCGGCGCCCACCTCGTTTGTAAAAAAAAAAAAGGATGAGAATAAACTCTCCCATCTCTTTATTACACCATGTCAAAATGTGTTTGCAAAACTTTTTAAAAAAACCGAAAACTTATGCTATCCATCCACGTGTACGATACCAGACTCGCACGTACAAGAATCAATACCTCAACTCGAACCAATATGCACCATGACAAAAGTTCAATATATATATATTCATAGATTTAATGAACCAATTCTAATCATTCATTTTTTTTGATTAAAACAAAAAAATAAATTCTCACCATTTTTTTAAAAATTAAATATCTCGCAAACTGTTAATTGTTACGCGAAAAAAATTATACCATCGCGACGAGAATTAAATTATCTTTCTATAGATATGCATTTCTATATACTTTCAACGAATTTTTTTTTTTAAATTTCCGCCCAGAAAAATCACACGTGATTTGTAAAAATCGTATATGATTTGTAAAAATCACATGTGATTTTTCTGGGCGAAAATTTTGAAAAAAGAAAATTCGTCAAAAGTATAGGAAATTGCATATCTATAGATAGATAATTTAATTCTCGTCGCGATTGTTTATTTTTTGTAGCTTAAAAATTTATCATTTGCAAAATATCTTGTTTTAAAAAAAAATTAAAAAACAATCTTTTATTAATTTAAATAAAAAATAAATGATCAACTTTGATTTTTTTGAATATATTATAAATATGAGATTTTACTCTGTTGACCATGCTACGTTCCTCGTGACCATCGGTTAATGACAAATAACAAAAGGTAATGGCCCAACGAGCGAGTAGCTTTCAAACCCACGTGCACCGAACGTCGTTGTTATTTACTACTACTTCCTTATCTTTATTACACGTGTACGGTTCAATGCAAAAAATAGATGATATCAATGTTTTTATTTTTGAACAAATTGATATCAATGTTTATTATTATGAAATTTAGTATAAGGTAAACTGTCGTATCCTTAAACAAATAACGTATCACTTTCATGTCTTTTGGAAACCTTAATCGTGGCAACTAACTTGCGGTTGTTTAGCATAAGATTCGAGTCCAACGGTTGTGTAAATTTGACTGTGATAGTTTTTTAATATGAGAAAGGATTGGACCCAATATAATTCGATATGTTTAACGTGTATAAGAAAAACATGTCAAGATGAAGTATTGAGTTGAGATCAACATAGATCTCATATTTGTCATATATCAAAAGAACCAATTTTAGTTATTCATTTTTCATCTAAATTAATAAAAACACGTTTTCACTCTTTTTTTTTAAATAATATATCTTGCAAACGATAAATCTTCAAGCTACAAAAAATACACCATCGCGACGAGAATTAAATTATCTATCTATAGATATGCATTTCTTTATACTTTCGACGAACGGTTTTTTTTTTTTTTTTTTTAATTTTCGCAAAAAAAAATCACATGTGATTCGTAAAAATCAAATCACATGTGATTTTTACAAATCACGTGTGATTTTTCTGGGCGGAAATTTAAAAAAAAAAAAAAAGTTCGTCGAAAGTATATAATAATGCATATCTATAGAAAGGTAATTTAATTTTCATCGCGAGGGTATGATTTTTTTTCGCGTAACGATTAACGATTTGCGAGATATTTAATATTTTAAAAAATGGTGAAAGTTTATATTTCGTGAAGTGTTATGGTCGCAATTGATGTGATTGAGGTATCGATTGAACAAGGTGGAACTAATAATGACGCCCTACCTTAAATGTAACAACACGTAACACATCTGTATAACATAAGACATTTGAGCTTTCTATGAGCTTCGAGTTGTGGTTTATTTGTATGTATCTTTCTCATGATTCATTGTTAAACGGAAAAAGTATTTAGGTGATTTGTTGCTTTCGTCTTTGGAAGCGTTACATACTTACTATAAATCTGCTTACGGATTATGTATGCACATGTCGGCTAGCGTCTCAATTAAAACACTGGAGCAAGGGTTTTATCTTAACTAAGTTTGCATGACGTAACTATTAGATGACTAGGTTAGTGGACCAAGCATAATTATAAGCTTAAGTTCATTCAAAGTTGCTACCAAATAAACAAATACGGAGCAGTTCATGTTTGAAGTCATTATATTGTGCTTAATTACTTTAATTAGCTCATAATAGTGGTGATGACTGATGACAACTAATACTATATCATGAAGATGCTCACATATATGATGTCATAGTAATATTACATTATTACCAACTTGCTTGACACTGAGTTCACATCGAATCATAAATAACACGCGATATTTTATTAGTTCACAAAAAAAAAAAAAAAAAAAAGTACTCCACGTCTAATAAAATACTTCAAACTCGACCGCCTTATCATGTCATTCGTCACTTATTCTATCTACAAGTGACAAATGGGTTTCTTTTTGTAAGTAAGTGGGTTATCTTTTGTGGAGTATTTGTAACACCCTCAAAATCTGGTTTTGCGAAAGCATTCGGGTCATAAGATGCTACTGAAATGAA
This sequence comes from Artemisia tridentata subsp. tridentata, assembly GCA_021014915.2. Lineage (NCBI taxonomy): Eukaryota > Viridiplantae > Streptophyta > Magnoliopsida > Asterales > Asteraceae > Artemisia > Artemisia tridentata. The sequence continues at coordinate 411,444,037 of CP139506.1, forward strand.
AATCATAACACAAGGTAACGAATAACCAAATACACACTTCGTAAAAATATATTCAATTCTTTAAATCAACTTTCATTTAAGATTTTTATTTTACAGGTATGCTCAAGAGTTTAGTGGTCCCTCGAAAACAAGTCTTGAAAATCTGTGAAAAACACTTTGGTACATAGTGTAAGTCCGTCGCCTTGCCATGCCTTGTCATTAATGATTTGCCTAAATACCTGATAAAAATATGCTAAAAGTCAGCAAAAAGCTGGTGAGTTCATAGTTTAAGTTTAAAGCAGTAATAATAAATTTGGACCAATAGTTTTGTACATGAACATTATGATGTATATAATGTCACATAAAATATTAGGGTAAATTCCCAAAAGGGACAATTTTTTTTTCAAATTCTCAAAACGGGACAATCTCAACATGTTTTCCCAATTTAGTCAAGTACTAAGGTGCGATCGTGCGAACCCTCTGATTTCTTGACACGTGTCCCAGACAAAAGGTACTAACCAATCATTTGCAGGCCCACCCACTAGTGCTAAATTACTTATTTACCCTTATTTCTATAAGTCATTCAAATGTGCGATTTCGCTACCTATTAAATGTGCGAATGTGCGATTTTGCTACCTATTGAAAAAAAAAAAAACTTCCACCACCGCCACCTCTACAACCACACAACCACCACCAACACTTCCACCATCACTCCCTCTTCATCTTGCCGTGACTCACGCGCCCAACAACCATCATCACCGATGTTCCTAGCACCACAACGCGCCACCAAAAACTATCCCCATCATCTTGTATCATCACCACTCGTGTAGATCGAAGAAGAAAGGTAGGAACATCGCGTCATACGCGCGTGTTGACTCGGAAACGAGTCAACTCATCACTAATCTTGACGTTTTAGGTTGGATCTGGGTTGGTGATCGAAGAAGAAATGGGGTGTTTGTTTTTCGATTGTGTCGGATCTGGGTTGGTGATGGTGGTGGCGGCAAGATCCGTTTATGGTGGTGGCCGGAATTTTTATGATGGTGGTGATGGGTGTTTGTTTCTTGTGGTTGACTGAAGTTGTGGAGTTGAAACTTTGTTGTAGTTGTTGATGTAAGTTGTTTGATTCAAGATGACTTTGATAGTTTGATCGAGGTAGTTAGTTTATGTAAGCTGTTAGTTGAAATAAATACTTGCGAGTACAAAATTTTATCTTGATTGTATGAAACAATAAAATCGCACATTCGCACATTTAATAGGTAGCAAAATCGCACATTTGAATGACTTATAGAAATAAGGGTAAATAAGTAATTTAGCACTAGTGGGTGGGCCTGCAAATGATTGGTTAGTACATTTTGTCTGGGACACGTGTCAAGAAACCAGAGGGTTCGCACGATCGCACGTTAGTACTTGACTAAATTGGGAAAACATGTTGAGTTTGTCCCATTTAAGGAATTTGAAAAAAAAAATTGTCCATTTTTGGGAATTTACCCTAATATTTTATGTGACATTATATACATCATAATGTTCATGCAACCGAAGTTATAACAGTTTTGCATGCTCTAGAAGCATGTTAAAATATAAGGTCCGGCAAGTGTTTATCCCCGACACTTGTATTTTGACATGGTATACGTTCGTTTGCCTATCCGATCAAACAAACGGGGACGTTACTCCCAATAGATCTATTTATAACATTCACGCTTCCTAACGGGAATTAACGGTTCATGAATTTGGGCGGTAGGGAACATAGCAGGGCTTAGGCTAACCTACGTAATAGTTTGATAAAACAGTAATGATGGTCCATAAAATAGTTTTCCATGTTTCTCACCCCAATCAAACAAGTATAGATAGAGTGGGGCTATAAAGTCACCTTAATAATGGATGTAATTGATGAAAGAGTGTACGGCACTAACACGCAACCTAGATTAATAAGGTATGTTTAGTTTACAGTCTAATTAAGTTTCCACAGTGATTTACTTCAAAAGTTTTAAAGTGTTTATGTTGTTGTTGTTGCTTGTGTGACAGCAATTAAATTTAAAGGTAGTTTTCTAAGGATTGGCGGGTTTTGGCTCTTAGAAGTGCTTAATGTATGACAAGGAGGACATCGAAGACGAATAAGATTTTGTTTAACGATGACCGAGAGATGATGAATGAAAAGAGATTATGAACGGTACTAGACGTTGTCGAGTTATGGACCATTATTATTAAGGATGAGTAAATTTTCCGTTTTAGAACATATAAATGGATATATATATATATATATATATATATATATATATATATATATATATATATATATATATATATATATATATATATATATATATCCGTTTTAGAATATATATATATATATGGTTTGGATTGTAGGGTAATTTTGTGTAAGTGATGATTTTTGTTTAAATAATTTGTTAATTCGGAAACTAATGTATATCGGTTGCACATAAAATGTTTGTTTGTCCCGTTTTAATATAATAAGCACATTTATTTAATAGAAGTTGGGTATGTCCCGTATATATGTGTTGATTTCTTTGTTGATTACAATTTTTACAAGTTTAATAAATGGTCGCTCTAAAATTGTTATATGACTTAAGCATGTTTCCTAAAATTCCGTTTAAGTGTTCACAATTCGTTAAACCATTTAAATAATTTGATTGTCCACTTGTTTAATTTAAAACGAAGGTTTTTGTGTATCAATGTGTATGTGTTTAAAATGGCGGGGTATATATATATGTGTGTATATATGTATTTTGTGTCGAGTTTTAATGTTTGTCAAAAATTATTGTTAGTTTATGACAAGGTTTCGTGAAGAAAAATAAACCGAGATTGAGTGATGACATAATTTATTTACGAGATTATGACATGTCATATTTTAAACGACGGCCACAATATCAACCTTCGATTTGTCGATTACAGACAAGTAAAGGTACGGCTAGAATATGAACTTTTGTTTTGTCGAATTTTCGATATGTATATATATATATATACGGTTACATATACATGATCCTATCTTCTTGTTGGCCCAACTTAAGTCAAAGGAGGGGCAAGGATTTCGATGGGCTGGGCTGAGATTTGAACAACTAATGCCTCAAGTGGGCTTGGTGGCTGTGAACAGCCCACTCGATTCACATAGAGTGGACTGGATTTGCATCTACGAAATGGGTTGAGCTAAAATGAAGTGGGCCGAACTGAACTCCTATTTGAAAACACACATAATCCAATGGGGCCTGTGTGTTTTGCGGAGAATACCAATACTTATGTTGACGCTAGAGTGGTTTTTAGCGCACAAAGACTTTCATGTCGGGGCAGAGTACTACTCGACCACATGACTTAACGGTCGTCCAGATTTACATGAGGTGGGGGATTGGATTCTTGACGACTCGATTCCATTCTTAAACCAAAGTCTTGATTCAAGATTTTGGTGTTGAGTTTAGGTGGGAAAATAAAACAACTTAACTTCTCCGCTCTAAGTTTTACTTACAGAACAGGACACAACACTACCTAGTTGGGTCTTGTGTAAGACTTGAACTTGCCAACATAATGTGGGTCAGAATTCGAGTTGTGCTACACACTCACCTTTGGAGTTCTAATGGAGTTGGACTCGAAACATCCCTTCATGGGTTGTTCTCTAGCCAAGGGGAAAAAGGTTCAACCTACATCCTTAGTACCGAGTTTTATCACTAACTTGGGCTGCCAAGAGAGTGAGTTGTGGACTGTTTTACTTGATCGAATAAGACTTGAACCAAGGCAAGCACACTTGTTAGGGTGGCTGCCTGGTGAGGGTCATATCGAACCATACACACCCTTGTGAGGGGTGGCTTTTACTTGGACCAAAGATAACCACAATTTCCTCAACCTAGACCGAGTTCTACGGTATCAAATATATCCATTCGAGGGGGGGGGGGTTTCGACACAGCTACGGGTAATCACAATAACTCCAGGTTTTATTTCGAGACCTTTTTGCCTAGGATGTACTAATGACCAACCCAAAATTATTTAACCCGAACGAAGGTTGACAACAACAAGGAACAAGGATGGGTCTAAAGCTAATGAGCCGAGTTCTAGATTTCCCTAAGCTTTTCAAACCACAACAACAACAACAACAACCATAACGTTTGTACAAACACCATTATAAATTCAATTACATTCGAGTTACGAATTAACATGAACCCATCTAATGCTAACCGAATACAATGAATGTTATAAGGAGTTTGAAAGAAAGTGATTTATACCCTAAGAGTAGTTCGACCGATGGCTTGAGGTTTTAGACACCGCAACAACTTGAGCCCAATCCAAACCTTAGCTATTCCAATCGAACCCCAGCCAAATCCACTCCAATCAAGTCGTTGCCCTTCGAATTTCTTCGATTCTCAGTAAACCTTTGAGTGAATGAATGGTTTTGTGTTGATCGACTGTGTTGACATAAATAAATGCCTAAAAATATTATCAATATTTATTCATATCTCTATGTTTTGATGATCACAAAATGTAAACTCATTAAAACATAAACTTATCAAATAAACAAGTATTTAGTTGTAAATATTCATTTCTACAACTTAATCACTTAAGGTATGAATAAACAAGTGCTTAATGCATTATATGATCAAAGGAACATTTTCTTAATAACTAGATTTTTTATAAAACATCAAAAATATTTTATATATTTTTGAAAAACATTTTTGGTATTAAATAAAAATGTTTAATCTTTTATAAAAATATGAATTCAAATTTTTAACCAAAATCAGTTAAAATGTTCCAGAAAAACCTTCCCCACAAAAGGACAAAATTGGCCAACGTTCAGTAGGGGCGGCCCCCTTAATTTTACTAGGCGGCCCCCTTAATAATTAAGGGGACCGCCCCCTATTTAAGGGGACCGCCCCCGCTCCAGTAGGCTCCAGCTGTCCAGATTTTTCCCTATAAATACCAGCCTTCCCCTGAATTTTTTCTCAACCCTTTTGCACTAAAACTTTCTGTTGTAGATCTCATTTCATATCTTAGAAAAACCTTTGATCATGTAATCTTAAGCATTGGTTTCCAAGTGATCCAAGCTTCCACCATCCAAGTGCAAAAGAAGAATACTTCTATCAATCAAGATTAGAAGTATTACAACTTAGTATCATCATGTTACTTAAGTTGTGTGTTCAACAAAGTTTGTAAATCATTCATTCATTTGTATGTAAAGGTGTGTGTTGTAGATTAGTGTTGTGTGTAAGTAGTGAAGATGTTGTATAAGTAGTTGTGGTATAGAAGTTGTGAGGTCAAAATGTAGAAGTCGTGAAGCCGTGGTGTAGAAGTTGTGAAGCCGTAGCTTAGAAGACATGAAGTCCTTGTGTTGAAGTCATGAAGCCGTAGCATAGAAGCTGTGAAGCGGTCGTGTTAAAGTTGTGATGTCCTAGTCGTGAAGTCCTAGTGTTGAAGTCGTGAAGCCGTAGCATAGAAGTTGTGTAGCGGTCGTGTTGAAGCCGTGAAGTCCTAGTCGTGAAGTCCTAGTGTTGAAGTCGTGAAGCCGTAGCATAGAGGTTGTGTAGCGGTTATGTTGAAGTCGTGAAGTCCTAAGTCATGAAGACATAGTGTTGAAGTCGTGAAGCCGCATCATAGAGATTGTGTAGCGGTCGTGTTGAAGTCGTGAAGAAGTCGTGAAGCCGTTGTGAAGAAGTCGTGAAGAATTCGTGATTAAGTCGTGTAGAAGTTGTGTTGTGAAGTTGTGAGATTGGTTCTAGCTACGATTAGAACTCGACATTTAGCTTTGTGTCGTTAAACCTGTGTAAGCCAAAGTTGTGTACGGTTTTCTCCGCCATAAGGGAGCTTGTTGAAGTTGTGAAGAAAACTCTCGAGCAAGGTGTGCTCGGGGAGTGGAGTAGGGCAAGGAAGGTGTCCTTGTAGCCGAACCACTATAAATCTCTCGTGTCTCGGTTAGATCTTTCCATACCTTATTTATTTCTTTACTTGCATCGTCATTACTTTCATACACATAGGCTTATATAATTGCTAGTATTAATTAGAGGTCAACTTCACATAAAGATCAAATTGAAAATCCATTCAAGAAACCAAAACTTTTACAATCAATTTAAAAGAATACTTATATAACTAATAATAAGATTTATGTTTTATTTTTCATAACAAACTAGAATCTAAAGTTATTAAAAGTATAAAACAAAGTTTTTATATTAAATTAAAAAGACGTAAAACTATTCAACCCCCCTTCTAGTTTTCCACAATTGGTATCAAGAGTCAAGTTAATCAAGATCTTTAAAATATACTGTATTTTAAAACTTGAATCGATCTATGGAATTCGAAAAATATCTAGAAGGGGAATCTTTGCTAAAACCACCACTATTTGAAAACTATACTTTTCTTGAATGGAAAAATAAATTTGAAACTTATGTGAAATCAATTGATCTAGATCTTTGGCATGTCATTTCGATTGGTGATTTTCAACTAACAAAAACGGATTTTGAAAGTCAAACAAAAACGGATTTTGAAACTCAAAATGATTATTTAAAAACTAAGAATAACAAAAATAATGAAGCTAAAATAATTATTTACAAAACCTTGCCGAAAGTTGAATATGAAAGAATATCTTTCTGTAAAACGGCAAACGATATTTGAAAAAATCTCTTAAACTTTCATCAAGAAAAATGTCAAGCCAAAGATGAGGATTTTGATCTTGTACATGAATTAGTTATCTTAGAAAATTTAATAGATAAACATTTAGATAAAATAGATACATGTGCTACTAGTTCAAATGTTGTTAATGTAGGTATTAACGACGAAGACTACATGAATCAACTCCAAAGTGAACTCAATCCAAAATCATGGAGTGACACAGACGAAGGAGAAGATCATGTTCGGGTCAAGCCACTTCGGTTTAAATAAGTCAATCATCATCTAAGATATTACGAAGAAAAGCTAGGACGTGAGGTAAGTTCTCTTTTTAAATTTCATAAGTAATTACTTCATGCATATAATCTTATTAATGCCTTAGGATACGCTTAGTTTGATAGGTTGCTTTGCCTTTACACTTTAGTTATATTCGTTCTGTGACCTAATGAACTAGAAACCCTTTAGTTAGCCCCCATAAATATTAGTAAACCAAGCAATCTTCATATTTGGTACTCTTCGATAGGTAAATTTAGGAACTTAATTTCTTCAAAAAAAAAAAGAGAATGACTACTGGAGAATCTATTGACTAGAAACTCAATTTGACCTAACGGTTGAATTGCTTCTATGTGAGAAGTTGGGTGTGTGTAACCCGTAAAAACGGTCGTGTTTAGCCTGAATTGAGCACCACTAGTAATAGTCTCATACTCATTCTCCAACTTGAATACATTATTCTTCCTAAATATACCTAACGATAGTTTACTGCTATGAACTTCGCTTTTCACTAGAGCTTTTCATTCCTAGATGTATGTCATCCTGCATATATAAAATTTCTAGATGTTTACTTGCTCCTATGTGATTTGACTGCATGCCTTCATAATTATTTGTTTAGTTGAATGCATTGTCATTATAATAGCTTTTGTTTTTCTCTAACTACTCTGACATGATGTATTTTTGTATTTAGTCATAATACATGCGTAAATGTCATAGGATATGTAGAAAGAGGTAGCATGTGACAATAGACTTGAGCATGAGATCTTTTATAAACCATTATTTTTTTAAACCTATAATTAATGGGACTTATTTTTAAACTTGCAAAAACTTTACATTTTGGAAAAATAATTTTTCAAAAGATTATGACACATTTCTATTTTACATATTTCACCATCTTACCTTTCTTCCAAACTTGTGTCCATAATTACGTGTTTATCAAAACCAAAGATTGAAAAAATATGTTTTCTTTCCTCATAAAAACATTTTGAAATAAAACCAAAACTATTTCATTAAAATATTTTTCACATACACATAAAAACCCACTTTCAAACATTGTTGAATAATGCCAAAAACATTTCTTTAAATCATGCATGGTGATCTCATATCTGTCATCTATATTTATGTATGTGACATTTATAAGTGAACTAAATTTGAAAATAACCATAATTTATTCACTAAGACCTCACTTGGTACAAGTCTAGAAGTCCATGCTATCACAACTCTACATTCCCATGCACATAGATATTCATTAGGATTATTTAACTAGCTTATTAATCTTCCTAAATATGATACTATGAATTACTTGGTGCTATGTAGTGTTTTCTTGTCTAACATATATATGTTACATGCTAAATGAGTTGTTTGCATGCTAGATAATGATGTCTAATGAATATGCTTAGCATACATAAGTTATTAAATCCTAAATTGCCTCAAAAGAAGTTGGACTTGCTTGAAACTAAACCCAAAAAACACAACCCTTTCAAAATTTTCTGCCAAAAACCCATTTCCAGTAACCTGAAAATCAGCAGATGGGCGGCCCCCTTAATTCATTAGGCGGCCCCCTTAATATTTAAGGGGAACGGCCCCTTAATTAAGGGGACCGGCCATCTGATGGTCGAAGGTGCTGCTCCCCTTTTCTATTTTTTAGCCCATTTTATCCTATACTTCCCAAAATTCACAGACACATTTTGTCACAAACCACTCACCAAAATTTACCTTCCACAATCACATCATCACTTCACCATAAATACCCATTTGGAGGAGGAAGCTTGACATTTGCCATAACCCAACAAATGATGTTGTTCAAACTCAACCAACACCTAAACCTCATCCTAATGAACCCTTTCACACACATAACCAATCATCCATATGTCCACCTTCATTCACTCATAATTACCCAAGTTCACAAGTGTCTCCACCACCAAAAGTGTCACCACCACTTCCACCAAATAACAACCACTCTCCATCATCATCACCTTCCACTCAACACTTGAAGTTCATTGAAGAACTCAAGGAAGCCCATGAGCTTACTGCTCTCCTTGCTTTGCACCTTGCTCAAAGCAACTTAAACCCATCACCATCCATATCACCATCATCACCACATCACTTGAGTCAAATTGAGAAACATGTCAAAAATTGTCCTTGTTGCATCTTTCTCCAAAGTCAAACCATCATTACCATCATCACCATCCATCTCACCATCATTACCATCATCACCACATCACTTGAGTCAAATTGAGAAACATGTCAACAATTGTCCTTGTTGCATCTTTCTCCAAAGTCAAACCATCATTACCATCATCACCATCCATCTCACCATCATTACCATCATCACCACATCACTTGAGTCAAATTGAGAAACATGTCAACAATAGTCCTTGTTGCATCTTTCTCCAAAGTCAAACCATCACCTTAAATGAGCGTCTCACTTGGATTGAGTATCTTCTCACTAGATCTAATCCAACACCACCACTTGAACAACATCAAAACCCTCATTCAACATGGTCAAGTCCAAGCTCTCCACCTCCAATTCCTCTATCAACACTCTCTCCAACATCCATACACCCAAACTTACAACCCCATTAATCCAACATTTTTTTTTACCCCCTCTTTACCATCATCCATCCAAAATAATCCAAGTTTTCATGTCTCAAGCAAGTCCAATGGATCTCTAAGGCAATTTAAAATTTTCTACTTATTATATCATGATATATATACATGCTTGATGATTAATAACATGCTTATTCCATAATATGTTTTAAATGTATGCATGCGTAATTAACATGTTTATGTCACTATTTAATCATTCTTGATGTACATGATTCAAATGGAGCTTGCTGCAAAAACACCCTAAAAATGACCCTTTTCTGGAAATTTTTCAAATTTGGTCGCCTGGGAAAACACCAGATGGGCGGCCCCCTTAATTCCCTAGGCGGTCCCCTTAATTTTAAGGGGGCCGGCCTACAATTAAGGGGACCGGCCATCTGGGCAGTAAAATTTACTGTTTTCTTTTGCATCTTGCGACCCCTTTTATCTAGCCCAAACCTTACCTAAATCAACCATCACCTCCATCAAACACCCATTTTCATTCACCATGCTATCACCAAAATCATCTCTAAGACACCAAAACTCCATCACCACCACCTCAATGATTAATCCCCAAGTGCACCTAATGCACCATCAAAAACACCCTTTCATCCATCAATAACCACATCAACTCACACCTTTCATCACCACCATCAAGAGCATCAACTCCACCTCCTACTCAAGAACCTCCATTCACCCAACTTGTCATTTCCATATCACCAATAACACCTCTTGATGCTCATTTCTCATCATCACCAATACCACCACATCCACAACCAAACCATCATCTTTGGTCTTAGAGATGAGATACACTACATGTTTTCATTCCTTGAACACATGCTTAACAACCAACCTCCACCACAACCTCCATCATTTTCACCCACTACACTACCACCACCTTCATTCTCACCAAATTAAGCATATGCAATGCTTAATCAAAAATAATTTTTCAAACCATTTTGTGTGCAAGCCCCATGAAAGATCATGTACTCCTAGAATGATTATGTAGATTGCATTACTTACTAGCTAATGTAGAATTGAATATAATCTTGGATGGTTGTGTATTGATACACAACATTTTTAATGAATGTCTTTATATGCATGCTTATTTTTGCTATATATATGCTTGTGCTTCTAATATTTTTCTTGCAAGTATTCCATATATCGATTCCTTGGTGCCCCAAACGAGGGGGAGTACACATCAAGGGGGAGTTTTCGTCCCGACAAATTTCACGTTTAAATTTTGTCGGCTTAACCTTTTTGATTCTACAAAAAGGGGGAGAAGTGAATGTAAACTCACTAAATACTTGTCCAAAAATAAACTTTTTGGTTTAATGAGTTTAGGTTTTGTAATCATCAAAAAGGGGGAGATTGTTGACATAAATAAATGCCTAAAAACATTATCAATATTTATTCATATCTCTATGTTTTGATGATCACAAAATGTAAACTCATTAAAACATAAACTTATCAAATAAACAAGTATTTAGTTGTAAATATTCATTTCTACAACTTAATCACTTAAGGTATGAATAAACAAGTGCTTAATGCATTATATGATCAAAGGAACATTTTCTTAATAACTAGATTTTTTATAAAACATCAAAAACATTTTATATATTTTTGAAAAACATTTTTGGTATTAAATAAAAATGTTTAATCTTTTATAAAAATATGAATTCAAATTTTTAACCAAAATCAGTTAAAATGTTCCAGAAAAACCTTCCCCACAAAAGGACAAAATTGGCCAACGTTCAGTAGGGGCGGCCCCCTTAATAATTAAGGGGACCGCCCCCTATTTAAGGGGACCGCCCCCGCTCCAGTAGGCTCCAGCTGTCCAGATTTTTCCCTATAAATACCAGCCTTCCCCTGGATTTTTTCTCAACCCTTTTGCACTAAAACTTTCTGTTGTAGATCTCATTTCATATCTTAGAAAAACCTTTGATCATGTAATCTTAAGCATTGGTTTCCAAGTGATCCAAGCTTCCACCATCCAAGTGCAAAAGAAGAATACTTCTATCAATCAAGATTAGAAGTATTACAACTTAGTATCATCATGTTACTTAAGTTGTGTGTTCAACAAAGTTTGTAAATCATTCATTCATTTGTATGTAAAGGTGTGTGTTGTAGATTAGTGTTGTGTGTAAGTAGTGAAGATGTTGTATAAGTAGTTGTGGTATAGAAGTTGTGAGGTCAAAATGTAGAAGTCGTGAAGCCGTGGTGTAGAAGTTGTGAAGCCGTAGCTTAGAAGACATGAAGTCCTTGTGTAGAAGTCATGAAGCCATAGCATAGAAGCTGTGAAGCGGTCGTGTTAAAGTTGTGATGTCCTAGTCGTGAAGTCCTAGTGTTGAAGTCGTGAAGCCGTAGCATAGAAGTTGTGTAGCGGTCGTGTTGAAGCCGTGAAGTCCTAGTCGTGAAGTCCTAGTGTTGAAGTCGTGAAGCCGTAGCATAGAGGTTGTGTAGTGGTTATGTTGAAGTCGTGAAGTCCTAAGTCATGAAGACATAGTGTTGAAGTCGTGAAGCCGCATCATAGAGGTTGTGTAGCGGTCGTGTTGAAGTCGTGAAGAAGTCGTGAAGAAGTCGTGAAGCCGTTGTGAAGAAGTCGTGTAGAAGTTGTGTTGTGAAGTTGTGAGATTGGTTCTAGCTACGATTAGAACTCAACATTTAGCTTTGTGTCGTTAAACCTGTGTAAGCCAAAGTTGTGTACGGTTTTCTCCGCCATAAGGGAGCTTGTTGAAGTTGTGAAGAAAACTCTCGAGCAAGGTGTGCTCGGGGAGTGGAGTAGGGCAAGGAAGGTGTCCTTGTAGCCGAACCACTATAAATCTCTCGTGTCTCGGTTAGATCTTTCCATACCTTATTTATTTCTTTACTTGCATCGTCATTACTTTCATACACATAGGCTTATATAATTGCTAGTATTAATTAGAGGTCAACTTCACATAAAGATCAAATTGAAAATCAATTCAAGAAACCAAAACTTTTACAATCAATTTAAAAGAATACTTATATAACTAATAATAAGATTTATGTTTTATTTTTCATAACAAACTAGAATCTAAAGTTATTAAAAGTATAAAACAAAGTTTTTATAATAAATTAAAAAGACGTAAAACTATTCAACCCCCCCTTCTAGTTTTCCACAGACTAGTTTGGAATGGCCATTAAAAAGGGAAACTGGAGAATGGCTCTAATATTTCTTTCTTGGCTTCGATACTTGAGGTGACCAAATCAAGTAATACTCGTTATCCCTTGGCCTTCTTCAAGACATCCCCGTGATTTCCTTTGGGGAAGAGGGAAAGGAGAAAGCGATTTATGTGTGCCCGTGTTTTGACCTTGAAAGGGGTTGTGAGATTTGATGGTGATGGTTCGATGGTGTTCCTGGGTTTGTGGTATCGCAGACAAGAAAAGAGGAAATAATAAGGAGGTGTGGGAAAATGTGTGAGTGGATGGTAAAAGAAATATTATATCCAGATTATTTTTATTAGAATGGTGGGTAATGTATACCCCGTGTCCCGCTGAGCTGAGGTGAAATCGGATTTTCCCGGATTCGTTATAAACGGGAAAAATAATTTTCGGAGGCGTCTTTATAAGACTTATATGTATTTAGAGTTTGTTGACTCAAAATTAAATGCTAAGATTAATTTGTTATTGATGTTGTGTTGGTACGCGTGTGGTGTTGTTTTTCAGGGGAAACGAGATAACCTATCGTTTATTTTATATTTTAGTTTGTAAATGTGAGAGTGGAAAAAATTTACTGCTTCTGATGAGATTGAATAGTTTTGGGTGAGTTATTGTATGCTAAAATGTGCGGGTTTGTTTTTCCGAATTAGTTATGTAGGCTCATGTATGCCTAACTTTATTAGTCTGGTAGTAATAAATTAACATTTATTATTTAAATAATTGTGGAAAATTTCCGTTTGTTACATCCTCCCCGCCTTAGGAGGAAAACCGTCCTCGGTTTTCGCTTAGAGTTACCCGATGGAGTTGGGAAAATTTGAGAGCATTAACGCTTGATTTTCACATTCCCATGTGAATTCAAATGTGATTTTGACAAATCACATTTGATTTTTTCTGGGCGAAAATTTTGAGAAAAAATAGTTCTTTGAAAGTATAAAGAATTTAATATCTATAGATAGATAATTTAATTATCGTCACGATGGTGTATTTTTTGTAACTTGGAGATTTATCGTTTGCAAGATATGTTGTTTTAAAAAAAATATAAAAAATTAATTTTTTATTAATTTAAATAAAAAAATAAATGGTTAATATTGATTTTTTGAATATATTTCAAATATGAAATTTATCTATACTACATATAATGTAGGGATGAATCTCTCTCCTCTTAGTCTTAAAATTCAGACTTACAAAAAATAAAGCATGATTTACAACACTTTAATGCACATAATTTTGAGACTTACAAGAAAATAAGCATATTGTACAACAAACACCACATTAATGCTATTAAAGTGGTCAATTAATACACAATTTAATTTACCCCTTCACCAAAATATACAACCATTTAACCACAATGTACAATCTAATCAAGCTTTCAATGGATATTCATATTGTACAACTAAATAAAACATTTTTTTTAACAAAATTAAAGAGTATTAACATTTTTAACAAAATCATAAATCTGATAAGATGCATATTACCGATTTGAATGTATTCACATTTTTAACAGCAAAACACATGGTAGTATCATGATGATACGGTAACAACAAAAGAAGAACACAACCACACAACAATAAAAGATACCAAACGTTTATTACTGATTTTTAGTTAATAAAATGTAAAACCCATTTGTTTTAACCCTCAAATCGAACCAAAAACTATAAATATAACTCGACACAGTCGAGTTGTTGCACACCGAGCCACAACCACGGGTGACTCGGTGTTACCCACCTTTAATACACTCGGATATCAACGAATCTTGGTCGGAAAAATTATGTGATGGCGCGTGGTGATGTTGGAATGAAAGTTTTGAGCGCGTGTTGTTTAGAAACGGGGTAAGGGTTGCAAGAGTTGAGGTTTGGTGGTGGTGGTGTAATAAAAGGAGCGGCGGTGTGGTCTTGTGGAGGTCGCCGGATTTTTTGGCCGGAGAAAAGAGGGTGAAGAGAGAGAGATAGGGTGCGGCTGGTGAGTGAAAAAGAAGGAAATAACCCTAAATGAGGGTATAACTTAGGCTTTTATAGTCAAAGGACTAAGAATAAATACATAATGTCCCTTAGGGACTGATTGTGTAACTTGGGCGCGGGGTGGGAAGTGGCATTTGGCCAAACTTCCTATAACACGTAACCGGGATAGATTTGAGTACCGAGACATTTTCCCGAATGATTTTAATGTGTTCCACTGATTTTAAAACAATTTTTCCAATCAAATTGATTATAAATACGTCCATGTTCGTGTTATCTCGCTAAAATCAATATTTTACGTGTTATTAGGTTTATTTGTGCCGACTCGCGTGTGTGGTCTAGCTCGCAAACACACATAATAGTGAACACATAAACTAAATAAATAGATCATATCGAGCTTAAGGTTGCGCAAGGACCTGGAAATTCGCGGTTGTTACACGGTGCAAAGAGTTGGATGGGTATAATGGTATTTTTTTGTGTTCGTATCTGATATTTGAAGAAATGGAAAAATACGTTGTTATTAGATGCCATTAACCCAATTTAATAAATACCCATATACTTTATACCCTATATTTTATATTTTACAAAAATCTTACTCCTTTATAAAGCATTAATGCCTTTTTTAAATACAAACACTTAAAATTCAGCATTACAAGTTTTTAAGCTAAAAGTACAACTAATTAAAACACATTTTCTAACATTAAATACAATTACAAGTTTTTAAGCTAAAAGTACAACTAATTAAAATACATTTTCTAACATTAAATACAATCTTTAAATAGAAATACTTAAAATTCAGCATTACAAGTTCTTAACCTAAAAGTACAACTAATTAAAACACACTTACTAACATTAAATACAATACAAAGCACTATTAATATGGTCAAGATATTTAATGTAGTCAATTAATTAACTGGTCAATAAATAAAATTAATGCGGTTATTAAAACACCCCTTACATTAGAAATACAAATTGTTAAGCATATTATACAACCAACTTAAACACAATTCATGCATTAAATGTTACTAATACAAATAATAAAACATATTATACAAATATTCAAGCCCAAACGGGCAGCAGGGCGAATGGGCTCGAGTCCGAACGGGCACAGGCCAAACGGGCACGGGCTAAACGGGCATGGGACAAACGGGCTCATGTTATACGAATGGCCTTAGAAAATACCCAAAAAGACGAAATAAATTCCTTAGTTAAGGAGTTGAAATACGTCACATGAAATTCTTGATATCCGTAATTTATTGTCAAAAAGAATATAATAAATTAAAATACATGATTCACCAGAAAATATTTTTTGAGAGTACCCGACACCGCAACGCGCAGATACCCTGCTAGTATTGATATTAATAGGTTACCTATGTTGACCATAATACCTTCCTCTTATCATCGGTTAATGACAAATAACAAAAGGTAATGGCCCAACGTGCGAGTAGCTTTTAAACCCATATCTCATAGCGCGTGCACTGAACGTCGTTATTATCTACTTCCTTATCATTATTACACGTGTACGGTTCTATGCAAAAACTAATACAGTAGATGATATCAATGTTTTTTTTTGATCAAAATGATATCAATGTTTATTAAGGTTTTGACTGCTAAATAGCTACGTATTTTTTATAATGTATTATTTTGGTACGTGTATTTTTTTCGTTCTATTTTATATAGTGTACTTTCATCTTTTGTTCAATTTTGCACGCATGTTTAAAGACAACCGGGTAAACTTGAATAAAACCCGAAAAAAAGTCTACTTGGCATATTTAATTTTTGAGTAAATTGCATGGATAGTCTTTTGGGTTTGTCCCATATTGCATCTACTGTCCCTGGTGGTTTACAGTCTTTTTTTTCACAAAATATTTTATAAACTTTTTTTTTACTATTTTTTAAATTACGAAAATTTTTTATAAACTTTTTTTTAAATAACGAAAAATTTTATACACTTTTTTATAAATTACGAAAATTTTATAAACTTTTAAATTACGAGAATTTTTATAAACTTTTTTTTTTAAATTACGAAAATTTTTATAAACTCTTAAATTACAAAAAAATTTAAAAACTTTTTTAAAAATTACGAAAATTTTTATAAACTTTTAAATTAAGAATATTTTTATAGACTTTTTTTTTTGTTTTTTATTAAATTACGAAACTTTTTATAATTTTTTTTTTTGGTTTTCTTTTTTAAATTCCGGAAATTTTTGTAAACTTTTGTTTTACTTTTTTTTTAAAAAAAATTATTAAAATTTTTATAAACGTTTTTTACTTTAAACTATTTTATTAACTTTTAAAATAGGCGCTATTTTAAACTTTTGTTTTTTACTTTTAAATATTTTATAAAACTTTTAAACTATTTGAGTATTTAAACTTTTTTTTTTATAAAACTTTAAACTATTTGAGTTGGTGTGTCACCCTGAAGATAATTGTCACTTTTGTCTTTTACTTTAAACAAACGGAAATGTATAAAAACGGACGAAAACGTATTAAAACGGATGAAAACGTATACAAACGGACGAAACATATAAAAACATAAGAAAACGTATTAAAACGGACGAAACATATAAAAACGGGTGAAAGCCTATAAAAACGGATAAAAACGAAAGAAAACGTATAAAAACGGGTAAAAACGTATGAAAACGTAAGAAAGACGTATAAAAATGGACGAAAACGTATAAAAACGGATGAAAACCTATAAAACCGGATAAAAACGTATAAAAACGGGTAAAAACGTATGAAAACTTAAGAAAGAAGTATAAAAACGGACGAAAACGTATAAATACGGATGAAAACGTACAAAATGGGTGAAAACGTAAGAAAGACGTATAAAAACGGACGAAAACGTATAAAAACAAACGAAAACGGATAAAACGTATAAAAACGGATAACAACGTAAAAAAACATTTAAAACGTATAAAAAAGGAAGAAAACGTATTAGGGACGAAAGTTGCAACGTTTGACAAACCACAGGGACCATCCATGTAATTTATTTTATTTTTGTTAGTGAAAATCCGACGTGGCTTGCACACATGGCAGTAGTGATTATGGTTTAGGTAAAACAAGTTTAGCCGTGCAAAATTGAACAAAAGATGAAAGTACACTACATAAAGTGGAACGAAAAAAAATACACGTATAAAAACGGTACTTTTGAAAAAGTACGTAGTTATTTAGCAGCCAAAACCCATGTTTATTATTATGAAATTTAGTATAAGGTAACTGTCGTATCCTTAAACAAATGCTAGATCGAACGTATCACTTTCATGTCTTTTGGAAACCTTAATCGTGGCAACTAACTTGCGGTTGTTTAGCATAAGATTCGAGTCCAACGGTTGTGTAAATTTGAATGTGATAGTTTTTTAATAGAGTAGTGATAAATAGGCTTATTAAATAGACCTACAAATAGGCCCAGACGTACAAATAGGTCTACTCCATTCACATTTTGATAAGTACTAAACGAGGACCCGTGCATAGCAACGGAATTTTCAAGCGACAAACAACTATAGATGCGATAAATGTGAAAAATCAAAATGCATAGCAACGAGTTATCTAGCGGCAAACAACTATAAGTGTTTCGTTTAACGTTATACATAAAACGTGAAATAATCAAAATATAATTATAAAAGGTTGCAACATGTGATAATTTAACTCTTGATAAACAATACGGAGTAACAGCTAGCATTATATTTTCAATCTGTATGATCTATACTATGTATATATATAGTCAACTTCTAATAGCTAGCGTTTCATCTTTAATATGGTTGCAGGAATACGAGCAACCAAATAGTTAACCTTTGCATGAATTATGTTACATTCAAAAAGAATAGATATGCAAAACAGTGGCTAGTATATATATATTTTTTTAATTTTAAAAACTATATAACCTTGTATATTTCCCTTATTTTGTTGTCTAGTATTAACAAATTAGCAAAGTTTGAAAATCATAAAAGCTTGTATCTTTTCATATGACTATAAAATTCTTTTTTACATCTGTCTGTTGCTCAATATAGTTATAGTCTCTGTCACTTTGCAGCATGCATGTCTTCTTTATTGATGTGTTCAAACGCTCACACAGAAATAACTTAACGACTAAAAGTGCTTCAACCAGTTGATATCTTTTATTCTAATTATACATTCTATCGGCAAAGATAAGAACCTTGGCAAATGGCACATATTCAACATGGTTAAACAATGTCTACATGATATACACATAACATTAAAGACTTGTCTTAAACACATATCGCAAGATAAGTTGCATTTTAAACAAGTATGATCTTAAAACGAGCTTAAAATAATATTCACTAATAAGATAGAAGACATCCAAAAGGCGGAAAACAAAACCGACAACACATAACTGAATCCCCAACAAAACTTGTTGAAAAATACTCATGGAAGATCAAAGTTGACGCAAATCAGTCAATTATATAATTACACCAACCATCAAAACCAGCAACAATCCACCATAAGTACACCAATTTCATCCAGACAATACAAACCACCACCTAAACCCAACCGAAGCCACCTAAACCACCAACAATACAAACCGAGATCTCCATATCCAAAAGAAATGTTAGTGGTGGCGGCTACGGATTTAAATGATGGTTTTGGTGTGGCGGTAGATTTAGATGGTGATGGTGGTGGCGGGGATTTAGAGAGAGGGTTGCAAGTTTGTGTTAGGTAAGGCGACTGGATCTCAGTTTACAACCAAGAAACACAAACCAGTGAAACCACCAATATACTCAAACCAAAAAAAAAAAAAAAAAAAAAAAACCACCACCACCAAAATAGGCTTAACCACTGGAACCACAATAAACATACACCAACAACCAATAACCGAAAACACCGCCTAAACCACCA
This sequence comes from Artemisia tridentata subsp. tridentata, assembly GCA_021014915.2. Classification (NCBI taxonomy): domain Eukaryota; kingdom Viridiplantae; phylum Streptophyta; class Magnoliopsida; order Asterales; family Asteraceae; genus Artemisia; species Artemisia tridentata. The sequence goes on from CP139506.1 coordinate 411,463,461, forward strand.
ACCAAACCACCAAAACAGCCTACACTACCAACCAAAACACCAATAAAAACCATTGGCGATGGTGGCTGTGGTGCCGCTGATTGCTATGGTGGCAGAAGAGGGGTAGTTAGAGAGAGAGATAATATAGTTCTAGAGAGGATATGTGTTTAGTGAGAGAGGGAGATATAGGCACAAGAGGTGGTGTGGTTACGTGTATGAGTAGTTGACATTCCCTAATAGATTCGATATTACCAGCCATTTTCTAGTCGTGTACAACCCTTGCATTTTAATCTTTCAATACATTCCGTTAATAGCCGTGTACAACCCTTGCATTTCAATACATTCCGTTTATAGTTTCAACAAGGCTTTTGTGAGAAGCTTTGACTAATTGTGGTGTATACTTGCTTGTGTATACAAAAAATGTTTGAATAATTCAACTTGCCATACATAGTTTCAATGTGTAGTTGACGTGCCCGTTATACGAAGATTGTTACCTAAGATATATGATTCCTGCCATACATATACAAGGGCATTATGGGGATTGACCAAAAGTTAAGTTTTCATTTTTCCACTTTGAACATTCTGCCTTTATAAGTAGCATAGATTAAAAACACATTTTGAGAAAGGATTGGACCGAATATAATTCGATATGTTTAACGTGTATAAGAAAAGCATGTCAAAAATAATGATGTGAAGTGTTATGGTCGCAAATGTGACTGAGGTATAACATAAGACATTTGAGCTTTCTATGAGCTTCGAGATGTGGTTTATTTGTATGTATCTTTCTCATGATTCATTGTTAAACGGAAAAAGTACTTAGGTGATTTGTTGCTTTCGTCTTTGGAAGCGTTACATACTTACTGTAAATCTGCTTACGGATTATGTATGCACATGTCGACTAGCGCCTCAATTAAAACACTAGAGCAAGGGTTTTATCTTAAGGGTGGTGGCAATGGGAGCGGTTTGGCCAGCGGTTTGGCCCAAACCTTCGGGGAACACCGCCGCCACCCCATAGGTTTGCTTCGGAGGTTTGGTCTAGCGGTGAAAATCACTTCCGCGGTTTGAATGTTAGCCATTTAATTCTAGTGAACGTTGGAGGTAAAAAACAAAAAAGGGTTGGGAGGTATGAAAAAATGACCATTGCCACTAAAAAAGGGTTGGGAGGTATGGAAAAAGTGTGAGTGAGGTGGAATGATATTATTGGTGGGTTGGGAGGTATGAGTTTTTTTGGGAGGTATGGTTGCCACCACCCTAACTAAGTTTGCATGACGTAACTATTAGATGACTAGGTTAGTGGACCAAGCGTAATTATAAGCTTAAGTTCATTCAAAGTTGCTACCAAATAAACAAATACGGAGCAGTTCATGTTTGAAGTCATTATATTGTGCTTAATTACTTTAATTAGCTCATAATAGTGGTGATGACTGATGACTGATGATAACTAATAATATATCATGAAGATGCTCACATATATGATGTCATAGTAATATTACCTTATTACCTACTTGCTTGACACTGAGTTCACATCGAACCTTCATATCAGATGTGTATTATAAATAACACGCGATATTTTATTAGTTCACACCGGATTGGGTGACCGATCCGGGAAGTCTTCACAGTGGGCCACAAGCTCGGTTGGTCCCAGGCAATGAAGTTCGATCCCGATTGTGGCTAAGGGTTCGAACTGAGCCGAAACCCGGTTTTCATCCGGCCGTTACTCCAGCAAGTTAAACTTGTGTGGAGGCGGTACGGTTTCCGGGTGGACGTCGTTGAATCCCCACGGCCAGCGTGGGCCCGGTTAAGACAACATAGTCTGGTCTGTGGTGGATGAGAGCTCGCCGGTGAGGCGGGTGCGAATGTCTTATCCAAATTATCTAAGAAATTCGCCGTTCAAAAAAAAAAATAAAATACTCCAAACTCGACCGCCCTATCATGTCATTCGTCACTTATTCTATCAACAAGTGACAAATGGGTTTGTTTTTGTAAGTAAGTAGAGTATTTTTTGTGGAGTATTTTTTGTGGGATATTTTTTGTGGGTTTTTACATTATTATCTGCCAACAATTAGCCTCTTGTTTTTCATATTATACATAACTTATTACATAAAACTTGTGATTCGAGAAAAGTAAGATCAAATCATATGGTCAAAATAGGTATCCTATTAATATCTTATCTCGCAAAGATTTTATGTAAAATCGAGATTGTTTTTGTTTTATAATATTGTAAAATCGTAAGATTTTTAAGATCAAAACCAGTATTTTAACAATCATGTAAAATGATACTACCATTCTACCTTCACTTAGAGCGCTCGGTACGATAACGCCGGCCTCTGCGTTATGCCGACGTGGCTTCGTGTTGAGGCACGTTATCATACCGGCCACCTCCAACGCCCAACACCGTTTCGTCCCAAGTTGCTGCTGAAATGTGCGTTGTAATGTAGGTTTGCATTTTTTTTTTCTTTTTTTTTTGGAAGAAATAATGTTTTGTGTGTGCGTTTGCAGCAGGAGGAAGACGAATGACCTTTTTTTGGTTATTAAAATGGAAGAAATAATGTTTTGTGTGTGTTTGCAGCAGCAAGAAGACGACATTTTTTTTTTTTTTTTTAATTAGACTTTGTGTGTTTTTGAGCTATTGGACATTGGGCTAGTGAAAGAGTATCACTTTTTTAAATAAGTTCAACTTCTTTTATAAAAATTAATATGTAGTAATTTTTTTTTTCTTTTTCTTTCTTAACTTTTTATTTATTTTTTATATTTAATTTGTTTTATTATTTAATAAATGAAAATAAATTTTGTTTAAGTAATTGGAAAAGAAAAACAAAAGTGAGTCATAAGGGGGGAGGGAGTGGAGGCGGTGCCGAATCGGTGCCGGAAGGTAACACCGCCGCCGCCTACCGGCGCCGGATGTGGGGTGGCTTTTTTCGGTGAACTTTACCGATTGTGAAAGGAGAAAATGAAACGTTATAACATTCATTGCAACGGTCAAATTGGCTAGAAATTGAAAAATAGCCGTTTGGCTTAAAAAAAAATAGCAAAAAGAAAATAATAAAATAAAAAATTTACCCCTTTTTTAAATCATACACTCTATAAATACTACACAATTCAACCACAACACTCATTTCATATCTAAAAAACATCTCTTATCCAACACTTTTATAAAAAAAATCACCACACAAATCTCAACCTTTTTATCCTAAAAAAATGTCTACTTCGTCCGAAGAGTACATGTACCCGTCTTCAACCGACGAAATGTTATGTGTTTTATTAAAAAAGTGATGTGGAAATGAGGGAAGTTCACCAATGTGGTGACCACTCCCTCCACTTTGGGGTGATTTGGGGATTATTGAGTTGGAAGGTTTTTATTGGTTGTTGGTGACGTGGCGAGTTTGGGGAAGTTCACCATGTGGTGACCACTCCCTCCCCCCTAAAAGTTAATGGCCCAACAAGCGAGTAGCTACTAAACTCGTATCTCGTAGCGCGTGTACGAAACGTCGTTATTATCTCTTTCCTTATCTTATTACACGTGTACGGTTATGTAACAAATAGATATGCAAGAAAAACATAAAAATATGGGTTATACAAGCCCCCCTATAGGGGGGTGTTGACTTTTCATGTGCTGCCGCCGCTTGTACTGTCTGTTTTAAAATTTGTACATGTTGACTAGAATAGGCGGAGCCCACATAGTAGGGGGGCTTGTATAGTATAAACATAAAAATAGGGGTTATACAAGCCCCCTATGATGTCAAATCATAGGGGAGATTCCCTTTGTCTCCTTGACTTTCCAGTATTACACAGTTTCCTGTCAATTTCTGTTCCGTATTTCTGACAGTTTTAATCGTTTGACTTATTAAACTTTATATTTTCTGTTTCGCATTTTCAGGTTTAAAGTTTTTTGATATAAAAAAAATTATATAAAAAAAATAATAAATAAATAAAAAAAGTCAAAAAAAGGGGGGGGCTTAGATAACATTTTTTGGAGGGGCTTGAATAACATGGGCCAAAAATAGTTATTGATAGCGTTACACAAACATTTTTTTTTATTAAGGGTAGTGGAAAACTTTCTTTGGTTGGTGCCTTTAACTTTAGAAAATGGGCTCCACAAATCCTATGAGGTTGGATGTGTTTTACAAAATATTATGATGCCGGCTAAATGTTGTGTCAATCTATCTCCTTATATTTCCTTTATTATATTGTAAAATATATCAAATCAAAATACATTTATTTTTTAATTCATTTTTTATATTATTTTCTCTCTCCTACTTCAAATCAAAATCCAAATCTTAAACCAAATTTTAATCCAAATTCAAATTCTAAACCCATCTGCAAACCAAACGGGCCCTAAACTTTTTAGTCAAGAATTTATAGTATACAAGGAAGGGGTACCGTTCTGTTAAATCAGCGTCACCTCAGCATTTCACATTTCACATTCACACACCAAAAACACTCCTCTACCATATCTTGAGCCGTTTGCATGTCATTTGTTAGTTTTTGAGTCCCGCCATACCCAAATTAAACACAAACTAAACAACAAAGCCTAATAATAATAATAAATTTAAATAAAATAAAATAAAATTAAAAAAAAAAAAAAAAAAAAAAAAAAGTGAAAATGACACATGTGAGTTCAGTCACTTGACAATTGGCACAAGAGGAGGGTGGTGTGGTAACATACGAAATGGCATGTCATTTCCTTGCCACATAGGAATAGCATGGCAGCCAAGCCATGATACACCTCTCTCTAAGATAGCTAGGTGGAGTGAGAACAAACAATATTTTATTCGTTTGCCATTTCAGCATCACCTCATCACGTCACAAATAATACATCAATAACTAAAACATCATTTTCTAACAAAAAAAAACCAGTAACATCTTATTGCTACCAGTAGGCCTCAGAAAACATTTCATAAAAAATATTTCATTCACACAAAATAAAATAAAAAAAATAATAATAATAATCAATGACACTTGTTGATAGAATAATGACAAAGTGATAAATGACCAATGACTTGTTAGGCTAAAGGGAGTGAGGCTACCCATGAGAGGGGCGACTCGCGTCACGTGGCGCTGAGTCAGCAAGTTGGGTAGCCTAAAAAAAAAGGGGGAGTGGGGCTACTTAGGAGGGTGGGGCGACTCACGACATGTGACAGACAATAATTGGAGTAATATAAACATTGTACACGTGGCAAACAATAATTGGGTAAAAGAAGAAAATAAGGCGATACAAATAGATCGCCTGAAAGTTAAAGAGGCAAGGTTGCCATGGGCGGGGCGGTGTTTGGGGCTACTTGAGGGGCGATCCAGGGCTTATCGCCCCCTTGGTTCGCTTCACTCCGTTTAGCCTTAGGACGGTGCAGTTTGCTATGTCATCTTTAAACTAATGCTAAATCGCACGTTTCGACTTTTGTGTTAGTTTTTTAATCGTAATCTTGGCAACCAACTTGTGGTTGTTATCAATTTCAGTTTGTATTTTGATAGTTTTCCAATGAAAATTGATTGGACATAACACATTAACACGACACGTTGTAATGTTTTAAACCAGAAGTTTATAATAATGTGAAACATGTACGAACATGTTTTGACTACAAATAAGATTGATGTTTCAATTGAAATGGATAAAGTATAACATGACTGGACATAACTAATCCAGATTGTCATACAAAGAGAGATCAGCAGAATGATGTTGATCTAATACGACTTTTTGATATGATAATGCATCACACATTGTTGCTTTCGTAACCACTACTAAATGGCTTTGTGGTAAACATTTTTGGTTTCTTAACAAAAGGTCGATGGTTCAAACTTCGCTAAGTGTGTATATTTGAAGGTGGCCAAGAAAAGGTTGAAAATGGTCCCGAAATTAACCGTTGAGGGCACGTACATCTTAGTTAAAAAGACTCGTTCTTTTCAATAACCTGAAAAATGAAAAATTTACGAATTAAGGGAAATAATGGTGTCTTGGATGACATTTGCTTTAACATATAAAAAATAACAAATCTAAGTTTGGTGTTTGGTTGGAATTTGAAATTCAGTTCCATATGAGCTTTCATTCGAATGCACATACTTTGTCAAATATTATTCGCATTTAACAAATCAATATCGAGATAGATGCTTCAACTTAAACGAGCAAGTCAGAACCCGTGCTACGCACAAACTTGCTCTCTAAGTGTTTCGCGTGAATTTGTTTATGTTTTTGTAAATCTATTTTTATTTTATTAGTTTATAGTTTATTAAGTATTGTAGCTGTTTTTTATTTTCAAATTTTGTTTTAACTTGATATTTGTCATTTAATTTCAATAGGCTTTTAATATTCTTTTTTCTAGGTTATATATTTTTAGCATAACATGGAAACTCACATTATCAAAAAATAATGCACATATGCCTTCTCCTTTTGTTTTGTTAGGCTAGTTAGCAGTTGAAGCTAAGTCGAGCTATGTTAAAGATATGATGCTCGTACATTATTTTAACACTCCCAATTTCATGATACGCAGCGGAATTCAAACTGGGTGTTACTCGACGGCACCACAGTTATAATAATAGAAAACGATCTCTAATTGAGTCGTTTTAAAAGTTTCATCATTCGAATATCAGAGTTTACAAAATGAGGTCCCAGTAGTTTTACAGTTTATTAGATAAGTTTTCGAATGATAATAATATTTTAGCCTTCTATCAGTATCCGTGCCCCTCCGTGCCATCCTCGTTCATTATGGACCTGAGATAAACATGCTAAAAGTGTCAACACAAAGGTTGGTGAGTTCATAGAGTTTATAAGTAAAACAGTTGATTTTTGTAGTCTCGAGTTTGAGTGATAATTGCAATAAATACAAATATCGATAAAATGAATAGTGGGCTACGTTGTTTTACACCCTTAGTTATCAGTTGAACACAAGTTTCAAGTTTAGTAGACAGTGGGTCCCGTTGTTGCACCCATAAATTCAGTAGTGGCAGTACTGTATCATTACAGTACCATAATGTTGCTCTAAGCCTCATGACACGCAAACGTTAACAGTAGGACATCACAAGAGTGATGTAAATTACTAACATAATTAAATGTAGTAATAATGCCCTCGGGTAGGAGCTTGCCATTCTCCTATTTAGTCTCAAATAAAGTGCATTTGTCTATCAATCCGGCTAGCATTATAGCTATCTATTCGGCTAGTACAAATGTGTCGTCAACCTCCAATAGATCTATTCACTATATTCGCGTTCACTCGTAAGTGATTAATGGCTCATAATATGAGGGTCTTTTTAGTGGCAACAATGTAAACTTAGGCTGTTAGGCAATATCAATCAGGATGGTATACAGAAAAATACTTGTGTTCAGGTTTGTATCATGTAGCTCCCAACAAGTTTGGAAAACGTATAAAAGTGGGACTATGAACTCACAGTAATATGTAAAAGTTTAGAGTACTTGTGAAAGTAAAAGCAAGTAGTTGAGCATGTATCTCCCCCAAAGATAGTACGAAATAATTGAAAATAGGGGCCATGAACTCACGGTAATCCGTAAAAGTTTAGAGTACTTGTGAAAGTAAATGAAAATAGTTGAGCATGTATCTCCCCCAAAAATAATTCAAAACGTATAAAAGTAGGGGCTATGAAACTCACTTTAGCGTGTAGTGGCGTAAGTATTGCAAAATAAAATTAGGAAGCAAAGCATAAACGTACACGGTCGGCACGACCTAGAAGATAATAACTTATCTTATAAATATGTCACGTGAAATTCAAGTAATGCGTATGAGTTAAAAGATGTTGTATCATTATTTGTAAAAAGTTCAGAATCATCATTCGTGTGGTGGTATGAAATTATAGACTCGAGACAAAACGCACAGTAAAGCATAATATATATATAGCACGTATGAAAGGAAATAAACATGTAAGGATCAAATAACAATTAAGTGATAGATAAGTAGATTAGTTAAGTTTAACTAATAAGGACTAAGTCTAAAGATACGCAACATACTTTCTCAAAAGTACCGAAATACGTAACATACTTTTAAAATTACCATTGTACGCAATTTACTTTCAAATTTGGTGCAATGTACGTAACATGACCTGGAACCAGCAGGTTACCAGGTTTCAAACTTTGAAAATTGACAGGAATGGTCCCTGTGGCTTGCGTTGACATTCACCGGTCATCCCTTGACTTTTTTATCACTTAGAAAAGTTACAGTAATGGTCCTTATGGTCCCTGTGGCTTCCATTTTTGTCCGTTTTCGTCCGTTATTCTTACGTTTTTTCGTTTTCATATGTTTTTGTCCGTTTTTGTACGTTTTTATCCGTTTTTGTCCATTTTTCTTACGTTTTTGTCCGTTTTTCTTACGTTTTTGTCCGTTTTTCTTAGGTTTTTTTCGTTTTTGTCCGTTTTTATGCGTTTTTGTCCGTTTTTCTTACGTTTTCGTCCGTTATTCTTACCTTTTGTCCGTGTTTCTTACGTTTTTGTCCGTTTTTCTTACGTTTTTTACGTTTTCGTACGTTATTCTTAACTTTTTTCCGTTTTTATATGTTTTTGTCCGTTTTTACTACGTTTTTGTCCGTTTTTCTTACGTTTTTGTCCGTTATTCTTACGTTTTTTCCGTTTTCATATGTTTTTGTCCGTTTTTCTTACGTTTTTTCCGTTTTTGTCCTTTTTTCTTACGTTTTTGTCCGTTTTTCCTACGTTTTTTACGTTTTCGTCCGTTATTCTTACGTTTTTTTCGTTTTCATATGTTTTTGTCCGTTTTTCTTACGTTTTTTCCGTTTTTATCCGTTTTTTCTTACGTTTTTGTCCCTTTTTTCCGTTTTTATACGTTTTTGTTGATTTTCCTTACATTTTTGTACGAATTTTTTGTCCATTTTTTTTTACCAAATTTTATTAAAAAATAAAATTAAAAAATTTGAAAAAAAAATTCGAAATTTTTTTCCGAATTTTTTTCTTTTTAGTCCGAATTTAAAAAAAAAGTTCAAAAATTTTGTCCGAATTTTGAATTTTTTTTTATTATTATTATTTTTTTAATTTGGTCAAAAAAAAATCGGACAAAATTTTTTGAATTTTTTTATTTTTTTTATTTTTATTTTTTTAAATTCGGACAAAAATTTTGAAATTTTTTTATTTTTTTTATTTTATAAAAAAATTCGGACAAAAAAGAAAAAAAAAATCGGACAAAAAATTCGGACTAAATAAAAAATTTGGACAAAAAAAAAGAAAACGGAAAAAATATAAGAATAACGGACGAAAACGTAAAAAACGTATGAAAACGGACAAAATGGATAAAAACGGACAAAAACGAAAAAAAGTGTAAGAAAAATGGACAAAAACGGATAAAAACGTACAAAAACATATGAAAACGAAAAAACGTAAGAATAACGGACGAAAACGTAAAAAACGCAAGAAAAACGGACAAAAACGTTAAAAAGGATGATGATGTATAAAACGAACGAAACATAAAAAACATAGAAAAACGGACAAAAACGTAAGAAAAAAGGACAAAAAAAACGGAAAAAAAAAACGTAAGAAAAACGGACAAAAACATGTGAAAAACGGAAAAAAACGTAAGAATAACGGACAAAAACGTAAGAAAAACGGACAAAAACGTAGTAAAAACGGACAAAAACATATAAAAACGGAAAAAAAGGTAAGAAAACGAACGAAAACGTAAAAAAAACGGACAAAAACGTAAGAAAAACGGACAAAAACTGACAAAAAACGAAAAAAAAAACAAGAAAAAAACGGACAAAAACGTAAGAAAAACGGACAAACAAAACGTAAGAAAAATGGACAAAAACGAGAAAACGAAAAAACGTACAAAAATGGACAAAAACATATAAAACGAAAAATGACAAAAACATATAAAACAAAAATGTAAGAATAACGGACGAAAACGTAAAAAAACGCAAGAAAAACGGACAAAAATGGAAGCCACAGGGACCATAAGGACCATTACTGTAACTTTTCTAAGTGATAAAAAAGTCAAGGGATGACCGGTGAAAGTCAACGCAAGCCACAGGGACCATTCCTGTCAATTTTCAAAGTTTCAAACCTGGTAACCTGCTGGTTCCAGGTCATGTTACGTACATTGCACCAAATTTGAAAGTAAATTGCGTACAATGGTAATTTTAAAAGTATGTTACGTATTTCGGTACTTTTGAGAAAGTATGTTGCGTATCTTTAGACTTAGTCCAACTAATAACTAGTCTTAGAAGTTTCAATTTAGAGTTAATTGCATTTTTGGTCCCTAGTGTTTGGCCAAATTGCAGGTTTGGTCCCTAAGGTTCGGAAAGTAAACTGGTGGTCCTAGTTTTGAAATTTTTGCTGCATAATTGGTCCCTGGGTACAAACGCCGTCAGTTAGTGCAATTAACATGGGGGTATTTTTGTCCATTCATCTCACTACATTACAAAAACCCATTAAATAACTTCCCCCAACCCCACTTTATCTTAATTTAACCCACCCAATCACTTTTTCATCCTATTTTACTAAACCCTAATTCCACTCTCATTTTTAATCCTCTTTATTTTTTTATCAGTGCAAAAATCGTCCTTGAAGATTGATACTAAAAAAAATGGTTAGGGGAGTCCAGATGTGGCGTTTTCGACCGCGTAGCATGATGGATTATGATCCTTATACGCAATATGGTAAGAAATTATGTAATATGTTTTTGGTTGACTAAATTCCATATTTTGGTAACAATAATTCTGATAATGGTTTTTGTTTATTAAACAGCCAATACGCCCCACATATTCTCAATGAAGGTGCATCATGGTGGAAAGTTCACTAACATGCCTAATAGGAAGTACATTAGTGGTAAGGTTCAATTCGTGGATTTAGTGGATAGTGAGGTATTTACAGTAGAAGTGCTTAATAACATTGTTAAGATGTTAAAATATCATCCTAAGCAGATCATGTATTACCATTTTAAGTTACCTAGGAAAAGCTTAGATTGGGGACTTAGACCACTGGCATGTGATGATGATATTGTTAACATGATTAAATATGTGGCAAAGCATAAGGTTATAGAAGTTTTCATTGAACACCATCAAACCACAATTGAGTCATACTACATGCCTACATTTAGAAAAGGGGTTGAAATTAGAGAGTTACAAGGTAATAATGAAGTAGTTGATTTGGATGAAGTTGATGATCAGGGAAAGGGACTGCCTAATTGTAGAAAGATGTTGGCTATTGGGTGGCTGAATGATGAGCATGAACAAGAAGGGGTTAATAGTGACACTGATGAAGGGATGAATGAAGGGGTTAATGATGAGAATGTAGATGAAGGGGTTAATGATGAGAATGTAGATGAAGGGGTTAATGATGATATAATAGATGAGGAACACATCATAGATGAAGTGGAAGTTAATATGACTGGATTTAGGTTTAGTGTTGATGGAGTTGAGTATAATTCTGAACCATTACATCCTGAAGTGAATTTGACAGAAGATGACATAGAAGTTTTTGACTTTGATTCTTATGGAAGTGATGTTGGTAGTGACAGTGACACTGGTAGAAAATCAGAACTTAGGAAGATTAAGAAACAAGGTAAAGCAGCTGCTAAGGACAATATGATTTCTAACTTTTTCTATGTTGGTCAAGAGTTTGGCAGTAAGGAAGAAGCCAATAGGAGAATTAAGGGAGCATTCATGAAAGGCCAATACCCAGGACAACTTCTAACAGCTGTGTCTGTGGATGCAAATAATGGTATATATCCAGTTGCTTATGGAATAGTGGAATCTGAATGTTTGCAATCTTGGTTATGGTTCTTGACACAACTTGGGGATGACTTGGAGTTATACAGCAACTCCAACTTTACATTCATTAGTGATAGGCAAAAGGTACCTTTCTTACTTATTCCTCTTATACAAATTATGGACAGAGTTAATTGCATTGTATGTGTTGTAATATATGCTATGTGTTTAAATTATAGGGCTTGTTGCCAGCTATTAAGAGATTGTTTCCAACAGCAGAGCATAGGTTCTGTGTGAGGCATATAAATGAGAATATGAACTTGGTGTTTAAAGGTGGAGTTTTTAAAGACTTATTGTGGAGAGTTGCTACTGCAACAACAATTGTGGAACACAACAATGCTATGGATCAAATCAAATCCTCCAATGTAAAAGCTTATGAATGGTTGAAGAAAATTGCACCAGAACACTGGAGCAGATCCCACTTTTCTGGTATGTCCATTCTCAATTACTTTTTGTGGTTTACAGCTTCTGTTCTTACCCATTATGATTTACACACAATCATATAAACATGAAAGGTAGGGCACATTGTGACTTACTAATCAACAACATTTGTGAAGTTTTCAATAGACAATTATTAGATGCTAGGGACTCACCAATTCTATCTGCACTAGAATATATTAGAGAGTACCTTATGAAAAGGATTGTCATTGTTCAAAAAGTCATTGCAAAATCTCAAGGTCCTTTAAGTCCTGCTGCTACAAAGATTTTTGAAAAAATCAAAGAAGCTTCTGCAAATTACAAAGTAGAATGGAATGGTTTAGATCTGTATCAAGCTAAAGGACCTCATAATGATCAGTGTGTTGTGAACTTAACTGAGAGAAATTGTAGTTGTAGAAAATGGGAAGTCAGTGGCATGCCATGTAAACATGCAGTTGCATGTATTCATGATATGGCTGAAAATGGAATGGAGGTTGGGTTGGCTGAAGACTGGGTACATCCAGCATATAGGCTTCAAACATGGACACAGCAATACTCCTTTAAGATCAACCCTGTCATTGGTAGGCCTTTATTGGAAAAGCATGAGTGGCCAACAACACTGCTACCACCAAAAGTTCATGTACAAATTGGAAGGCCATCTAAAAAAAGAAAGAAAAGTGCAGGTGAGGTTGCAGGATTGATTAAGGCTGGAAAGTTAACTAAAACAGGTGTACAAGTCACTTGTGGCATTTGCAAACAAAAAGGCCACAATAAAAGATCATGCAAGTCATCTGGTGGTGCAAGTCAATCTCAAAGGGCTGCAAGTCAACCTCAAAGTGGTGCAAGTCAATCTCAAAGGGCTGCAAGTCAATCTCAAAGTTGTGCAAGTCAATCTCAAAGTGGTGCAAGTGGTGTGAAAATAACCAAAAAGACTGCAAACAGGATCTTGACACCAACAAAGAAAGTCTGATGTATTTTGAACTTTATCACTTTAGCAATGTTTCTATGAATGTAACTTTATCTTTATCAATGTCTGCAAGTGTCTGTATTTTGAACTTTATCACTTTAGCAATGTCTGCAAGTGTCTGTATTTTGTTTGACTGCACTATGGTCTGCAAGTGGTGTTATTTTGTTTGACTGCACTCTGGTCTGTATTTTGTGAACTTTATCAATGTAACTTTATCAGTTTATATTCTACCATATGTCTTTGTAACTTTATCAGTTTTTCTTTGTAACTTATATCTCAAAACTTTATCAACATCAGTGTGGATCACACCAATCAATTGACCATTACAAAATCAATTGATATTACAAAATCAACATCAGTGTGGAAACTAGTTTTTTGATTAACATACAAAAGATATTACAAAATCAATTGACCATTACACATTTTTTTGGTCAATTATATTACCCATTCAAAAACTAGTCATTCAAACTACTAATTCTACATAATCAAATACATTACAAATACAATCCAACTGCAAATCAACATCCTTTTCAATCTTCGATTCTGAGCAACCATTCCATTCATTTCTTGTTGAAGAGCATTCCTACCCCTTAGCAAACCAGGTATAATAACAAGTGATCGAGGACACATTGGTGGATCACACCAATCAAAAAACCCACAATTCGGAGCCTACAAAAATACATTAATAATTTCAATTTACTCAAAAAAAAACATATAATCAAACCAACACTAGGATTTTTTAGAACTTACATCTCTGGGGCACGAGAAAAAACGGCGACCTGGATTCACATCAGTCCATGATGTGCGAATGGCACATTGTAAATTACAAAAACAATTCACCATTTTAACTTAATTTGGCTTTGAACAAATTAGGGTTGGGTTTTTTAATTGGTAAAGTGAAGAATGAGGTGGTGGGGATGGAAATCTGTGAATGAAGAGATAAAGTGGGGTTGGGGGAAGTTATTTAATGGGTTTTTGTAATGTAGTGAGATGAATGGACAAAAATACCCCCGTGTTAATTGCACTAACTGACGGCGTTTGTACCCAGGGACCAATTATGCAGCAAAAATTTCAAAACTAGGACCACCAGTGCACTTTCCGAACCTTAGGGACCAAACCTGCAATTTAGCCAAACACTAGGGACCAAAAATGCAATTAACTCTTCAATTTATATTTATTGGTTATTAGGCTTTTTGGCCCGATAATATTTCAATGTCAATACAAGTTTATTCTGTCTACTATTTTTAGTCCGTTGTAAATCTAAATAGTCAAAATTACTTACGAGTTCAATATGTCCAATGTATACTTAGTTCGATAAATATTCCATGTTTTTAGTCCGTTAACGATTTAAGTTTTAAAGTAAACAAATGAATAAACATCTATATCAACAAAATAAACAAATCAAACACACCCTCGGCTATCCTGTTGACCGAGACAAATAAAACCAAGCACACCCTTTCGAGGGCGAAAATAAGCAAAACGAACACCTTGCTGTGCGGGCTAACTAAACCAAACCCAACACCTTGCGGTGTGGGCTGGAAACAAGCAAAACCAAACGCCCTTTATGGCTGTTGTTTGGCTGGGCAGAAACAACAAACAAACAGCCCCTTTGGCTGTGACAGCAACCAAACCAAGCGCACCTTTAATGGGTTGCGGTTTGGTGTGCTTAAAACCCACGAGCCCAACACCAATTTGGCGTGGCTGTGGTCGCGACTCAAGACAAACAAACACCCCCTGTTGCGCAGAAAATAAACAAACAAAACACACCCTTTTGGGGCTGAAATAAGGAGGTATAAACGCACCCTTTTGTGCAGAAAATAAGCAGGCAAATGCACCCTTTTTGTGCAGAAAATGAGCAAAAAAACACACCCCATGTTGGGGCTGTTTTGCAGCCAACAAACGCCCGCTGTTGGGGCTGTTTTGCAGCCAATAAATACCCAATAATGTGCAGGAAATAAGCAAACAAAATGCACCCTTTTCTTGCAGAAAAATCAGCTGCAAACGCACCCTTTAGGGGCTGAAATAACCAGGTATAAACACCCATGTTGGGCTGAAAATATACAGAACCAAACACCCCGTTGTTTGGGGCTGTATTGCAGCAACCAAATGCCCGTTGTCGGGGCTGTATTACAGCAAGCAAACACCCCTGTTGGGGCTACGTTTCAGCAGACAAATCACCCTTTTTGGGGTTGTTATTGCAGTAAACAAACACCCCTGTTGGGGTTGTGTTTCAGCAAACAAACGCCCCCTGTTGGGGCTGTGTTGCAGCAGACAAACACCCCCTGTTGGGGCTGCTCCACGCAAAATCAAACACCCTTTTGGGTGTGCTGCGAAAGCAGACAACAAACACCCTTGAGGGCTGTAACATGATGAATCAAACACGAACAAGTACACCTCTTGGTTGTCTCGCTGAACTGAACAAAACAACCAAGTAATCAAATAAGCTCAAAGGTTTATAAGTCCGTATAAGCCAAAGATGTAAGAATAAGCTAAGACACCAAATAAGTCGAGGGTCTCAAATAAGCTACAAAACTCAAGCTATCACCAGTCCAATATAAGCAAAAATCGTACCCATGTCGAGACCCTTTTGGGTTCGACTTATCAAATCCAAACACAACCCGAAATCGAACATATATTCCAATAAGCTATAGCATATTTCAAATAAGCTAAGAGTTTCAAAAATAAGCAAAACCACACCCATAAGCTGATCCATAAACCAGAACCAATTAAGTACATCGAGCAAAACAATAATAAACCACAAAACCACAATTTTAACGATGATACCATTTTGTTTACAAAAAAATATTTCTAATCCATTCAAACCAATTAATTTCAGTTTATAATTGAATCAAAATAATATATAAAAATATATAAGTGGTGTTTGCCAGCATACTCACGAGAAGTACAAGATGGTGGTGGCTGTGGTGGTGTCGATCAACCATAGAGAGGGAGAGAAGAGGATAATATCTTCTATGTTCCTTTTGTTTTGCTCGAAATCAGAGAGAATTGTGTGTGTTTTTCTGTGAAAAAAATGAACTAGTTTTCTTTCTATTTATAGTGAAAATTTCTGAAAATATATAGATATTTTGATGAATAGTAATTAGATATTTCGATGAATAGTAAATAGATATTTTGATGAATAGTAAATAGATATTTATGAATAGTAACTAGATATTTTGATGAATAGTAAATCGATATTTATGAATAGTAACTAGATATTTATATATTAGGAGTACATGGTACATTGTTTATGCATGAAAATCGTGTAAAAGCATTTATTTATTGGGATAATTACTAAAATAGCCCGATTGCCCAAGTGCTAAGAGTATCTGTCCCGATCTCAAAAAATTCCCCCCTTAGCCCAAGGGCAACCGTATATTCACGTATTGTACAGCAGTGTTTTTTGGGCAACTTTTATTTGTTGGGCAACCGTATATTGTACAGATGGTTTTTTTTTGTCATTTCACATATTACTCATACTACTAAAAACCAGGACTGGAACAAAATAAAAAGCATTTCCGCGCCCACAATTCACTCACCAAAATCAAATCAAACCAAACACCACCCTTCACTTCACTCACTCACATCGCCGCCGTAAACTACCATGTCCTTGGATACTGCTTACTACTCTGAGATTTTAATATTAGGAGGAAGATTTGCTCTTGGATACTGCTTACTACTCTGAGATGAAGGATGCGGGGTTTTTCGATTCTGAGTGGGAATAAGGATCCGTCTTCACCTGTCAACAATAAGTTGTTTTTATTATATCTTCACTTTGTAGATAAGGTATGGACATTATTATCAATTTAGTACGATTGGCAAAACACATGGTTGTCCAACTGAACGTTTCACTTTTATGGATCTGATAAGTGGGCCCTACTTTATTTGCTTAAACCCACTCTTCGGTAACTTGTTGGGGGGTTTTTGATTTCGATTTTCGAATTGATATTGTGTTATTTGGTTTATGATGACACGGATTTAGATGCTATTTTTATTATTGGTAAGATTTTGTGGGTTTTATTTAAATAATGTTTAGATTTAATTAAATTGTAGCACAAAAACACCACTGATTAGAGGAGGACTGTGTGTTGTAAATCATAAAAGATAGGATTTTGATCTTGAGCTCATTTTTACGTTAACTTAGCTAACAGATGACGGTGACCATCAATAACAGAGATGGAATGAATACATGTGATAGTTTTTTAGAAGCTTACAGCTCTTTAGCGGGTATGTTCAAGAGTCTCATGTATATTAATGTTTAAATTGTTGCACTTTAACCACTTTGAGGTGGGTATAATTAACCGTTACCAGTGGTTATGATTACCTACATCCCAGAATGTCAGTAAATTTCAAGACGGAAAAGTAGGTATTGCAGATTTTTTTTTTTTTTTTTTTTTTTTTTTTTTTTTTTTTTTTTGATGAATTCGTTATTCGAGAGTCTCATGTATTTATTTAGTACAATGCAAAATTGTTATTGTTTTTTATGTTACAGTTTCACAGGTGATCTATGGATCGGGTCGACTCCACCGCTAAAAACCTGTTGACACGTATTCTTAATCTCTAAAATTGGTTTGTATCTACTTTTATGTTCCGTTAATTGTTTCCATTTTAATTTTCCTTACTAATATGCTGATGCTTATTTTTACGTGTGTTGTAAATCATAAAAGATAGGATTTTGATCTTGAGCTCATTTTTACGTTAACTTAGCTAACAGATGACGGTGACCATCAATAACAGAGATGGAATGAATACATGTGATAGTTTTTTAGAAGCTTACAGCTACAACACCTCACATCTCTCGCTTTGACTATACAGATAGTTCCGAAACTGTGGAAACAGGTCCTGGAGGCGTGAATACACTTAGTCATGTTGCACCTCCTAAGTCATCCAGCTTCTTTGCAGATTATGGAATGGACAGTGGTTTGTAGGAATTAACCTTCTTGATTGTGTGGATCTATTCGGGTGGTCTTGGATCTTGAAAGATCAAGAAACCCATTGTGAGTTAGTGAGATGTTAGAGAGAGAGAGTGGGAGACTCTTTGAGAGAAAACTGAATATGTTAGATTCAATGTGTGAAGAGTTCCAACCCTTCCCAAGTGTGGGAAGGGGTTTATATACTTACTACTATTTGGTGCCCCTAGTGGGCTGTGGAGTGAGCTGACAGTGGGGAAAGCCCCGACCCACTCCACAAATATAAATACGACTAAGCTAATACTAATATTACTAATAATACTAAACAAATATATATAAGCCTACGAGCTATATAAATGCTAATTAGATGCTCGGGGTGACCGAACCTTCATATGAATATTTATATTCCTAACAATCTCCCCCTAAGGGAGGTCACCCCGGAAATAATAACTTGAATTCTAGCATTTTGTCTTCTGAACTTGTCTTTATAGCTCGTAGTCTTTGATTCTTCAAAGTCTTGTATCTTTGTGCATTCAGCAGTGTTCGTTAGATGACTGTTTGATTGTCTTGGATGATCTTTGAGTATTCTTCGACTTTATCATCCAACATTTGTTTCCAAGTCATCTTTCAGCAGTATGTTTCCATGTGATGTGTTATTCTTTGAGCCGACATGCTCACACTATTTGGTGTCATGATCTTTAGCATCAGAGTTTGCAGAAGCCGTGTAAAAGGTCTTTTAGGTTGATCATGACATTCTTGAGTTACAATGATGATGTAGTGTGAACATGTGGTAGAGGATTGGCATCTTTACTGCAACCAGCTACAACCGCATTCAGCTGCAACTTCAATCAGCTACAACCGCAAACAGCTGCAACAGCAATCAGCTACAATCGCCAGAAGTTCCTGCATACGACAGTTAGCAATAAAACATCCGGTACTTACAGGTTCGGACTTCGAGATTGTTAACAGCATAGTGTGAAAACTCTCTCTAATCCTTACCAAGACCGTTCCTAATCGAAAACCCACAGAGGGCTTTTTAAGATCGAACCGTAGCACATCAACGATTAGGTGAGTCGCTGGAGATCACTCCATGACTGTAGACCGTTAGAAACTGTCGTGACCACTAAGCGTAATCCATAAAGAATTACCGAAGTGACCTGCTTTCAGGGCTGCTTGATGTTGACCCTGGCAGGAATTTCCATTCAATCATTGAGAATTACATTTGTAAATTCCCTCATAAATGTTCTGGCAGATTGCTAAGATCTGCGTAGGACTCTTAAGTTTACAACTGGTGTCCTTAATGATGAACACCCAGTGTAGAAGTAATTCGTGTCCCTATGAGATCTTATTATGCATCTCGTGGCTCTAGACTCTATAGTGCGTTTTGATTTAGTGAGCGGAGGCTGGAGAGGACTGCCACCTTTTCAATATCATCTAACTCGGAGTGAGAAAGACGATAGGAATGTATTAAACTCCGTGACAATTGAAACAAGAATCCTTTGAGGGACCTTGAGTGGCTAGGGAGGGTTGTGCAGCGTATCACTGGGTCCATGATACTTTGTCTTCAATGCCAGCAATCAACTAAGTGATTCTGACAGCATATGTATTGACCCGGTTTCTGCCTAAGTTGTAAGGAGGGCTAATTCTTTTCACCCTTTCTCTTTACAATTCTTTTTCATTCTTCAACCCCTTCAGTGCTTACCGAGACTTCATAACTAGTACCTTGTTGGGTTTGTTCCAGTACTAGCTCCATCTCAGTCGGCACTCTTCCCTTAATCACACTTTTCTCCTTTTTAATCATACCTAAGGACTTCTACACTAACTAGTGGATTGTCCCTGGGTAGATCCCTCCGGCTCTGGCGGGATCGTGGGAACTTGAGCCTAACCTAACCATCCTTATAACTCCATACATTCATTAAAGTGGTCGGTCTTTGGTGTACTTCCACGATTGCCATAAACCAAATCTTTGAAAAATCTCTCAAAGTGTTCATGATTCTGAAACACATTTTTTCAAACACTTGAGAGTTTTATATTTTTCAAATGCTCCCCCTCAACATGTGCTCGGTTGATTGTTTTATAAATTTGCACATGTTAGGCAGAGCTCACACTTTTTGAATTGATTGATTTTCCAAGAACATGATCATCGCGAGACACGCTTACATCACTAGTAAACTAGCTTGAAATTATTACCCGTCCAGATCACATTCAGGGAAGATCGCTCGAAATCGGTACATTCTACTCAGACACGTCCTTTGCGAGACACGCTTACATCACCAGATAAACTGGCTTGAAATTATTACCCGTCCAGGACATGTCCTTTCGACTACTGACTTTAGCTATCGTCAATTCATTGGTGAAGTCTGAGCCTTGCTCACATAAGATGCATGCCAAATCCTTTTTGTCAATTCGCTCCCCCTCAATATGTGCATCGATATACGAAAGAGTTTAGCACATATGGGAGAGCTTACATTAAAGTCCAAAACATCACATTTTCATCAGGTTTCATATTTAAATCACATTCTCTCCCCCGATCAAAAATTTCAAACCTTTTGAGATTTGTGATCCCAATTGATTTAAATAAGTTAGAAAATGTGGGAGAAAATGTGTCCGATTTAATGTAGTCTGATGATGGAACATACTCTGCTCCCCCTTAATCTAAGAGGGAGATTCACTGCTTATTTTGCACAATTGATTATTATGACACAAATGATATTGACCTTTTTGCTCAAATGATGTAATCACCCAGTTTTCTGAGTGAGTCAGTGGTCAACATCGATTATCCATCCACCAACAAATCTTCTCAAGTATTGTCGATCCCCACTAGGCGAGATCTGAGTAAGTACTTCTTTGTTGAAATGATGGTGGTGGAGGTGAAGGTGTTGTTGTTGTTGTTGCTGAAGTTGTTGTTGAGGTGAATTTCGAGCCAATCAATAGAGTTTGATCGTCTGATCAACTGGTTAGAATGGGAACTGGTACATTCATTTTGGCTATGGAATCTGCATAAGAGTATCAACACAGATATACATACATGCAGATACACTATTCCTAAATAGCTACCCTTCAGCAGCTTGCCACATTATAATACCAAGTTCATCTTATAATCAAACCCCAATCAGGAACTACGTCAAACCACTATCTAGCATGAAGAGCAAATAGCAATCATGAACATGGCAATTCACACGAATTTCAATATTTAATTCAGGATCTTAGGAATATGATTCTAACATAATAGCAATCTATCTAAGCGAATCCTGAGAACATATGCACAATATCAACAACCATTAAGCAGCAGAGACAAACAACATTTGAAACTCATTCATTTAGATCATACAAATGCCAGTGGAGTATTCAAAAACATCAAACACAACTGGTTTTCAAACTTCTTTTAGATTTTGAGTCTTAAAGCATTTTGGGGATTATACGAGGATTCCAAAGTAACACAAATGAACCTTCTAGATACATAAAGCTAGGAAACTATAAGCAAATTGCACATAATGTCCTAAACTTTCTAGCAACTAACACACTTGGTCATTTGATATATTTAAGCAAGATCCTCTTCAACTAATTCCCCATTAACTACAAAACCATTTCTAACAAGTATGATTTAACCAATAAATCCGTTTGATGATATAAAATTTGAATTCACTCTCCCCCTCAATCAATGACCCGTATTCTAGTTGAACCTCAACTAAAATCACGCTTAACCCCACAACTCATCAAACAAGAACTGTCATGAGGTTTTGTGGTCGTTGATTGAGTGACAAATTTTATGCATAATCCAAGTATAAACAAGTTTCATACAACACATATTCATCAAGTGTCCCACAAATAATTTTCAGAAGAATCATAGAATGAAAACTATTTGTTATACTAAGAAGACTTCTCTTCTTTTTCAAGAAATGATGCACTGAAACGTACATCAGATCGAAGAAACATGGATATAAAGTAATCCATGCCCAGGTGAACATCACCCAGTTGGAGGAACAGCCGTCTTTTTGGCGACGTGCTTTCCCCAGTTTGAAGCGCGGGTTGCTATCTAAAGTAATAGCAAGCCATTTTAGACATGTTTTAACAATCCATTTTAACTTCTGCTCGAGCTTCATTTAAAGACCTGTGCCATTATTGAATGACATTTCTAAGTCCGTAAATGTTATCGATAAACAGAAGACATGCCTAGGTGAAACTATTTTTGGTATTTTCTCTTTTTTCAATTTTTATGGTTTTTCTGGTTTTACGTTTCTCTATTTACAATTAGTAGGATTTTCTATATATCTATTTACAAGATGGTATAAGATATGAACAAGTATATATATACAAGGATACGAACCAGAAACCATTACTCCTCAGCATTCTGAATCTTCTCCGCATTCATCACTTGTCTTGCTGAAGAGTAATGTGAGCACTTTCAATCAGGGAATGATTCTGGCTCAACACTCTCCCCTAATTAGTGCTCTCCCCCAATCTGACAACCTCTGACGATCACCCATAATAGGAAGAAGACTTTGGATGAACGCCCGAAATATGAAGAAGTCTTTTGATAACCAAATGCATGCCGTCTTTAATCTTCTAACACTCCCGTCCTGGAGTGACTCCGTCAAAAACCTTAGGCAACTTTTCGGTAGTTTAAGTTGAGCCTCAACTGAAATCTAGCTTAACCTCACAACTCATCAAACAAGAACTGTTATGAGATTAGGTTAACATCAAGTTGGACTTAACCTTCGACTACGGAACAACTTGAACCTAACTTAACTCCACAACTCATCAAACAAGAACTGTCATGGGATTAAGTTAAATATCAAGTTGTAAGAAAAGAGCTCAACATTCTTGAATGTAGAGAAGACTGAAGACTCGACCTTCTTCAAGATTGCCCAATGTGGAGGAATAGAATACCAATCATCTTCATCTCACCAAATGTCTTCCAGTACCCTTACATATAACCCATCAGCCCGCAGCATACACATGAGAAGATAACTCCCAACAGAGAATGAAGAATAGACTGATGACTCGACCTTCTTCAGTCTTTAGTATAACACCAAAGTAACAAGTTGAACCATTGATCATCTATAGAATGTATCCATATTTGGATATTAAGCCCTGATCACATGAACCTGTTGTGCGTCCTTGATGTACACATTCTCTCTCCCCTGATGGTTACGATTAATCAGCACATAACGTAGCAGTGAAACGATAATACCAAGGTAACAAGTTGAACCACTGATCATCTACAGTATTTATCCATCCTGGATATTAAGCCCTGATCACGTGAACCTGTTGTGCGTCCGTGGTGTACACATTTCTCTCCCCCATGATGGTTACGATTAATCGGAATCATCATCATGATGTGTACATGCAGCCTAATGAAGTGTGCATGAAGCATTGACTAGAAACCCTTTGTTACTGATTGTACCAGCCCGTGAGACGATGTAGATTAGCATTCCATGACCATGTTCTTCAACACCTTGATAGACGGAAGAAGTAGTGTTGGAGAAACATGGTTTGCACGACTCCTGAACTGACGTGTTCAGGAGTCGTATGACCATTCTCAATCATCAACCAACATGTAGAATAATATTCACCCTTTCCCCCCCCCTCAAAAATTGCATATGCCTGCCAACTGCAATTTTTGATGATTGAACCAGTGAATATGAATACCATCAACGATAAGTAACTCCGCTTGACGGTTCTTGAAGACTGACATGTTGTTTATTCACCCTTTCCCCCCCTCAAAAATTGCATACGCTTGTCAACTGCAATTTTTGGTTGAACAAGTGAATAAGACTATACTCCAATGTGCGCCGATCCACTTGAAGATTGAATAAGCACGGAAAGAGCATGAATCTTGTTGATGAGAATGGCCATTAATAAGAAGACTCCTCTTCTTTTGAAGATAAAGTGCACTCAAGCGTACACTTTTCTTTTCTTTGAAAAACGAGGCCTGCACTGAAGTGTACAGACGTCATTATGTTGAAGAGCGAGGCCTGCACTGACTTGTACAGACGTCATAATCTCTCTCTTTACTTCTTCTCTCATCTAACTCGTTACCAACCCCATTATCATTCTGTCGGCTTGATGTCGTGACCACTGATGGAGAAAACCCAATATGATGAACTTGATACTGAAGTAATATAACCCGAACTTGTGACTTAAACTTGTACTAATGCGTGACAAAGAGCGGTGTAGAGACTTCGTGCAACATCGAATCCCTAAGTACTCTATACTCTTCAACCAACCAACCATCAAGTATAAGACGTACATCACCTCTTGGATATCCACAACTTCGTGTGACACTGAGCACTACAACGTGACTCCTTAAAGTGATAGTTATTTTGTAATAGGGAGAAAGAAAAAATAACTAGATATCCAAGTCCTTGTCATTATATTGAAAGCTCGAACAAGGATCTCGAAGAATCTTCATCCAACCTCCCCGATATCTTCAGATGCTAAGTACACGCACCCATGAAATTTCACTTCAGCCTCAAGTAAATAGTACTGAACTAACCCCGTAGTCACATCTTGTCAATTAAAAGCCTCGATCCAGCCATTTGTGATGTTATAACTGAACTTCGATAATGGTTTTAACCCGATCCTGGTCAAAAGCGCATAGCCCATCATCACGGAATTTTACAAATCTATGGTTTAAACCGAGAAATAAGTTCTTTCGCGGGATTTTACAAAACCAAGAAGAAACCGTGAGACAGTAACCGATTGAATGTGGCGTGACTGATTTGGTTTTGGTGAACATCAGTTTGGGTTAAGAATATTTCGTGAGAATTACAGATCACATCACAACCTTTTAAAACCTTTGGCTAACTAACCAACCTTGAACCCAGATTAGAGACCACTTGATGAAGGAAACCCGACGTACCAATACTGAAACCAGAAGAAGAAATCCCCAAATTTGTAACTTAAGCTTGCACTAATGTTGGAAGAACGGTGTAGAGAATTAATGCTCCAAGCAGATCTCTAAGTGCTCAATACCCAACCAAAGTATGAGACATTAACACCTCTTGCGATTATCGACAACGTCAATGACGTGTGACACTGAGTACTCCAGTAACTCTTAAGTGATAGTTACCCCGACTGCTGGTAACTAGATAACCCAAGTCTTCAACTTAAATTTTTCGCACGAGCAAGTTATCATTGAAGGTCATGCATCCAACCAACCCCGACTTCAAGATAAAATAAGTAGACGCCTTCGAGAACTACAACTTCAATCACAAATAAAGAATACCAGATTAACTTCGTGGTCATCTTGTGCTGTTGACTAGCCAAAAAGGAAAAGAAACATGCGCAAATTCTTAGAAGAGCCCATGACTCATAGACAGTCCTATCAAACAAAGCTGTCTGATCCAGCTACTTGGATGTGGAATAGTTGTCGTACTGTGTACAGGATTTTACAGTTCTTGAGATTTATCTGAGAAATAGATTCAAGAACTAACTGCACAACAGTAAGCTTCAAACTGCTGTAGACTGAACCACTGAATCCTGAATCGTTACAATCTGACCCGCTGTAACCGACACTACTAAGATTCAAACCGCTGGAGACTGAACTTCTAGGAAACTTGCGATAATTCTCCCCCTCAAAAAGGACATGAAATGACCTTTTTGCCAAAGCTGAGAGTCCGTGATGTTTGTGAATTTGTCAGGCACACAACATGGAGAGAGACAAATGAAACTACTGCAACGAAGAAGGTGATGAAGACTCTCTTGTAGTAACCCCTTGCTTTCCTCCTCATCAATGGTTTAGCAGATTAACAATTCACTTCAGCTCGTAATATGCCAAAACCGCTTGATGAAATGCATATGACTTTTAAGTGAGTAAAAGGTTAACACATGTCTCCAAACAGATCACCTCTTGTCTTTAAGCCTGACTACCTCTTGAGAAGATCTCGAGCAACAATCCCATTAGAAGCTTGAGAAACAACAATCACTTGATGAAGCTTGAAAAAGAACACGTCCGCGACTTAAACTTGCACTAAATTATGATTAGAACCTATATTGAGCACAACAACGTAACTCCTTTAAATATAGGTAGTGATATATACCCAACCTTCCATCCTTAATTGTATATATCCACTTCATGAACATCCAAGTCTAATCACCTTAAATTGCAAATTGTGATTTAGAACCTATATTGAGCACAACAACGTAACTCCTTTAAATATAGGTAGTGATATATACCCAACCTTCCATCCTTTATTGTATATATCCACTTCTTGAACATCCAGGTCTAACCACCTTAAATACGCTCTAGCAAGGGTCAACAAACATCGTGCATCCATCCACCCCGAGATGTTTGTGACACTAAGTACACCAACCCGTGAATTAACAAACCAACCAAGTTACCATAATTTCCCAATTCCTGCTGATCTTGAAGCACAAACTTATCCCGAAAAAGTAGTCAAACCCCGTAAATTATATTTTGTCTAAATCCAAGTCCCGCCTACATATCCAAAATTAATTTTACGGGATTTTACAGCTCTTGAGATTTAAATCGAGAAATCGAATCTTTCGCGGGATTTTCTAAAACCTACAAGAGAAACCGTAAAATCAACACGAACAGTTAATGGTGAAGTGCAATATTAATCTTCGAAATTCAAGTCACAGGAGTCAAATCACAACTTGATCAAATCGCAACAAGTCGAGTCACAGATTGTCAAATTGCAACAAGTCAGATTGCAATCAACCAAGTCACAATAAGTCAAATCGCAAGTGTCAACTCGCAACGTCATATCGTAACTGGTCAAATCGCAATCCGTCAAGTCGCAACAAGTCAAAGCGCAACTGGACAAATAGCAAATAAACAAATTGTAATTCGACAACTATAACTCAAATCGTAAACATCAAACTGCAGGCTCACTCAAGTCGTAGGTACTATTTGGACTACGTAGCCAAATCCGCAACTCTGTAATCCCGATGACATTCATAAACCCAAATACTAGCCGTGACGTGTGAATCCTTGTAAGACTTCGTCGTAACCAAAGTACCAAGATTATAAGCACCCCAACCAAAATTAACTCAAACATTCGTCATAAAGGCTTGTTGTATTCCAAGAGTTCACATCCAACATCAGCCAAAACTCAATTTGGTACTCAAAATAATTGGAGTCATGACTTCATACCTAGTTTCCAATCTATTTGTGTTCAAAATACACAAGTACAAAAATATTGGATACTAAATACAAAAACCCGGTCTCTATTTGGATTACAATTTCACTCGGCCCACTCAGGATAGACACAATCAAATTCATTCGGCCCATTGATAATCAATACTCCAATAAGTAACAATGAGCGTGGATAACACCTTAATTCAAGATTCAACAACTAACAATGAACTAGGCCAAATCCATTAGAAGCCCATTCCATACCAAATTTCGTCAAGCCCAATTAACCATAACCCTAATTAATAGGGGATTATATAACATCACTTACTGCCCATCCAATTAAACCCTAATCTCACTAATCCTAAACATTTTCGCCCCCATCTCTGCCAACCAAAAACGCAGCAATCAATTATCCCCAACCACTCAAACCCTAATCACATAGTACACCATCCGCCACCCTTATCTCCTCAACTCGGACTCATATTCATCAATCTCAGTCATACCCTTCTATCCAAATCACACCATAAACGACTCACCACAAACCATTCGATTAGCTTGCATCTCAATACGATTCACAAACACAAACGCCTGTTTGTTTATTTCAGTTCGAGATCATCTACAAAGACCCGGCTTCAAGATAATATCGAAGGGTCTCGGGTAGTTTTTCTTTTTTATTATTTTTTTTATTTTTTTTTGTTTTTGTTGTTGTTTTAACGAACAAAGGAAAGAGAAAACAACAGATTTGTTATTTTCCTTTTCTTGCTTGTTTCGTAGATTAAATGAAGCAAGACTTCAACAAGGTCGATGATGGTATAAGGTTCACATCCGAAAAATCTTTTAAAGATTGATGCATAATGGTGAACAATAACTGAGATCAATGATTATATAATTTTGCAGTTCGAGTCTTGATGATAGAAGGTGAGTTGGTGGTTGGATAGTGTTGGAGAACTGATAGGCTGAAGGAGATGGTTAGTATTGTTTGGGATTTGATGTTGGAAATGTAGTTATGATTTGTTGGCTTAGTCGAGGTTGTTGTAGTTGACTGTTGATTTGTTCTTGAGGCATTTGTAATACATAGACTGTATGTGATTCTTACATTTCAGTTCGAGTCTTTTATGTTATACATAGACTGTATGTGATTCTTTATCTATGATTAGGTTTGACTTTACTGGTTTGGTAGACAAACCGCATTCACGAACAGATAGACAAACCGAGTCCATGATAAACTTAGTTCATGGTTAAACAGACAAACCGAGTCCGTGGTAATGTGGACAAACCGAGTATACTTTTCATACACAAACCGAGTTCGTGTTATACAGTCAAACCGAGTACGTGGTAAAGTGGACAAACCGAGTTCATGACAGTATGGACAAACCGAGTCCATGACTGTGTGGACAAACCGAGTCCAGGACAAACCGCATCGGAGACAAATTGCACCTTTGACCGGTCAACGCTGTCACTTTCGTACTTTTTGTCCCCATTATCCATTTTTGGTTAAAAACCAAATCACTTAGACAAACAACAACATCACAGTTTTCCATTCAAGTACACCACAACTTTGACACAAACCGCATCCAAGAAAAAAAAAACTTTCAGCCCTTTTTTTTTTTTTTTTTTTTTCTTTTCCAGCCATCAAACGCTAGGTTGAACCCAGTTTTTAACGCCAAACAATCAATCCACAAATAAGCCGCAAACACAAAAGTGTTCATGAATATCGAAAGATCCGCAACCAAAACACAACATACAAACCACATCTAACACAAGTGACAAAAAAGTTCATGAATATCGAGAGGTTACTTGTAACACATGAGGTTTTACCGAACAACATCAAATATAAACAAATCTTAAGTACCCACGAGTGAAGCCCAAGAAGTATTTGAGCACAGATCTGGACGCACACCTAACTTCAACAAATATTAAATACCCATACGTATAGACAAAAAAAATGAAGCAACAATAAGAGTTAGGCATGAGATATTCATACAAACCAAGTGAAGCCCAACATACATGACATGTGATATGATGACCAGTAGCATCTGTTAAGGCCCAACATCATTTTTTTTTTTTTTTTTTTTTTTTTTTTTTTTTGAACAAAATGAAATGATTCGAACAACAAAATAGATGCAAACAGTTTTGAGAAAAAAAAATTCGGACCACAAGAAAAAATATAAAAATCGACACACAATCAAACCGGATCTAACCATGGCTCTTGATACCAATTGTAGGAATTAACCTTCTTGATTGTGTGGATCTATTCGGGTGGTCTTGGATCTTGAAAGATCAAGAAACCCATTGTGAGTTAGTGAGATGTTAGAGAGAGAGAGTGGGAGACTCTTTGAGAGAAAACTGAATATGTTAGATTCAATGTGTGAAGAGTTCCAACCCTTCCCAAGTGTGGGAAGGGGTTTATATACTTACTACTATTTGGTGCCCCTAGTGGGCTGTGGAGTGAGCTGACAGTGGAGAAAGCCCCGACCCACTCCACAAATATAAATACGACTAAGCTAATACTAATATTACTAATAATACTAAACAAATATATATAAGCCTACGAGCTATATAAATGCTAATTAGATGCTCGGGGTGACCGAACCTTCATATGAATATTTATATTCCTAACTTCTTTGCAGATTATGGAATGGACAGTGGTTTCTCGAAAAAAAGCACTTCATCAAAAGTCCAGGTAAACTATATTTTATTAGATATTGGGGACTGGTCCTTGGACTAGATTTCTGTCTTGTTTTATTGTATTAGAACCGATTATACAACGACCTAATTGAATATTCTGATGAGCGTGATTAACCATATCGATAGGGATCCTACTTGCAGTAAGTAAAACTTTTGAATTCCTGGATGATCCTTATTTGATAAAATAGCATCTGCCTGCCTCTTTTTGCGCCATGATGATGTCCATGTATATTGCTTTGTAACTTGATCACCACAGATCTATTAGTTTGCTCTGTTGAGTGACCTATTACTAAATGAATTGAAAGTTTCTAATACACATCAACAAGCCAATTTACTCAAATGACAATTGTTTCTTTTTATCACTGTAGGACCACTCTTTAAGATCACCACTATTCATTTTCCAATTAAATTGCATACTTTTTGTATGTTTATTATTATGATAGGTATATTTATATTAATGTTATATGCACCATCGCTATCATGGATGTCCACCAATTACTATCCCTTCAATTTCTAGTTTTATTATTTATCAGTTTGCTTGAACCTAGTGACCATAGTTTCGTGTTCATCTGGTCGACACTTAGGACCAGTGTTGATTTTTGCCCCATGTTTTCCCTCCAATACTCCCATTTCCACATTTCACTAATATATCATTGGGCTAGTGCATTTCCATGTCATCCTCTTGGGATCTAGCCTTATATAATGCATGTTATATGTTCAGGTACAGGAAACTGATGAAGCAAGGAAGAAGTTTTCTAATGCTAAATCTATCTCTTCTGCGCAATATTTTGGGGACCCGAACAAAGCTGATCTTGACGGCCAAGTTGCCCTGCAAAAGTTTTCAGTATGTGTTTTCCCTTGTTATTTTTATTTGATATATTGAAATTTAAATTATCTTCTCTTTATTTCAAATTAAATGTCATGGCATCTCTCTGGGTGGCTACAAACATCATAGTCTCTTTTGAACTTTTAATACGACTTAATGAGCCACAGAGTAGAAGGACTTATACACATCTTCTAGTGGACAATCACATTTATTTACTTTAATTGGAGATACTGGTGAGATATAGTTTTAGGGATAATAAAATAAACCAGCAATCCATAGATACATCCAAGTGTTGTTTTGTAAAGTACTAAAGCTTGTACGTGGGTCGCCATTTGCGAAATGTTTAGAAACATGACTGAATCATATAAGATGAGTTAGCAGTGGATGCACCTTGATTTAAATTCACTGTCCTAGATGTACCTATAACTATACGAGCTATTAATGTCTCCTTAAAGTATATCTCAACCAACATAAGAGATTTTTTGTAACAGTAAGACTTCATTTTTGGTGGGACTAACAATCTGTGGTGTTGTTTGTACGACAATAAAATTCGTGAAGGAAATAGAGCTCTTAATGTATGCGGGATTATTTATTTTGTCAGGCTGTATTAATTTGACAATGAGGAACTTCAGTGTCACCAAAAACTTCAGGATCTTTATAGGTCTACTAGGGAAACTAAGGTATATATGCTTAATATTTCTTTCTGAAGTTTTTTAATTGTTTATTTCTTATGTCCAGAAACCGTGAATCCATGGCCCCTGATGCAAGTTAACACTTAGTGTTCTTTGTTTTAGCATTTTCAAAAGGACATTGTTCGTGGCGTTGAAGGTTTTGTTTCAATCGGCCAAAAAGAAAAGCAAATAGGTGCGTGTTTCGTTAGTTTTCTGTTTTATGCCCAACTCTTATGGCAAAATGCCCAATAATACCATCATGTCGTAGATTTCTTATTAATGTTCGACATGGTTGGGCTTTTTTATACGTTTTGTCAAAATGGAAGATGAATAGTTTGCCTTTATATATGCAGCAAAAAAGTTGGCTGAAGACTGTCACAAATATGGGACTGAGAATGTAAATGCTGATTTCCCCCTTACAAGAGCCGCTGTGGAACTTGGCACTTCTTATACTTCTATCGAAGACAAGAGGGAAACTATGCTTGAGATATTTAACAATCAGGTAGCTCCACCTTTATTCATCAAGGATCACTGTGATATCACTTTGACCTTCATAAAAGTAAAAAAATATTGTTTGCATGTGTATAAAATTAGCTAATTCCTCAGGTTTCTTATATTTATGCTTATTCCAATTAACCTCATTATTGGTAGGTATCTGAGCCACTAAGAGCATCAATAAGATGTGCACCTTTGGAAGATGCTCGCCACTTGGCACGCAGTTGTGACAGACTCCGCCAAGAAGTTGAGACACAGGTATGCTTTATTTTGATATGGGGAAATACTTGTCGTCATGTATATTATTTAATTAGTTAAATGAGATTGAAGTTTTTGGTCAGGCAGTGGAAGTATTAAGACGTCAAACAAAGTTCAGAGATCCTACCCCAGAGAGTGCCATGAAACTTCGAAACATGGAAACCAGGTTGAGTGACCTTAGAACTTCCATGGTAACGCTTCAGAAAGAAGCGATATCTGCTATGTTGTCGGTGGAGGAACAACAGCAACAAGTAACCTTGCAAAAGCTTATTTTAATGGTAATGTTAATTAGACTATGGATGGTTCAGTGTTTGGTATTTAGAAAAATCGATGTCTTTTGTCACTAAGACAGAGGTGCAGAACCTATGGGTTGAATGATTTATTTGTAATGGCTCAAACAGGTAACTGTAAGAAAATTAGCTAAAAAATGAAGAGAGATGGTTAACTGTGTTGTATGGTTACAAGTCACTTCTAGATCATTTTATGTAAATAAATTGGATCATTATGTAGATAATATATTCTTTTGTTATCATATTTGACACCCAAATTTATATAAAGTTTAATTTATGGACAGAAAGTGTTTTTGGTGAACACAATCTGATCCTTTTAGCACTTGTACCAAGAATGACTCATTTTGACCTTTTATGGACAAAAAATGTTTTTGGTCAACACAGTCTGATCTGTTAAGCACTTATTCTGGTCAACACAATCTGATCTGTTACTGAGAAATTGTTTAACTTCATAGGTGGATGCTGAAAGGTGTTATCACCGTCAAGTTGTGGCTATCCTAGAGGAGCTACATACGGAGGTTGGTCATTAGCAATAATTTTCTTGTCGGTAGATGATTTTTAAATATTTCAGTTTTTATGTTTTTAAGGATTTTTTATAATCCATCATTTTCTGGTGGTAGATGATTTTGGAGATGAAATTACAAGAATCATCACAATCTGCTTATGAGAAAGATAATCTTGTTCCATCTGGCGATGCCACTCAACATGAACATGACAATCATCAGACTGAAAATCAAAAACATGACTATTTTATTGGAAAGGTAAACATGATATGACTCCATTAAAGCTTTTAGTTCTAACGAGAAAATTTCGTTCGGTCATTCTAATTCTAGTTGTTTTCTCTTATTAGGTCATTCATCCATTTGATGCTCAAGCAGATGGTGAGCTGAGCCTAATTGTTGATGATTATGTTATAGTTCGCAAGGTATCGCTCTACCTATGAATTTAGTAATGCAAAATGGGCGGGTCAGGCAACAAGCTAAAATGGGTATTTTAGCACGGGTCAAAATGGGTCAGTCAGGTGTACACGTAAACACTTAATTATCCATCTTTATTATTGTGTTATCTCTGCTTACAAAAGCTATACTGTTACAGTTTACCCCAACTTGTTGAATAAAGCGAATTAGGATGTTGTGGACACTGACAAAAACACTTTCAGACGACTATTTGCCCATTCAACCTGCTTCTCTAGTTAATTATTGTTATTTTACCCGTTAGACATAAAAGATAAACCCCTTAGATGTATCATGTATGTCAGATATTTAATCTACCCTTATTATGCATACAAATGTTAAATGATCAGTTTGGACTGGTCCTTTATAGGTGTCTCCTAATGGATGGTCTGAAGGCGAATGTAACAGAAAGAGAGGGTGGTTTCCATCGGCTTATTTAGAAAGGCAAGATATTCAAAAATCCACCTGAGTATAGCATACCTGCAATTCATTTTGTCTCTCTTATGGTCTTATGGAAGTGTATATTAGTAATAGCCAATGTATTAATTGTATATAACTGCAAGGATTAGCACTTGTCTGTCTTGTACAGGCTTGTGAAATATTTTGCCCCGTTTTGTTATATGGTATAATCATATAAGTTATGAGTTTACAAGTGTATTATACTTTTGGAAGGCTAATAAGCTTAATTTCTACTGCCCGTGAGTTTATAGCTTATTTAAACTAGTTTAAGCTTAAGCAGATTTGTTCTAAATATTTACTCCACTGTCCTAAAATGAGTGTTGATATCCAATTCACGACTTAATACAACATTTTTTATTTGTGTTATTTGTGTTATTTGGTTTATATCAGTTGCTGTTTATTGGTCATTCTTCTTGAAGTTTTGGTTGATTATAGTTGGAGTTTAGGCTTGTAACTTGAGTTTTCTCAATTTTTGCCATTATGATGCTAGAACCTAACTTGTAACTGTGTGTATATAGACGTACGTATAGATTGTTCATTCGAATACCAACCAGAGTAGCCCGAACTTTATACATCATATATGTACTATTTGTATCATTTGTTTTTACCCTTTCGGTTTTATATAGCAGGTTAAGCTCCTAGAAGCTGTGACACCCTGCTAAACTAGATTTTGGCCTAGTTTTGTCAAATTTGAGCTCCATTTTCTAGTAAGATAGGCGGGTTTATAACAAATCAAATGGGTTCTTTTAGTATTTTTGGGCAACTTTTGTATTTTTTGGGTAACTTGTCTATTTTTTGGGCAACTTGTGTATTTTTGGGCAACTTTTGTATTGAAAGCTACCAGCAGGAATGAGTCAACGCACGCCCAAAAAATACGTTGCCCAAAAAAATATTTTATTGAATAAGTTCATTGCTGCTGTTAGCTTTAGCTGGTTCCTGCTGGTAGTGTTAATTGATGCTGACGTATTTTTGGGCAACTTTTGGTATTTTTTTTGGCAACTTGTGTATTTTTGGGCAACTTTTGTATTTTTTGGGTAACTTTTGTATTGAAAGCTACCAGCAGGAATGAGTCAACGCCCAAAAATACAAAAGTTGCCCAAAAAATACACAAGTTGCCTAAAAATACACAAGTTGCCCAAAAAATACAAAAAGTTGCCCAAAAATGAGTCATTCCTGCTGGTAATTTATGTAGCTCACTTTTTGTTTTGAGTAAATCTACTAAATGCAAAATAGTAAAAAAAAATATAAAAACAAGTATAGAAACTATTGGACTTCGTCAAGAGAATCACTTCTCTAAAGTTGATCTCTTAAAACAAGATTATGAATTGTACGAATGAATATACGAATCTCATCAACAGTTTAAAATTTGATATAGTCTTAATAAAAATGTAAAATACACACGCCAGTTTCGGAGGATTTAACCTTATACATCACCATCACCTTGTCTCAACTGCATAAATGTCCTGACTCACTTTATAGCTCTCTAAATCTTAAAATTTTGACACGAAAACAATAAGACACACATCACAGTATTTAAAAAAGAATTTTTCGCCTACAAAATACCATGATAGAAGCCGAGTAGAATATGAGAGAATTTTTGCCCTTTACATATACGATCTTTATAATGGTATTTCTGTAATTAACACCTTTCTCATATAGTCTCTCACAGGATTCTGTCTTGGAAATCGTTCATTAAAGTCGAGGCTATGGAGCTTAACTTCTTTCCGGTTTCTCCTGCTATGTTCTTTAGGGATGACATATCTTGTTGTGCCTGAAATTGCAAATGAGTTATAAATTTAAAAACATAATTTTTTACTAATAAACCTTGATTATCATTCATTTTTAAAATATATATATATATATATATATATAATTATATATTATGAGAAATGTTCTGATAAGTTTATAGCATTACGCATGAGATGAGTAAATTTGATATTCTTGGTGTTTTTTGAAAGTATAAATACGATGCTATGAAATTTGGAAGGAAGAAATGTTGAAACTTGGCGGGTGTATACATGAAACTGCCTATTTTCTCAAGGTATCTAAAAAATTCGAGAAGGCAATGAATCCCATTTTTTACAGTCCTTACCTGGAAAGATAGCCGGTTGATAAGGTCACTGGCGCTCAAATCTAGGTTAGAATCGTCGTGACCAAATAGATCAGCACTTGAGATGGCTGCTGAGCCCTAGAAAACAATTAAAAAGAAAATGATTCAGTCATGTTTCTAAACATTTCGCAAATGGCGACCCACGTACAAGCTTTAGTACTTTACAAAACAACACTTGGATGTATCTATGGATTGCTGGTTTATTTATTATCCCTAAAACTATATCTCACCAGTATCTCCAATTAAAGTAAATAAATGTGATTGTCCACTAGAAGATGTGTATAAGTCCTTCTACTCTGTGGCTCATTAAGTCGTATTAAAAGTTCAAAAGAGACTATGATGTTTGTAGCCACCCAGAGAGATGCCATGACATTTAATTTGAAATAAAGAGAAGATAATTTAAATTTCAATATATCAAATAAAAATAACAAGGGAAAACACATACTGAAAACTTTTGCAGGGCAACTTGGCCGTCAAGATCAGCTTTGTTCGGGTCCCCAAAATATTGCGCAGAAGAGATAGATTTAGCATTAGAAAACTTCTTCCTTGCTTCATCAGTTTCCTGTACCTGAACATATAACATGCATTATATAAGGCTAGATCCCAAGAGGATGACATGGAAATGCACTAGCCCAATGATATATTAGTGAAATGTGGAAATGGGAGTATTGGAGGGAAAACATGGGGCAAAAATCAACACTGGTCCTAAGTGTCGACCAAATGAACACGAAACTATGGTCACTAGGTTCAAGCAAACTGATAAATAATAAAACTAGAAATTGAAGGGATAGTAATTGGTGGACATCCATGATAGCGATGGTGCATATAACATTAATATAAATATACCTATCATAATAATAAACATACAAAAAGTATGCAATTTAATTGGAAAATGAATAGTGGTGATCTTAAAGAGTGGTCCTACAGTGATAAAAAGAAACAATTGTCATTTGAGTAAATTGGCTTGTTGATGTGTATTAGAAACTTTCAATTCATTTAGTAATAGGTCACTCAACAGAGCAAACTAATAGATCTGTGGTGATCAAGTTACAAAGCAATATACATGGACATCATCATGGCGCAAAAAGAGGCAGGCAGATGCTATTTTATCAAATAAGGATCATCCAGGAATTCAAAAGTTTTACTTACTGCAAGTAGGATCCCTATCGATATGGTTAATCACGCTCATCAGAATATTCAATTAGGTCGTTGTATAATCGGTTCTAATACAATAAAACAAGACAGAAATCTAGTCCAAGGACCAGTCCCCAATATCTAATAAAATATAGTTTACCTGGACTTTTGATGAAGTGCTTTTTTTCGAGAAACCACTGTCCATTCCATAATCTGCAAAGAAGCTGGATGACTTAGGAGGTGCAACATGACTAAGTGTATTCACGCCTCCAGGACCTGTTTCCACAGTTTCGGAACTATCTGTATAGTCAAAGCGAGAGATGTGAGGTGTTGTAGCTGTAAGCTTCTAAAAAACTATCACATGTATTCATTCCATCTCTGTTATTGATGGTCACCGTCATCTGTTAGCTAAGTTAACGTAAAAATGAGCTCAAGATCAAAATCCTATCTTTTATGATTTACAACACACGTAAAAATAAGCATCAGCATATTAGTAAGGAAAATTAAAATGGAAACAATTAACGGAACATAAAAGTAGATACAAACCAATTTTAGAGATTAAGAATACGTGTCAACAGGTTTTTAGCGGTGGAGTCGACCCGATCCATAGATCACCTGTGAAACTGTAACATAAAAAACAATAACAATTTTGCATTGTACTAAATAAATACATGAGACTCTCGAATAACGAATTCATCAAAAAAAAAAAAAAAATCTGCAATACCTACTTTTCCGTCTTGAAATTTACTGACATTCTGGGATGTAGGTAATCATAACCACTGGTAACGGTTAATTATACCCACCTCAAAGTGGTTAAAGTGCAACAATTTAAACATTAATATACTAAATTACCTTGAACATTACCAACATACAAACCAACTCTCCTAATAAGGGCTGGTCTTTGTTGTCACTCAATAGGTTATCGACGCCGATGTACGGAACAAAGATTATATCAGCTAATCTGAAAATGGTATAACGAAATTGAATCAGATGCTGCAAAAACCTGAAAAAAAGCCTAACAAAACCAATCAACAAACAATCCTTATACAAAAAAAAATTACCCAACACATAAAACATAAAAAATCATCATATATTAAAGCAATACTCATATGAAATTAGACAGCCATACCTGCGGATCTGGATGAAGGTTGGTACCCATCTAGCACTACTGCACTAGTAGTTTTCCTCACCTTTGGATTACGAAACGAAGGAGAAGACCGAACAAGCGACCACCACTGATCGAAATCTGTGATGGATCTGGGTTTTGGTGTGTGTAAATTTTCTGGGTTTTGACTTTGTTTGTGTTGTGTGTGTTGTTTTGGATTTTTTTGTGAGTGCAGTTTGTGTTTTTTTTTGTTTGTGTATGATTTGTTATGCGGGAGAGTGATAGGGATTTATTTTTGTTTTGATCGAGAGCTAGATCTGAATTCATCGAGTAGTGGTCTTATGTTAATAACAAGTTTCTAATTTTAATGCACGTAAAATGACCAAAATATCCTTTTGTTCATGTATTTGTTGCCCAAAATTCAAAAGTTGCCCAAAATACAATACATCCCTTATACATCGTATCAACAGTTGTATATATACTTTGGTCGGTGACGTGGCGTCCTGTGGTCCGTCGGATCAGTTGCCCTGGGCTAAGGGGGGAATTTTCTGTGAGCGGGATAGATACTCTTAGCACTTGGGCAATCGGGCTATTTTAGTAATTATCCCTTATTTATTTAATTAATGATAATAAATAAATAATAGGTAAATAAGAATAAGATATAAAATGAAAATGATATTACTAGAAACGTTCTAGCAATATGTAGATTAACCCTAGTCCTCATTTGTACCAAGCCCGTTGGTTTGTTATTATAACAATTCTATTAGTTTCAAGATTTACACCAAGTCCATTAGATCACATAGTTTCAGTGTGGGTTACGTCACATTAGTTTGTTGTTGTGATAAACTGATAACGTTTAATCTAAAAAAAAAAATTAGACGTAGAAAATGGATAAGTATTCTTTCATTAGAATATTAATAAAAGTGGAAATTTACCGGTGGTTACAATTATAGCCGAGAAGTTAAATCTACATTTGCTGATGAAGAATATTTAAGGGAAAAAGTGTCAGAAATTCTTGATCGTGTGAATCATAGGGACCGGTTTATAAAGGAGATAAAGGTTGTTGGTACTTATGATTCTTTCGTTCAAAGCATTGCGGATCTAAGGAAAATGCAAGAGGAGGATTTGGATGAAGTTGATAGGTTGATGTTCGTGGTAACACAAAAGCATGTTCGTCTTCATGCAC
Organism: Artemisia tridentata subsp. tridentata; assembly: GCA_021014915.2. Taxonomy (NCBI): domain Eukaryota; kingdom Viridiplantae; phylum Streptophyta; class Magnoliopsida; order Asterales; family Asteraceae; genus Artemisia; species Artemisia tridentata. The sequence continues at coordinate 411,502,724 of CP139506.1, forward strand.
TGTTATCTTTTATCGAGAAGTTGGTGACAATGAAGTTTTGATATTTATTTTTAGTTTTTAAGATTTTTGTATATATTTATTTAATAATTAAGATGTTTTGGTATGTTAATGTTTTTCGTTGTGTTTTTTAGGCATCTTTTATCATAATTGCCAAACTTTGAGGGTTAGTTATGTTACATTGCCATTTTTTTTTTTTTTTTTTTTTTTTTTTTTTTTTTTTTGTAATTTTGAGGCATCTTTTATCATAAATTGAAGGGTTTTATGCACGGAGGTTGTATATACTTGTTCACCGCGTAATGTTAGTGCAGATGGCTGAATATACAACAACGTATAACTAAGATTGCGACGGGAGGACTTTGTTGATTGTTGAGAAGCTTACAGTTTATTTGTTGTTGTTGTTGTTTTTTTTTTTTTTTTTTTTTTTTGAATTTGTGTTTGCTTAATAGATGTTCGATTTGATAGACTCATAGTTACTTTAAGATTTTAATGTGATGTTTATACATGTTAAATATGTTCTTATATTATTTGGGAAACCCACGCTTTGTGGCGGGCTTTTTAACTATCATTTTTTTATTTCATTATTTTTAACAATTCACATGTTCGAGTTTATTTGAATCATTATTTTACCAAACCTCAAGCTCAAAAGACCATCCAAATTGGATCATATAGCAAGCATACAACACCAAATTTCAAATTAAAAAAAAATGTGTTAAAACATCACTTCAATTTTCAAATAGTTATACATTAAAACTTAAAAATATGTATTATATCTCCATTCAAGGGCATTGCAGAAATATATATTGTCCCCTCTTGTACTTAAATCCATTCGGCGTGACAATTATGCTGAATACATCTCCTAGTAGGATCTAAAACTGAAAATAGTTTGTTATCAGGTCTCTAGATCTTATAACCACATGCCCACAGGTAGATTATATTGTATGCTCACCTTTATTATTTTAGCCGAGTAATGTTCTGACCATCTTGTTCTCAGGCTCCTCTCTGATGCGTATATTAAGAGTGGAATGGAGATGTACATTCATGTCTATGACATTAAAACATATATGGTTAGTGTAATATTTGGTTAATCTTATATTGCTACAAATATCCCACCTCTTCTATGTCCAGTTATGGACCAAGAACATGAATGATGTAACACCCCAACCCGACAAGGGTAAAGATATCACAACAATGGTGGCATATCAGAAGTCACAGAACATTCAATAATAATAATAATAATAATAAAAAACATCAAAAGTCTTAACATTAAATCCAAGATAAGTCAACATGACTTAAATCAAAATGCAAGACAAAATAACTGAAGTACAAAATCCAATCTTCAAATGCCTAAACAATGGCATATCAAAATAAATAGGAGTTCAAATGGTAAAGCTAAGTGACTAAGGTCAAACTCCAAAATAGATCGCTCTCATCCCAAAGCTAAAAACCCAGCTCCTAGCTTAAGTACCTGCCGCAGGAAAAGAAACGCGGTTGAGCTTCAAAAGCTCAGTGAATAGATATATAGATAAACAAAGCAGTAGCAGGTAGCAGTACAAAAAAAAAAAAAAAAAACAATTCAGGAATACAAATCATACTGATACAAAATCAAAAGGAAAGGAATAAGAAATGGAACAAGAACAAAGAAAAGAAAATGAATAATGAATAAGATTTAAGGAAAAACAGGAACACAGCAATCCATCACGAGCCCAGATGACCGATAATACCATAGCATACCAATATAATAAAACAAACCTGTGTAAAGTGATCAGCTCTCAGACAAAGTGAAAGACGTGTATCGCACCCACAATCAGTCACCAGATATAATAACCATAAACTTATAACATATACAGATAACAGGTCAAATCTAGGATGCACCCATACGCCCCCGCAGACAAATCAATAATCATAATCATAATGGCCATAGCAGATAATAAATAAGGGACGGAACAGGTCATCACTCTCCTGCCCTAGAGTCATGTCAGAGGTGCGTCAATGACATGGACATGAAACCCTCATGCCTAGTGATTGGCTCGGATATCAAACTGTAGATCAAAGGTCAGGCGTACTATCAAATAATCAAAAGTCATATCTTAAGGGTACATGGCAAAAGGTTCAAACAAGATCACATCAAAAGTTCACAAACAGGAGGGATCATAGTAATGGTATAGGGAATCCTAATAAGGAAAATGAAAAGCTGAAAGAAAAGGGAATGAAAACCCTTACTGAAAAAGGGCAGAATATCTGTACCTTATTAGCACAGCAGAAAGACAAGAAAGCAAACACGAAGCAGAAATCAGGGCTTCTCCTTCTTCACACCTAAAGAAGTAGAAGACGGAATTACGAAGGATTCTAATTCAGATTACTGCTTTTAGTTTACCTTTTCATTTTAATAACTTTCTATTTTAAGTAACTTTCCAGATTTAGTAAGATGTTAATATCCCAGATTAGGTTAAGTTCTTATTTAAGGGTTATTATGGAGTTTAGGTACATTTTATCAAGTTACAAAAGTCTAGGGTTAATTATGACAAGTTTACATAGTTTAGGGTTTTAATTATAATTTCATCAATTTCAAAGGTATAAAGGGAAAATACTTCAAGTTACTGATTTAATACTCATATTATTCAGAATGACATTTTAAATCCCTTAGGTTTCATAATTTACAAGTAATACCCCTCTAGTTTCATTAATTACAAAACAAACCTTACATTTACATAATTCATAAATTAAATTCCTATCATGTTTATATATACACCTCAAGCATTTTATTTTCCAAATTTACAGTATATACTCTCAAAATTATATGTGGTACGAATCAGACCCATCAAGTTCCAGAATTTACACTTTTAGTCCCTCAATTTTAATTAATTCCAATTCGAACACCATATTTACAATTAAATCCATATCTTGCAAATTTTACACATAAGGACCCCATGTTATAATTTTTACACATTATCCCAGACCTAAATAAGATTATAAAAATAACCCACAAGTTTCAAAGTTGGCAAAACATACCCTTCTAGTTTAAAAACTCAATCGTATATACTTTTTAATTTGCAAAACCAAGCCCTAATGCATCCCAATCATTATCCCATAATTATTCAATCATTGTTAGCATTAATTAAACCAGATTTAACAACATAAACCCTAACCCTAATTCGTTCTAGGGTTTCTTCCTAATTTTTATTTATTTTTCATGTAATCCGATTATAAAATAATTCATGATTAATTATTCTGAGCTTCTACAAATCACATGGATATTTTTCTAGGCTTATATTATCATCATAGAACATGTAAAAATTATGGTTACAACCCAGAAAATTCGTATAGCAATATTTGGAAATTAAGTGTGTTTTATCTCTTTAATTTTCGTACGCTTAATTAAGCTTGCATGATTCACATTTATCATTTTTCTTGAGTTATATTCGACCTAAGGATCATTAGAAAAATGTTATATTAATTTTAGAACATAAGAATCAGTCGTGTGGATTATTACCTCTCGTACGCAACAAATCGCACAAAACAAGTATACCGCGATCGAATGAAGCCTTCCACAACCCAAATCGTATTTTTCCTAGCTAGATTATAACTTGAAGAACTCCAGAAAATTTCTTGATCAGGTCCAGAAGATCGGATGGAGGTTGGGTCAATTTTTGTTTAGGCGGTTTTAGGGTTTCGGCAATTTTAGGGTTTTGTGAAAATATGATTTGTATTTACTCTTAACAAACCGAATAGGAGGGGGAAATTTAGGTCCAGAATTTCGGCCCAAAATTATCACAAGATCACAATTTGATTTTGTGTACAATTCCTTAATTTAGTTTTGTATTTATCCTTATTAAAATGATTTTACAAATATATTTAATTTAATTTATTATTTTCGGATTGTATATTAATGTATATGTGAATTAACAATTTTTGGACATTCAAAATAATATGATGTTGTCCCAGAAATTAGTTTACTTGATATGTAGATCGTTTTCAGAAGTTTGGAATTGTTTCGGAATTTTATAAGTTATTTATTTAGGTTTTATGTTTTCAGGGTAATTTGGTCATTTTACAGGTTATCTGAATTTCAGGTATTACAAGAACATGAATGATCCATGAACCAAGAGCAGTATGTATACCAAACAAAAAAGATGATGTGAAAACCTAAGACATTAATAATCAAACTCATTGTTTTATATAATTGTTGCTTTCTAAAGCATTGATAATCAAATCCCATTGTCTAGGTACAACTAAACTTATTATATATATATATATATCTATGTATCTTCCACTTCTACTCAAAAGTATCGACAAACTTATCAAACCAATTCTAGATATATTATAAAAGCTGATTTAAAAACTCAACCTATAAAACTTTAAACTACTTAGAGGCTTAAAGTTTTACATTTCGACATCACTGATCATATAAAAGCTTATTCTCTAAGCAGTTTGAAACATAAAACTTTAAACCAAAGAGCGAGGCTTTCCCTAACATATTAATATGTGATTCAATCAAATTCATTTGTTCATCATTAAATTCATACCATTTGTCAACTTATTCAACCATATAATCACGTGTTCCAATGTCTACATGTGGCAAAGCAGTTATAAGTAATGGCATTATACAATCACAGGTACTCTACTCTCGTCTTCATAAACTACATCTAGAGCTCACCTTGAAGAAGAATACCAGGAATGTCACCTAATATGCTTTTGAATCAATTTAGTCAACTTCGATGAGCACTTTTTTTTCTTTCTATGTCACCTACATTGAATACAAAGAAGCGTAAGTTTTGACTAACATATATGCTAACATGACATTATCAAGAAGTACTGGTTAAGTTTAATCAGAATTTACCTTGCTTCGTGAACTTTTTTTGCTAAAAACTTTCTCATGAATCATATCTTTAAGCTTTTTTTTGCTCTTCGCGGGTCGGTCTAGTAAATAGATTACTCCGCTTTATCAGCGTCTTATTGGGTAAGATCAGTATCACCGAACTCAATAAATTGGTGCAATAAATGGTTGGAGCACTAAGAGGGTGTTTGGCATTGCTTATGAAAATCGAGTATCTGATTTTTAGTATATTTTCCATAGTAAAGTCTGCAATACAGTAGCATTATGTTGCAGGTCTGACCATGTTCTTGTTATCTTGGCATACTATAACTAATATGTCATTTATATCAGAAAAGTAGCCAAAGGAGTTACATTAAACGTAGTCGACCAACTTATCTTCGTTTTGACCCATTAGCTAACCGAACCTGCAATTTTGCCATGGTATCCTTTCACCTTCTGATAAGGCCACCAAACTGACCCGTTTTGGCTGTGTTAAGAATCACTCATTTTGAAACATTACACATCCTGCTTTCTGTCACCTGTACATATATATTTTAGCATTAACTTTAATTTTTTTGAAATGCGGCATTAAAGGATGGTTCTGTGGTTCACATTGGTCATTACGTAATCTGATCAAGTAACACATAACCGAGCACAAAGGCTCACACATGGAAAATGCGAAAGTAATATGTTGGGAATTAAATGTTCTGAAGATTAGTATCTGGAATTAAACGTTCACAAGGTCAGTTCTGCTCAAAGAAATATACTAAGTGTCATTCTACTGCTAGTGTATTTCATTCTACTGCTAGTATTAGAGATTCTGCTGCCGCAAGGATACTACTGCTGGTGCATCAGATTCTGCTGTTGAAGAGATAAGTGTCGCGTATTCTACTGCTGTATGGATAAGTATACAAAGATATTTTGTGTATAAAAGTCAAAGATATACGGTAGATATTATCTTTGATAGATGTTCAGTCAACAAGTTGTGTACACAGATACAAGTTGTATCTTAAGGACTGACACACTCAAGCAAAGCAAGTAGTTCGACAAGATTTATCATTTATTGTAAAAGATCTCCTTTGTTATATAAAAGGGAAGATCTTATCTTAGTTACAAGTGTGTTGAAAATAGACTAGCCAAGTGTGTCTAAGTGCTTAATAGAAAATATACAGTAACTAGTTGAATACTAAGAAAACATACATTGTGTTGTTCATAACAGAAAATAGTTTTCTTTGTAATAGAGATTCAAGGTTTGTAACCCTAGTGATAGTGAAGATCACTCGTATTATTCTCAATAATATTGAATCGTTTGGTGTTAACATTCATTGTTTATTATCAAATTCAACAACCACCACTGTTCCATTTCAAATAACCAATATCCTTCTAAGTGTGGTTAAGTAGATTCCGCATACTTAATCATATTCACTCAAAGTATCACATACACTCGTACAAAAGGACTTACATCCTACCTAAGTGTATAACAAGAATCCTCTCATAATATGAGATTTTGTCAACACTCTTAAGGGAGAATTCGTGTAAGCTTATTTGAATCCACTTATTAATAAAGCATTTTCCAGTCAGCTTTTTAGTGAATTAGATTTGAACCTTAGAAAACAAAATGATCAACCTCTATCCAAATAATGCAAACGGCTTAGATGGTGTCTAGTATTACATATGATAAGTGCTTATTGGCCGATTCCACTCTATACAATAAATAAGCGTTCTTTAAATGTTCAAATTACTAACTATCAATTCGTTTATTGGCTTATTTTAATCACTTTTATAAAAGTGCAATTGTAGGTGCTCATAAGCTAAATGCATACAATCCTAGACACCCCGTTAAGGCGTTTTAGTGTTGTGAACCCTTTAACCCGATAAGCGACTAAAAAAAGTTTACGCCATCCATTATTCCATATAGATATGCCCTTAACTCCTCAAATAATTTGATATCGAATATACCCTGAAGACACTAAAACTATGCGGCACATGTTTATACTAATTTCTAGCAACAAATCAGAATTTGAAGATCTGGTGCAGCAACATATATATACTAATTTGGATTATGATCGATTTTTATCATGTCAAATACCGTAAAACAATTACAAAAGGAATTCTAGAAATGGGAAAAAAAGCGTTAGCGAGTTACTTGGTCTGACCCGCCCTGTTTCAGCTCAATTATAGTCACTCAGTGTGCTCCGAAATTTGTCTTGACCCATTACCATTGCATTACATATTCTATATTTGGATAAAAAAATATAGACATACCAACATTCGACTCTTTATGCATTAGACACCATCTATGCAAGTATTTCTGCATTGATAGGCATGAAGGCTTTAACAACTTGATTGACACAATACTTTTGATGAACTAGAAGCCTATTAAAGACATCAGAATTTATCTTTAGAGATACAAAATTATCCCACTCGGCTCATTCATACTTGATAACATCTTGCTACCATGGTACCGAATCTATATCCGAACACCCCCGCTATACAGGTTTCCACCTACACATCAACAATGGTAAACTTAAAAAGGTATTTATATATACTCAACAATTCTATAAATATCACAAGCATTACATTTTCAGAGTACAAATTAAAAGAAAATATGATTTTAGTACCCCCACAATTACCAAAATTTTGATTTTAACTTGATATCCACAAGACCAAACATTTAATCGAATACTCAATCTGCATATGCATAAATAGTTACAGACCAATTCAAATTTCGATCAAAATACAAAAATCACAATTAAAGAACATGTAATTAAAATGAAATCAAATAACAGCAAATTAGATACACAAATATCAGCTTGATGTAATAAATAATTAAATTAATATTAATAGAAGCATATGATATTGTCAAACGTAATTGTTAAATGATGAGTCGAATTGGTTTTGATGAGATTAAGAATCCTTTACTCTTTTGTAACTGATGGGATGATATTTTGTAGTCTTTTTGGATTTAAATGGTTGTAAATGCAGGATGGTTTGTTTTGCTAAAACTGCACCAACACTTCGCATTCCCCTCCATTAACAGATCATCAATATAACGACATAAACCCTTTGTATGCTTGCAATTTCTCACGTCCAACTCTTTGCATCCTCGCAATTACTCAGGTCGAAGTATTAAGCACTCCAATCACATGGTTTTACTCTACAAATTGTGTCATAGATACTACACAATGAATGATGGGACTGAATCTTATAGTATAATAGATAGATACAATGGGTCTAGATACCAAACTTGATATTAGTTCCGCAACTCCTATAGATACGACACAAGTTAGAATCTCATATTCACCCGATATCTGTCTCTCAATCTAGTCAACTACGTGCAACACAACACCACACCACACCACGGCACCACAACCTCGAAAACACGTCTTTTTGGGTTATCAAACCAACCATAACTAACCAAAATAAGTAACCACAATCCCCAAAATATCCTTTATTAACTTTCATTTTTTAAAGATATTTCCAAACTAGTTTCTTATAAATAAATTAGGAATTGATTTGCACATTTTGATTAATACATTTAACTTTACGAATTACATAATTGTACATTGTCTAAAATCTGACTTATCTGCTTGTCCAATTAAATACTCCATAAGCAAATCGAAATAAAAAGTATACAAATCTCTTCCTAAATAAATTGGGCATGACATTGAGTCCAACCTTAAACAACCAAACAAAAAACACATTACCGTGACTCACCCGCATGTCACTTTAGTCAACATCCCTTCACAAACACCTTTAAATATCAGTGAAGAAGAAGACTAATCTCATAGCACAATTTCTCAAATTTCATCACCTTCCATTATTAGAAAGATTAAAAAAATTATTTCCAATATTGCGATTCTTGGAAATCTGTCAAGTGGGTATTGTTTGTTTAATACTCAATTGAAAAGGGTATTTTTTTTTTTTTTTTTATAATTTAATTCTTGTTATAATTTTCGGTTTTCTCAAATTTCTTCACTTTCCATTATTAGAAAGATTAAAAAAATCATTTCCAATATTGCGATTCTTGAAAATCTGTCAAGTGGGTATTGTTTGTTTAATACTCAATTGAAAAGGGTTTTTTTTTAATTTAATTATTGTTATAATTTTCGGTTTTCTCAAATTTCATAACTTTCCATTATTAGAAAAATTAATAAAATCATTTCCAATATTGTGATTCTTGAAAATCTGTCAAGTGGGTATTGTTTGTTTAATACTCAATTGAAAAGGGTATTTTTTTTTTAAAATTTTATAAATTTGGGGTTTCTTTCTTTTGAGTGAAATTTGATGACGATTGAATCGTTTCCGGGGAGTTCGGGGTATATAGATGCTGACGTGGATAAGAAGATTACTTATTTTAGTAATAGTTATGTCTTGGGATTGACTCTTGTTGCTGGTATTGGTGGTCTTCTTTTTGGTTATGATACAGGTATTGTATTCATATTTGTTTGTTTTGTGTGAATATTGATGCGGGATAATTACATGAAAATGTATCTGACGACACTGTTTGTATGGTGTATCTAATTTTTATTTTTTATTTTATTATTTATTATTATTTTTTATTATTTTTATTTTATTTTTACACGCTAAAGAATAGATTTAGCGTGTAATACATGAACTTGTTAATCTTCCTATTGTATGTATTAAATGACCAGACTATCAGGTGATGACGTGGCAATAGACATTGAGTAGCAAAAGAATTTCGTGTCAAGTTGGATATTCCTTTTATTGATTATCTTGAAGAGTTATGTTTGATGCTAATGTTATGGGAGAAGTTATTCAAGCCCCCCTATAGGGGGGGGGGTTGTTGACTTTTTGGATGCTGCCGCCGGTTGTATTGTATGCTTTAAAATTTGTACATGTTGACCAGAATAGGCGGAGCCCACATGGTAGGGGGGCTTGTATAACATAACCCAATGTTATTTGTAGGGGGTTGTGTTATCAAAAAGTGGACCTACCTAATTTAGTCAAAATGTACAAACCGTAAAGGAGACAGTACAAGTGTCCCCAATCATTGCAAACACCCCCTATGGAGTGTCAGGATATCACCACCCTTTGTAGGATGTAATAAGAAATATAGGATGGTATGTTATGATATGGTATTTTGTTGTTATGATAGTTATTGGAACATTGGAAGTTGGAACATGTTTTGTAGATTGCCAAATGTTTTTGTATTTCGGTTAAACCAGGCAAGACGTAACGTACTTTGAGTTATGTCTACATCAGTTACGATGTGACTGTTTTAAATGTTAGTGAATTACTTTGTAAAGGTTAAAGAATGTCGTTTTAGTGGTGGATTTGAATGGTAGTAATTGATTTTGATGTTATTGTCGTATCGGGCTAGACCACAAGTGTTACGAAAATGGTATTTTAACTTTTTTGCTTTGAGGTTAAATGGACTAGCGAATGAATGGATACACACGGGCTATGAGATGTGGTCGTTCGCTTCATATTGTACTTTTTAGTTATAACGTATAAAGGCGTCGAAGAGAATTTAGTTTTGCCCCCAAAAAAAAATAAGAAAAAATCGAAATTATGTTATTAGGCTATACGTAAAATAGTTGTAGTCCCGATAGGAAAATTGTACGTTTGTAATTAATTTGGAAAAAAACTTTATATGCCTTAGTGGGGACGGGTTATGGTTTGGGTTCGTGTTATGTTGGCTGTTAGTATGATTAATGAGGTCCTTATTTGGTTAATTATCTGGTTACTAATGTATTCTATCATAATATTAGTTAATTTAAATGTTATTCGTCGAGTCTACATGGCGTGCTATGCTCCCCTGGTCCACGGACGTATTTAAATCACCTATATTTGCCCTCGTATATATAAATCGTTATACTTACATAAGAATCATGCTCGATTGCTGATGGTGAAACATTTGTTTCAGGGGTCATATCTGGTGCGCTTCTGTACATCCGTGATGATTTTGAGGCAGTAGAAAAAAGTAGTCTCTTACAGGTACAAGCTGATATAATGACCATAAACCCTTTTGTCAAGTATTAACCTGAGCATTCTCTTTCTACCAATATGATCTAAATGGTGTTTGGATGTGTGTTTCCAAAATGAAAATGTGATTTAAGTTGTGTTTGGAGATACTTTTTCGATGTCTTTCTGGCATTTAAAATTGTACTAGTAGCCAGGCGTTCTTTCCGGTATTTAAACTTGTAATAATAAGTCGTTTGAATGTTTGACAATATGCATTATTTAAGGAACTAATAAAAAATAGGAAAAATCCAGAAAGGATTTTATTTTAGCAATTATAATACCCGTATATATAGGAGACGATTGTTAGCATGGCTTTAGTCGGAGCAATGATAGGATCTGCTGCTGCTGGTTGGATAAATGATGCATATGGGCGTAAAAAAGCCACTCTTCTTGCGGATGTAGTTTTTGCAATTGGGTCCTTAGGCATGGCTGGTGCCCCGGACCCATATGTACTTATACTTGGTCGGCTATTGGTTGGGTTGGGTGTTGGTGTAGCATCTGTTACTGCTCCAATGTATATTGCAGAAGCAGCCCCATTTGAAATACGTGGTGGTCTTGTAAGCACCAATGTGCTTATGATCACTGGTGGCCAGTTTCTTTCTTATCTCGTTAACCTCGCTTTTACTGAGGTTAGATTCTCTTTGCTTTATCATACTTAGTTTACCATGAGACAATTGTAAAAATGGGTCCAAAGTAATCGGTCAAAACGGTTAGTTTTTCTAATATGGGTTAATATGGGTTGATTTTTTATCTGATCATATGAGATTATAACATGACTTCATAACTTTTCACTGCATATCCTTTTCCTATGATTCGGTTTACATTTTGTTATGAATAAATATCAAGCTTTTTGTTCTGATTCCTCAAATACTCCTGAACAGGTTCCCGGGACATGGCGTTGGATGGTTGGAGTAGCTGCGGTCCCGGCTATTGTTCAATTTTTCTTAATGTTATTGTTACCTGAGTCTCCACGTTGGCTTTACATGAAGGTATATTAAAAACAATTACATCTTCCTCTCTTTTTTATTCTTCAATATGTAACGGTGTGTCTGTTATGTTATGCAGAAGAGCAAATCTGAGGCCATTGTTGTGTTGTCAAAAATTTATGATCCATATCGGTTAGCAGAGGAACTTGACCAGCTTTCCAATGCCTTGGAGGAAGAAAAACACCGTAAGATTGCCATCAGTTACTTGGATGTTTTCAGAGTCAAAGAAATAAGACTCGCATTTTTTGCTGGAGCCGGCCTTCAGGTACGCATCACGGGGCTATACCAGTACATTGTTACGGGATGTCACGGGTTGGGTTGAAAGTTTAGTGGTTCGGCCGTTATAGACCCTATTTCAATAGTAGTTTAGTTTACTTAAAATACATTTTAGACAACTTTCAACTTTTTCTCGACCCATTGTACCAATGCATTGATCGGTATACAAAATTGCCATTTTATAATTCTAAAAAACACTCGTAAATTTGCAGGCATTTCAACAATTCACAGGGATCAACACTGTAATGTACTACAGTCCAACCATAGTTCAAATGGCCGGTTTCAGTTCAAACCAATTAGCCCTTCTCCTATCCCTCATAGTAGCATTAATGAACGCAGCTGGTACAGTAGTTGGAATAAACCTCATCGACCATTTCGGCCGCCGGAAGTTGGCATTAAGCAGTTTATTCGGTGTCATCCTATCCTTGATCCTCCTTTCAGTTGCGTTCTTCCTTGAATCATCAGGTTTCGCTAACGTGGGCTGGCTCGCTGTTCTTGGACTAACCCTTTACATTGCATTCTTTGCACCGGGCATGGGGCCGGTTCCATGGACCGTAAACTCAGAAATATATCCCGAATCATATAGAGGTATCTGTTCAGGAATGTCAGCTACTGTGAACTGGATATCAAATTTAATAGTAGCTCAAAGTTTTCTTTCGATTGCTGATGCTGTTGGGACCGGTTCAACTTTTATGATTTTGGCTGGTATTGCTGTGGGTGCGTTTGGGTTTGTATTTGTGTTTATACCCGAGACTAAAGGGTTAACTTTTGATGAAGTCGAGAGAATATGGAAGGAGAAAGCTTGGGGAAGTAGTCGTGGCTCGGAATCACTTCTTGAAAAGGGTGACGAGTCGTAAAGTGTATAGTGTGATCTCCGGGTTTGCCCGCGTAGCCGGTTTTAATGGCTGATTTGATTTTTAATCATAGATTTGCTTGAAAAGATGTATAGTATGTTTAGAAATATGGAATTTATAAGATACATTTTTAGTTTGATGTGAAATTTCTTTCTTTGAGATTTGTACATAAAACAAGGTGTAATAATAAGATGAATTTCAAAGCAATTGAAGTGTTTGGGCTTGGGCTTATTTAAGTTGTTTCAAGATGTTGCACTTGTTAATTTTTATACCCTTATATCTTGACAAAGTGATGTTCTTGAGAAGATATTGTTAACATTGGATGTCAAGGATCTCATCCGATCCAAGAGCGTGTGTAAGTTGTGGCATTCTTTCATCTTGAGTAATAGGTTCGTTAAGGCTCATATGAACCAAAGTTACAACAATGATTGTGATATACTAATGAATTTGGACAAAGAAGGATCTGTTTGTCCTACCGCACGGCAATTATGTAGATAGGAGTAAGGAGTAACTTTTGTACCTATTCAGCCATATCCTATAACCGACAATTATGTTTGTACCTATTCAGCCATATCCTATAACCGCACGACAATTATGTAGATAGGAGTAACTTTTGTACCTATTCAGCCATATCCTATAACCGACAATTTATGTAGATAGAACCAAAGTTAAAATTTGGTGCACATCCTACTTAAAAACTTGACGAATTAACAAATATTGATTTTTTTGAAAGTGCATATCCTATAACCGATGTTTGTGTCCGCCACCATAATAAGAGGGGTAAAATCTACAAATACTTAATGTACTCACAATTCTAAATTATTATACATAATCAACTAACAAAGTTACTATTATGCTCTAAAAAATCTTACACGTTAGTCCTTTTGGTTAAATAATCTTGTAGCGTCTATCCTTTTAGGGTTATCTTCTTGCAGCGTCTATCCTTTTGTCCAACGGTCGTTCGTTTTTGCACGTATTCGTCCGTTTTCACACGTTTTCGTTCGTTTTTGCATGTTTTTGTTCGTTTAACACGTTTTTGCACGTTATCGTCCCGTTTTACATGTTTTTGCATGTTATCGTCCCGTTGTACACGTTTTCGTCCGTTTTTACACGATTTCTTTCGTTTTTGCACGTTTTTATTCGTTGTTGCATGTATTCGACCGTTTTTACACGCTTTCGTCCGTTTTTGAACGTGCAAAAACAGACGAAAACGTGTAAAAGCGGATGAAAAAATGTGAAGCCTGATGAAAATGTGTAAAAACGGACGAAAACGAACAAAAACGGGTAAAGAAGGACGAAAACGTGCAAAAACGAACGAAAACGTGTAAAAAACGGATGAAGACGTGCGAAAAAGGACGAAAACGTGCAAAAAAGGGACGAAAACGTGTAAAAACGTACGAAAACGTGTAAAAACGTACGAAAACGATCAAAAATGAACGAAAACGTGTAAAAATTGACGAAAACGTGCAAAAATGAACGAAAACGTGTAAAAACGGACGAAAACGTGCAAAAATGTGTAAAAGAGACGAAAATGTGCAAAAACGTGTAAAAACAGACGAAAACGTGTGAAAACGGATGAATACGTGAAAAAACGGACGAAAACGTGTAAAAACAGACGAAAATATGCAAAAACAAACGGCCGTTTGACAAAATGATAGACGCTGCAAGATTATTTAACTAAAGGGACTAACGTGTAAGATTTTTTAGAGCATAATAGTAATTTTGTTAGTTGATTATGTATAATGAGTTAGAATTGTGAGTAAATTAAGTATTTGTAAATTTTACCCTAATAAGATCAATATTGAAGTATGTTGATAATAAAGATGTTTAGCAAATATTAATATGATATATTATGGAACAACAGACAACATTCATAGTTGGGCTTGGAACACTTGTTGGGTAGTTTCCAAACTTTTGTTATCCTTAAATCTACAAGAATGAATTTTTGTTTTACCAGACATAGTTATATTCTGGTTTAACGAGTCTGCTAGGGTTTTAACTTTCATATGGCAGAGCTTGTTCCTGATGTTCTTGAGAAGATATTGATAACATTGGATTTGAAGGATCTCATCCGATGCAAGAGTGTGTGTAAGTTCTGGCATTCTTTAATCTCTAGTAGTCGTTTCGTTACTGCTCATATAAACCATAGTTACAACAGTGATCGTGACAATACTAAATTTGGACATAGAAGGATCCTTATGTCCACGACTACTTGCTATAGAGTTAACGCGTGCTATAGCAACAGCTATTCTGATCTTATTGGTTCATCTAATGGCCTTGTATGCATCTCTAATTCCAAATATGATATTTTTGTAGCTAATCCCTCTACTAGAGAGGTGAAAAAACTGCGAAGGCCCCAATTTGATGATAAAAGAAAAATTTTATGTTGGGGTTTTGGTTATGATTCTTCCACTGATGATTATAAGGTTGTATTAGCGTACGTGAACGGTAACAATCAAACATGTTTTCAAGTGTTAACTTTAAAATCAAACGTATGGAAAGTACTTCTTGGAAAGCAGAAGTATACATGTGAGATGCATTACGAACGCAGTGCAGGTACGTTATGCAATGGGGCTCTTCACTGGTTTATGAAGGATCAAAATAACAAGTCAGCGATTGTGTCTTTTGATTTATCCAAAGAGGTATTTAAGGAAATCCCCCACCCCAATGACACAAGATACACAAACAGCTGCTATCTTGGAAATATTGATGAATGTCTATGCATAATATACAATCTTAAGAATCTCAAAACTTCCATTTGGATGATGAAAAACTACAATGTACTACAGTCTTGGGTATTGTTGACCCGCAAAAATAATGATGTTGCACACTATTTAAAAAACCTCAAGGACTACATTCCACACACGAGTTTCTACGATAATGACATCACACATAAAGATCGTTGGAATTACTTTCAATCCCCTATATTTGTGCAAAGCCTTGTATCTCCCCATGTTTATGAAAGAAAGCGTAATAACGAAGATCATATAGCAAGAAGAATGATAAGGTGCGTAAGTTCTCGCTGTGCATGCTTCATGTTTAAAAAGTTCTTTTATATAACAAAGCATACTTCTACTTAATATTACTCAAGTTTCTACTTACTGTCATTAAGATTGCAACATATTGAAGTTCAACTCTTGGTGGTATTCCATATTTTTCCATCCTACTTAATAATATTCTTCTGATTACAAAGTATTATTCGTTGATCTCAAGTGCGATATAATCCTTGTTGAACATGTGACATTGAAGCTTGATTGAAGAGAAAACCTCATTACTTTATATAATATTAGCCCCTTTAACTTACTCTAATCTTTATTATGTATTTAAACTTATGCAAATATATATATTTTTTTCTAATACTAATATTAATTACCAAATATTTTACTTATCAAAATTGATCCTTTCCAGTTTTGTACTTTGTATTCTTGTGTGGTAGTCGAAACCATATAATTATTATCCCAAAAGTCGTGAGTTCTATTCAAGTGGGAGCTGTTAGGTTTTGTGTTTAAATATTAATATATACATGTCCGGTTTCGAACCCGAGGCTCGGGATTGCACACATTAGCGTGAAAGTTTCAATGATGAATAATTAAATAATTATATATTTCATGTATTTATTTATTTATTCATTTCACCAATTAAAACACTTAACGACGGTTAGTACTTAACGGGAGTTTTAACTAACGACCGTTAAAGGACTAGTTTTGCAAAAGAGGAAAGAAGGATCTAGAATCCTTGTGGAAGTATGGAAGTCGGCTGGAAACCCTTATGGGAAGGGTGGGCCGATCGATTGGCTTGGAGGGGAAGCAAAGGAGACACTATAAATACAATTCATTGTGTTTTGGTTTTTCCCTAACTTCTTGAATCCCTTACTATAGCCAAACTTCTCTTCTCTTTCCCTCTTGCTTGTGCTAGTCGACTTTTTCTATTCCCACTCGGGAATTCGGCTTGAGCTAATAGCAATTAAGTGTTTGGTTGTTGGTGATCAAGAAACTAGCTTTTCTCATTGAAACGCTATAATTACGTGTGTACAAGAACGAGTGACAAGCTTCCTTTAGCTTGTGATCTTGGTGTGATCGATCCATACATAAATCCTATTAGGGTTTATTAATTTGTTCTTGTTCAAGAGATTCCTTGTTCTTGCTAGGAATCAAAAGGTACGTGTCTTGTTTAATTTAATTAATTACATGTTCTTGTAGATCTATTCCGCTGCGTGCTTTGTGATGTTTATGTGTTTATGATTTTAATAGTTCACATATTCCAACAGTGGCATCATGAGCCTCGTTTAGAACTTGTAATTAATTACTTAAAACCTAAAAATTGGATCTTGTAGAGATTACATGCATTAATTAATAATTAGGGTTTGTTTTTTTTTAACCCTAATATGGGACGATCCAAGATTAATTAAAAATTAGGGTTTTAATTGTTTTATTAAAACTTGAGAAACCCTAGGATTGCATGAAAATTTTTAGGAATTAATTAGTAAGTACCGTATGTGATGTTGCTAATTAATTAGATACGTACATGAGATATTGTCATAATAATATGTGTTGCATGATTATGTGAACAATATGGTATCCTTGACAAATCTTGCATATTTGTCATGGAGTGATTTGTATGTTTTGTTTGAATTTGTATGCTACATGTTTTAAATAAATCTAAAATTGGGGAAGACCTCAATATATTAATTAAAAGGTTATGTGCAATGTGGTATCTAACTAACTAAAACTTACGCGGCCAAATTTATTTGGTGCTGTGGTCCATTGGGTACAATGCGCTCGAAAACCAATGGGAGTTTTGTTAGTTACATACATTTAAATTACACATAGAATTAATAATAGGATTTATTGAAAAAGGTTTGCATGTGGCTATATGATATCGTAGATGATCATATATTTGTTATTATGTGTTTATTTATTTTTTGAATTACTTGATCTTTTGTGTTTTATATTATGATGGATTGAAAACTACAAAAGAGGGTAATTTTTCATAATAAAAATAAATAAGACTAATAACTATGAAACCTTTGTAGTAATTTCAATTATTGCCAAGTCTTATGTGCCGACAGTGGTTCGCTTCGCACGGTAATTTGCTCCCAGGCGAGACTAGCAATAATAGATTTACTACATTAATTGTTTTAGCAAGAAAATTATATTCTTTTAGTTGATTGATTGCGACTGTATTAAGTGGTCGAAGCGGCGGACCTAAAATTGACAAACTAAAAAGTGGGTTCTAGTTGGTTCGCATTAAATTGTGACCTTAGAGGGGCACGGTTTTAACCAGCTTCGGCGGCTGTCGTCCCTACGCCCGCCTGTGTGTCAATTTTAGACTTACCAAGTACACCACAACTAATACGAAGCATCTTAAGGCAATGTTGTAATGTATTCAACGCCTCAATTAAAAGATTTGATAATTTGAGCTACGAATGAGTAAATGGTTTTGTTTTGCAAATATATATGATACAAAGATGAATGCATGACATCTTTGTATATATTTTTTGATTTCACACATCAAAATTTATTACCCTATAATTTAAGTTATATGTCACCCAACTACAAAAAGAAACACCTAAGGTTTCATCCTACATCACTAGCAGCCAAAGCTGAATGTTGATGTTCAAAGGGTGGTCATCTAAGGGTAAAATTGAGTACTTTATTGCTAGCAGCCAAAGCTGAATGCAATAAACTGACGTCAATTTACAGTTTCTTAAGTTGGTTAACTTAATTGGGCACTTTCATTACTAGCAGCCAAAGCTGATGTAATGAAACGGCGCCAAGACATAAAGAATTGGGGATGAAACATGCTTACATTTTGTAACTGATGTTGGCAATATAAATGTAAGTCCCAAGATTTCTAGGAATTGCAATTTGACATTGGCAATTGGGTGATCCCGTACCTTATTGAGCACTTTTATTACTAGCAGCCAAAGCTGATGTAATGAAACGGCGTCAATTAGGATCCTAGTTTTCATAGAAAATTAAATGGTTATTATAAACCAATGGGTGTTTAATTTTCTTGAAATGTTTAATTATCGAAAGTACTAACTTTTGAACTTTTTCTGTAGAAATGGCCCAACCCGGAAACTCGTCAAACATGACTTCCTGTTTCAAGATGATGCTTGAAAAGGAAAAACTGACTGGGACTAAGAATTTTAACGCTTGGTATCGCAATCTAAGGCTTGTTCTTAGGATTGCCAAACGTTATGAATGTCTTACTGAGGTTCTTCAAGAAGCTCCTCCTGCTACCTCTTCTAATGAAATACTTAGAAAGTACACTGAAACCTATGACAGGCACAATGATGCGGCCTGTCTCATGCTATCGGGGATGGATGATCAACTGGTAAAACAGTTTGAGCAATATAGCCCGAAAAACATGATTGATGAACTGACACGTATGTTTCAGAAATTACCAATGGCTGAATTGTATGATATACTTGACAACTTGGGCAAGTGTAAGCAGGATGCCACAACACCCGTAAGTGATCATGCACTTAAAGTGAAAGGTTATCTAGACCAACTAGATGAACTTAATTGTGGGTTTGTGGAAGACGTTAAAGTTGGCCTCATCAACAAATCCCTCAATGAGGAATTATATGGTGATTTTGTGCGCAACTTTAACATGCATTGCAAGGGGAAGACATTTTCTGAATTACATGCAATGCTTATTGAGCATGAGAAGTCCCTCCCAAAGAAAGCTCCTACACCTGCTGTTATGGCAATAAGAGGTGGTAGAGTAGCTAAGCCCGGTAAACCGAAACATGTGAACAAGAAAGGAAAAGGCAAAGCTGACAAGGGCAAGCAGATTGTGACCTATCAGCAAAAGCCGAAGAAGCAGAATCCTCCTCCCAAGAAGGATTATCCCAAGAAGGATGTGGCTGCTTGTCACCACTGTAACACTCCTGGACACTGGAAGCGTGACTGTCCATTGTTGCTTGAGGAGTGTCGCAAAAATAAGAATGCCAAGGCTGGGCAGGGCGCCAGCACTTCAGGTATTTTTATGGTTGAATTATTTTCTTTTCCTCGTAAGCAAAATGCCTGGATATATGATACAGGATGTGGTACTCACATTTGTAATACATCGCAGGGGCTTAGAGGAGCAAAGAAGCTGAACTATGGAGAATGCTACTTGTACGTGGGAAATGGAATACGTGCAGCAGTAGAAGCCATAGGGACTTTTGAGCTAGTTTTACCATCTGGTTTAATTTTAGTTTTGAACAATTGTCATTACGCACCTTCTATTGTTAGAGGTGTCGTTTCAGTTTCTTTGTTATTGGATTTGGGTTTTAAGCATACTTTTAATGATAATGGAATTTCTGTTTCTTTAAATTCTGTTTTCTACTTTAATGCTATTTCATTAAATGGTGTGTTTGAAATTGACATGGATAACCATGTATCCAATAAAAATAATTCTATGTATAGCATCGGGAATAAGAGAGTCAAGTCTAACTTGGACTCGTCTTATTTATGGCACTGCCGTCTTGCCCACATAGGCAAGAATCGCATGGAAAAGCTGCAACACGATGGGCTTTTGAAAAATATCAATGATGATTCAGTTGATAAATGCGAATCTTGCATATCTGGAAAGATGACAAAGAAACCTTTCCATAGCAATATGGAGAAGGCTTCGGATCTACTTGGATTGATACACACGGATGTGTGTGGTCCACTTAGACATGTGTCTAAACGTGGTGCTGTCTACTTCTTGACCTTCACGGATGACTATAGTCGTTATGGTTATGTTTATTTACTTAAACATAAACATGAAGTCTTTGAGACATTCAAGGTCTTTAAAAATGAAGTAGAATTACAACTCGGAAAGAAGATTAAGGCACTTCGATCCGATCGTGGTGGTGAGTACTTAAGCCAAGAGTTTAAGGATTATCTGGGTGAGTGTGGCATTGTGCAACAACTCACTTCTCCTTATACGCCACAACAAAATGGTGTATCTGAAAGGAGAAATCGTACTTTGTTAGATATGGTACGATCCATGTTTAATCTTACAACTCTTCCCTTATCCTTTTGGGATTATGCTCTTGAAACGGCTGTTCACGTGTTAAATAGGATTCCAACTAAGAAGGTTGATAAGACTCCATATGAAGTATGGACTGGAAAAGCTCCCAACTTTTCTTACTTAAAGGTCTGGGGTTGTGAGGCGTTTGTTAAACGTGACTCACCTGACAAACTCCAACAAAGATCTGTTAAGTGTATCTTCGTAGGATACCCTAAGGAAACGAAGGGTTACTACTTTTACGTCCCACCTGAAAATAAGGTCATCGTGGCTAGGTACGGTGATTTTCTTGAAGATAATCTAATATCTCAAGAAATCAGTGGGAGGGCATATGATCTTGAAAATGATCATGAAGATACTTCACCTTCTGAAAGCACTAACACACTTCCTGTGGAACCAGAAAGTTTAGGTCCTCCACCTGAAGTAGGAGTGGTACCCATCCGTAGATCTTCAAGATCTATAAAGGCTCCTGAACGCCTATGTTTAAGCATAGACGATGAGGAAACTTTTCTATTGGATCACATTGATGAACCAACTAGTTATAAGGCTGCCATTAATAATCCTGAAAAGGACAAATGGCAAGTAGCCATGGATGGGGAAATGCAATCCATGAAAGACAATAAAGTCTGGATTGAAGTGGATCTTCCACCCAATGCTAAGGTAGTTGGGTGTAAGTGGCTCTTCAAGAAAAAGACTGATATGGATGGCAAAGTACACACCTATAAAGCTCGTTTGGTGGCCAAGGGCTTCACTCAAACATATGGTGTTGACTATGAGGAGACTTTTTCTCCTGTAGCCGATATTAGAGCTATTAGGATTCTTATAGCCATAGCTGCCTACTATGACTATGAGATTTGGCAAATGGATGTCAAAACCGCGTTTCTGAATGGTCGCCTAGATGAAGACATCTATATGGCGCAACCTGAAGGTTTTGTAAATCCAGAATTTCCTGAGCGTGTATGCAAACTTCAAAGATCCATTTATGGATTGAAGCAAGCATCCAGGCAATGGAATAAGAAATTTGATGAGGAAATCAAGAAGTTTGGATTTACTCAAAATTTCAATGAGCCATGTGTATACCACAAAGTTAGTGGGAGTAACACTACTTTTCTTGTCCTATATGTCGATGACATATTAATCATGGGAAATCACATACCAAGCCTTAATGAAGTTAAGGAATATCTTGGTAATTGCTTTGCTATGAAGGATTTAGGAGAAGCAGCGTACATCCTTGGAATCAAGATCTATCGAGACAGATCTAAACGGTTAATCGGATTAAGCCAAAGTGCTTACATGGATAAAATATTGAAGAGATTCAATATGCAAAATTCCAAGAAGGGATATTTGCCCATGCAAGTTGATCATGGCTTAAGTAGCGAAATGTGTGCTTCTAAACCTGAAGAGGTGGCATACATGCAGAAAGTTCCGTATGCTTCGGCTGTGGGATCTATCATGTATGCTGTTAGATGCACAAGGCCTGATGTGGCATTCGCTCAAAATTTGACGAGTCGATATCAGCAAAATCCAGGGAGAGATCACTGGCATGCTGTTAAAAACATTCTTAAGTATTTAAGGAATACCAAAGATATGTTTTTAGTTTTCGGGGGAAATCCAGACGCAGAACTGAATGTTACAGGTTTCTGCGATGCGTCCTGGCAAACTGATAAAGATGATACGAAGTCGCAAACGGGTTATGTCTTTGTCATAAATGGAGGAGCAGTTGACTGGAAGAGTAAAAAGCAGAGCACAACGGCCATGTCTGCTACAGAAACTGAGTACAATGCTGCATCGGATGCTGCACAAGAAGCTGTTTGGATAAGGAATTTCATTACGGATCTTGGAGTGATGCCGTCTATTGAATTACCTATAAATGTGTATTGTGACAACTCTGCTGCAATCACATTCGCCAATGAACCTGGAGTTATGAAAGGCGCCAGACACTTTAAAAGAAAGATGCACTATGTTCGTGAACAAGTCGAACTGGGTGAAATCAAAGTACTCAAAGTTCACACAGATAACAATCTGGCTGATCCTTTCACGAAGGCATTACCTAAAGATACGTTTAATCGACATGCTCAGGGTATTGGTCTTCGTTTAGCAGATAGTTTCATGTAAATCTGTTGGATTAGTATTTCGATAGGGACGTGTAAACAATTATTATTTTAATGAAATAAAGTGCGGATAACGTTTATTATCATTATCAATATTTGTGTCCTATATTTGCATGTTTAAATCCGTGAATAATTTATTTATTCTAAATAGTCCGTTGTCAATTAATAATATGGGAATATTATTGAACTAAGACAAAATGTGATGATTGGTAGAATGAACTGTAAGGTTGAGACACCAATATCACATGATATTCAATATTGGATAAATTGAATATAGGACTTATCCCAAATACATGATTATACTTTATGGATCATAGTCATTAAGTATATCATGAATATTTATCCTCAGACTTGAGATGACAGATAATTGCCGAGGATGTAGCTTATTTTCTGTAAGGTGGTCTAACGCTAACCGTAAAAGGTAGTTATAAGGGCTATTTTCAGAAATGATGCGAAGTTCAAGGGTTATGCTCGCAGTCAATAAGGGATTTGTTCCTTCAACTTTGTGTTGAAGTTTAATACTGCTTGGCCACTCGTAGGATTGACAAGATGTTTGCGTGCGCACGCCCAAAGTCTATCTGGAAGACGTTCAGATGTTTTGGTAATCTTGTTCAATTATGTATAAACGAGAAACTAAGTTAATTATGGAATGACAAAGATCCATATCCAAATTAACGCGGTATTAGAAACAAAAGGATAAGTATGATGATTAATTTCATCACACGTGGTTTCTACCAGGAGAACCACAACTCGGATCGAGCTGGGGGCATTGGGAAGGTTAAGCTAGGCTGACCCATGTCATTGTTATATTAATGTTTATCCAAGTGGGAGCTGTTAGGTTTTGTGTTTAAATATTAATATATACATGTCCGGTTTCGAACCCGAGGCTCGGGATTGCACACATTAGCGTGAAAGTTTCAATGATGAATAATTAAATAATTATATATTTCATGTATTTATTTATTTATTCATTTCACCAATTAAAACACTTAACGACGGTTAGTACTTAACGGGAGTTTTAACTAACGACCGTTAAAGGACTAGTTTTGCAAAAGAGGAAAGAAGGATCTAGAATCCTTGTGGAAGTATGGAAGTCGGCTGGAAACCCTTATGGGAAGGGTGGGCCGATCGATTGGCTTGGAGGGGAAGCAAAGGAGACACTATAAATACAATTCATTGTGTTTTGGTTTTTCCCTAACTTCTTGAATCCCTTACTATAGCCAAACTTCTCTTCTCTTTCCCTCTTGCTTGTGCTAGTCGACTTTTTCTATTCCCACTCGGGAATTCGGCTTGAGCTAATAGCAATTAAGTGTTTGGTTGTTGGTGATCAAGAAACTAGCTTTTCTCATTGAAACGCTATAATTACGTGTGTACAAGAACGAGTGACAAGCTTCCTTTAGCTTGTGATCTTGGTGTGATCGATCCATACATAAATCCTATTAGGGTTTATTAATTTGTTCTTGTTCAAGAGATTCCTTGTTCTTGCTAGGAATCAAAAGGTACGTGTCTTGTTTAATTTAATTAATTACATGTTCTTGTAGATCTATTCCGCTGCGTGCTTTGTGATGTTTATGTGTTTATGATTTTAATAGTTCACATATTCCAACACTATTTACAATTCTTATGTTTATAAAGAGAAACTTACACGAATATTAACACTAATGAAAACCATCCCGGTGCAACACGCCGGTACCCGAAAAACTTGTTATAATCATACATTTGACTTCTGTTCACATTTTGCTGTAACTATTTTTGCTGACTACCCATTTTGATTTTTCAGTTGACTAAGAGAGATCCTCCGGTTACCTGACCGAGTACCAGAGTTTGACAATGATGTTGGAGTGATTCATGCCAAAGATGGCATCAAACTGTTTGAGCTTTAGTTGTTCTTTAATCAGCCTTCTTTAGAGATCCATAGTTATTTATTTCTTGATGGTTATTACTTGTGACTTCTGTTATGATATATTTCAGTAATTTATGTTTGATAGATTAATTGTGTTCTATAATTTATAATACGTCGTTTTAACTATTTGATAATGCTTCAAATATTGTCATTACGCTAAAGACTCGTTGCTTTTGGTCATTGGAAGTATCATGACCAAGGCTAGTCGGGGTTGGCAGTTGTCATATGCCCATTTTAATGGACCTTGATTTTGTGTAATAGACTGCTTCAAAATATGCGTTTATAGCTAAGTTAAAATATGTGTGTTGGTGCAATACCCTATGGCACAAAGTGGCGAGTAGTGGCGCCAAGTCATATATAGGGCCCGATTTTTGCCTATAACGTAACCATACCGTGTCCTCTAAGGAAGGTAAATAGTTTGCTGTATATTTAAGGATGATGCCACAATATTCGTATTTGCGCTCAACTTATGTTTTATGAATTAGTAATACTAGCAGGGTACCCGCGCGATGCGGCGGCGGGTACCCTGTGACTATATTTTGAGGCGAGCAAATGTTGTTCGGTAACACATTTTTTCTAACAATAACCGTACAAATGAATGATAATTTAAATTAAAATAACTTTAAGCAATAACAATGATAGCTGAGTACCCACGCCTAATGGCAACAGTGTCTAGTTTTAACTAAATTTCGGCGGCGCGTAATTCTCTTTTGATCAAAGGTCTATCTAAAAGTATCTAAAAATATTTATTCATTTTCCATAGCAATAATGCAACATGACAATTTTAATCATAGTTTACAACTATCACTCTCCACAATAAATCAATTTACAACAATGTAAAACACCCCATTTACAATTATTGTCCCGACTGTTAAGTTGCATATGTTCAAAATGAGGAAACAAGAAATACTAACATTGGTTCATATGCTAAATCAGAAGACGAAGAAATCAATATAAAAGAGATGACCAACATGACAGACATAGTTAATTTCACGCATAAAATGATTTAAGTTTTTCACTAATGCTACCAGAAATTGTCCCAAAATACTATTGTATTATTGGCATGCATAGACGATTAAATCAAAACGACATGCATACAAAAAGATATACAATACTCAAATAATATCTCGTTTCATGTTTCTAACAACATTTGAACATTAGACTTGCTAGGCACCATGATAAACTGATATATGGTTGATCAATCGCTATATAAAGACCTTCGTGTAGATATTGTATATTGTAGTAACACGAAAACAACAATCGCCACCACGAGTTCCACTAATCCACTGGTGCATCTACCATCATTGTAGCCACCATATCTATCCAACATTATCAAAGACGTCAAATTTAGCCCACACAATCCCTTAACATTTTTAAAGGTGCTTCAACTAATAGGATGAGGGTTCGATTCGCACTTTTGAGATGTATATGATGTGGAGCGTAGTGTGAGATGTATATGATTAGTGTGATTTTTTGTCTTGGTAGAAAAAATGATCCTTTTATACTAAATTTTTTAACTGACGAATTAATGTGCTACAATAGTTGTGTAACCGAAATTTAATTATTATTATTTACTTAATGTTATATTGATATCTTCTTAATTGTTAATAATTTGAATTACCATTTAATACTAAAATTGAGAAAAAAAAAAAAAAAAAAAAAGAAAAAAAAAAAGAAAAAAAGGAAGCACTCGGTTTATAAAATATAAATGCTATTTTATGGTATTAATGGGCTGTTACAAGTCATTTAATTTTCATAATGTAATGTAACTTCTATTTTATGTGTATGTATTGATTTCATAGCAAAAGTAAGATAATTCTTTCCATTATAAGCAAGTGTTGAATCTGAATTTTTTAAGCCTTCCTTTTTCGAAAAGTCCCAAATGCATTATAAAGTATAGCAGGGTACCCGCGCGTTGCAGCGACGGGTATCCTGAAGTTTATTATGTTCTTTTTGACAATAAATTTACGGATATCAATAATTTCGTTTAGCCCGTGACCGTTCGGGCTCGAGCCCGTTTGGCCGCACCCGTTCGGGCTCAAGCCCATTTGGCCCGTTGCCCGTTCGGGCTTGAATATTTGTATAATGTGCTTTATTATTTGTATTAGTTACATTTAATGTAGGAATTATGTTTAATTTGGTTGTACTATATGCTTGATAATTTGTATTTCTTATGTAAGGGGTGTTTTAATAACTGTATTAATTGTATTTATTGACCAGTTAATTAATTGACTACAATAAATAGCATTAATGTTTTTTTTTTTTTTTTTTTTTTTTTTAATATGTGCATTAAAGTGGTGTACACTATGCTTCTTGTATTGTAAGTCTAAAAATTATGTGCATTAAAGTAGTGTACACTATGCTTCTTTTCTTGTAAGTATTAAAAGATTACAAGCATTGAAAGCTATACTTGTAACAACCCATACTTTTTAAAGACACTTAAATTTCTAGGCTTTTAATTATATGTGTATGCATCTTTCCTATTAAAGAAATGTTTTTGGTCTTAAACATTTTAAGACTTCTAAATATAAATGTCCTAAATACATTATAAGGTAGTATAGATATTGGTCAAACCTTCAACATCCTCCTTTCCTTTAATGTGGTACAAGAATATCATTGTTAAACTATGGTTGAAGACAAGAAAATGATGTAACATTATTCATTACTTCATTATACAGTTCTTTTGGGGTTCAAAACTAAATTTGACGTTTTATAGAACATTAAATTAGTAACGTTTTTATGCAATGTTAAGGGGTTCAAAACAAAATTAAATGTTGAATCGTACCCCCTTAAAAATAGAGGTGTAAATGAGCCTAGTTTGCTAAAGGCTCATTTGATAAACGAGCTCGAGCTTCAAACATCGAGCTCAATTTAGGTTGCAAACTTAAATGAGCTTTTACTTATATAACAAATGTAAATATATTATAATTATATATACATCATATCGTTGTTACATATTGGGTTATAGAAAATTAAAAAGCTAAATGTACTTTGTATAATTTTAATCTAGAATAATTATATGAAAATGTAATTAACTGGCTATCTTTGTTAGGGGGTGTTTCTTTTTTCTAAATGGGGAGGATAGATGTGGGTCTTACGTCTGATTTAGCCTCTTAATGGGGAGGAGGATCATTTTTTTGCCTTGTAGATTTAAATGAAGTAAGAGAATATGTGGGCCCAAGCACAAAATAAATATTATTATATACCCTTCTCTCCCCATATAGAAAAAAAGAAATACACCCTTAGTGTTGTGTAGCCAATTTTTTTTTTGTTTTTTTTACCCAAACTTTTATATTTTTTCCTTTGTGCGTATTTTTTGACCGTACAAAAACCATTTAATCCTTCGCTATTAATAAGGTGGTTAAAAACATAAGGGTAAAAATGATCATAAAATATATATATAAGTAAAACTATCAAACATTTAGGTATATAATTAAAAAAAAATAAATAAATAAATAAAAAAAAAATAAGAAGTTAAATACACTTTTAGTTAATTATCTATTTTTATCTCATCTTATAAATTTGTCGTTCAAATAGTGAAATAACATATCTTTTATATAATAAAACAAAACCCCTAGTGGGGACTTTTACATTTCAAAAAAATCAAATCATACCTTATTAAGTAATAATCAAATTATTATTATTATTATTTTCTTAAATATTAAATAAGAAAAGCCTAAATACTTCTAAATTTATCCATATTCTACAAAAAAAAGAATGTGATTTGTAATCATTCAATAAAAACTTACAAAAATATATGTGTCAAAATATAAAAAATTAAAACTTGAAAACGGTGGAGCAAGTTTTTCAAAGATTTGGGCTGAAACTTAAAATTCAGTATCATTCCCACTAAATATTTGAAGTCCCAACATTCCCAAATTCCTCCTCCATCAATCAAACTCGATCTCTTATCATTCATTCACGCACAATCATTGACGCAAGAACATCTCCTCCAAATCTAATTAATATTAAAACCCACTACATTCGTAAATAACCATAATTCAATACCTCAATCAAAGTACAATGGTTTTGAAGGTCCTGTTATAATAATTAAAACCCGAAATTAAAAATAATAATTTATTTAAATGATTAGAAAAAACCCCGCGCGTGCGCGGCATTATATCTAGTGAATACGATGGTTATACTAAGATTTAAAAGGCCTTTGTAAAAGTAAGCCCACATATATGACCTAACACTGTACTCCCCAATATGTTTCTTTATCCAACCGCGACTGGCATCCATTCCCTCTCTTTAAATCTCACCAACCAACCAACCAACCAACCAACCAACCCTAGTGTACTAAAAAAGTTCTTGTTAATCTTGCTAGTTATGTTTCTTCTTTTATTGTTTCACAAACCTCTCGGTAGGTATTCATTTTATTTCTTCTTTTATTGTTTTTAATCTTGCTTCTGATTGATTGATGTAGATCTAATGAATTATATGCATAGAGATTTATTATTTTTTTGTTTTAGTAGTTATGAGATAGATTATGATGTTTATATTAAGGTTAGAAGAATATATTATATGCGTATAGAGATTAGTAAACAACAAGGGCAGGTGCATAAAATTTGTTACAAATATAAAGGAGATCAGGCATATATTTATATCGGAACTAATTCATTTATGAGTATTTTGGATTTTTAGCGAAAATTTTCACTAGGGTTAACATCCATCGGTTCCGTGATGTGTATCTATTTTTATTTTCTTTGATTTTTGTTATATTCGACACTAGATAATGAAATATACATAGTTGATAATGGATAATAAGGCCAACATATGGGTCGTTAATTGTAGTGCTAATATATTTCCTCTCCTTTTGTGATAGAAGGTTGTGAGACGAGCATGACGGTTGTTTGCGAGACGTCTAGCCTTATTTGGGCTCAACATATACAAATATGGTTTGATATTCTTGAAGTTTTGGTTTACCTTCAAAACAACATGAATGACAAATTACACGTCATACATCGTGACATAAAGAGTGCAATCATTGTCGTGTTCAGATATTGGGGTCAGTTATCCTTTTATGTTTATTTCATTATCGTGTTCATTTATTTAATTGTGTATATTTATCTAAATTCTTTTATTTATTTATATCATATAAATAAATAAACAAATTTAAATAAATATATAAATTATATCTCTAACTCTGTTTTCGTTTTGTTGTATATGATTGCAGACCATGTTTAACCTCAGGCCGTACATGGAATCCTCCCGCTGGACAGAGATCTACGAAGGCATCAACAATCATTTGCAAAAAGCCTACAATACCAACAAGGCTTCTTTCAAGGCCAAGCATTGGAAGGCAGACCCCACCACCGGGACTTACGATGTGGAGGCGATCAGGCGGGCACGTCCCGAGGAGATTACAGCGGCTGAGTGGGATAAGTACATTCAGTTTTGGAATAATCCCAAGAACCTTGCTCGAGCCGCTCAAAATCGGCTAAACCGGCAAAAGAGCCTGGTCATATCTCGACAGGGATCCCGGTCGCTGGCTCGCCTTCGAGATGAGATGGTAATAAACATTATAATTATTTTACATGCATATATACATATATATCTGATTATACGCTTTGGTGTGTTGTGATTTGTCGTTTTTAATTAGTTTCATCTTATATGCGTGTGTATGTACAGAGGCAGGCCTCAGACCCGAAGGAGTACCCTTCACTCATTGACACCTTCTGGCGAACACATACTGTTGACGGGGTATTCCCTAACGATGAGGACCGCCGCATATATGTAAGTTTTGTTTCAAAACACACTTTAATGAATTATCGAGAAATAATGTAGCAACCCGACTAATATATTTACTATCTTGTGTTTTTGTCACTACATAGGAGGAGATGAAAAGGCTTGAGGCTACGGGTGAGTACACGGAGGATGAGATCAATGCGTTGGCAAGAGGGGGTAAGCTTCGTGGGCACATTCCTGGTGTGGGTCGGGTATTGTCATCACGGGCCACATCCAGGCCAAGTATGCCCGCCCCCGACAAGTCGTTCAAGAGCATGCAGAGAAAGATAGACTTTATGATGAGTCTTTTCAGAAGCGACGACAAATACTCGGATATGTTTAAGGAGTTTGAGTCGGGTGGTGCTAGCGGGAGTGGCGGGTGTGGTGATGACGAGGAGAGTGGCGATGATGAGGATGGCGAGGATGAGGATGACGACGACGAGAGGTAGTTGTGTTATATATTATTAGTATGCTACATTGGTACTTTAGGTTCATCTTGGCGACATTTAAACACTTGTTTCCCTATCTATCATGTTGAATATTGACTTGTAAGCCATGTTTATGACTAGGAAGCAACGTTTTGTAGACTTATTCGGATTTTGGACGATTTAGCTTTATTATCTTTCGGTTTTGGTAAAAGTTGTGATGTATTTGTATTGCGTTTATCCGTTATATTGTATTTGTGTTTTGGTACAAGTTGTGGTGAGTCTATACAGGTTTTGGTACAGGTTTGATATTTGGTAGATTTTTTCCGGGAAAAATCTGGGAATTGCCTGCTGTGCAGGCTGCACTAAAAAAAAAATTGCAGGTTTTCCCCAGCGACTTGTCGCCGGGGATACTACCACTAAACGTTGACAAGTCAACGAAAAAACACAGTTTCCCCATCGACATGTCGCCGGGGATACTATGCTTATTCGTTGACTTGACAACGTATAAACATAGTTTCCCCAGCGACTGTTGCTGGCGAAAATGGGAAATTAAATGTAGCTTTAATTAGGCGTGCTAATCACTTTAGCTTAACCCGAATATTTCCATGCCACCGTGGCACTACTTCTTTGACTGAAAAATGAGTGGGACACACATCGTCGCCGGGGATTATCGCTGGGGATACAATCCCTGTCGAGGCTTCCCCAGCGAACATTCCCCAGCGACAAAACACTGGGGAAACGAATCCCCAGCGACATGTCATTTGGGAAAGACCCGAAGTGTCGATGGAGAAACTGGTAAATGTTGTGGTGTTTCTACTTACTGTCATTAAGATTGCAACATATTAAAGTTCAAATCTTGGTGGTATTCCATATTTTTCCATCCTACTTAATAATATTCTTCTGATTACAAAGTATTATTCGTTGATCTCAAGTGCGATATAATCCTTGTTGAACATGTGACATTGAAGCTTGATTGAAGAGAAAACCTCATTACTTTATATAATATTAGCCCCTTTAACTTACTCTAATCTTTATTATGTATTTAAACTAATGTAAATATATATATTTTTTTCTCTAATATTAATTACCAAATATTTTACTTATCAAAATTGATCCTTTCCAGTTTTGTACTTTGTATTCTTGTGTGGTAGTCGAAACCATATAATTATTATCCCAAAAGTCGTGAGTTCTATTTACAATTCTTATGTTTATAAAGAGAAACTTACACGAATATTAACACTAATGAAAACCATCTCGGTGCAATACGCCGGTACCCGAAAAACTTGTTATAATCATACATTTGACTTCTGTTCACATTTTGCTGTAACTATTTTTGCTGACTACCCATTTTGATTTTTCAGTTGACTAAGAGAGATCCTCCGGTTACCTGACCGAGTACCAGAGTTTGACAATGATGTTGGAGTGATTCATGCCAAAGATGGCATCAAACTGTTTGAGCTTTAGTTGTTCTTTAATCAGCCTTCTTTAGAGATCCATAGTTATTTATTTCTTGATGGTTACTTATGACTTCTGTTATGATATATTATGTTTGATAGATTAATTGTGTTCTATAATTTATAATACGCCGTTTTAACTATTTGATAATGCTTCAAATATTGTCATTACGCTAAAGACTCGTTGCTTTTGGTCATTGGAAGTATCATGACCAAGGCTCGTCGGGGTTGGCAGTTGTCATATGCCCATTTTAATGGACCTTGATTTTGTGTAATAGACTGCTTCAAAATATGCGTTTATGGCTAAGTTAAAAATATGTGTGTTGGCGCAATACCCTATGGCACAAAGTGGCGAGTAGTGGCGCCAAGTCATATATAGGGCCCGATTTTTGCCTATAACGCAACCATACCGTGTCCTCTAAGGAAGGTAAATAGTTTGCTGTATATTTAAGGATGATGCCACAATATTCGTATTTGCGCTCAACTTATGTTTTATGAATGAATAAAAATTAGTACTAGTAATATATTGGTCAAACCTTCAACATCCTCCTTTCCTTTAATGAGGTACAAGAATATCATTGTTAAACTATGGTTGAAGACAAGAAAATGATGTAACGTTATTCATTACTTCATTATACAGTTCTTTTGGGTTTCAAAACTAGAGGTGTAAATTTGACGTTTTATAGAACATTAAATTAGTAACGTTTTTATGTAATGTTAGTGGGTTCAAAACAAAATTAAATATTGAATCGTACCCCTTAAAAACTAGAGGTGTAAATGAGCCTAGTTTGCTAAAAGCTCGATTCGATCGAGCTTAACATAAGGCTCATTTGGTAAACGAGCTCGAGCTTCAAACATCGAGCTCAATTTAGGTTGCAAACTTACAAGAGCTTTTACTTATATAACAAATGTAAATATATTATAATTATATATACATCATATCGTTGTTACATATTGGGTTATAGAAAATTAAAAAGCTAAATGTAATTTGTAAACGAGTTGAGCCCGAGCAGAGCCGAGCTCGAACCACAAAAATAACTCACGAACCGAGCTAGAGCTTTATAAATTGGCTCGTTTACACCCCTACTTAAAAACATACACAAAACATGGTGCAAAGTAGCTAATTTTAATCTAGAATAATTATATGAAAATGTAACTAACTGGCTACCTTTTTTAGTGTTGTGTAGTCAATCTTTTTTTTTTTTTTTTTTTTTTTTTTTTACCTAAACTTTTATATTTGGACCTTTGTGTGTATTTTTTGACCGTACAAAAACCATTTAATCCTTCGCTATTAATAAGGTGGTTAAAAATGTAAGGGTAAAAATGATCATAAAATATATATAAAAGTAAAACTATCAAACATTTAGGTATATAATAAAAAAATAAATAAAAAATTAGCTACAAAAATTTTTTTTAAAAAAAAAAGAAAAAAAAAAGAAGAAGTTAAATACACTTTTAGTTAATTATCTATTTTTATCTCATCTTATAAATTTCTCGTTCAAATAGTGAAATAACATATGAATACGATGGTTATACTCAGGGGCGCAGCTATTAAGGGGCAGGGGGGGGGGCCCGACCCCCCGAAATTTTTTTTACGATGTAGGGGTATATAGTTTTCGTGTAGAAAAATTTTGATATATTCGGTTTCGACCCCCCATTTTAATTTCGGTATATACTAAGCATTATAGAATTTTAGATCCCGACCTCCCGAAATTTTTTCCCAAGCTTCGCCATAACATATGAATACGGGTTATACTCAGATTTAAAAGGCCATTGTAAAAGTAAGCCCACATATATGACCTAACACTCACTTCAGTTACCAAACCTTTCTCTCATCAGATAAAAGTACTCCCAACCACCACTACTCCCCAATATGTTTCTTTATCCAACCGCGACTGGCATTCATTCCCTCTCTTTAAATCTCACAAACCAACCAACCAACCAACCCTAGTGTACTAAAAAAGTTCTTGTTAATCTTGCGAGTTATGTTTCTTCTTTTATTGTTTCACAAACCTCTCGGTAGGTATTCATTTTATTTCTTCTTTTATTGTTTTTAATCTTGCTTCTGATTGATTGATGTAGATCTAATGAATTATATGCATAGAGATTTATTATTTTTTTGTTTTAGTAGTTATGAGATAGATTATGATGTTTATATTAAGGTTAGAAGAATATATTATATGCGTATAGAGATTAGTAAACAGCAAGGGCAGGTGCATAAAATTTGTTACAAATATAAAGGAGATCAGGCATATATTTATATCGGAACTAATTCATTTATGAGTATTTTGGATTTTTAGCGAAAATTTTCACTATCCATCGGGTTCCCGTGATGTGTATCTATTTTTATTTTCTTTGATTTTTGTTATATTCAACACTAGATAATGAAATATACATAGTTGATGATGTATAATAAGGCCAACATATGGGTCGTTAATTGTAGTGCTAATATATTTCCTCTCCTTTTGTGATAGAAGGTTGTGAGACGAGCATGACGGTTGTTTGCAAGACGTCTAGCCTTATTTGGGCTCAACATATACAAATATGGTTTGATATTCTTGAAGTTTTGGTTTACCTTCAAAACAACATGAATGACAAATTACACGTCATACATCGTGACATAAAGAGTGCAATCATTGTCGTGTTCAGATATTGGGGTCGGGTCAGTTATCCTTTTATGTTTATTTCATTATCGTGTTCATTTATTTAATTGTGTATATTTATCTAAATTCTTTTATTTATTTATATCATATAAATAAATAAACAAATTTAAATAAATATA
This sequence comes from Artemisia tridentata subsp. tridentata, assembly GCA_021014915.2. Classification (NCBI taxonomy): domain Eukaryota; kingdom Viridiplantae; phylum Streptophyta; class Magnoliopsida; order Asterales; family Asteraceae; genus Artemisia; species Artemisia tridentata. The sequence continues at coordinate 411,538,053 of CP139506.1, forward strand.
TAAATTATATCTCTAACTCTGTTTTCGTTTTGTTGTATATGATTGCAGACCATGTTTAACCTCAGGCCGTAAATGGAATCCTCCCGCTGGACAGAGATCTACGAAGGCATCAACAATCATTTGCAAAAAGCCTACAATACTGTGACAAATCACAATTTCAGGTCATTTTCCAAACCTCGACAATTTACAATTCACCATTTCACTATTCATGATTTTCATTCATCATTCAGTAAACCTAGTTTACAAGTATTCAAATTCGCGTAACCAGTAAGGTTTAGCTGCGTCTTCATGCATCATCAGTAAGGACATGTCACATAGACTAGAGTAGTCTACATATCATCAGTAACATCATCATCATTACCATATTAAGTCATGCACAGGTTTGTGTGATTTTCATTAACGTATGTTCATTTGTTCAGTAAACGTTACCACTCAGTCATTACTACTAATATTATATCCAAATACTCCCGACTATGATCCTAATATAGTTTCATGCTAATTTTAATGATATAAAATTTATATTATTAATTTACCCGGTGTTTTGAAACCTTTTGCTATATTTTCCGTTAGGAGCTTATAACTCCGTCGTTTTGCGATATTTCATCACGATCACTATTTTAACACCCGATTCTTATCAGTAACATGATTTCATAATTTTCACGACTTCGTCGTATTTTATTTCAACTCGTCACGATTTATTTTCAGTTAACCCGGTACCCGATAACACCGAAATTATACACTAATCTAACTAGGACTTATCCTAAATATCTTATAAGGAAAAAAATATCAACCTAAGGCTTCCTCATGAAGCCTTACCGCCCCCCTTATTCCCTAATAAGCCAAAGTTCCTTAATGGCTCTTTATACTTAAAGTCTTGATTTATTTTACAACTTCATTACATAACATCTTTCACTAGCCAAACCAAAAACACAAACCCTCTCCCTCTTCTCCTAGTCCACGGCCAAAACAAGGACACCACAAGGATCCATAAATTTTTCTAGCAAAAGTGTTATACAAGTTCCTTATATCATCCTTGTTAGAGTTTTGCAATAAAAACTCCAAGGTTGTGGTCATTTTTCATCCTAGCTCATCAATCATCAAGTAAGCTCAAGAACACCATTTTTGATCATTTCATACTTCCTTTTGTTCTTATATTGTTGTATCTCCTAGTTATTTTGAGAGCTATCCATGCAAAAGTTATGTTATATATACCACTTGGTTCATTTTTCACTAAAACTATCTCAAACATTAGATCTATACGTTTTATTAACATCCCCGCGAAGCCCATTATTTTTAGCGATGTTTAGGACCCATGACACCCTAAGAAGGTGTATGGTAGGATTCGTGTATTTGTGGAGTTGTTTTGAAGTAGTTTGATCAAGCCGCGAACCAAGAAAATAAGTTTCTAACGTATATATATACCTGCTGTCCAAAAATACAAACTCTGGAAAAATCAGTAAACATGGCGTTATTTTAGTTTTCATATTTAGAAAGTACTCTCAAAAACGAAAACGTGGGCGCTTGAATCACTAAAAACCGAGTTATAACGAAGGAGATACGAATTTTTAAAGTTAGACAACACAAAAACAATTTTCCTGAAAAATACATGCTGTTAGCCGAACTTCAGGGGACAGAACGAGGCGTTAGCCCTAGTCTAGCTGAGCCGAGCCAATGAAAATATGTTAGTTCATGTTACGACGAACGCGTGGATATAAAGAACGTTGAAAACGGACTTGTAACGACCGAGATATGAATTTTTGAAAAGCCGACGAACAACACTTATTTTGACAGCACCACTATAACTCAAATATTTTCCAAGTGTAAACAGTTTTTACGAGGCACCATCTTACGAGCCATTTTCCCGTTGAACGAGTCGGTTTGGGCCATAAACTCCTTTGGGTGAAACGAAGTATACCCGGCCTACTTTCCAAATCAATCAACCGTTTGTTGATCGGACTTATAACGAGTAAAATATGATTTTTCTAGTATCTCCAAAAACAACCATTATAAGAAAATATTTCTAAGTATAGAAATTGTTTTGCAATACACTAAATTCATAGCCGATTTTCTTTATGATCGAGATGCGTATGATCAAAACTCAAAAGAGACGACATTGAGATCTTGTTGCAAGGATTTCAAAAACGTCAAGTTCTATTACTAACTCTTAACGTACAATATTCTACGACTAGTTTTGCGAGGCCGTTTGGTCATATTTTCACCAGTTGTAAAAGCGATATTTTGCGACGAAACTATTTTATTTGACGATAAAACATCAAATAAGGATCGTGGAGTATTATTCCAACATTTTTACACGAAATATAGTATATGACTTGCCGAGATGTCAAAAATATATTTTTCGACAATAAACGTTATTTTCAAAAATAACGAGTGGTATCGTTAACATACGTATTTGCATGAGTTGCATGGTATCATTGCTTACATTGGGTCATATCATTCATCATAGGTTGCGGTTAGAGACCGAGCCATCATTACATCATATCCATCATTATCATTGTTGCTATTTCATCAGGTGAGTTTTCATAGCCCCACTTTTCAAGTTATTACATCATTTCAAATTTCTCGGGGGAGAATACATTGCATCATTTTTCATACGGACCAAAGTATCAACTCATTACATTGCTTAAGTTACCTCATTTGCCAAGATTAAAGTCCCCTATTATCATGAACCGTTAATTGTGAGCAAGCGAGAGTGTGTGAATAGATCTATTGAGGGTGACTCCTCCGTCCGAGTTGGTAGCACCAACGAGTCATACGGACGCATTACATTTGATCCATTCAGAGTGTTTGGCAAAGCACTCAGTTGGGGCATTTCATTCGGTCTAGCTTCGGGGTCATGAGCTTAAGAGATATTGTAACATTTTCATGTGGCAGTTTGTCATACACTTTATACTTGTGGTATCCGTACAACATTTCATTTACATAAACCTATGAACTCACCAACATTATTGTTGACCCGTTTTAGCAATGTATTTTCAGGTAATTAAGCATCGCATGTTGGATTGCATATGGGCATATCATGGAGTCGCGGTGTCGACGCGTCTCACTTTATATTTTATGCACTTAACCATCGTTTGAACTGTGTGAACTTTATTTCCGCAAACTTGTAACATCTTTTGGGACCATGCTTTGTAAACTCTGAATGTTTTAAATAATCAAACGATGTATTTTCTAAACGACACTTTAGGTCGTTCAATATAACTGCAGTTAGGATGCTATGGCAGTTGCACCCCTGGAATTTCATTCCGCTGCAAAACAGATAATTTGGGGGTGTGACAGATTGGCATCAGAGCTTGAGTTATAGCGAACTAGGTTGTTCACGATACCCTAGACTATAACTACACCATCATGGCATCCCATTATTTCATCATAAGTGCATATTCATTATGCCCCAATCATTACATGTGATTTCATACATATATCATTTCATCATGACCCACATTAAGTAAATGTTTATTTACTTTATTCCACATTGATTGTCACAGAGATGTCGTCAGATTCGCACCATATTGTCCTTTCATCGGACACAGAGAGTTCCTCACTACCCACTGTCATACTAGTGTCTGTTACATCATCTTCATTACCCGTTATCATATTGTCGTCAGTGGAGCCTACTCCAGAGTCATCCCCTGTGATGTCGGAGGCCGAGACTGAACCCTTTGAGGAGGGAGAAGTCGCACCTACCCCACCTGTGTCGCCACCGATCCATCGCCGTCCCGTGATCAGATCTCCAGCTGCATACGTATCCTTGCCACCACCATCATCATTTGCTTCGGGTAGCAATCCCGATGTGCCCACTAGATCCAGACCACTCAGAGGTCGCGCGGTTGCGCGAAAGAGTGTTGCCTTCCATACTCCAGTTCCATCACCTCCTACTATCACTATTCAGCCAGGACAGACTTCATCAGTCCGCCGTTCCAAAACCCGCCAGACTGCGCGGAGAAGGGTGAGACTACCACGACCACTTTCACCTATACCTATTGTTACTCATACACCATCACTACCCGTACCTGTAGTACCATCCTCACCAGTCCATATCAGGGATTCTGTACCTACCTCGGATTTGCCGCTCAAGAAGCGTGCTCGGGTTGATTCATCATCTTCAGACACTCCAGACACATCCGAGACTATACCACCCAGCCGATTCGAGATAGGCGAGAGCTCGAGGGCTGCCACTACCAGGCTACTTACTACTGCTGCTCTCGATGCGAGACTAGTTCATCTACAGGGACAGATGGACAGGGCATTAGGCTACATAGAGGAGATCCCTGTGAGTCGAGTGGAGGCCATGGAGGATGAGATCGAGGGGTTAGTACAGGGCATGGTATCTATAGATGTGTCTTATCAGGGGTTAGAGGCACGTCAGCTAGAGAGCTCAGAGCAGATCACTCGATTGAGGCAGGAGATGCCCGAGTTGTTCGACAGGGCACAGATGGAACAGGAGGAACAGCACGGACAGGCCAGTGAGATGACATCAGTTCAGGCTAGATTGACCGCATCAGGGAGCCGAGAGGCAGACCTTCAGCTTCGAGTGGAGCATTTGGAGGAGATCATAGTTGCCATGGACAGAGAGATCCGCCGTCTCAGGCGTGGACCAGGAGGAGCACCAGGGAGTGCTTAGTGTTGGACTTTTATTATGTAGCTTGTACATTATTATCCTAGTCCCGGGGTGTGGGACGTAGTTAGAACTTGCTATCTTTTGCTTGTAGTACAAACAAATATGTCAAGTGTGACTATGCTATGCCGGATTTTTGTTGTGCTACTTTATGATATCGGTCCATGTAGGCCGAAATTTTCATGTATTATATTCTTGTGCATTGTGATTCCATTTTATTTATACATGTTGTGGTTGTATATACATATGGTGGTTGTATATATTGTGTATGATGGTCGTTTTCATTTGTGGATTCTCATTGTTGTTATCTTTTGTGATTGTGAAGAATCATGCCACCCAAGAAAAGTGCTCCTTCTATGACACCCGCTCAGATCAAGAGACTTGTTGCCGACAGTATTGAGGCAGCATTGGAGAATGAAAGAGCTGTCGTGGCTGCAGCTGCTGCTGAAGCCGCTTCAGGGGCAGAGACTGGAGGAGCTGGAGGAACAAGTACTAATGGAACTAATGTGCGTAAATGTACGTACAAAGATTTCAAGAGTGGTGATCCGGAGAAATTCAAAGGCACTGAAGGAGCCACTGCTATGATTAGATGGTTTGAAAAGACAGAATCTGTATTCCTTCTATGCAACTGTCCGGAAGAAAGCAAAGTGAAGTTTGCCACTAGTACCCTTGTGGCAGAAGCTATGTCATGGTGGACTTCTTACACGAAGCCCATGGGAATGGAAAATGCTCAAAAACTTACATGGGAGGAATTCAAGAAACTAATATCGAAGAAGTTTTGTCCACGTACCGAGGTGAAGAAGTTGGAGACAGAATTCTATGAGCTAGTGACAACAGGAAATGATATTGAAACATATATCAGAAGGTTTCAGGAATTAGCTGCACTATGTCCAACTATGGTTTCGGATAATGAGAAGCTGCTAGAAAATTTCATAGGTGGACTACCTACCAACATCCGTGGTGATGTAATGTCTTTCGACCCGCAGACAATAGATGAGGCAATCAGAATGTCTCAGAAACTCATGGCTCAGATAGTGAAGAAAGGAACTACATCAAACAACAATAACAACATCAGCAACACCAACAATAACCAAAATTTCAACAACAACTACCGTAACAACAACTTTAACAGCAACAGAAACCATTCCAATAACAACAACAATAAAAGAAAGTGGGATAACAACCAGGATAACAATGCTACACCACCACCACTGAAGAGACAAGAAGTTGCAAAAGCCTATGTGGCAGGTCCAGCTGAGGAAAGGGGTTACAATGGTACTTTACCCAAGTGCAACAAATGTCAAACCCACCATAATCCTGGAAATTGTCCAAATCCTTGTGGGAACTGTAAGAAGGTTGGTCATTCGACCAGGGGTTGCAAAGCTCCGTTTGTGGCTGATAATCAGAAACGCCCGGTAACATGCTTTGGTTGTGGAGAAGTCGGACACTTCAAGGGTGACTGTCCGAAGGGAAAGAATTAAGGAGACGGGAACTAAGGTGGGATAGCTCGTGGGAGAGCCTATTTCATCGGAGGAGGAGGTTGCCAGGATATCAACAACATTGAGGACGGCAACAATGTTTAAGAACAAGGAACTTCTGCTTCAATAATAAACAATAGACGGAGCCCTCTAGGGTTGTATTTCTTTAAGTAGTCTATCTTAAGTACTTTCTTTTAACCTCGTTGTATCATGTACCGTTCTATCTAATGTAATCTCTATCGTTTATCATCTTCACAATAGTCGCAACCTTCCTTTATTTCATTTCCTATACCAATTGCCCAATGTTCAATCATTTCGCAACAACATACCGCCATCCTAGTATGGAATAGGTAAATATCGTCCCTGACTATAGAATATTACCATCCCGTAAGAATATTCACCACACCCTACAACCCATACGACATATTTTACTACCGCTTCATAAATTGTTTTCTATCACTCTACCAACTATTTACTACTATTTTACCAAACAACACGTTGAACACCATCTAAAACTTTTGAGAAACATAAGACTACTTTGACTAAACCGAACATCGCATCATTTGTCCTCAATTATACATAGCCTGATCACCTATGTATAATTCAGGAAGGATCATGCCATGAAAGAAACAATCATCTTTTCAGAAATTCTTAATAACAATCTTCATTCAAAAGTTTTGTAACCAAATAAAGTTTTTCATAAACATCCCTTGTGACACAATCTCTCTAGATACCTACACCACATGTCACTCACTCAACCATTAAGTGAATCTTTACCATTGACCTCTCTGAGAAAGACTTTCCATTTACAAGGAGGATTCCCTAACATAAGAAAACAATGAAAGGATTACAAAACCATGAGCAAGGACTAGAAGTATACAGTAAGTTGATCCTTATAGCAACAGAAAACATAAGATCTCACGAGGAAATCCAAATCACTATTTTTGGCATAGTCACCTAGTCCTATCATTCCAGAAATACTAGTTAGACTAAGCACCATAGGCGAGGGGAGACTCATACCGTAATGTTAGTTAGACTCAACAGCAAGAAGCCAACAGAAAAGTTACGTTGATATTCGACGCAAACCATTAGAATTTCAGGTTGGAGACAAAGTCATGTTGAGAGTCTCGCCTTGGAAGGGCGTGATACGATTTGGAAAACGCGGGAAGCTGAACCCGAGATACATTGGGCCATTCAAGATTCTGGAAAAGATTGGTCCGGTAGCATACAAGCTTGAACTTCCGTCAGAACTCAGCAATGTACATAACACGTTTCATGTCTCAAACCTCAAGAAATGTCTTTCAGATGAAACACTCGTGATTCCATTGGAAGAAATTCAGCTTGACGATAAGCTCAACTTTGTGGAAGAACCCGTAGAGATCATGGACCATGAGGTCAAACAGTTGAAGCAAAGTCGAATTCCTATCGTGAAAGTTCGCTGAAATTCTTGAAGAGGTCCTGAGTTTACTTGGGAACGGGAAGACCAGATGCGACTCAAATACCCACATCTTTTCACCGAGTCCATTTCTGAGGCCAACACCAGCTGAATTCAGGGACTGAATTCCTTTTTGGGTGGGCGACTGTGACAAATCACAATTTCAGGTCATTTTCCAAACCTCGACAATTTACAATTCACCATTTCACTATTCATGATTTTCATTCATCATTCCGTAAACCTAGTTTACAAGTATTCAAATTCGCGTAACCAGTAAGGTTTAGCTGCGTCTTCATGCATCATCAGTAAGGACATGTCACATAGACTAGAGTAGTCTACATATCATCAGTAACATCATCATCATTACCATATTAAGTCATGCACGGGTTTGTGTGATTTTCATTAACGTATGTTCATTTGTTCAGTAAACGTTACCACTCAGTCATTACTACTAATATTATACCCAAATACTCCCGACTATGATCCTAATATAGTTTCATGCTAATTTTAATGATATAAAATTTATATTATTAATTTACCCGGTGTTTTGAAACCTTTTGCTATATTTTCCGTTAGGAGCTTATAACTCCGTCGTTTTGCGATATTTCATCACGATCACTATTTTAACACCCGATTCTTATCAGTAACATGATTTCATAATTTTCACGACTTCGTCGTATTTTATTTCAACTCGTCACGATTTATTTTCAGTTAACCCGGTACCCGATAACACCGAAATTATACACTAATCTAACTAGGACTTATCCTAAATATCTTATAAGGAAAAAAATATCAACCTAAGGCTTCCTCATAAAGCCTTGCCGCCCCCCTTATTCCCTAATAAGCCAAAGTTCCTTAATGGCTCTTTATACTTAAAGTCTTGATTTATTTTACAACTTCATTACATAACATCTTTCACTAGCCAAACCAAAAACACAAACCCTCTCCCTCTTCTCCCTAGTCCACGGCCAAAACAAGGACACCACAAGGATCCATAAATTTTTCTAGCAAAAGTGTTATACAAGTTCCTTATATCATCCTTGTTAGAGTTTTGCAATAAAAACTCCAAGGTTGTGGTCATTTTTCATCCTAGCTCATCAATCATCAAGTAAGCTCAAGAACACCATTTTTGATCATTTCATACTTTCTTTTGTTCTTATATTGTTGTATCTCCTAGTTATTTTGAGAGCTATCCATGCAAAAGTTATGTTATATATACCACTTGGTTCATTTTTCACTAAAACTATCTCAAACATTAGATCTGTACGTTTTATTAACATCCCCGCGAAGCCCATTATTTTAGTGATGTTTAGGACCCATGACACCCTAAGAAGGTGTATGGTAGGATTCATGTATTTGTGGATTTGTTTTGAAGTAGTTTGATCAAGCCGCGAACCAAGAAAATAAGTTTCTAACGTATATATATACCTGCTGTCCAAAAATACAAACTCTGGAAAAATCAGTAAACATGGCGTTATTTTAGTTTTCATATTTAGAAAGTACTCTCAAAAACGAAAACGTGGGCGCTTGAATCACTAAAAACCGAGTTATAACGAAGGAGATACGAATTTTTAAAGTTAGACAACACAAAAACAATTTTCCTGAAAAATACATGCTGTTAGCCGAACTTCAGGGGACAGAACGAGGCGTTAGCCCTAGTCTAGCTGAGCCGAGCCAATGAAAATATGTTAGTTCATGTTACGACGAAACGCGTGGATATAAAGAACGTTGAAAACGGACTTGTAACGACCGAGATATGAATTTTTGAAAAGCCGACGAACAACACTTATTTTGACAGCACCACTATAACTCAAATATTTTCCAAGTGTAAACAGTTTTTACGAGGCACCATCTTACGAGCCATTTTCCCGTTGAACGAGTCGGTTTGGGCCATAAACTCCTTTGGGTGAAACGAAGTATACCCGGCCTACTTTCCAAATCAATCAACCGTTTGTTGATCGGACTTATAACGAGTAAAATATGATTTTTCTAGTATCTCCAAAAACAACCATTATAAGAAAATATTTCTAAGTATAGAAATTGTTTTGCAATACACTAAATTCATAGCCGATTTTCTTTATGATCGAGACGCGTATGATCAAAACTCAAAACAGACGACATTGAGATCTTGTTGCAAGGATTTCAAAAACGTCAAGTTCTATTACTAACTCTTAACGTACAATATTCTACGACTAGTTTTGCGAGGCCGTTTGGTCATATTTTCACCAGTTGTAAAAAGCGATATTTTGCGACGAAACTATTTTATTTGACGATAAAACATCAAATAAGGATCGTGGAGTATTATTCCAACATTTTTACACGAAATATAGTATATGACTTGCTGAGATGTCAAAAATATATTTTTCGACAATAAACGTTATTTTCAAAAATAACGAGTGGTATCGTTAACATACGTATTTGCATGAGTTGAATGGTATCATTGCTTACATTGGGTCATATCATTCATCATAGGTTGCGGTTAGAGACCGAGCCATCATTACATCACATCCATCATTATCATTGTTGCTATTTCATCAGGTGAGTTTTCATAGCCCCACTTTTCAAGTTATTACATCATTTCAAATTTCTCGGGGGAGAATACATTGCACCATTTTTCATACGGACCAAAGTATCAACTCATTACATTGCTTAAGATACCTCATTTGCCAAGATTAAAGTCCCCTATTATCATGAACCGTTAATTGTGAGCAAGCGAGAGTGTGTGAATAGATCTATTGAGGGTGACTCCTCCGTCCGAGTTGGTAGCACCAACGAGTCATACGGACGCATTACATTTGATCCATTCAGAGTGTTTGGCAAAGCACCCAGTTGGGGCATTTCATTCAGTCTAGCTTCGGGGTCATGAGCTTAAGAGATATTGTAACATTTTCATGTGGCAGTTTGTCATACACTTTATACTTGTGGTATCCGTACAACATTTCATTTACATAAACCTATGAACTCACCAACATTATTGTTGACCCGTTTTAGCAATGTATTTTCAGGTAATTAAGCATCGCATGTTGGATTGCATATGGGCATATCATGGAGTCGCGGTGTCGACGCGTCTCACTTTATATTTTATGCACTTAACCATCGTTTGAACTGTGTGAACTTTATTTCCGCAAACTTGTAACATCTTTTGGGACCATGCTTTGTAAACTCTGAATGTTTTAAATAATCAAACGATGTATTTTCTAAACGACACTTTAGGTCGTTTAATATAACTGCAGTTAGGATGCTATGGCAGTTGCACCCCTGGAATTCCATTCCGCTGCAAAACAGATAATTTGGGGGTGTGACAAATACCAACAAGGCTTCTTTCAAGGCCAAGCATTGGAAGGCAGGCAGACCCCACCACCGGGACTTACGATGTGGAGGCGATCAGGCGGGCACGTCCCGAGGAGATTACAGCGGCGGCTGAGTGGGATAAGTACATTCGGTTTTGGAATGATCCCAAGAACCTTGCTCGAGCCGCTTAAAATCGGCTAAACCGGCAAAAGAGCCTGGTCATATCTCGACAGGGATCCCGATCGCTGGCTCGCCTTCGAGATGAGATGGTAATAAACATTATAATTATTTTACATGCATATATACATATATATATGATTATACGCTTTGGTGTGTTGTGATTTTTCGTTTTTAATTAGTTTCATCTTATATGCGTGTGTATGTACAGAGGCAGGCCTCAGACCCGAAGGATTACCCTTCACTCATTGACACCTTCTGGCGAACACATACTGTTGACGGGGTATTCTCTAACGATGAGGACCGCCGCATATATGTAAGTTTTGTTTCAAAACACACTTTAATGAATTATCGAGAAATAATGTAGCAACCCGACTAATATATTTACTATCTTGTGTTTTTGTCACTACATAGGAGGAGATGAAAAGGCTTGAGGCTACGGGTGAGTACACGAAGGATGAGATCAATGCGTTGGCAAGAGGGGGTAAGCTTCGTGGGCACATTCCTGGTTCGGGTCGGGTATTGTCATCACGGGCCACATCCAGGCCAAGTATGCCCGCCCCCGACAAGTCGTTCATGAGCATGCAGAGAAAGATAGACTTTATGATGAGTCTTTTCAGAAGCGACGACAAATACTCGGATATGTTTAAGGAGTTTGAGTCGGGTGGTGCTAGCGGGAGTGGCGGGTGTGGTGATGACGAGGAGAGTGGCGATGATGAGGATGGCGAGGATGAGGATGACGACGATGAGAGGTAGTTGTGTTATATATTATTAGTATGCTACATTGGTACTTTAGGTTCATCTTGGCGACATTTAAACACTTATTTCCCTATCTATCATGTTGAATATTGACTTGTAAGCCATGTTTATGACTAGGAAGCAACGTTTTGTAGACTTATTCGGATTTTGGACGATTTAGCTTTATTATCTTTCGTTTTTGGTAAAAGTTGTGATGTATTTGTATTGCGTTGATCCGTTATATTGTATTTGTGTTTTGGTACAAGTTGTGGTGAGTCTATACAGGTTTTGGTACAGGTTTGATATTTGGTAGATTTATTCCGGGAAAAATCTGAGAATTGCCTACTGTGCAGGCTGCACTAAAAAAAAATAAAAAAATTGCAGGTTTTCCCCAGCGACTTGTCGCCGGGGATACTACCACTAAACGTTGACAAGTCAACGAAAAAACACAGTTTCCCCATCGACATGTCGCCGGGGATACTATGCTTATTCGTTGACTTGACAACGTATAAACATAGTTTCCCCAGCGACAAGTCGCTGGGGAAAATGGGAAATTAACTGTAGCTTTAATTAGGCGTGCTAATCACTTTAGCTTAACCCGAATATTTCCCAGCGACATGTCGCTGGGGATAAAATGCCACCGTGGCACTACTTCTTTGACTGAAAAATGAGTGGGACCCACATCGTCGCCGGGGATTATCGCTGGGGATACAATCCCTGTCGAGGCTTCCCCAGCGAACATTCCCCAGCGATAAAACACTGGAGAAACGAATCCCCAGCGACATGTCGCTTGGGAAAGACCCGAAGTGTCGATGGGGAAACTGGTAAATGTTGTAGTGTTTCTACTTACTGTCATTAAGATTGCAACATATTAAAGTTCAAATCTTGGTGGTATTCCATATTTTTCCATCCTACTTAATAATATTCTTCTGATTACAAAGTATTATTCGTTGATCTCAAGTGCGATATAATCCTTGTTGAACATGTGACATTGAAGCTTGATTGAAGAGAAAACCTCATTACTTTATATAATAGGTTGAGGATCTAATAAAAAGTCCTCATCTTTTAAAAAGTATAAAAAGTAACTTGAGCCATTAGATCTCTTCTGACTTTAATCAACCGACCATATTACTCCGTGTTAATTAAGGGTATTTTCGGTATTTGCATATTTTATCTATTCTCTTTCTCAGACCCACAAATACTCATTCCCCATAAAAATCTCTCACATAAAAAACACACACTAAACACACACACAAATACAAACACATATCTAATAGAAGAAGTTGACGACACAGATCTAATCAGTTGTCATTGAGGATGGAGGTGCCGATGGAGGTGGAAGTGGAGGTGGTACTGGTATTGTTATATCACTTTCGCTGCACATTCAGCAGATGAAACTGGTGGTGGTGATGGTAGTGGTCGTTGACTTGCTTCTGAATCCAATAGTTGTGGCGGTAGTGATACGATTGATGCTGAAATGGAAGGGCATTCAGCAGATGATGACGGCGACACACCTTCCGGAATCAGCTGCACATTCGCTGCACCCACAATAGATTTTAAAGACGACGGTGGTACTAATATCTCGACTTGCACTCTCACATTGCCATCTTTATTCTTCCCTTCTACATCTTCAGCCACTTGAGGGTCCATCTGGAATGACAAAACGCTTTATATCAATGACATTTAATTTCTCGACACCTTGCACTCTTACATTGCCATCTTTATTCTTCCCTTCTACATCTTCAGCCACTTGAGGGTCCATCTGGAATGACAAAACGCTTTATATCAATGACATTTAATTTCTCGACACCTTGAACTCGAGTGAATAAAGAAACAAGTGAAGAAGGTGTAACTTTTGACCATGCCTTTGCAGATTTGTTATCTTGCAACTGTGTCGTAACTGAAGTTGGTGAAGACTTCTCGTAAGAACAAGAAGGCGAGTCTACATTTTCCTTTGTATCTTTGCTATTATCCATACTCTTATTAAACATTCTTTCTCGCCCAACTTTAATAGCAGTTTCCATAGCCATAAATTAGGATCTTAAACATTCAGATGGATTGTGTTGACTGTGTACATGTAAAAGATCTTTTTTACGTGAATTGTAGTTTGAATTTTGAAAGTAGGTGATGATCTGATCTAGCGACTGATGTTGTTTTTGTTGATGTTGATGGTTTATCGTTTGGATTGTTGGTTAATATAATTGGACGGATAATTGTGTTATTGAGTTATTTGGGATTTTTTTTTTTTTTTTTTTATATATATATATATATATATATATATATATATATAGGGGGGCTTTATTTTCAGAACCCTGTTAAGTGCGGGAACTGCGAGAACTCTTCTAGACCAATAAGATTTTTTTAAATATTAAAGATTATTATTTAATCATAAGGGTATTTTAGTCAAATACAATTTTCATATTATTTTCGATTTTTTTATTAAATCCCGTTTTCCTAAATTTTCGGATTTTTTTTTTTTTTTTTTTTTTTTTTTTTTTTTTTTTTTTTTTTTTTTTTTTTTTTTTTGTAATGTGTAGCCAGAATATTACAAGAACATATGTGTTTTTGTTTTTGTTTTTTTTTTTTTTTTTTTTTTTTGTTTTTTTTTTGTTTTTTTTTTTAAATTAGGTACATGCATGTTTTTTAAACAATGTAAATTTAAATGTGTTTCTATAATGTAATTGTTCACATTTTTTTATCAACCTATCAATATTTTTGTCTAACTATTATTTTTTAAGAAGTTTGAAACACAAATCAAAGAAAATAAATCATTATAAAAGAAAAAAATAAGATTCATATATTTAAATGTTACATTCCACTTAATTACAAGAACATAAAACACATATGCAATAATCCTATATCTTCAAAAATCACAAATTATTTTCATGTATATTTTTGTTTATCCACTTCTCGGTCTTCAATGATATCGTCATCTTCATCAATCTGAAACAAGCATGCACAAAAAAAAAATTAAACCATAAACAAATAAGAAATAAAAAATAATCCTAACAAGTATTATAACGCATATGCACAATCTTGTATAACATGTATGTTCTATGAAAACCAACATGTGTAACGAATAACATGTATGTTAATAACATGAAAAACAGCCATGTTCAAATTAAAAACAAGTATGTTCAATGAATAACATGTATTTTCTATGAAAACTAAAATGTGTACTGAAAAACAAGTATGTTCACCGTAAAAACAAGTATGTTCAAACACGAATTCCACATTTAATCTAGACATGTATTAACCTTGAAACACATATGCACCATTTCACTAATTATAAGTAACCTTGAAACACATATGCACACACTTTTTATTGATTTATATTAGCTATAAAACACGTATGCACCTTAAAACATGTATGTTAATAACATGAAAAACAACCATGTTCAATGTAAAAATAAGTATGTTGAATGAATAACATGTATGTTCTATGAAAAGCAAAATGTGTACTGAAAAACAAGTATGTTCACCGAAAAAACAAGTATGTTCAAACACGAATTTCACGTTTAATCTAGACATGTATTATCTACACATGAAAAACAGCCATGTTCAATGTAAAAAACAAGCATGTTCACTGAAAAACGAGTATGTTCAAACACGAAATCCAAGTTTAATCAATCATAGCTACTAAATGTATATATTGTTTACTTCGTAGGTTATCATACATGGAACATGGGAAAACTAATAAACCAAACAACAGGGCAAAGGCTCCACTATCTTTTTGAAGGCACCTGAACCTATTAAAACGTAATTTACCAAAACCTCTTGGTAAATTTGTATTGTTCAAACACGGATAAAAAAGATTTGTATTGTTCAAACACGAAATCCAAGGTTTCATGTACCTGAACCGGGTAAAAACAAGTATGTTCACTGAAAAACGAGTATGTTCAAACACGAAATCCAAGTTTAATCAACGTAGAAGTTCATAGATTATGTCTTCTTTAAAAGCATTACTATCTTTTATGATCCAAAATTGGTTCCATATAAAAAGATAATTAACAGTGAACATGACTGACACCTAAGGACTTACAAGTTCACTATATGGTATCTTTGGACCAGTTTCTGAGTAAATAAACCACCATATGAAACCCGCGACAGTTGCAAGTCCTACATTTAGTTTCAACAAATATCTACCCAAAACACAGGACACACTAATAAGCAAAATATAGAACTTGAAAAAAACCTTTTTAAAATCTGCATCAATGATGTTTCTCAATACTAGCTAGAATTTTTATATATTTTTTTTCCCATACAGGGTACCACTAAGAAGAGCAATAACTGAGAAAGGGATCACATGTACATTCATACATATGCAGTGCGTCTTTTTCATTTAGATATAAACTAAAAGATTATGAAATAGTGAAGAACGACACATGTTCTAAATAATAGTATGCAATTATGTTGGTGCACTCAATAGATTTCTTATGACTACCTCCAATCACTAAATAACGGAAGAATAGCCACCCACTGACAAAAAACCCAAGCGCGTGACCAGCAACCGCGATAAAAAACACACCAACATTAAAAGATATAACAGCCAACATAACCATATAAGCCAACCATATTCCAAAAAATGATAACTTAAAACACAAAACCAAACACCACCTTAAGTTAAATACCAACAGATCTACAAAAATACAGCCACTAGAATAAAATTTCCAAGATAAACTTAAATTTTCAAATAATTAATTGAAACATAACCATATAACAGCGGATCCAACAACTATATATAATAATAATAATAATAATAATATAAACCTGGATGTTCATAGCTTTCTTGTTGGCTTCAAGCTGACTTCCTAAAAAACAACAAATAAAAAACAGATTATTACAAAACAATATCATAAAAAAGAAACACGTTTTATGATGAATGAAATCTTAACAAACCTTTGCCAGCAGCTTTGGCTTTTTCCAAATTAATTAATCCATTGACCACAGATCATGCGACCAATTAATATGCCAATCAATTAAATAATCCATATCCGACAAGAATGAGTACGTGGTATAATGAATTAGCATGTTATTGTATCAGATCATAACGAATCGATAAAAAATAAACCGATGATCATGGTGTTGGAGGAGGATGCAGGAGGCCGTTAGATCTGATAGAAATGAGAGAAACTATGTGTTGGTGAATGTTATTTTTTTTATAAAATGAAATCGGTTACAAGTGGATGTGATTATATCAATGAGAAATTTTAGATGCAATCCCGATTTTCTAGCCTGCAATTATTGATATCATGTATAAAGTTAAATACCTTTTATACCCTTTTAATTAATGTTTCCTGAAAATGAACTTTCATTTAATTACAAAAATGCCATGGTATCATCTTAACCATTGATCATGTTAATCCAATGGTAGAAAGTGGGTTCTCGCAGTTCCCGCGCTTAACAGGGTTCTGAAAATAAAGTTACACTATATATATATGTGTGTGTGTATATATGTGTGTGTGTATATATATATATATAGTGTATCTTTATTTTCAGAACTCTGTTAAGTGCGGGAACTGCGAGAACTCCCATTGACCAATCATAATTTAGTAATGTATTTCTTTTTTAAATTAATATACTTAATTCGCAGGGGCTTTAAGGGTAATTAACAAACTGATAATTCAATTTTTTTCTAAAATAATGCAAATATACGGTTTTTTATTTTAGAGTTTTATTCTTTTAGATCTTCTTCTCCAAAATACACGATTCATAGACAAACCCTAACCCAAAATTCAAGATTCATTGAACACATTATTTTCCTATAATTCACCAAAATAAAAGCATGGTTGATATTGTTGATATGGTTCAGGACAACATTATTACTCTTCGAGATGATATTGTTGTGCAAGAAACGGATAATCAAACACTTTTGATATTGGAACAAGATCTTGAACTGGAGAATCTGCAGCATGGTAAAAACGACAACAATGGTTTCTTTTTTTATTCCATTTTTATAAATTTTTTACTGTCTTTAATATAATGTGTTTATGTTGATTTCATCATGTTCAATCCATTTTATTTTGTTTATCTTCTTAAACTGAGAATGTATGTTTGTTTTCTTAATTGACAGGGGTGTTTGGATTATGAATGAATATGGGTAATTTTAACCAGATATCAGGAATATGGAAAAAAATTGAACATGGGTGTTTGGATAATAATGAATAACAAGTGTGTTATTGAAAATTAGAATAAAAAGTGCATCTGAAAAAGGAAAAAACAAAGCAAAGGCGAGAACTAACAGAAAAGTCCCCTTCAAACAACGTTCATGTAGTAATTGTGGAGAACTAGGCCACAATAGACGAGGGTTTACAAAGAAAAGGGGAAGAAAAAAGTTGTTGAAGAAGAAAACACTGAGGAAGATGAGGAAGGCATTGAAGATGGGGATCTTTATGAAGATATGGAACTTGAGGAAGATGATCAAGATAACAGATATGAGGATTATTCAGAGGCTTTACAAAACTAACAAGTACGGAGTAATAAACTTATATTTTTAGGATACTTATGCTTCTTCAAATGACGGGAAATGGGTTTTGATGTTTCGGAGCTGTTTGAAGTTGCTTCGCTGAAGTGCAATTGTAGTTTTTGGTCTTTTGTTACATGGACTAATTAAGTTATATAGGGTGTGCATGGACTCGTTTTCTTAGTAGTAATATAGCAATTTTGTAAGAAAGTTATGAGTTGGATGATTTCACAACATTACTTGATACAGTTCCGAACCAAGATAACATGTATTTTATAGTTGTAAAAACAGACTTGGAGTTGGAACTGCAAATTAGTGACATTAGATTGGTACATATATGTTACAAAGTCGAAGTTATAATGAATGTGGAAATATTAGTTTCTTATGGATTTTACCATTTATTTTTTTTGAAGAAGCCATACCTTTGATATTGATGGGAGTTGACTGATGATGGTGTTCTTTTGGCTTTGGAAGAAATATTATTTTCTTGAGCAAGTAGCACTTTTTAGGAACATTAGGGGGAATCATGCTTCTAATTTTTTATGTAACTTGATATATGTCTGTTATATTGCTTCATATCGCCTGTGCATGTCCAGAAACAAAGTGCACAATGGCTTATTTGAATTGTCCAGAGTAAGCTGAATTCATTATTTAAATAAACTCTTGGTCTTTTATTGTAGACCTTGCTACTGCCTAGAAGCTGCTAATTATATTACCCTTTTATTTGTGTCCTTAGGATTAGGGTCTTGCTCCCTGAAGCTTTCAGTGAAGGTATAGAGGTATAGGGTCTTGAGAACATACATGTTTTTGAAACGCACTTTGTAAAACACAAGTGTTTTGAGAACATACATGTTTTTAAAACACAAGTGTTTTGAGAACATACATGTTTTTTAAAACATAAACGTTGTAAAACATACATGTTTTTAGCATACACGTTTATTAGCATTCATGTTTTAAAACATTCATGTTGCAAAACATACATGTATCGATACATGTTTATAAACCTTCATGTTTTAAAACATAAATGTTTTTCATTAAGTGACTTTATTTAAACCATCCAAAGTTTCATTTACCAACCAAAAACCATATTTCAATGACTGACTTTCCGGATAACCAAATTAATCTAATATAACCATTGCAGTTCTTAAAAAGCTACCAACAAAACAAGAAACCATAAAATAAAGCAAAAAATGTCATATTTCCATTTACAGATCATAAGTTTGTTGACAATTCAGTTAACAATTTCCATGTTCACATAAAATAAATAAATAAATAAAAAACCATAAGAGCATGTTCAGATCATAATTCCAAAAAAAAGATAACACATTATGTTGAAAAAAGATAAAATACTAATGTTCATTAAACTTTTCATTCAAATTCCTGCAAGCGGAAATTTTCTTGTTTACACTCCAACATTTTCTGATTGCATATATGCCAGCTCTGTTCGAATCTTCTCTTTATGTAAGTTGCATTCACAAAGGAGTAGACGGGCAGTGTACTTTCTCCTCAGCTTGCACAACTATGTTTCCTGCTTTTTAATCTCAGCTGCGAGTCCGCATCCCCACTTATTGTCTAGGCTGCCCATATAATGTTCCATGTGGCGCATAACAAATATACCACAATCGTTAGGTCTGTTATCAGTCCACATCCCCACTTATTGACTAGGCTGCCCATATAATGTTCCATGCGGCTGCCCATATAATGTTCCATGAGTCCGCACGATGCTTTGCTACATAACCAAATATCCATGTTCCATAATTTTCAATAACACACTTGTTATTCACTCATTATCCAAACACCCTTGTTCAAATTTTTCCATATTCCTGATATCTGGTTAAAAATTACCGATATTTATTCATAATCCAAATACCCATGTTCAAAGGTTATTCATAAGACATTGGATAATATTAGAACATTATACAAACACGCATGTTAGCAACTTACATGCGTTGTTCCATTCTGCATCAACAAAGTCATCATCCATTTCCTCTTCTTCAACGTTAATCGCGTCATCATTGTTATCGGCTTCTGCAACTGTTTCCTTTCCTTTGCTCGTGCCTCTTCTCTTAGAACTTATTATTGATAAATTATAAAAAAAAATGTTAACACAAGTCTTTTGTTTTACATTCAACCTCAATGTCACTACACTTAATATTAAGACTCACAAATCCAAACACACATGTTACTACTACTCCAATATCAAAACAACTGAAATGCTCGCATTTTATTTTATTATTAACTACTATCGACACATGTTACTTCTACTTTTCACACATCCAAACTCCCCTCTTAATTTTCCTTACATAATCAACATAACAGATATGATATGTTACGCACAACTAAACACCCCTGTTTCTATTTTTCTTCATTATCACTAAAATGGATACGCTATTTAACCCACATCCAAACACCCCTGTAACCCTGTTAATCTTTCATACATTAACAAAATAACATATATGCATCACACTTTTATATTCCCAAAAAACCAATTTTCATAAATCACTACGTCAATGTTGCTTATAATCATAACAGAACAACTACTTTCGAACATACAATCTTTTTCATCCTTATTCAATCAAAAAACAACCTTGTTCATCCCTATTCATTCAAATTAATTGTACTACTAAACAAAAATAACCTTTTACACCATAAAACTATAGCTTCTTTATTTAATCAAGATTATCAACTGTAAAAATTTTGAAAAAAAAAACTTATACAGACAACACACATGCAATCCCATACTAGTCGAACCATAAACAATCAACAAAATTAAATTAAACATAACGATCATACCTTTCATTACACCTGTTCGTTATTTGTTGAAAAAAAAGGAGTGATTAGAACTATGGATGATGCTCGCCGCTGCTATTGATTTGGGGTTTTAGGTTAGAATGTGTGTGATCGTGTGTGTTTTTTGATATAAAATATTGATTATAAGTTATGTTTATTTGACTTTTATGGATGTGATCATTGTACAGAGAAATTTTAGAAGCAATCCCGATTTTCAAGCTTACAGTTAATGAGAGTGTATAAAAAGATAAAATACCTTTTATACCCTTTTCATAAATGTTTCCAGGAAACCATGTTTCATTTATTTACAAAAATGCCATGGTGCAATCTTAACCATTGATCAAGTTAATCCAAGGGTAGAAAATGGGTTCTCGTAGTTCTCGCACTTAACAGGGTTCTGAAAATAAAGGCCCCCTATATATATATAATATATATATATATTATATATATATATATATATATATATATATATATATATATATATATATATATATATATATATATATATATATATATATATATATATATATATATATATATATATATATATATATATATATTTGTATATAAGGTGTTTGATGAAAAGTCTACGAGAGTTTTTTTGTTATAAAAAGATATGATTTTTTGTTAAAAAGTTACTGTAAAACTTTGTATTTGACCCTGGTTATGTGTTTTTGGTTCATCAGTTATAGGTTCATCAGTTATTGGTTCATCAGTTATTTTGTTGTTATAGGTTCATCAGTTATAAGTTATAGGTTCATCAGTTATTGGGTTGTTATAGGTTCATCAGTTATAGGTTCATCAGTTATATGTTCATCAGTTATTGGTTCATCAGTTATTGGTTCATCAGTTATTGTGTTGTTATAGGTTCATCAGTTATAGGTTCATCAGTTATTGGTTCATCAGTTATTGTGTTGTTATAGGTTCATCAGTTATTGGTTCATCAGTTATAGGTTCATCAGTTACTGTGCTGTTATTTTTTTGGTTCATCAATTATTATCCTGGTGTTATGTCTTTTTGGTTCATCAATTATTGGTTCATAAGTTATAGGTTCATCAGTTATTGTGTTGTTATAGGTTCATCAGTTATAAGTTCATCAGTTATTGGTTCATCAGTTATTGTGTTGTTATAGGTTCATCAGTTATAGGTTCATCAGTTATTGGTTCATCAGTTATTGTGTTGTTATAGTTTCATCAGTTATAGGTTCATCAATTATTTGTTCATCAGTTATTGGTTCATCAGTTATTGGTTCATCAGTTATTGGTTCATCAGTTATTGGTTCATCAGTTATAGGTTCATCAGTTATTGGTTCATCAGTTATTGGTTCATCAGTTATTGTGTTGTTATTGGTTCATCAGTTATAGGTTCATCAGTTATTGGTTCATCAGTTATTGTGTTGTTATAGTTTCATCAGTTATAGGTTCATCAGTTATATGTTCATCAGTTATTGGTTCATCAGTTATAGGTTCATCAGTTATTGGTTCATCAGTTATTGGTTCATCAGTTATTGTGTTGTTATAGGTTCATCAGTTATAGGTTCATCAGTTATTGGTTCATCAGTTACAGGTTCATCAGTTATTGGTTCATCAGTTATAGGTTCATCAGTTATTGTGTGCTGTTATTTTTTTGTTTCATCAGTTATTGTGCTGTTATTTTTTTGGTTCATCAGTTATTGTGCTGTCTTTTTGGTTCATCAATTATTGGTTCATAAGTTATAGGTTCATTAGTTATTGGTTCATCCGTTATTGTGTCGTTATAGGTTCATCAGTTATAGGTTAATCAGTTATAGGTTCATTAATTATTGGTTCATCAGTTATAGGTTTATCAGTTATTGTGTTGTGTTATTTTTTTGGTTCATCAGTCATTGTGCTGTTATTTTTTTGGTTCATCAATTATTATCCTGGTGTTGTGTTTTTGGTTCATCAATTATTGTCATGTGTTATGTTATTTTTTTGGTTCATCAATTATTGGTTCATCAGTTATAGGTTCATCAGTTAGCGTCGATTGTTTTTCAAAGTGTTTAGGTTCATCAGTTATCGTCGGTTGTTTTTCAAAGTGTTTTGGTTCATCAGTTAGCTTCGGTTGTGTTTCAAAGTGTTTAGGTTCATCAGTTAGCGTCGGTTGTTTTTCAAAGTGTTTTGGTTCATCAGTTAGCTTCGGTTGTGTTTTAAAGTGTTTAGGTTCATCAGTTAACTTCGGTTGTGTTTCAAAGTGTTTAGGTTCATCAGTTAGCGTCGGTTGTTTTTCAAAGTGTTTTGCTTCATCAGTTATTTTTGATAACGTTCATCAGTTATTGTTAATCTTTAACGTGCAATATCTCACTCATATTATATCGGATTTGAGTGATTCAAATTTATGGGTAAAGAATGGCCAAAAAGCTACAACTTTCATGTTTTAAGTTTTGCAAAATTCGGCCTTTAAACTAGGCAAAATTAGAGCTAAAAATGCATAAAATTTCAAGAAAATCAACACCTACTTAAAAAGTTGAAAAAAAAAAAGTTGCTATTCATATATCATAATGCATACCAAATTAAAGAGAATTATATTTTTAAAAATTATGGTGAAATCGGTTTTTCATAAAAGTTTATCGTTTGAAAGTTATTTACGTTTAAAGTTTTGGGGTGTAATAAAAAAAGGGGTTAAAAGGACCAAAATGCCCCTAACCAAATTTAATAAGAAAAAAAAGAGGGAATGGTTGGTGGACACTTGTCACATTGTGAGTGGTTGAAAACACTTTTTAGACTTTTTAATTTGCATCCCTTTTTTAAGGGAACGCATCTCTTATATAATATTAGCCCCTTTAACTTACTCTAATCTTTATTATGTATTTAAACTTATGTAAATATATATTTTTTTTCTCTAATATTAATTACCAAATATTTTACTTATCAAAATTGATCCTTTCCAGTTTTGTACTTTGTATTCTTGTGTGGTAGTCGAAACCATATAATTATTATCCCAAAAGTCGTGAGTTCTATTTACAATTCTTATGTTTATAAAGAGAAACTTACACGAATATTAACACTAATGAAAACCATCCCGGTGCAACACGCCGGTACCCCAAAAACTTGTTATAATCATACATTTGACTTCTGTTCACATTTTGCTGTAACTATTTTTGCTGACTACCCATTTTGATTTTTCAGTTGACTAAGAGAGATCCTCCGGTTACCTGACCGAGTACCAGAGTTTGACAATGATGTTGGAGTGATTCATGCCAAAGATGGCATCAAACTGTTTGAGCTTTAGTTGTTCTTTAATCAGCCTTCTTTAGAGATCCATAGTTATTTATTTCTTGATGGTTACTTATGACTTCTGTTATGATATATTTCAGTAATTTATGTTTGATAGATTAATTGTGTTCTATAATTTATAATACGCCGTTTTAACTATTTGATAATGCTTCAAATATTGTCATTACGCTAAAGACTCGTTGCTTTTGGTCATTGGAAGTATCATGACCAAGGCTCGTCGGGGTTGGCAGTTGTCATATGCCCATTTTAATGGACCTTGATTTTGTGTAATAGACTGCTTCAAAATATGCGTTTATGGCTAAGTTAAAAATATGTGTGTTGGCGCAATACCCTATGGCACAAAGTGGCGAGTAGTGGCGCCAAGTCATATATAGGGCCCGTTTTTTGCCTATAACGCAACCATACCGTGTCCTCTAAGGAAGGTAAATAGTTTGCTGTATATTTAACGATGATGCCACAATATTCGTATTTGCGCTCAACTTATGTTTTATGAATTAGTAATATATTGGTCAAACCTTCAACATCCTCCTTTCCTTTAATGTGGTACAAGAATATCATTGTTAAACTATGGTTGAAGACAAGAAAATGATGTAACATTATTCATTACTTCATTATACAGTTCTTTTGGGGTTCAAAACTAAATTTGACGTTTTATAAACATTAAATTAGTAACGTTTTTATGTAATGTTAGTGGGTTCAAAACGAAATTGTTGTGAATTCAATGAGAGTGTAACATCAAAACAAAATTAAATGTTGAATACGAGCTTGAGCTTCAAACATCGAGCTCAATTTAGGTTGCAAACTTACATGAGCTTTTACTTATATAACAAATGTAAATATATTACTCCGTATAATTATATATACATCATATCGTTGTTACATATTGGGTTATAGAAAATTAAAAAGCTAAATGTACTTTGTAAACGAGTTGAGCCCGAGTCGAGCCGAGCTTGAGCCACAAAAATAACTCACGAACCGAGCTAGAGCTTTATAAATTGGCTCGTTTAAACCCCTACTTAAAAACATATACAAAACATGGTGCAAAATAGCTAATTTTAATCTAGAATAATTATATGAAAATGTAACTAACTGGCTATCTTTTTTAGTTTTGTGTAGCAAATCTTCTTTTTTTTAATCAAACTTTTATATTTTGACCTTTGTGTGTAATTTTTGACCGTACAAAAATCATTTAATCCTTCGCTATTAATAAAGTGGTTAAAAACGTAAGGGTAAAAATGATCATAAAATATATATAAAAGTAAAACTATTAAACATTTAGGTATATAATAAAAAAATTAAAAATTTAAAAAAAAAAAAAAAAAAAAGGTTAAATACACTTTTAGTTATGAGTAAATTGCAGAAATCGTCCGTGTGGTTTGAAAAAATTGCATGTACCGTCCCTCGTCTTTCATAATTGCAGGCAGCCTCTTTGTGGGCAAACTGTTGGATCATTTTAGTCCCTGGCACTAACGATGGTTAGTCATTCCCCGTTAGTTGATACAACTTTAAAGGCAATTTATTTTCCTCTTGTGGTCCCTTTTAACTATCATTTTTCTTTCTTTTTTTTTTTTTACCTAAATCCATACCTTTCCATCAAATGAGATAACTTATAAATTGTGTCCCTCTATAAATTTTGTGCACCCGTTCTTTTTAAAACCTGATTCCATCACCAACAATACATCTATTATATCTAAAGATTCAATGGCTTAATTTATTGTGGAAGAGTGATTGTGCATAGAGGGTTGTATGGTACAAGGTAGTTCAAGCAATATGTAGAGTATATGCATATACACGTATGAACTCAAATAAGTACATTTTATTACTATCATTTATCCTATTAATTTGACTTGTTTTACTATATTATGTATGAGGATTGATACTTAATTGTTTACTTTTGTAATTCTCAGGTAAAAACAAGCATTTGGTGAAACTTAGCTATTTTGGACTAATTATGGAGCAAAACGTGCATAAAGCGAAAGTCTACTGACATGGATAAGATCAAGTCAATTCTGCTCCAGATGCGCCGCATCTCACTATCAACATGCGCCGCATCTCTATCAAGATATCACCAGATACGATCCAAGATACAAGAGGACATGCGCCGCATCTAATCACGGAGTTACGCCGCATCTTCTGGCGGTGTACGAATATTCCTGAATATTATAATCTTGGACCCCACGCGAAGTTAAGTACATGCGCCGCATCTACTTAGTAGATGCGCCGCATCTTCCCTCAGACAGAAACTATAAATACCCCGTGGACCAGACGAATTTAAGAGTTCGAGTTCGAAACCCTAAAACCGAAGTTCGGACAGCAGAGCAAAAGGACGAATTCAGTCAAGGAGGCAGCACAAGACACACCCAAATCATAGATACAAGAGCTGTAAGAAGGTGCTGCATGTAATTAATTCATTAAGTAGTTTTGTTTTATTGTGTTAGCAAACTTTAATTCATCAGGATTGGTGGCTTGTGTAATGTGACAACGAAAGATTGCACTCCCTTTAATACTTGCTTTCCCATCAATTAAAGTTTATATGTTGATGTCTTTGGTTACTACTTATTAGTGCATTGATAACCTCTGTGTTTATTAGTGGCTTGCGGGCATTTGACTGCGGGACAAGATGTGGCTCCCACGGTTGTTTCTAAATTGATCACTTAGGAATGACTTTTAGACATAAGTAATCATTAAGGGTTTACTCGCCGATGAGAATAGGACCAACGAGAAAGGGTTAATTACATACACTTCATATAAAGCTATCAATAAAACAAGTGACAATCTACTTAATTATAAGGACAGCCCTCTTATTGTCTCGAGTATCTATCTGTGTACGTGTGTGCTACTTGCTGATTCGTGCCTATTTGTTTATTTTATTATTTAATTGCAAACAAAACTGTGCCAGTCTCTCAGGCTGAAACCCCCTTGCGTTAGGATATTAAAATACTGATTAGATTAACGAGATAATACGTTCCACTCTTAGTGATCGACACTCTACTTACCATTATCTTCATACTGACCGGGTACACTGCTCGTTAAGTGTGTGTGTTATTGATAAGTCGGCTAAATATAAATTTAAAACTTGAGTAGGCATTAAAACTGCTAAACCGCAACGACACATCACGCGCATCAAGTTTTTGGCGCCGTTTCCGGGGAGTGAATTGTTATTATCTGTTAATTTGATTAGTATTTTAATTAGTTTTTTTTTCTTTTTATTAGATTAATTGCATCATTGTACTATTTTGCATATTTGTTGTATTGTGTGTTAATTGTTTTCTTTTATTTTTGTGTGCTTATTTTCGTTTGTGTGTTTAATTTTTGTTTTTATTTTTCGTATTTTTCTGTTCTGCTATCGTTGTACTGTGCAAAATCAAACGATACGGCGCATCTGATCTCTCAGATACGGCGTATTGCGTTTAATTTTTTTAAAAATACAACGCGTTTAATTAATTCGATACGACGCATCTTTTCCCCAAGATACGGCGTATCTGTTTTTAATAAGAAAATTTTTTCTAAGCGATAAAGTAATACGACGCATCTGCTTTTGCAGATACGGCGTATCTGTTTTTGATAAAAAATTTTTTCTAAAACATTAACGCCATACGACGCATCTTCTTTTGAAGATACGGCGTATCTATTATTTTAATTAAAAACAGTTTGCGAATTATTAAACAGATACGGCGTATCGATCTCTGTCGATACGGCGCATCTTACTGAATCAAAAATCTTTTATTTTTAAACGTAACGAAAATACGGCGCATTAACTTTCGTTAATACGACGCATTTAATTTTAATTAGATAAATTGATTTTTGATTAATTAACTCGATACGGCGCATTCATAAATTCAAAGCGGCGTATCTATTTTCTGAATAAAGTCTGATTAAATTTTAACGATTATAAGATACGGCGTATCCAATTCTTTGGATACGGCGCATCGTCTGCAGATATCAGCTATTTTTATTCTTATATCCGTTTTTATATTCATTAATTTCTCTTCTAGCGAACAAATCCTACTGATGATTTTACCTTGGATGACAGATTTTGCTATGGAAGACATGTCAGTTAACGGATATCTTGCTAAGGAATGCTTGTTTTCAGATTCATTCAATGTACTCATGATCAATGCAGATTTATTCTCTTGGGAGACTCCTCTTGAAGCTGCTTTTAAGGAATTTATGCGTTTATGCAATATTGACAAAGAGGTATTCTCTTATGATGTATTTGTGAGGTACACTAGAGAAGAATTGTCGCTCTTATGGCCTATGATTGAAGCCGAAGGATTGAACTGGACTACTATCGAAGAAGATGATGGGAAATTCTCTCTTGCATACATGGACTCAAGCAACAACAACTGTGGTGTAGGCAATACCCAAAACTCTTACATGCCTTATTCCGAATGGTACTGGGGATTAAATGAGAACTATCAGGATAATGACATGAATTATGCTTTGGCGGAATTACTATTTCATGGCAGGATAGTAAGATTGATAGACCTCTCCCTCAATGATTGGCTAGAACTCAAATATGGTAGTCCGGAATTTGCCCCTGTAAATGAGGTCAAGGAGATTATGACTTCATGGTTGACACGGAGTTTTAAGAAGCAATTTAACGAGTTCATGGAGATAAAAAAGAATATGATTGGGAAGGTTTGCTTTGACGTTAACCACGATCCTAACGATGTTGATTTTTCAGAATGGTTAGCTAGTAAGTTTAATAACCACAAGAGCATGGATCGTGCTACTAAGGATGCATTATGGGTATATTGGATGAGGGGAGAAGACGAAGAAGTAGAAAGCGATTATGGGTCGCCACTTCATGATTCAACAATCAATGAGGGCATTGAAGAACTTTTCAGAATTGACATTGATTTGTTAGAATATGAGACACCCTTGTGCACGCAGTTCAAGGAATTTAACTACCTTCTTCGAGTCGACGATGATGTGCTTACTGGAGATCTACCAGGATTTAAGACTTATGACGATTTCAAAAACACCTGGTACTATGATTGGAATGACCAAGTACCATGGGTTTGGGATAAACCATGGGAATTTGAGCACATTAATCACACCTGTACACCCTTCGTTTTCAAGGACGGGAGTAGTGTTTGGCCGACCTGTGATTATAAAAGTGACGGAACCTGTAATGGGGGAAGTATAATTGGGATGAAACGGGTTGGAAACGATGTAACCTTTGAAGATTATGAGTGGTACGATAATGTTGAAGACTGCCCACAAAAATCGGAGGCTTTACAAGAAAAGGGTAGAATTGAACGCTTGAAAGAACTTAAGGGGACATCGGATACTACTTTCTGGGAATGGGTGCATAAACAGTTTGATGATTTCACGAAGCTT
Organism: Artemisia tridentata subsp. tridentata; assembly: GCA_021014915.2. NCBI lineage: Eukaryota > Viridiplantae > Streptophyta > Magnoliopsida > Asterales > Asteraceae > Artemisia > Artemisia tridentata. Next base: position 411,567,658 of record CP139506.1, read on the forward strand.
AGTCGACGGTTACAATATGATTTGGAAAGAGAATGGGAGGCGATTCAAGATAATAATAATAATGAGTCATTGATTGAAGAACTAGATGATTATTTGATTAAGGATCCTTATTTTAAGTTTGTTGACAAGGACGAAGAAGAGTTCACCAAAAGAAAGTGTCAACTACTTAGGATTCCATACAATGAGCCACCCATGATTATTTCTGAAAAATTTAAAATCATCAAATATTCTTTGGGTCCTGATGAAGAATATACTGCGGTGAAGACAAAGAGTTATGCTAGACTAAGTCGAACGGAAGAAAACGTCGCAGAGATATACGGGAAAATCTTTCGGATGAAGGACGAAGGATGGACCGTGACAAGGACTTATTGCTGAGCTGAACGTGAGTCTAACTTGAAGACTCTGGAATAAAGACAAGTGCTCACCGGGAGACAACCCGGATTTATCTTTTATTATTCTGTTTTCTGTGTCGAGTCAGTCCAGGCCGCACGAAGATACGGCGCATCTCAGTTCTGAGATGCGACGCATCTCCTGCAATGGTCATATCTTATTTTATTTTTCTGCATTTTTATTTTCGACTTTAAAACTATTTATCAGTTTATTTTAATGCGGCGCATCCCTGGTTAAGGATGCGGCGCATCTTTATTCTGATCCGTATTTATTCCAGGCTCGATACGGCGTATCTTCTTCCATAAGATACGGCGCATCGACTGACCTGATGATTTTCAGTTTTAATTTTTTTTTAGTTTTATTTTTCCTAACTACTAATGTATTATGCAAGTTGAACCTTTCTTATCTTAGGTGTGTTTTAAAGTGTTGGTGGTATTATAGTTTCCTGGATTTCCTGTGGATACATCAAGTATGAAGCTTTAACGTTCTAATCCACAAGAAGATGATTTTTGCTCTTATACTAATGGAGGATCATACCGAGCAAATCTCAGGGGAGTTTTTCTGTTCTAATTCTTTTATTTTCCAGTTTTTAACCTTTTATACAAACAACGAGGACGTTGTTTAACTTAAGTGGGGGGATAGGAGAATTAGAACACTTAACAATTACTTGTCCTAAACTTTTTCAAAAATTATGCTTAAAATGTGCTTAATATATCAAACTTAAAAATTTTTTAGCATGTTTTTGTTTAAGATCTAAGTTGCATAACTGCACACATGACGTTATTTTCAAAAATTGTGATTTTTCAAAATTCACAAATCTATGAGTGTGCCGGTGACTTGTAAACTTTAGAACTTGGCTTGTATACTATTCGAGACCACCATAATGAGTATTATTTATATAATTGGAATGACTTGTCTAAATTGGTAAAATTCTAGGATTACACCAAATAGCCTTTATATGTTATGTGTTATTAGCTAACTACACTGGTTAGTTAACCCCCGTATAAAACCTTTTGTTACTCTCATTTTTAGAGTAAGATACCCCTAGAAAAACCCTCAGAGCCATTCCTTTCGTTTCTTACACCTATGTTTAAAATGTTTCGTTACACCTTAAACCTTAGCCTACCCTGTAGATTAGAATCCGTGGTTGGTTAATTGCTATAGGCAGAGTGTGTTTCCTTACATTACCTGCGTTCGCGTGCGTAATTCATTATCTATGGTTAGGTCGGGAAATTGCACAATGCAATTGGAGTGAAAGTAAATATTGTATATTTTTGAGTTTATTTTTCGTGTGTTTACTACTTTCACTATTACCGTTATTTCTGAAAGCATGAAAAGTATAAAAAAATTATCCGGAAAGAAAGTTGTGGTGATGTGGTGAAATTTTACACATCTATGTTTATGTTTCAAGTAAAAAAAAAAAAAAAAAAAAAAAAAAAAAAAAAAAAAAAAAAAAAAAAAAATCGAAAAAAAAATGAGAAAGAAAGAAAAAAAAAAGTTGGATGTTTATTTTAAGCTAACGATGTAGAGTTATGTAAGTGGTCGATATCACCACTATTTGTTGTATTATATCTATGGATTGAATGGGAATTGGCAGTTATGGGAATGCCAATTAAGGTTTATTCTTTGATTAAGATTTTGTTGAGTATAATTCGTGTCTACCTAAAGCGTGTGTTTCAAGTGTTAAAGCGTGAGTTATTCAATGATATGAGTCTTATTCATGGGATGGTTGGGATAGTGATTAACCACACTTAGGATTTTAATTTATTTGTTTTGTTTATTTTTATTTTTACACCAATTTATATCCCAAATGTTATCCATACCCTGTATTGTTCTTTATCCAACCGAACCTTTGATTTATTGAGATTAGGGATTTGAGCAATCTTAAGTATCGTAGTCGTGGATTCGGCTATGTATTTACGATTTTGTCGCCCTTTTTGATATATTATTATTGGTGAAGTTTGGACCTATCTTTAGCCTATTCGAGTTAAGGATTTGAGCAATTGCAAGTATTGTGTTCGTGGATTCGATCATGTATTTGTGATTTTGTCGCCTTTTCTGGAATTTGAGATCGATAGTGTAAATAAGAATAATTAACCCTTTAGCCTAAAAACCCTTTTTACCGCTTTAGACTTGTTATTCCTTAGCTTTAGTGGTGGAGATGTGTATTCTTGCCAAGCTTATGATAGAATATTCGTCGCGACTGGACAGTTAAACGATTAGATTTGCTTTTATCGACTTATTTTATTTTACTTCTAATTCGTTAAGTGTTTAGTTGTGTGATTATGAAATAAACGAATACATGCTTAAATATAAAAATAAATCCTAACATCTTTTAGGATACATTTTCATAAATGAAATTCTAAGGTTTACTTGGGGACAAGTAAAGTTCAAGTGGGGGGATATTTGATGAACTCAAATAAGTACATTTTATTACTATCATTTATCCTATTAATTTGACTTGTTTTACTATATTATGTATGAGGATTGATACTTAATTGTTTACTTTTGTAATTCTCAGGTAAAAACAAGCATTTGGTGAAACTTAGCTATTTTGGACTAATTATGGAGCAAAACGTGCATAAAGCGAAAGTCTACTGACATGGATAAGATCAAGTCAATTCTGCTCCAGATGCGCCGCATCTCACTATCAACATGCGCCGCATCTCTATCAAGATATCACCAGATACGATCCAAGATACAAGAGGACATGCGCCGCATCTAATCACGGAGTTACGCCGCATCTTCTGGCGGTGTACGAATATTCCTGAATATTATAATCTTGGACCCCACGCGAAGTTAAGTACATGCGCCGCATCTACTTAGTAGATGCGCCGCATCTTCCCTCAGACAGAAACTATAAATACCCCGTGGACCAGACGAATTTAAGAGTTCGAGTTCAAAACCCTAAAACCGAAGTTCGGACAGCAGAGCAAAAGGACGAATTCAGTCAAGGAGGCAGCACAAGACACACCCAAATCATAGATACAAGAGCTGTAAGAAGGTGCTGCATGTAATTAATTCATTAAGTAGTTTTGTTTTATTGTGTTAGCAAACTTTAATTCATCAGGATTGGTGGCTTGTGTAATGTGACAACGAAAGATTGCACTCCCTTTAATACTTGCTTTCCCATCAATTAAAGTTTATATGTTGATGTCTTTGGTTACTACTTATTAGTGCATTGATAACCTCTGTGTTTATTAGTGGCTTGCGGGCATTTGACTGCGGGACAAGATGTGGCTCCCACGGTTGTTTCTAAATTGATCACTTAGGAATGACTTTTAGACATAAGTAATCATTAAGGGTTTACTCGCCGATGAGAATAGGACCAACGAGAAAGGGTTAATTACATACACTTCATATAAAGCTATCAATAAAACAAGTGACAATCTACTTAATTATAAGGACAGCCCTCTTATTGTCTCGAGTATCTATCTGTGTACGTGTGTGCTACTTGCTGATTCGTGCCTATTTGTTTATTTTATTATTTAATTGCAAACAAAACTGTGCCAGTCTCTCAGGCTGAAACCCCCTTGCGTTAGGATATTAAAATACTGATTAGATTAACGAGATAATACGTTCCACTCTTAGTGATCGACACTCTACTTACCATTATCTTCATACTGACCGGGTACACTGCTCGTTAAGTGTGTGTGTTTATTGATAAGTCGGCTAAATATAAATTTAAAACTTGAGTAGGCATTAAAACTGCTAAACCGCAACGACACATCACGCGCATCACACGTATAAGTAAAAGAGTATTGAATGCAATTACATCAAATAGGTTATTGTGGAATGGTAAAGGACTCTAATTTTGTAACCTCCCGAAAGAATACAAATGGACTTATAATTACAACTATGGTAAATGTAGGCTGCATAAATGATGTGTGCACCCATTGGCTGTCCACAAATTGTAATCATCAATTCGACTCACTGTCCAGAAATTGTAATATTCATGGCTGCAGAAGTTGGAATTGAGAAGTCTGAATTGTTCCTGGACGATCTCCAGCTAGATGTCACTGGACCGATTGTGGTTATGCTGTGTAGGATGTGGGATGTGAATGCTGTTACTGGCCGGTACTTGAGCACTGATTTTTTGGTGTCTGATGCAAAGGTATATTCATCCTTCTCTTACAAGAATCTGTGTAATACAAATATAGAGAAAAGTAAATAAGAATCTATAGCCATTTTTAACCCGTTTGTTTCGCAGGGTGGTGTAATTCATTGTACTGCCAAGGGGACTGTGGCTCACAATTTCTTGAGGTTAAAAGAAGGGAGTGTGTATTCGATTAAAATTTTTATCGTCATGCAAAACAGGGAGGACTTTTGTATTAGGAAGGACGATACCTTTATGCTTCAATTTGATGGATCGACAATGATAAGGAAAGCTGTTGTAAAGCAACAAGGATTTGTTAGGTATCCTTTACAACTGGTGGATTTAGAGCAGATTGTACCTACACACAACAAGTATCTCATTGGTAATTTCCTGTTTAGTTATGTACGTTTAAAAAAAAAATTCTGAAAATAATGTTGCTAACCTGGCATAAAATATGTTGGCTATTAGATGTTGTAGGATATGTAACAAATATTGGGAGGATGAACTACACGAAAACAGGTTCAAAAAACCTTGATTTTTACCTGGCCAATCAAAGGTTGGTATATTTATGTTTTCAAACGATGTTGTAAAATTGATTTCTTTTTTAAGAAATATCTATCAACTAACTTACCGTTTATTGGAATCTTTTTTGTTGTGCATCATGGGGGCAATCAATACGGGTGACTCTATAGGGAGGCCTTGGTGATATACTGATTGACAAGAAAGCAAAATATTCAGGTCTGCTTCCTGTTGTGGTGACCTGCACATCTGCAAAACACTATAACAGTGAGTTGGGCTTAACTAACTAGGTTATTCCTGTTACGCAACTTTCACATTCTAATTTAAGTTATAATGTTACCTTCCAGATAAGTTATATTTATCCAGCAGTTCGTCTACCATGATACTTGATGATGTTGACATGCCTGCTATTAAAGAGTTGAGATTAGGGAACAGGTCTGAATATGTATCAATTTAATGGTTATTATTGAAAAGTTCCAATATTCCATATGTTTTACCAAATTGTTTACCTGTTTGATAGCAGTGTTGAAGCTTCAAGAGTAGCATCCCGTGCAGATAACTCTGAACCAAGGGAAGGGACGATTGAGAATCTCCTCATATGGTCTCGCAATCGAAAAAATGATGTATGTATTCTTTTGTGGCTGCCGTGCCTTTAGACTCATTCCTCTGCCTAATATTGCCATACCTTATTCCTACACAGTCAGCAACTTTCATTTGTAAGGCCCGGATCGAAAATGTGCGGACTAGGAAGGGATGGAATTATCCATCATGTGGAGCTGAAAAATGCAAAAAAGGTATTACCAGAAAGGAGGGGCGGTTCTGGTGTGATGCGTGTGACAGGCCAGTTGAATACCCAGTATTAAGGTAATGTTATTTTTGTTACTAATAGTGCATACATTTTCATTCAATATATAACATGACTAACCTTGATACATGCTGTCTGCAACAAACCCTATCAGGTATCGCCTAGAGCTTGGTATATCGGATGATACTGAACAGGATGTGGTAGTTCTTTTTGATGACCCTGCAACTGAATTGGTGAAGTTCCCAGCTGCAGCAATAGTGGGCGATGATGATGAGGTATATTTATAAATTTCCTGTTCATTACCAATCTCCATTACTCACACGTTACCATACAGGGTTTGGAAGACAACGAAAACTTGCCATCTGCTATAACCAACCTGATCGGCACAACACACGTGTTTGAAATCAAAACTCATACCTATTATGAGTATGGAAGCTTTGAGAGTTTTACCTGCTGGACGGTAGACCCGCACCAACCAACGGTGGAAAGCGGTAGCTCAAGCACTGTTGATGATGGATCTGTCACTGGAGGGTCATCATCCAATCCACATCCCAAAGATCCATCAGTTGCTACACCAGCCAAGCCTAGGGAGGATAAGAAAAAAAAGAAGTACGCAAGTCAAATAATATTTACCTCCAAAAAAAAATAAATAAATAAAACAAGTAAGTTAACATGACCATCATGATTCAATTGTTTGTAGGTTAGACATCGAAGATTCGGATACTGAAACTGAAGTGATTCCTGCTGATGATGTCCAAGGAGAAGCTAATGCCCCACCTGCCAATAAGAAGCCAAAACGGTGAGCACATGTTACACACACCCTTTCTTCACCAATTATCTTACATTTGTCCATGTATTAACATGGTTTCCTTTCTATATTTAATTTTCAGGTTTGTGGTAACAGATTCAGAATGAGTTTCCACAGGGTGCATACCAAGATGTCTTTTTAAAATAGACACTTAGAACATGAATAATATGTTTCATTATAACTTCATTGGGGATTATTTTTTATTGTTCTTTCAATGATATAACCCCACAAACTGATTCATAAGACTATGTCTTATTTTTCTTTTATGATTGATGATTTATTGCCCCTACCCAATATGGAACGGGTGTTTCTTTTGTGTTAATATTTGATTGCAGGTACATTGAAGTGGATCTACTGTGTCTGGGACAGTTGTTGCACCTGATCAAATGCATGTGATAAGGGATCCTTTTTTTTTATAAAAAAAAAAAAAAAAAACAAATTTTAAAGGCAAATGTTCTATATTAAAGATTGTCTGTATGTGGTTTAAATAATATGTTATCTATAATATACAAGATTGTTCTGTTTTTGATATTCAATAACCCAATGTATGAGATATGTATACTATTTTTATAATTTATAAGGAATGAAATCCTATATTCTATACTTTTGTACATGCGGTTTTTTAATCAATAGTTTCATTGTCTTACGCAACTCTGAGAAATGCAAACCAACCTATTTAAAACCTTACCATGTTGTGTACCCAGCGTTCCTCCTTTGATGTGTTTAAAATTTGTTGTTCATGAGACGTTGATGTGAATATGTATCTGTTACAATAAAAAAAAAACTGCCATCATTTTATATCAATCAAATATGAAATACCTTATTGGAAAGATATTATACTTGCATAGACAGATTGATCAACAAAAAATATAACTGTTACACAAGCGTCCTACATGAAGGGTCACTGAACTGAATAAATTCAGTTACAAAATTTGTTTTAAATATATAATAAATAGTGTTTATTGAAAAATATAAGTTACAAAATCTGTTAAGCTACATGGAATATCAGTAGATTTCCAAGACCTTTAAAAGTCATGTTATACTATCTTTCCCAATTCATCCAGTTGTTATTCATATTTCAACATCATGGTATTCACTAGAGAAATGATAGCACAATACTACTACATGCCAATTGCAAAAGCTGCAAAAGAGTTCAATATTGTTTTAAGTATGTTCAAAAGGCACTGTCGAGAAGTGGGTATTCAGCGTTGGCCATATCGTAAGTTGAGGAGTATAAAATTATTAATTAGCACTCTCCAGGTCAGAATTAACTTGAATTTAATACTTTGTTTTTTATGTTGGGCACAAACTTATATTGCATTATAGGCTGAAAATGGAGGTGCAAAAGTTGATGGGAACACTCAAGAAATCATTACAAGGCTAAAAGAAGAAAAGTGCCATGTTGAAGAAAACCCTGATATAGAACTTGCTGAAAGTACAAAGAAGTTGAGACAGTTTTATTTCAAATCCAAACACAAAAGAATGAAAAGCATGCGTTCATTATGGTCACTAACAAACCAGACAACAATAAATGTGGCAGCACAATTGAACGGAAGTAGCTCAGTTCATGGAAATATTCAAGATGATTATGGTACTGACTTTAGTCAGGAAGATTAGCCGAAATTTGCATTTGAAATATCCCAATTCAACTAAATGTTGAAAAATAAATTATGTATTTTTAAGTTTGATGATTATTTTGCTGAATGTAATGGATAAAATTGTGTGACTATTGGGGTTGAAAGATACTTACATCCAATGTTATATCGTTGCTGTTTCCGCAAAAATTTGTATGTTTCCATCCATTTAAACCAATCGTTGATATATATACATACCTGAACCAAAATGCGAATATTGAATTGTTAACTAAAACCCAAAAATGTGGAATTATTTAGAAATTTAGTATCATTATTAAAACAAATATTAAAACTATTACTAACCTGGGCACACTTAACATCCTCTACAAATGGAAGACTTTTCATTGGTTATGACAGTTATTGCATAAGTTCAGCAACAGAATACCAAAAGATGGTTTATTGGACATCTTCATTCTATATGTAGCCAAAATTGCAATGTTCTGTGTTACAAAAGTAAAGCAGATCATAAAAAAAATATGAATAAAAGTATAATTCAAACTTACAAGTTTTCATAAGTTGCAATTATTTGTCTGTTTAAACCCATATTTGTGTGTGTGTTACAGGATCACGACCCAAAGATGCTGAAGTTCCATCCATGTCAGGCATGTTGCACAAATCTGTCATCATTGATTCAAAAACAATAGTCAGACAAGATGGCAGAGTACAAAGCTATTGTGGTTTAAAACTGGCGGAAATAGTTGAATCATCTACAGGTAAACACCGGCATTAAACATTTAATTGAAATATGTAATTAGGAAAATTATTGAGAAAATACATGCCTGATTTGTTAACGTTGCATTTACAACATAATTTGTTAGATCAAGTGATGCACCCAATAGGTACTTCAACAGATGTGCCACCGAGCCAAATGATTTCTACTTCCAAAAGTACCTTCACGTACAAAAAAAGAACATCTTCAGGTGACTAATTAAGCAAATGATAGCAAAAGTCAATATATCTTAAAAAATGTTATGCATTTGGTAAACTTTTAATTTCATACAAGTGTTTCTTACCATTACCTTGCTTCTTACAGGACCAGTCTATCTGCGTGCAGCCAGAAACGAGCTGCATTTGCATCTACGGGTAATTGTATATGTTATAAATCTTGAACCCTATTATTTGATTTATAAAATATTGTTATTTACACTAATAATTACCTATTTTGTCAAGGTATTCCTGTGGTTTATCATAACATTGGTCCTCCATCGTTTGAATGTCAAAATTGCAAGGCAATTATGTGGTACGAAGAGAGAAGTGACAAAGGATCCAACACTAGCAACCCAGTATTCTCCCTTTGCTGCCAAGAAGGTAAGGTGCTTCTCCCCAGATTTAATGAAGCACCTTCGCCTCTTAACAAGCTGATGGACTATAACAATCCTGAATCTTTAAGATTCAAAGAACAAATTAGAGTCTATAATGGCATGTTTTGCTACACTTCTTTTGGAGCGAAAATAGATCATTCAATCAATACTGGCAGGGCACCATATACATTTAGAATAAATGGCCAAAGCTATCATCGAATAGGTTCTCTACTGCCTGCAAGGGGTACTCAACCCAAATATGCACAACTATACTTTTATGATACTGGAAATGAAGTAAAAAACCGGATGGAAGCTTTTATAGACAAGGAGAGTAGAGAAGTGGTGGATGAAAAGATAGTAGCAAGCCTGATTCAAATGTTCGACCAATCAAGTTCAATTGCCAAGGCATTTCGAATGGCCAGGGATTGGTGTAACTCCCAGAATTCATCAAAGTTTGAATTACGCCTGCTAAGTGGTCGGAGTGCATTGATATTGTTTCTATTTGGTCAAAGTAATCACAAGTCAAACTTCTCACGAAGAAAAGTCAACTTGAAACCATTAACGCAAAAACAACCAATTGTAATAACCGGATAAGTGGATACCCGGGTCGTTCTCCCAGCGAGGCGTGAAATTGAGGATATCGTTTTCGGTTTGGTATTAAAATGCTTGAAAAACGAGAGTTGATTGGTTACTAAAATCTATTAAAACGAAAATTAAATAACGTAAAATGGAAACTACGAACGAGTAAAAACGTCAAATCTATTAAAAACTAACCCTATGGATATCAAAATAACTTTCCTAAGTCCTAAATATAAAAAGAAAATTTTGGAAAAAAGAAAAATATTTTTTTGACTTTTATTTAATTTAAGATGAATTAAAAACTATTTTAAAGAAATTAAAATATTTAAAACATTAAAATGTTTAAGAAAAATCTGGAAATTTTTGAGTAAATTCTTTGAGGTAAAAAGAAACTAGGAAAAATAACAGAAATGAAACAGCTTAAGGGAATAAGCTGTTCAAAAGCTAAACAGCTTATTATAGTTTAAAAGATAATGACTAACTAGCAAACTTTTTAAAAAACAAAAGTTTAAAATCTATATCCTACTTTAACTAATTTAAAACTAAGTTTGAAAAGGGCTTAATGTGACTGCAGGTTTGGGTTTTTTTGACCTCAAATCATTCAAAACCAAATGAAACTAACCAAATTTGGGTCATTCATTTCAAACACTATATTAAACTTAAAATGCCAAAAATAGGGGACTAAATAAGCTCAGCTTATTAGGAACTTAAATGGGCAGTTCAAACTACAATGTTACACTATCCTACTAAAAACACCCAAAGGCTTCTAATAAGCTTAAAACCTACTAACAGCCATTACACTAAGTCCCTTAAAACTCAATCAAAGTTCAAGAGTTGGTAAATAAACAGTAGCAGTAAGCAGTTAAACATCAAATAAGCTAAAGACAATATTTCTGATTTTTACTGAATAATCAAAACACAAACTGAATAAGCAAGACAGTAAGATTGAAACTTTAAATAAAAAACTGAATTTAAATTAAGAATAAGAGTAAATAATAATGCTTGGAAAAATACAAATACCTTAAAAAAAAAGCTAAAATAAACCTATCTCTACTCAACTGCTACTCGACTATATTTATACTAAAAAAAATAAATTACAAAACCCTAGAATGAGTGTGTTTGTTGCGTGAGTGTGTTCCCACTTGCTTCGTGTGCTTCCTTGTCGACCCTTGGATTAAACGTGCTCACCACATCTTCGAATCTCATCCGTTGGATGGTTTGGTTGTCTCGGATTGCTGAGGTGGATGGGGGGACCAAAGACAACACCATGTGATGTTATCTTGGCTGGTAGTGGTGGTGAAAGGGATGGTTGGGGATTAATGGATCGGATTAAGGAGTAATTGGGATTGAAGAAGATAAATGGTGGGTTGGGGAATTAGGGTTAGTTCGATTGGGTATTTGACCAGGAAAGAGGGGTTTGACCGTGACCCGGCTTTTTAACTAACGGGTTTGTGGGTTTTGGGCTTTTGGGTATGGGTATTGTTGGGTTTAGTTTATAGGATTGGGTTTTGGTGGGTTTAAGGATGGGTAGTGTTTTGTATTTCTTTTGGATCCGGTTGTGTGTAATTTTGGATAAATGGGATTTAACACAAGGACCAAAAGTGTATAATTAGAAACTGTAGGGACTGAATCTGTCACTTTTGCAAAGTTCTTCAAGGGCCAATTTTGCCAAATAGTAATAATCCAAGGGCCATTTTGGAATTTTTGAGCTCGAATAAAAATCCATATGAAAATCGTCTTTCCCGGCTTCAGTTTTCGACTCTTTTCCAAATCAAGCTCGGTTTTGTCCGTATTTGCCCCGTTTTCAATCCTTTTGTACCTGAAACACAAAAAACACAAACCAAGGATATATGTAACAATATAGGGTCTATTTGGGTGTTTTTGGTCGTTTTTGTGGGGTTTTTCGGGTATAAAATGATGAGTAAAAGGCCACTCATCAATCCCCCACACTAAGCAATTGCTAGTCCCTAGCAATCTGATCATATAAAGTAATGAAAGGATCAAAATTACCAAGAATATCCCGTTTTGACTTTATTATAAAATGCAAGTAATTAAAACGAGAATAAACGTAAATATAATGCTTGATTTTCAAAAGTGGCATCATGGAACGGGAATCACACAAAATGGGTGATTCCGGGGAATTGTAATCGTCATCCTCTTTTTATACCTCCCAACTAAGTCTAAAAACCCTTGTGCAAACTTTTTTGTAAAATGCTAACACTACTTATATTAGCAACCTATGTAAGCCGAGACTTAACTTTTCACTCCCACAATTATTCATAAGTTAGGTGTGTGTGCTTGTTTTCAAAGTTTTGATCGTAAAAATCGACATTTGTTAGGGTTAAAAACCGACAATGATTTAGAAATTAGAGATTCAAAGGTGAGATCACTCCATGTAGCGACTTTCTTCTCAGCTTATCCTTAGTGAACTTAGGAGGCTAGGTTTTTACACCCTCGAGAATAGTATCGGAGCTCACGGGATCTTTGAAGTCAACAATTTCTAAATCACCGTCCAACTTTTAGACAATATTGACGAATACTAGTTCAACTTTCGATTTAAATTTGAGAAGAAGCAAATTTCTCACATTTATTCATAAACAAACATAAACATTTTTTTATTTTATTTTTTTCATTTTTCATCACTTTTTCACTTTTTTTTTTTTTTTTTTTTTTTGACTAACTTTTTACTTGCGTACCCTAAACGACGGAGCTTCACGGTTTAGTTCCAAGACCTTACACCTTTCGGAATAAAGGATCCAAGGGCCGTTACAACGGAGTGTTCCAAGACTCTAGACATTTCTGAAATGAGGATCCAAGGTGGTTAGACCAAGACCTCACACATTCCTGAACTAGAGGTCCAAGGGCCGGTGCAAGAGGGTAGCCAAGACCTAAACGCCTTTCGGAAATAAGGATCCAAGGCCCGATCTCGAATCCGTAGCTTAGAGCACTTATTTATACATACCCAAAACTTAAATCTTTGCAACCTTCAAGCAATTGCTCACTTTCATTTTGCATTCTTATTATGTTGGTAAGAAAGTATGCTTGTTCCAAAATTTAAATAAAACTTTGAACTAGTATTCTAAATCAAGATTGTATAAAAATTTATTTGCTTAACAAAAACGGTTTTTGCGTTCAAAAGTTTGAAAATAGCACTAATTTTAGTCAGATTAGGAGCTTATGGGAGGAAAAGCCATAGATTACTTATATAAGCTCTAAAGAGAACCAACTACTCCACGCTTAGCATTTTCATTTGCACAATTCGTAAAAACTTAGCCTAAACGTTAAGGGTAGCAGCTAGATCAACACTCTAGCAGAGTCGGGATTCCCCTTGTTCTAGCCTAATCAAGTCTAAACTTCCATTAATACCGAAGCATTAATGTTTAGCAAATTATTTTTTTTTATTGTGCCAAGCACTTCTTTTAGACGAAAAATACGATAAAAATTTTAAAATTTTTGGTCAAAACGGGGGTGCTAGGGGACTAGTAGGTACAATATTGTGAAAAAATTTAAAATTTGGTCAAATTCGCAAGAATTCCCCCCCCCCCCCCCCCCCCACACTTAGAATTGAATATTGCCCTCAATATTCAAAGTACCGGCCTAAGCCGACACTATAGAACGTAAAAGGGTAAGACTACTACCTAAGTGTGGAAACGAAATCTTGATTTCACAAAAAGGATTTTAAGATATCCCTGGATAAACATAAATATAAAGATAGGATATTGGGCGGCTGGATTGAAAACAGGCGCGTCAATCATCACGATCTACGGGAATCCTGAAAACAAAGGCAAACACACAACCAAGAAAGCAACAAGTAGAGGAACTCCCCCACACTTAGTGTTAGAAATAAGAAAGAAGATAGAAGGATAAGCATGGGTTGCCTCCCACGAAGCGCTTGTTTTTTATCGAGTCGTATAGCTTAGACTCGCCCCGAATTCATTTGTTCTTGGGGGAGCAAGTGGAAGAGAAAATCTCCATCGGACTTTCATTCAATATGTTTGGATAAACATTGAAGTGCTTGAAAGTTCCACTCCGATGAGATAGATCCGGCTCAAAAGAATGAGAGATGCCGGGGTCAAAAATTTTGTCCTCACTCCCGAGCGAGTGAATGGAAGGACAATCTACCTTATAAGAGAAGAAAGGTAGAAAAACTCGAACGACATATGTGAAGTCAATATAAGGGCGATCCCCAAAAGGCACTGTCACATATGTCGGAGAAAGAATATCTTTTTGATTCTCGGGATTAACAATTGAGGTCGTATTATCAAAAACAATAGAGTCTTTGACCTCATCGTCCTCTAACACTTCAATAAACAGCGGATTAACGTTGCTAGAAAAGCAATCGTCATCAAATTCAAAAAGAGTGTTAGAGAAAATCCCGGAAGTAACCTCAGAGATGTCAAGAGATTCTCCAAAAATTGGAGAATCACATTCTCTGTCGAATATCTCCTCAGACTCACTTGGGGTTGGGACAAGGTTCTCAGCACTAGACTTTATGAATTCGTCCGATTCCTTTTCAGGAATAGTGCTAAGATGCTCATCCCCCATAATGAGAGAGTCCTCGGGTCTAGATTGAGAAGGAAAGATGTTTGTGATTGCAATAGACTGAGGGAGTTGAGAAATGGTATCATTCAAAGGAATATCACTCTCCTCGTCTTCTTCCTCATCATCATCATCGTCATCAAGAAGGGCAACCCTGAGAAATATGGAACGCATTTTTGCTCCTCGTTCTCTGGCTAGTAATTCTGCCAAAGATTCTTCATGAGGATTTTCTTGTGCTCTTCGTTCTTCGGCTATTTCAGCCTTAAGATCTTTAAGCACATCAAGAAGACCAATGAGAATTTCATTTTTTTGTTCTGTGAATGATGGCTGAGGTTGAGTTTGAATCGTTTGATACTGTGGAGGTTGGTCATGATAAGAATAGTCATAATTGTCACAAGGGACATGCTCATAGACAAGCGGGTTCCTCGTTTGACAATCAGAGCTATAGTGAGGACCTCCACAGTACTCACAACAATAATATTGTTGTGATTGATTCAGTGACGTATATGGATATTGGTCATAACCAAAATTTTGATTACATGGAACTTGTTCATAGACAAACGTGTTCCCTGTTTGACAATCAAAACCCGGGTGAGGACCTCCACAATACTCACAAAGATCATTTGGCATATTTTGAAATGATGTGTCATTGAAGTTTTGATAACACGGTTCTTGCCAAAATGAATCTTGAGGAAGGTTGAAATCATTTTGAAAATCTGGATTTGTATTTTCGATTTCAGAATTGCAACACACGCAAAGTCAATGGGTAAACCCACATCCTTTGCAAAAACATCGTTCACAAAGTGAATCATCCCCCAACGGATCTCCACATACAAAGCAATTATGCTGAGTGAGTGAGGATAGCTGGGGTTGTGAAGGATGGTCGGAAAAATTTGAAAAGTCGTTGAATGAGTTCGGATTTGGATCATAAGCGAATGAATTCCTCGAACCACAAAACAAACAACTTCCGTCCCGAATATCATTACCACATCGTTCGCACGTACACCAACGACACGGTAAACCGAAAAGCGGCTCTCCACAACCGACACAAGGGATAAATGATTCCATCAGAATTAAACATATAGAGGATTAAGAAAATAGAATTAAACTTTTAGAGGGTGAGATAAAGAATTAAACGGATAAGAGGAATAAGAAGAGTATTTTTGGGTTTTTTGGTTTTTCAATTTTTTTGGATTTTTGGATAAAAAATATTCACAAGATATATACGAAACTTCACGAGGAAGGTTCTTCAAGTCACTAATCGTCAAATCGATACGATATTGTCGCAACAAACCTCCCCGGCAGCGGCGCCAAAATGATATTGGTTATATTTGGTCAAAGTAATCACAAGTCAAACTTCTCACGAAGAAAAGTCAACTTGAAACCATTAACGCAAAAACAACCAATTGTAATAACCGGATAAGTGGATACCCGGGTCGTTCTCCCTGCGAGGCGTGAAATTGTGGATATCTTTTTCGGTTTGGTATTAAAATGCTTGAAAAACGAGAGTTGATTGGTTACTAAAATCTATTAAAACGAAAATTAAATAACGTAAAATGGAAACTACGAACGAGTAAAAACGTCAAATCTATTAAAAACTAACCCTATGGATATCAAAATAACTTTCCTAAGTCCTAAATATAAAAAGAAAATTTTGGAAAAAAGAAAAATATTTTTTTGACTTTTATTTAATTTAAGATGAATTAAAAACTATTTTAAAGAAATTAAAATATTAAAAATATTAAAATGTTTAAGAAAAATCTGGAAATTTTTGAGTAAATGCTTTGAGGTAAAAAGAAACTAGGAAAAATAACAGAAATGAAACAGCTTAAGGGAATAAGCTGTTCAAAAGCTAAACAGCTTATTATAGTTTAAAAGAGAACAAGGTTAAATACAAATGGTTGCAAAGGTTTAATAACAAAAGAGCTCAGAGCAGATGGTTTGTCTGTGGGTTTGTGGGCTGACAGACCTGGGTTCGAATCCCAGGTATGTCAGTTTTTTGCAATATATTTTTTTTTTCTTGAACTTTTCTTTTTGCATTTAGTTAATAAGATAAAAATAAGAAAGTTTTATAAGAACAATCTATTTGAAAACTTAAAATAAGATGGAAAGAGCTAGTAAATGAAAACAGTTCTAAAACTACTCAATAGACAAAAGATAAAACTGATGAAAATATATGAAGACAATAAGCTATAAGCTAATTACTGAAAAGGCTATTAAAGACTTAAAAGCTATCTATAAAAACTATTCTATCCCCAAAATAAACAGACACAATAAGCAAATAAGTAAGTATAAACAAATAAGCAGGCAGACTAGCTTGATACTAAACAGCCTTAGTGAGCTACTTTGAGCTAATCAAAAGCTATCTAAAAGCTAAGATTAAAAGCTGAAATTGATAAATAAGCAAGATAAGCAACCAAATAATCCATAAACCAAGTTTCAGACCTAAAGAGCTTACTATGAGCTTGTAGAAGCTGCTAACAGGAGGGGTTCAGAACTGATCTAGTTTTGCAGACCCAGAAACAGCCTAATGGGGCTTTTTGCAAACAAAAAATAAGCCACCTAATAAGCTTTAAACTTTAAAACAAGTTCAAACAGATAATGACTAACTAGCAAACTTTTTAAAAAACAAAAGTTTAAAATCTATATCCTACTTTAACTAATTTAAAACTAAGTTTGAAAAGGGCTTAATGTGACTGCAGGTTTGGGTTTTTTTGACCTCAAATCATTCAAAACCAAATGAAACTAACCAAATTTGGGTCATTCATTTCAAACACTATATTAAACTTAAAATGCCAAAAATAGGGGACTAAATAAGCTCAGCTTATTAGGAACTTAAATGGGCAGTTCAAACTACAATGTTACACTATCCTACTAAAAACACCCAAAGGCTTCTAATAAGCTTAAAACCTACTAACAGCCATTACACTAAGTCCCTTAAAACTCAATCAAAGTTCAAGAGTTGGTAAATAAACAGTAGCAGTAAGCAGTTAAACATCAAATAAGCTAAAGACAATATTTCTGATTTTTACTGAATAATCAAAACACAAACTGAATAAGCAAGACAGTAAGATTGAAACTTTAAATAAAAAACTGAATTTAAATTAAGAATAAGAGTAAATTACAATGCTTGGAAAAATACAAATACCTTAAAAAAAAAGCTAAAATAAACCTATCTCTACTCAACTGCTACTCGACTATATTTATACTAAAAAAAATAAATTACAAAACCCTAGAATGAGTGTGTTTGTTGCGTGAGTGTGTTCCCACTTGCTTCGTGTGCTTCCTTGTCGACCCTTGGATTAAACGTGCTCACCACATCTTCGAATCTCATCCGTTGGATGGTTTGGTTGTCTCGGATTGCTGAGGTGGATGGGGGGACCAAAGACAACACCATGTGATGTTATCTTGGCTGGTAGTGGTGGTGAAAGGGATGGTTGGGGATTAATGGATCAGATTAAGGAGTAATTGGGATTGAAGTAGATAAATGGTGGGTTGGGGAATTAGGGTTAGTTCGATTGGGTATTTGACCAGGAAAGAGGTGTTTGACCGTGACCCGGCTTTTTAACTAACGGGTTTGTGGGTTTTGGGCTTTTGGGTATGGGTATTGTTGGGTTTAGTTTATAGGATTGGGTTTTGGTGGGTTTAAGGATGGGTAGTGTTTTGTATTTCTTTTGGATCCGGTTGTGTGTAATTTTGGATAAATGGGATTTAACACAAGGACCAAAAGTGTATAATTAGAAACTGTAGGGACTGAATCTGTCACTTTTGCAAAGTTCTTCAAGGGCCAATTTTGCCAAATAGTAATAATCCAAGGGCCATTTTGGAATTTTTGAGCTCGAATAAAAATCCATATGAAAATCGTCTTTCCCGGCTTCAGTTTTCGACTCTTTTCCAAATCAAGCTCGGTTTTGTCCGTATTTGCCCCGTTTTCAATCCTTTTGTACCTGAAACACAAAAAACACAAACCAAGGATATATGTAACAATATAGGGTCTATTTGGGTGTTTTTGGTCATTTTTGTGGGGTTTTTCGGGTATAAAATGATGAGTAAAAGGCCACTCATCATGCATCACGGCAATACAACGCACCGACTGTGCCTGAAATAGCAGCTCTAGTTACTAACGACTTTGGTGATGGTATTCCTACGAGAGATATTGTTGTAAGTAACAAGGATGAAGGTCTGAAACGTATTTCTGAGTTGCATTCAGAATACATGGCCCTCCAATATCCATTGTTATTCCCATATGGAGAAGAAGGATTTCATGAAAAAATACAGTATCACAAGAACACAGGTGCACGCAAAACTAAAAGGGGTTGTCTCACAATGAAAGAGTACTATGCGTACATAATACAACAACGAAATAACCAAGGTACTACCTTGCTTAGAGGTGGGCGATTATTTCAACAATACCTGGTGGATGCATATGCGGCTATTGAGGAGCAAAGACTTAAATGGACTAGGCAAAATCAAGATACGTTACGAGTGGATCTATATCATAACCTCTGTGACGCTGTAACAAGGGGTGATACAAATGCAGCAGGCCTCGGGAAACGGATTGTCCTACCAAGGAGTTTTACGGGCAGCCCAAGGTATATGATGCAAAACTACCGAGATGCTATGGCTATATGTCGAACCTATGGAAATCCAGACCTGTTCATCACTTTCACCGCCAATCCAAAATGGCCAAAGGTTAGTGAAATGTTAAAGCACATCCCGGGCCAAAAAGGTAATGACCGTCCAGAAATTGCGACCCGTGTATTCAAGATTAAACTAACTGAGATGTTAGATGATCTTACAAAGCACCATATTTTTGGTACTTCACGGGCAGGTAATACTACTTGATGCAAAATGTAAATTTCTACTATTCTACGTCAAATGCATGCACCAACTTATGTTTTTCTTGCATTTCTTTTCAGTTGTGTATGTCATAGAATTTCAAAAACGTGGACTCCCACACGCTCATATCCTATTATGGCTAGAAGAAGAGTTGAAATGCAAAACAGCACGCGAGATAGATGACATGATTACAGCAGAGATACCATGTAAATCAAGTGATCCAGAAGGATATAAAATAGTAACTGAATTTATGTTACATGGACCTTGCGGTGAAGACGCTAAACACGCCCCATGTACAGTTGAAGGTAAGTGCTCGAAACATTTTCCTAAACATTTTGTGGAAGAAACAATAGTTGATAGTGATGGCTATGCGATTTATCGTCGAAGGGATAATAAAGCTTACCATATAAAAGGAAAGTTTAAATATGATAACAGATATGTCGTTCCTCACAATCGTTATCTCCTCATGAAGTACAACGCCCACATTAATGTAGAATGGTGCAACAGATCAAAGGCAATTAAGTACTTATTTAAGTACTTAAATAAAGGGCCCGACAGAGCTACAATTGTTATACAAGAGAATGTTACAACCGATGGTGATTTGGGAAATGTCCAAGTTTTGGAGGTGGACGAAATAAAAAATTATTTGAATTACCGTTTCTTAGCTCCATGTGAGGCTGTCTGGCGTTTGTTTTCATATGATATCCATTACTCATATCCATCAGTAATGAGACTGAATTACCACTTGCCAAATCAGAACGCAATCACACTTCGTGACTCAGAAAGCTTACCCGCCTTAATTCAAAAGGAAGGTATCGACATAACTATGTTCACTGACTGGTTTGAATTAAACAAGCGTGATACATCAGCGAGAGCATATCCATATGCTGAGATACCTCAACATTATGTGTGGAATGAGAAAGACAAAATGTGGAAACAAAGAAAACGTAAAAGATGCATTGGCAGGATTGTTTACTCTCACCCAGCTTCTGGAGAACGATATTATCTTAGAATGCTATTGAACATTGTGAGAGGGCCTGAATCTTTTCAAAATCTCATGACAGTTAACACCAGACTATGTTCCACATTCAAAGAAGCCTGTTTTGAGTATGGCCTTTTAAATGATGACACCGAATGGAAGCATGCTATATCAGAAGCAAGTGTATGGGCGTTTGGACCACAGCTACGAGACATGTTTGTGACAATTTTGTTATTTTGTGATGTCAGTAGGCCTTTAAAATTATGGGAAGAAAACTGGCAGTTCTTATCAGAGGATATCCTCCATAAGAAAAGGAAAATTTTTAAATACCCCGAATTGGAATTCACGGATGAACAGCTCCAGAACTATTGTTTGCTAGAAATCCAATAGTTGTTGACTAGGCATGGAAGATCTTTATCAGAGTTTCAAGATCTGCCGCTGCCTAACCCAAAATTACTAACCAACTTGGACAATCGTCTCATCAGAGAAGCATTAGATTATGATATGAAGAAGAGTAGTGTTGAACATCAACAACTTCATTCATTGTTAAATCCCGAACAACGATTAATCTATGAAGAGGTAATTGAATCTGTGCATAATAAAAAAGGCAATTTTTACTTTGTATATGGACCAGGAGGAACCGGGAAGACGTTTTTATACAAAACCATCATCTCAAGGTTAAGATCAGAACGTATGATCGTCCTTGCTGTCGCATCTTCAGGTAAAAATGAATTCTCAAACAAAACAAAAACTACTTTATTAACTTTATAAAATACATATTGAACTAATAGTCTCAATTTATATAGGAATCGCTTCATTATTACTACCAGCAGGAAGAACAGCACATAGTCGTTTTGTTATACCGCTTGAATTATTGGAGAACAGTACATGCGGCATAAAGCAAAACACACATATGGCAGAACTCATACAGGAAGTTAAACTTATCATCTGGGATGAAGCGCCAATGACTCAAAAATATGCTTTTGAAGCATTGGACAAGACTCTAAAAGATATTTTAGGATATCATGAACCAGACAATAGGAATCGAATATTTGGAGGTGTAACAGTCTTACTGGGAGGTGACTTTCGACAAGTTCTCCCAGTTATACCAAAAGGGAGTAGGCCTGACATTGTCCAATCTTGCATAAACCAGTCTGCATTATGGAATCATTGCAAGGTCTTCACCCTTACACGCAGCATGCGTGTGAATGAGTATACCGAAAATGGCCAGATTGATACTCGAAAAAAGGATTTCAATAGATGGGTTTTGGCTGTGGGGGATGGCGCGTTGCCAGCAAAATGTAAAGAAGGGGAAGATGAGCCAACTTGGATTGATATTCCCAAAGACTTTTTAATTAAATCATGCGATTCTCCTATCGAGAAAATTGTTGCAGAGACATACCCTGATTTTACAACAAGACAAACCGACGATGACTACCTCAAAGAAAGGGCAATCTTAACTCCTAAGAATGAGGATGCTGATGCCATCAATGAGTATATGTTTAACCAGTTAGAAGGAGAAACTGTTACATACAACAGTGCAGATGAGATTTGCAAGGGGTCTACAGACAATCTTGAACAACACGACCTGTATCCGATTGAATTTCTAAATTCCTTAAATTTCCCAGGTATGCCCCCACATGCTCTTCACTTAAAAAAGGAACTTCCCGTTATGTTATTGCGAAATGTCAATCCAAGCAAAGGACTATGTAATGGAACAAGGTTACTCATTACAGATCTAGGCCAGTTTGTTATTCACGCTAAGGTGCTAACAGGTTCAAATGTAGGGGACAATGTTATTATACACATGATTATACTCACATCAACACAGACTAAGTGGCCATTCGTCTTGAAACGTAGGCAATTCCCTCTAAAACCATGTTATGCAATGACCATTAACAAAAGCCAGGGTCAGTCACTTAATTATGTTGGTCTCTATTTGCCTACTCCCGTATTCAGTGATGGACAAATTTATGTGGCATTCTCTAGAGTCACCAGTCCTGATGGCCTTAAAGTTCTAATGATCGAAGATAAGGATTCGGAACTTGCAAACTGCACGCGCAACATTGTTTTCAAGGAAACTTTCAGCAACCTATCTTAGCATAGCTATATAATGTTCACAGATGATATGTAATAAATATATGCATTCAATATTTAGCTTAGTCATGAAATTATACACATGTTTTCAAACATCTTATGCGCTGTGAACATGCAGTGTGAATAACTACTCATTAACAAACCAAACCACACTCATGTAAGTTTAGCACCTCTGTTGTAGCTCAGTTGCAATTAAAAATTATCATAACTGACATTAGAATTATGAAGTAAACCTGAAAAAAAATGAGCCTTTTTAACAACAATGAATACATGTTTGCTACAGTACTAAAAAGCAAGGTTGTTATCCGCAAGACAGCAATAAAATTTTATAATCATAAACTTTCATAAAATTAAAAGCATATAATCTAGAAATAAGAACTAGCACAGTGAACAAACACAGATGCAGACTTCTACACATGTTCTGTGCAGACCAAATACTTATATTTCAGAAATTTCCCTCAAAACAATTCTTTTAATGATGCCAACTCTTGAATATCAACTTACTGTAACAAAATGAACTCACAAATACCATTATACAAGAACTTAAAACCTTTTCGTACTATCGATAACATAATTCATTATGAAGTAAAAGTATACTTCATTAACATCCCATTGTATACTCTATACAATCACCAACAATCAATATAACCTTACTTATAGGTATCCGCAATACATCAAAAAAACTTTATAATCAGACAATTTCATATGTATTATCTAATACTAATCTGCAATGAAATATAACAATTAAACCAAAATACAATTATCCCAAACTTCTTAATTCATACTAAACAATGAATACCCAAATTAAATCAAACTTAACCAAATATGATAACAGATAAACAAATCAATAAACAAACTCCTAATATTCCAAAAAAAAAAACATACTCAACAACATCTAACATATCATTTCACAAGGAACCTTAGACAGTCATACGATTATAAGCACTAGAGCATCATTTAATGAAAATTAAAACAAGAAATTCAATACACAAGCACCACGATACTTAAATCAAATTAACCTATCATTTAATTTGATTAATATGTTGTATAATGGATCGGCCTAATTTGAGATAAAACCCTAATTTTTTTTTCGCCAGATCTAAAAAGAGTGTGTGTTTCACTCATGTGTGTGTGAGAGAAGAAAGTCAACACATATATATTTTAACCCTTTATAATAAAAATAAAAAATAAAAATTAATAAATTCTTAAACATAATAAACAATTAATACTAAAAATATAACTGATACTTAATCAGTTTTTCCATTCATAGATACCAATAATTTTTTTACATCATCACTTCATTACCATTCAGATAAAACATAGATACATCCCAACCAAGTACATACATCAAAACACAAAAGAAAATGCCCAACACATCCTAATCTTCATCATCAGAATCTTCGGCGTCTTCCACCCTCTCCAAAAGTTCATCCTTCTCCTCCAAGCTTTGACGAGACAGCAGCAGTAGTTGAGCCAACAGATCAAGTTTCCTACGGTCCTTCAGTTGTATTTCAAGCAGACAATCACGCCCAGTTGCAGCCACAACATGGAAACGAGAATATGCCGTAGCTGCCTCAGTGATTGTTTGCTCCTTTTTCTCAATCACTGCCCTCAACTGGCTGCTCTACTCTCCAATACGAGCGATAAAACTTTCTTCTTCTGCCTTCTCATGACTTATGAGCAGCTTGAATGCATCGGCAAGCTTACCGGATTCAGTTGCTTTTTTAATCTCATCAAGATTTGGTGTCTCTGCCATCTCAAGATTAGGCTTAAAATGTTGATAGTTGTGTGTTAAATTAGGGTTAAAATGTTAATAGTTGTGTGTTAAAATTAGGATTAAAAATAGTTAGCGTATATATAATGAGAATACGATTAGCAAACTACATTGTGAACAGTTAATACGTTGCAAAATTAACCACAAAAGACACCCAAGAGGCATTTCAACATTTAATTTGGGTGTTAATGCAGCCTTTGCATCTTCCGGAAAATTACATTCAAGTTGGGTTAAGGCAATGCATGAAGAAGAAACCAAGAAACTCATTTAGTAACAAAAGCCCCCTCACATTAAGAAGAATGACGGACAAGTCCTTCAAATAAAATAATTATAAAAAAAAATCGTTCGAAGAATACATTACGCGCAAATACCATATTCTGAGTTGCAACGCGCAATTACAAATCCACATTTTAAAAAATTATTACGCTTCCATACAGTTTAACAACATCGAAACCAGATACATTGGATATAAAACAACCCATCCATGCACAATGTATTACCATTAACATCCTAAAGTTTAAAAAAATGTTTATAATTTATCTTTATAGTTTATATGTTAATTGAAACTTTTAATAAAAATAAACTAATTTAAATGCAACAAGTTATTATAACATTACTAGGCATATAAATATCAATTACACTAAAATAAATATAATACAACTTCTCTAATATGCATCTAAATACCGTCATGTGCTTATACAAGCAACTGCAATAATGCTCAAATAGTATTGTAAAACAAAAATATGTACAACCAAACAACTAATAAAACTAATTCATCACATTTAACATTTTCCCATCAAAGGACATCTCTAAACACAATAACGATCAAATAGTATTGTAAAACAAAAATATGTAAAACCAAACAACTAATTAAACTAATTCATCTTAATGGCATTAAGCAACAACACGAGGACCTAAAGCTTCCATGTTCACCATCATTGTATACTTCTTTGCCATTACACACCTCAAATGTTGACA
The DNA here is from genome assembly GCA_021014915.2 of Artemisia tridentata subsp. tridentata. Classification (NCBI taxonomy): domain Eukaryota; kingdom Viridiplantae; phylum Streptophyta; class Magnoliopsida; order Asterales; family Asteraceae; genus Artemisia; species Artemisia tridentata. The sequence continues at coordinate 411,592,996 of CP139506.1, forward strand.
ATAAGAAAAAAGTAATTTGACAAATGTATAATCTTCACCTGCCTGTTACACACACCATAAACGCATACAAATTAGTTTATAGTTGTTGGTGTATGTGTCCGGACGTCATACTTCGTCCGGACGTCATGCTCCGGTGTCCGAACGTCACGGATCGTTTGGACTGTCTCGGGCCTCCAGATACACATACGGAGTGGACCGCCGCCATCTACAGTAAACAGTCTCATCAGCCACTGGCATCCCAGATTTCCCGGGATTATGTCTCCCACAGGGCCTGACACCTACCTTATAGGTCAGACATAGGTCAACTCGCTTGGTCCCAAGGTAAACAGGTACAGTAGGTGTGGGTAGTATAAATACCCACACTTCATTTATGATATGCATTCAATTTTACACCTACTACTGTTACTCTCATACCACTATTCATATTACCCGATACTCATTCTCACGCCGGAGGTTGGTCCTGGGATCAAACCCGGGGCGAGCCTAACACGTGTTCTTCTTGTGTAGGAGTAAACGAAGTCCGAAGGAGCCCATCCGAAGGACGAAGCATAGAAGTGGGACCCACCTACAAGGTTTTACTTCAACAAATTGGCGCCATCCATGGGACCCGCTATTCAATCTACTAGAGCATTGACATGGCTGGTCCTTCTTTTACTTCTCTCCATTTCGGAGACGGAGGGAACGAAACAAATAATGACAACCGATACGAAACTGATAACATCTTAGGCCCGAACGAGACCGACAATATCCTCAAACCCAACACCGGCAACCGATACGAAACCGATAATGTCCAGAACCTGAATGAAACCGACAGCACCCTTCAACCCAATAACAACAACCGGGATGAAACAGGTAACATCCGAAACTCGAATGAAGGCCCGGGCGAAGAGTCCCCCGATCTTCGAGAAATGATTGTGGCCCAAGTGGCGTCACTGACGGAACTTATCAAAAAGCATAACAGGCTGAGCGCAAGTGCTCTCAAGCTGATACAATTAAACTTTGAAGACGAAGAGAATGCAAGTCAGGTAAAGGACAAGGGGAAGGATGATGATTTACATAAGCCCTTTAAAGAGACGTCAAGATCGCCGTTTACTCGCCGCATTGTGGAATTCTCCGGACCGAGTCACACCATGCCGCTGAACATGAGATTTTATGATGGCTCGACAGACCCGAACGATCATCTCACCAGATTCACAGAAGCCGCAAACCAGGGGGAATGGCCGATGCCCGTATGGTGCCGCATGTTTCAACAAACATTGGATGGGGCCGCAGGCGGATGGTTCGAAAGGTTGGAACCCGGAAGTATTGACAGTTGGAACGAATTGAGGGAACAATTTTCCACGAGGTTTGCACTCAGGAAGAAGTGTATAAAGAACCCCACAGAGATCACGAAAATCATCCGCCGGGCTCACGAGTCCCTTCCGGACTTTAAGGAGAGATGGACAGACGAGGCAAGCTATATAAGCGGTGTACCGGAGATTATGAGAATTTCAGCCTTCATGAGCGCACACAAGTGCCCAGCTCTCGCCAAAAAGTTCTCCGATAGGGTTCCGCGTACGGTCACAGAGATGTTTACCAGGGTGGATGACTTCATAAGGTCTGAAAAAGCGTTCCGTAGTACGGAACTACCGACGGGTGAGGGTTTCGACTCAAATAAGAAAGGAACCCAGGGTTTTAGAAACGACAAACCGCGAGTGGATCGCCGAAACGATTACTGACAGAAAGACACATACCACCCCTATGCAGTCCCACTCAGAAGCTACCCTCGCAGTGATCTTCCCCGTAATGATCTTCCCCTCTTGGACTACCGTCGCAATGATCCACCTAAACGGCCCAGTGGATTGTGGTCGTTAACTAAGCCCCCGAGGGAAATCCTCGCTACAGAACACCATTTGAACTTACCTCTCCCTCGCCCAACCGGAAGCAGGGCAAAAAAGGAAAATTTAGACAAATTCTGCGAATACCACAGGGAAAAAGGACATCTTACTGACGATTGCCACCAACTCAAGAAACAACTGTCGTTCGCTTTAGAGTCCGGAAAGCTGGACCATCTCCTGAAAGATTTCAGACAACGGGAGATGGAGAGAAATAAAGACCAGCAAAGGAAAAATGATAATGGCAAAGCCAAAGTAATTAATCTGATAGAAAGCTCGCCTGACGCCGGGGAACCGAAGGTCGGAAAGGGAAACAAAAAATGGATGAGCATGCCAATAACTTTCCTCCCATTGTGTTCGGAAGATTATCACATGAACCCCTCGTTATAAAATGCAGTTTTGAGGGACGGCTGTTCTGGAAGGTACTTGTGGACGATGGGTCGTCGGTAAACGTTATATACGAACGTTGATTTAACAAGCTAGACATCGAAACGAAGACAAGGATCAAAGCGACCCACACCGCCCTGACAGGTTTCTCAGGAGAAGGGAACAAGCCGAGGGGAAAGATAGTTTTAGAGGTACTTTTGGGCAGTTGTGGAAAGTACAGAAGATCAGTTATGAAATTTTATGTCATACAATCTCCGTCATCATACGACGCGATATTAGGGAGAACTGGTCTTGGAGAGTTACAAGCTATCACCTCGGTAAGTCAATCCATGATGAAGTTCCCCACCCCGAGAGGGATCGCAACCCTAACTGCACAGCCGACTGCCAAGGCCGAACACCGAGGCTTACGAAAAAATCGACCAAAAGCAGCCTCCAAGGAAGCTAAGACTCTCAGCCTAGAGACAAAAGGGATGCCAAAAGAAACAAACGCAAGCCTCGAGAACTCCAAAGAAAATGACATTGCCGGAACTGTGCTGCCAACGGAGTACATGAACCTCTCACGAAGGACCTTCAAAGAGAACAAACAAGGAAGCTTTGACTCCAAAACCTTCACATAAAGGATTTGGCTTCAAAACCTCGTTCAAGAAAAAAGGAGCAGCACCGGACGACTGGGACGATACCGTAATGAATGTGCGATGAAGTTTACTTTAGGAATTGTCTTTTTTGGAAAATGTAAACTAACGCTCATTAGTACCTGTAATAATCTGTGATCTACTCAGTGTTCCGAGCAAATTATGTTACAATTATAAGATGTCATGTACCAATATACTCATCGGATTGTGGAAAACACTCCCTCCCTCGTGAGTGGATCGTGAAATCACTCCGACCAATATACTCATCGGATTGTGGAAAACACTCCCTCCCTCGTGAGCGGATCGTGAAATCACTCCGACCAATATACTCATCGGATTGTGGAAAACACTCCCTCCCTCGTGAGCGGATCGTGAAATCACTCCGACCAATATACTCATCGGATTGTGGAAAACACTCCCTCCCTCGTGAGCGGATCGTGAAATCACTCCGACTAATATACTCATCGGATTGTGGAAAACACTCCCTCCCTCGTGAGTGGATCGTGAAATCACTCCGACCAATATGCTCATCGGATTGTGGAAAACACTCCCTCCCTCGTGAGTGGATCGTGAAATCACTCCGACCAATATGCTCATCGGATTGTGGAAAACACTCCCTCCCTCGTGAGTGGATCGTGAAATCACTCCGACCAACACACCGTAAAATCAAACGACGGCAAAAGCAATAGGTAAAGGAGATATGTCGCACTCCGGTTTATAGCCCGAATCATCAAATCAATCTATACCGAATAAGCAAGTCAAGCTGCGAATTCAAATAAAAAGAAAATATATGTATTCAGGAGGCCGCTTAACGAAAGATGAGCAAGACCACCAAACTTCTGACGATAGGGATACCGTGCGACGCCCTAAGCACTTCAAACAAGATAAGCCAACTTAAACAACACCTCGTCACCAATCATACATATAAACAAGATATTTATACAAATAATGAAAGCAAAAGTTATTCCGGTAAGTCTAAGAACAATGTCTTCAAACCATCACAAGCAAATTATTACACGGCATATATCCACAACAATTATTATCATTACATTCGTCCGAAAAAAGAAACAAATAAAACAATCATGAGCCTTCACCCGCAACATTCTCAACAAGGGAGGAGCCTTCACCCGGATTGCGCTTTGCCCCGGAAGACTCTCCGACCTTCTTAGGCGGGGCGGCTGCTACAGGGTTCGGCTTCGGAGCACCAACGGCAGGCAAGAGATTCATAAGGTCACCCAATGGCATCCGGTACGAATCGGCAAGCTTCTGAATATACGGATACTGGGCATCAAATAACTTCACATACACTGCCTTCCAGATACGGGGGGCCTCCATGTTAAGCTTGCCAAATTTACCCAGAAGTCGCTCGGTGATCATCTTTCTTGCGTTCGTAAGCAAGACCATCCAGGAAACCTGCGGTGTAGGCCAAACCGTAAACCTTTCCCATATTTTCCTTGTACTCAGAACTACTAAACAACCGTTGACAAGCAGTCGGAAGGAGATCCTTCACGAAATTTTGACGATCCATCTCCAGTCGCCCGACCTCAGCAAGCAAATCCCTATTTGCCACCTCTACCTTCCCTAAGGCTTCATTATTCTTCGCCATCTCTTGCTCCAGCCCCTTAACACCCTCAGCATGAGACTTAGCTGTTCTTTTCTAGTTATCTCTCTCTTTCTCTATCCCAGCTATCCGAACAGCTAAACCCTCCTCCCGCTCCGACATACCAGCCCTCACATTAGCCAACTCTTGCTTGAGAGCATCAAACTCTTCAACCAACCGCACATATCGGCCATGCTCTGCGCCGTGCTCCACTACGCTATCTTTATATGTCCGGTCCAGCTCTTTGTGCTCACCAAGCAATTGGTTGAAGCGGCGAAGTAGCTCAGCCTGCATAGCTATCCCACCCCCGGATTGTTCATACGACCGATGAACCAGCTGGTTATCGGTCAATCCTTCTAACGCAACCTTCTCAGCCGGAGGCGTGAGATGTGCCAGCAACTCCAAACAAGCCCTATAGGAGTCCAACCGGACATGATTGGGAAGAGACCAACCGGGGGCAAAAATATCCCCCTCAAAAGAACCTTCATCTGCGACAACATTAAAATTTACTCAACAAGAACAAGGCCATAACGCGTAGTATCGCAAAGCGGGTTTACTTTACTTTCTCCGGCCGACGGATCTACCGTGGAAGGTGGCGGGGAATGCATGGAATGGTCCGAATGACCTGTAAAACCAACAAGAAGACATAAACACAACACATATAATACAAAAGAAGAAGGGGAAGAGGTACCGAAGGACATCCCTTACCATCGGAAGAAGATGGTTGATTTTCTGTGTGAGTTTCCTGAGCAGGTTGCCCTTCAAGAATGGTCTCAGCAGTATGCTCATGCTCGTTTTCCTCACCCACAACCTGCTCCTCCGGTCCTCCTCCTCCCCCCTGGTTCGCAGCAGTATCGGCAACCATTTGCGGTTCAATATGACGAAGGGGGGATACATCAAGAGTTCGGTCAGACGGCTCGTCATCATCTTTCCGTTTGGTTTTCTTCTTCTTACGAGAAGTCATGGTCTCCGACGGTCCCTCAGCATTCCTTTTCTTTCCCCCAACCCCAGCTTCCATCTTTTTTCTCCTTCTCCTCTCTAGCAGTCAGCACATTCAAATCTGCCTTCTCAACTACCTTCTTTAAAGGAGTTGCCATGGGAACGGCACTACCTGGCGCCAAAGGCTCAGTTGTTCTCACCGGCCTCTCACTCCCCTCCTTAAGAGGATCTCCCCTACCAACCTCTACATCAATCTCCACCGGAAGCTCCAGAAACTCAGTCATGGAAAGAACTACAAAAACAATAAAAACAACAAAAACACAAAAACAAATTAAGATCAAACCAATGAATAAGCAACTCCTGCGAACGATGACCAAAGAAATCTGCATTACCATTCCCATCGGCATCCTTTAAAATGCCCTTGTATCCGGGTATTCGAAAACTCTACCAAGCCCCACCATCCATAAAATAGCATCCAAAGGCTTCCTCAAGAAGATAACCTTCTCCGCAACCCTCTCAGCATCCCTCTCAGAATAAACCCGGGGAAAATCATCGATAACTTTAGAGTCCCTATGCCTCCACGGCATACCGTGCGGTATCGCCCACCGATCTATTAAAAAGAAATGACCTTTCCAGTTCTTCAGCCCGGTCAACACTTCCTTGAAACATTTTAGGGCCTTCGCTCCCGCCCGGCTCTCAAAAGAAAACCAGTGCCTCTGCTTGCACAACCTATAAAAAACCCTGAAGAGGGGTACAGTTGGCACCACATCCAGACTATAGCATCGGATCTCAAACATGGTGACTGATGCGTGGTTTTGCGACCTTACAACAGGTTTTACCTCTCGAGGGATCTCAAGAGGCTTGCAATCCCCACCAGGCAGTGTACCTGACCGATGTAGTATAGTGTAGTGGCAAGTACCGGGGGATTGATCGTTCTCTAGGGGAATAGTGTCATTAGGATTGAAAAACTACTCTAATAGGTCTAAGGGTGAGGGAAGATTCTTTTTGTATTTTTATATTTTTTATAAAAGCAAGTAAAATCTCGGGTTTGAAGGAGTGGGCAGAATTAGTTGCTAGTCAACTAACCCAAATAACTACAATTGCAAATAAAATAAAATAACTGAAAATAAAAAGGTGGTGGAACTTATATGGAGAGAAAATGTGTTTACTTAGATTTCCTTACTCCCTAACTATCTTTTACCGGTTGATTAGTGTGTATTAATTGCGTGGATGACGGGTGTATTCCTTAATACCAATCGTGGGGTGGCGTACGTACTTCCCCAACTTTATAAGCTCCTACTTCACTCCTATGTCGAGCCGGCTAAGAAGCTCCTAACATGGGATCACTAGAATTCGCTCATGCATTAAATACAACCATAAAAACCTTAGTACGCATTGGTTCATGTTTCTTAAGACGTTCAAGCAAGTTACCGTATAGGAGGTTAGCCAGTTTTCTTAAGCCTAACATCGATAAACAATCATCCAATACAATTAATAACACACCAACAACCAATAATCAATAGTTAAGTTTCATTAGATCTAAGCAAACACAAGATAAATCTAGCCTAGCATGTTAAATAAAAGACAAGAACAAGATATAATCAAACAACACATAGACATATTGAATGATTAATTGATTACTTATCTTCAATTGAACATGGGAGATCCAAGGGTATAAAACCCTTAAAAGTGGCAGAAAAATCGTCTTAGGGTTTCTCCTCACAAAGTTGCACACTAATGACTAAAAATTATGAGAATATATATAGAAAATCATATCTGACGGCGTCACGTTATAGAGCTGACGCCGTCACCCTCGCCGCGGTTAGGGTTTCTTGATGGCCTTCTTGACGCCGTCCCCTTTTAATCATCCAAAATCCTCTCTGGCGAGTCAAGGGTTGACGGCATCACAATGGTGCTTGACGCCGTCACAGGTACTTCTCCAGCCGATTTTGAGACTTTGTCGTTTTCTTCACTTTTATGCTCCAAAAACGTCCAAAATGCTTCATTTTCCATATTTCTTCTCCAAAGAACCTAAAATGACAAAAGGAACGATTTAGGGCAATATTTGATCAAATAAATATGATTTAGGGATTAAATGACCCCCTAAAAGCGGTACACTTTTCGCTTCATCAAATACCCTTATACTTGAGATTTGCTTGTCCTCAAGCACATGCGCTTTTATTCTAATCAAAATACAAGTTAGGGGTCATTTAACGCTAATATAAAAGTAATTACAACAAATAGTCATTCCACTTTAATCATAATAAGCACGGAGATTACAGACTAGCACCTCACAAGTAGTGTTTAGATACTCACATCTCTTAGGTGTCATAAAAGTATATCTCATAAATGAAAATGAATAATATCTCTCACTACCTGTCATAGCAAATAGATTACCATAGGCTTGGGAAAGGATCAAAAACCTCCTCCACTAGGCGTAAGCACCTAAGATAAACTATCAAAGAGGGCTTTTAAACGGGTTATAACGTTAGGTGTAGGGATATGATAAACACGGTTTTGTTGGATAAAGGATATTTTACTGGTGGCGAGTTAAAGATCTTGATTAATTACATGTACAATATGGCGTTGCTAAGCCAAGACTAGACTCGACTTAAGCTAACGAAAAAAATATCAAAAAGATAAAATAAACATAAAATGAAACGGGATGGTAGTCCGTATGTTTTTTCTACTTTTTTTTTTTTTTTTTTTTTTTTTTTTTTTTTTTTTTTTTTTTTTTGTTGCATACACTCTTGCCCTACCATCCAAAATAATACATCGTAGGGGGTTGTATCCCCCTTACACTTGAACTTTTACATAACTTTACAATTAACTATTCTAATGACTCGAATTAAGATAATCGAAACACTTGGAGTACTTTTAAAATATTTAGCACATATGGGGGTAATAATGTTCTTCCCCATTACTTCATTACACTAGTACTTTACCCATGAGTCCCAATCGTCCCAAAACAATATGTACAAGGATATGACTCGACTTAGCAACCATGTAATCAATTAGATAATTAACTTGGGGTTTAAACAAATGTTGTCACAATAATGCACTAAAAATGAGTGCATACAAGGTAGGCTAAGGCGATTTGGGTGTACATTTAAGTGGGGTGTAAACAAATTCTTACTTTAAGTAAAATGCTTAAAGTTAGAAACGAAAAGATAGGCTCTGAGGGGTGTACTAGGGGTATCGTGTACTAAAAATGAGTACAACGCAAAGGGTGTGGGAGAATTACTTGACCAATGTTGCCAATGTAATTATAACAAAAACACAGGTGTAAAACAATGGGTTAATCCTAATGCCTCTTATCATGTAATGAATCTAACTACACGAATGTAGTCTCACTTGTGGCCTCGGAATGGTCCTAACGCAAGTTCTAGAATCTAAGTGCTACCGGTACACACATCATAGCATAAATGCTTTTCCTGCCAATTCTAGGGGCGAACCTCACATATTTGGGGGTGGAAAATTTTTTAGTGGCACGGTTTTGTGCTAGTCATATAACTCCTATCCGTGAGACGCTCATTAAGACCAAAGTTTCACTCCTATATGTTGTAAAAAAATTTAAATTTGGCACTAAAATTGCCTTAACAGGTATTTCTCTCAGTTTTATTACACATCTACCATTAAACAAACGAAAAATCAAGCGTAATAGCATTCTCTAAGGTATCGTACTTCCCCCCCCCCCCTTACACTTAAGATGAACATTGTCCCCAATGTTCAAATAACAAGATGTAAAAGTAAATAAGGTAAAAGAATGAAATCAAATACTCCCCTGATTTGCTCGGTGGATAAAGAGGTAACATGGTTAGATCTTCTTCCAAGGTAATGTTGAAACTTCAAGATTAAAGCAGCGCCAAAAGCTAGATTCCACATACATCTCCTTGTCTAAAATAACCTGTTAAACCTGAGAAAACAAACACGAAAACCTGCATAACATCAGCGGGATAAATCTGTATAAGGATATAATGCTTGTGGAATGATTATTTTGCAGATTCCTGGAGTTTATAAGTTAGAGATTTAATAAAGCATTTTATGATTCCGGAAGAAAAAAAACTTTCAAAAAAAAAAATCCAGAAAACTGTTCCTGACGCCGTCAGACTGGGGTCTGACGCCGTCAGAAGTGATCTGACAGATTTTTCATGTTAAATTTCCGAAAAATTTCTGGAAAAACTCAATCCTTATTTCCTGGAAATCCTGCAAAATATCATTATGACTCGATACAAGCATTTGACTCAAACAATTACTAATATGTATGTTAATTTAATATTGTTATGATTCATGTTCATTTGTTCTAATAAACCGATTTGGATTTCCCTTACACTTATCTTTTGCAAAATTCCTTTATATGTAGTTAAGACGAAGTTAAAAACAAGATAAAGCATTTTCACAATTTAGTTTCGAACATGAATCAATAATAATAAAAATTAAACATACATACGGAAGCAAATAAAATCAAACAAACAAATAAATAAACACACAAAGCAAATAAAGCTTGGGTTGCCTCCCAAGAAGCGTTTTTCTTTATTAACGAGTCTTGTAGCTAGACTCAAAGTCCTTTTAACCTATGTAAGTGAGATCGTCATCGAGGACATCTTTAGGGTTAAGCTTGGATTGAAGTTTTCTATTGGTCCGCATAGTACGATATATCTTTTCAAACCTCTCTCCATCCGGGTCATACAATGTCATCTTAATATGCCATGACCCATCTCCATCTTTGGGTGGTTTGTCCCAATCCCACTTATGATCATTGTCTTCACATGTCCACCTATTCATCCCTAGGTTAATTGGCAAAACTCCTAGGAAATCAATCATCTTCCTAAAAACTAGAGGGTCTTCAAATGGATCCAATTCGGTGTCCCTAGCCAAGAGTTGTTCTACCGTATGTGTTCGGCTCACAAAGTCCTCTTCTAGGTAAAATGGGCGTTGGGGTCCTATGAAGTCTCCATCGATCCAGGGTCCATATCTAGATGGTCTCCTATTTAATTCTAACCAATGAGGTGTTGGTTTCTCACTAGTATCATAGGCATGTTTCTTCACATCATAGACTGACCATGTATCACCTTCTCCTACCGCTATCTTAGATTCCTTACAATCAATCATAGCACTAGCGGTCGCCAAAAATCCTCTACCTATCAACAAGGGGCATGTAGGGTCGCTAACCATATCAAGGATGTGGAAATCGGCTAAAATGGTTAGTTTTCCTATGTGTACTAACACGTCCTTGACTACTCCAACCGGGTAAGCAACACTTCCATCCGCTAAGCCTATTATTACCTCGGTTTCTTCAAGTTTCCCTAGTTTTAGAGAGGTGTGGAGAGGTAACGGAAGTAGGTTAAGGCTTGATCCAAGATCGGCTAATGTGTCATAAGCCTCCGAATTACCGATCTTGCAAGGTAGAACAAATAAGCCCGGATCATCTAACTTCTTAGGTAGTTTGTTTTGAACGAAGGCGGTCCCTTTGTCACCTAACTCGAGCTTCTTCTCATATTTTTCTAAGAGGGCATTATAATAGGGGGCTCGTGCTAATACATCAATAACCGGACGTTCAAGGTGGAGCTCCTTGAATTCTTCGTCAAGGTTTTGAGTGGGAGGTGTTTCAACTATGTTGTTGACCAATTTAGTGTTGGATATCATAACTTCTTGGTCATTTTGAACGACTTGGGTTTGTTTGAAACATGAGCTCATGGAATTGACCGAATAATATTGTGGACAAGAACTAGGAGACGAAACCGATGAAATGGCGCTGACGTTTAATTTCGGGTTCTTGACTGTGTTGCTAGGGAGTGCTCCCATTTCTCGGTCAATGAGGGCTTTCAACAAAGTGTCAATCTTATTGGTCATCTCGCTTTGTTTTTGTTTGAAATCGGCTTCAAACTTTGCTAAACGAGCTTCTTGAGATGTCACGAAGTTGGACATCAACCCTTCAAAGTTATTGGTACTACCATAGTTGGAAGGATTGTTGTTGAAAGTACGGTTCGAGGATGAACCGCTTGATTGAAAACGATTAGGTGGGTTGGAAGAATTGGTTTGTTGTGCGTTTTGGTTTTGTTTCCACCTAAGGTTTGGGTGATTTTTCCATGAGGGGTTGTATGAATCACCGTAGGGGTTTGGCTCGGGTTTGAAAGTTTACCACTTGTCTCCCGCTCCGTCGGTACGCGAGGATGCGTAGTCCGCAAAAGCTTGTTCGGGGAGTTCCACGCAATCACGAGTGTCGTGGGGACCACTACATAATTCACACGAAGAAGTGATTTTGTTCACTTGGCTTGAAGGTTTAGGAGCCTCGTAGGATTTCATAAGAAACTTGACTTGGTCTTCAAGTTCTATGATCCTACGGTCGGAAGTGCTTGAATCGTTCGAAGGCAAAGATATTGCCTTGACCGTTTTATTCAAATCACGGGGATCATTCCAACTTTCGTTGTCATAAAGAGCAAGATCTTCCAGGAGAGCCCATGATTGTTCCGCACTTAGATCACGTAGCTTACCACCGGCCGATTGGTCAATGGTTTGCCTCGTGGAGAGGTTGATGTGGTCATAGAAGATTTGGACTTGGAGCCAAAGTTCTATGCCATGGTGAGGGACTTTTTGGAGTAAGTCCTTGAATCGAGTCCATGCCTCGTAGAGGGTTTCGCCTTGACGTTGTTGGAACATCAAGATATCATTCCTTAGCTTGGTAGTTCTTCCTGGTGGGAAAAAATGAGCGAGGAAACGAGTGTTGAGATCATCCCAAGAGGTGATGGATCCTGCGGGTAGGCGCTCTAGCCATTGACTAGCTTGGTCCCGCAGAGAGAATTGAAAGAGACGCAGTCGGGTCGTCTCTCGAGTGGCAACATCAAGGTCTATGGAATCAACGATTTTGAGAAAGTCCTTGAGATGTTGATTAGGATCTTCGGAACGAAGTCCATGGAATGCGCATCCGCTTTGCACCAACCGGATGGTGTCGGATCGCAAGGGAGTGACATTGGCTCCTTGAGTGAGCTCAATGGTGTTTCGATAGCTATGGTGGCTAGGACGGGAGTAATCTCCTAAGGTACGGGCTCTAGGAGGTGGGTGTTATTGTAGTGGTGGGTTGTTGGGATTAAGGATATTACCACCTTCCATGATGTCGGATGGTAATGGTTACGAACAAAGAAACGAAGAAAAAAGATAGACTAAAGAAAACCTAAAAAAATAAAATAAAAATCTCACTAGAAAGGAATCTAGTGAGTAGACCTAATAAAATAAAAATTCAACCTAAACAATAACTATTCCCCGGCAGCGGCGCCAAAAACTTGATGCGTGGTTTTGCGACCTTACAACAGGTTTTACCTCTCGAGGGATCTCAAGAGGCTTGCAATCCCCACCAGGCAGTGTACCTGACCGATGTAGTATAGTGTAGTGGCAAGTACCGGGGGATTGATCGTTCTCTAGGAAAATAGTGTCGTTAGGATTGAAAAACTACTCTAATAGGTCTAAGGGTGAGGGAAGATTCTTTTTGTATTTTTATATTTTTTATAAAAGCAAGTAAAATCTCGGGTTTGAAGGAGTGGGCGGAATTAGTTGCTAGTCAACTAACCCAAATAACTACAATTGCAAATAAAATAAAATAACTGAAAATAAAAAGGTGGTGGAACTTATATGGAGAGAAAATGTGTTTACTTAGATTTCCTTACTCCCTAACTATCTTTTACCGGTTGATTAGTGTGTATTAATTGCGTGGATGACGGGTATATTCCTTAATACCAATCGTGGGGTGGCGTACGTACTTTCCCAACTCTATAAGCTCCTACTTTACTCCTATGTCGAGCCGGCTAAGAAGCTCCTAACATGGGATCACTAGAATTCGCTCATGCATTAAATACAACCATAAAAACCTTAGTACGCATTGGTTCATGTTTCTTAAGACGTTCAAGCAAGTTACCGTATAGGAGGTTAGCCAGTTTTCTTAAGCCTAACATCGATAAACAATCATCCAATACAATTAATAACACACCAACAACCAATAATCAATAGTTAAGTTTCATTAGATCTAAGCAAACACAAGATAAATCTAGCCTAGCATGTTAAATAAAAGACAAGAACAAGATATAATCAAACAACACATAGACATATTGAATGATTAATTGATTACTTATCTTCAATTGAACATGGGAGATCCAAGGGTATAAAACCCTTAAAAGTGGCAGAAAAATCGTCTTAGGGTTTCTCCTCACAAAGTTGCACACTAATGACTAAAAATTATGAGAATATATATAGAAAATCATATCTGACGGCGTCACGTTATAGAGCTGACGCCGTCACCTCGCCGCGGTTAGGGTTTCTTGATGGCCTTCTTGACGCCGTCCCCTTTTAATCATCCAAAATCCTCTCTGGCGCGTCAAGGGTTGACGGCGTCACAATGGTGCTTGACGCCGTCACAGGTACTTTTCCAGCCGATTTTGAGACTTTGTCGTTTTCTTCACTTTTATGCTCCAAAAACGTCCAAAATGCTTCATTTTCCAGATTTCTTCTCCAAAGTACCTAAAATGACAAAAGGAACGATTTAGGGCAATATTTGATCAAATAAATACGATTTAGGGCTTAAATGACCCTCTAAAAGCGGTACACTTTTCGCTTCATCAGTGACCCTATTCAAGCCTATCGGAACCGGCTGAGAAAAATGTACACGAAAGTATCTTATCACTGCTAGCAAAAAAGTCAAGAAAGGAATCCTAACACCCCCCGTCCTCAATTGATGAACATAAACACCAATCTTATTCTCCGGCAGCATGTCCATGGTCATGCCCGCCGGAGGAAGCATCGGATGTAAATCTAAAGGAACGCCGAACTCCTCAACCACGCGCTCCAGCTCACCTTGTGTCAACTTGGAAGTATGTACATGCATGTCAAACTTAGGTGCTATCCTACTGGGTTGAGGCCCAAGTCTACTTACCAATGGGAAATCCCCCTGTCCACTCATCTCAGCGGCCATATTTAAAAGGATGCCGATGGAACAAGTACTAAAGATAATTACAAAAAGTAAGGTAACTCACCTCTCGGAACTTCTCAACGGTTGAACAAATCGTGCAAAATATACAAACACCGAAGATAAGGTAAGAAAATACACAGTTAACAGAAAAACGCTTATGAGAGCCAAACCTATATATATAGGAAAAGACATAGAAACAATCGAAAGTGTCAAGTCAGCCTGTTACTCACTGACGTGGCAAAATATAGAACGTTAGATATTCATGGTCAGTATACGCGTGGCACGCCGATGTTGACACTAGAACGAATACTACTTTGCTCGGCCCATGGGCCTGCAATTAAATTAGCCCATCAAGGTTTGACGGGCCTTTCAAACACCGACCCCGCATTTAGGTAATTCATACATAGGTATTATCCCGGAATAAATATACAACCGAAATAGGGACGAGGACGTAGAAATAAAAGACATATCCGAACAATACAAAACAAGAAGCCACAAGATATTCGTTAAAGTATTACATTACTAGTCTTCTACTAGTAATACAATACTGGGGGGACATGTTGGTGTATGTGTTCGGACGTCATGTGCCGAACCAAAGTGTGCCAAAAGACATTAAGATATTATTTAAGTATTGCACTATCGGTCTTCAATCGATACTACAATACTGGGGGGGACATGTTGGTGTATGTGTTCGAACGTCATGTGCCGAACCAAAGTGTGCCAAAAGACATGAAGATATTATTTAAGTATTGCACTATCGGTCTTCAACCGATACTACAATACTGGGGGGGACATGTTGGTGTATGTGTCCGGACGTCATACTTCGTCCGGACCATGCTCCGGTGTCCGAACGTCACGGATCGTTCGGACTGTCTCGGGCCTCCAGATACACATACGGAGTGGACCGCCGCCATCTACAGTAAACAGTCTCATCAGCCACTGGCATCCCAGATTTCCCGAGATTATGTCTCCCACAGGGCCTGACACCTACCTTATAGGTCAGACATAGGTCAACTCGCTTGGTCCCAAGGTAAACAGGTACAGTAGGTGTGGGTAGTATAAATACCCACACTTCATTTATGATATGCATTCAATTTTACACCTACTACTGTTACTCTCATACCACTATTCATATTACCCGATACTCATTCTCACGCCGGAGGTTGGTCCTGGGATCAAACCCGGGGCGAGCCTAACGCGTGTTCTTCTTGTGTAGGAGTAAACGAAGTCCGAAGGAGCCCATCCGAAGGACGAAGCATAGAAGTGGGACCCACCTACAAGGTTTTACTTCAACAATAGTGTAAACCCAATGAATACCAACCATTCCGCTACAAACACCTAGATACAATTGGTGCAACGCACGGGCTTGACCATGCCTCGTTACTTATAAATTTAAACCCGTAACTCCTCCTCACATACCGTTTATCTAAAAATCTCATGAGACGTTGACTGGTCAATGCCACGTCATCAAAAAGCACGGATCGCTTCACACTGCCTTTCTGTAAAACCCAAAAATCTGAAACATATTAAAAGACCTAAATACCCTCATCACTTGGAAATTTAATTAAAACTTAATTTAGCTTACAAATAAATCGTAAAACCTATGAAAACGAAACAAATACTACATGAAACGATTACGAGACATCATAAGATAATTGCTCAAGCTACCAAATATGTTTAAAACACATTACAAGTCTAAATGAGCCGAAAAATCTTAAGTGCATATGTAATATGTATTTTAAAAATCTATAACATAAAGTTTAATGTATTTCTAGTATAATGGTGATCCAAAAACCCATGGGCTTGACTTAGCCTCATTTAGGCCGACCCATGTCCTCCCCACCCTTCCAAAATCTCGGCCCACACTTCTATAATTTAGCCACATTTCATTGTTCCTCCAAAAACAAATACCGGTCTTCAAAAATTCCCAAGAAAACCCTAAAAACCAAAAGTTCTGCCGCCCCTTTTGCTGCTGCTGTGTCGATCAAGAAAACCACCAAGAACCTCCATTTTGATCTCGTTCTAAGGTAATTACATAGTACTATATCAATACATGATTATACGAATCTAAAACTAATCAAAAAAAATATGTTTTGCTCCTTGTTTTGCTGTTGTCGTGCGATCCAAAAGGAAGAGGGAGGAAGAAAAGTTTTCGTGTGATTTTGATCCTTTGTGTTCGTGTTCTTCGTGGTCTACGAGGGTATTGTATCCCTTTTTCTCGATCTTTGTTCCCTTATAAGTGTTCTATTCGAATTATGAATTAAAAACTTGTCACATAAAATCATAAAATTAAAGAAACCCTAAAAATGTAATGTTATGGATCGACTGGATTTTTGTGGTGTATAAATTCGGTTTGAATGTGCTACAAACTGATGAGTATTGACCTAAATATGTTTTAGACTCACCTATAATCGTTTGGTGTAATGAAGTAATGAACGGGATGACAAAAACCCTAAAATATACATGGTTCTGTGATCACTGCTTCTGAGGTGAATCTTTAACCGATTTTAACCGGCTGTAACTTGGTCATATGAACGTATATTTTTATGTTTCTGGAGTCTAAATTGTAGTTTAATGAAGTGGCTATCTGGAGAAATTTATTTTGTAAATTTTTGAGGCATGTAAGGCTACCTTTTGATTTTTGAGAGATTAGGTGTCTGGTCGTACTTAAAAGTCTGGAAAATCAGTCCGGGTTTTTGATTTTTAATTTCCAAACCGTATCGA
This sequence comes from Artemisia tridentata subsp. tridentata, assembly GCA_021014915.2. Taxonomy (NCBI): domain Eukaryota; kingdom Viridiplantae; phylum Streptophyta; class Magnoliopsida; order Asterales; family Asteraceae; genus Artemisia; species Artemisia tridentata. The sequence goes on from CP139506.1 coordinate 411,610,108, forward strand.
ATTAGAAAGAGCCCTTTGAACTGGATAATATTTGGGATGTGTTCTAGTAGCTTGAATTTTTATAGATTTTTGTGAATTTTTCTAAAGGGGTTAACAAGTGATAACTTTTCGGTGTTCCATCAGATACGTTTCAGAACAAGTTGTAAAAGTGGATTTTTATTTCGTACTTGCACTAACTAATAAAATCTGGAAAAATTAGCTAAAATACTAGGGACATTGAGGTACCTCTGTGAATTGTTTTAGATTTTATTTCGGAGTTTTACTATGATTTCTAATTTATTTAATACGGGTCCAGAAATGCCTAAAAAGCTGAAAAAGTGTATTTTGATATTTAAAAAGGGTTAAGTGCTAATATTCAAACATTAGAGGGTCTATGTTGTTATTTTGATAATACTAAAGTACTTAACATGTAAGAATCTGTAACTTTACAATATTTACACCTTATACCATAACTCTATGATATTTACACAATTGGTCCTAAAACTTATCCTCAATACCTAATGAACCTTTAAATGTATAAAACTACCATAATAACCTTATGAACCTTGAACTACTAAAATGGAAAGACAAGATAACATGAGTAATTAAGAACATATTATAATACTCTTCTACTCCTTTAGGTGTGAAGAAGGAGAGGTCCTGAGCTTGTCAGTGTTTTCTGTTTCTGGTTTCTTGTGTGCTTTGCAATAAGGTACAGATACTCTGCCCTTTTTCAGTAAGGGTGTCCTATCTCATTGATATAATTCTGATTCTGATTCGTTTAAGATTACCCAAAGCCATTGCTATGATCCCTTTTATTATGAACCTTTCTGATTACACTCTGATTTGGACCTTTAGTATTTCACCTGATATATCTGTTATGAACCATCTGTTATGGACCATCTGATTTGACTTTGATATATGACCCTCTGATTATGATATGATATCTGACTCTTAGTTTGATACCCGAGCCATTTCACTAGGCATGGGGGTTCCATGTCCGTGTCATTGATGCACCAATGGCATGACTCTAGGGCGGTAGAGTGATGTTCCGCCACGTCCCCATTCTGATTATGATATGCGCATTACTTTGATTATGGATTATATATGTTTCTGGGGGGCGTATGGATGCATCCTAGATCTGTTCTGTTTAGTGGATTTAACTATATATGATATGATTTCTGTTCTGGTGTCTGGTACTGTGTGCAATACATGCCTTTCACATTTATCTGGGAGCTGATCACTCCATTTGATACATGAGGACACCCCTCATATTATCTGGTTACTTAAGAGGCATCCCCTCTAGATTATGATGGTTACTATCTGATATGTTCTGGGCTCGTGGTGGATGACTATCCTATTCTTTTATATTTCTGTCTCTTTGTTTATACTTCATGATACTTCCCCGTGCAACATATTTCAGTCTGTTTCATTATTATTGCTTTGTATATGTATCTGTTCACTGAGCTTTTTAAGCTCAGCCGTACGTTTTCTTTTCATGTACGGCAGGTATTTAAGCTAGGAAGCTGGGTTTGGCTTTGGGATGAGAGCAACTTGTGTGAAGCTTAGACCTTAGACATTCTAGTTATGCCATTTGGATTCTGTTTCTGTTATGCCATTGTTTAGGCATTTGGATTATGTACTTCAGTTTATTTCTGTTTTGGGCATAAGTTATGTTGACTTATTTCCTTTGATCATTAATGTTATGGACTTATGATGTTTTGGATTTAATGCTTGTAATCTGATATGAAGCCATTGTTGTGATATCTTTACCCTTGCCGGGTTGGGGTGTTACAATTTATGGTATCAGAGCCAGGTTATCCGAAACCCTTAGAGCTTAGGCTCGTGACCTGTGAGGATTGGGTAGAAATTAGGTTTCCTTTTGCGCACTCTTTTCCTGCTTTGCTCTGTCATATATTCTTGATCTGCTCTGTCATATTCTATCTGAGTTGCTAATCCTTTTTGTAATCGTTCAGATGGTGAACACGCGCTTTAACGAGTATGACGCTCCAAATTTCGAAGCCATGATTGCTGAGGCTTTGAAAAACGTCCTCCCTAACCTTTCTGCTCAGGTGGTGACCGAGGTCACCAACAACATCCGTAATGGGGCAGGTTCTTCTGGAGGTGGTGGTGGCGGTGCTACACCCGCTGCTCCACCGGTCGGTATTCATGTATGGATAGAGCGGTTCAACAAGCTAAAGCCTCTCTTGTTCAAGTCCGCTACCACTCCTCATGAGGCAGAGGACTGGATTACGCACGTGGAGAAATTGTTTCGGGTTCTCGGATGTGCTGAAGAGTTTAAAACTCGTTTGGCTACATTCAAGCTGGAGGGTGACGCTCAGAACTGGTGGACTGCCCTTGTGCAGGAAAAGGGGGATGATTTTGCTGAGACTTGTTCGTGGGCAGAGTTCATTGAGGTGTTTTATAAGCAGTACATTCCTATGGCAGAACAACAGAGGTATGAGAGGGAATACGGGTCGATTCGTCAGGGTGATCATGAGTCTTCAGGAGACTTTATGCAGCGATTCTTACGTCTGGCTAGTTTCGTTGGGCCAGAGGTTACTGGGGATTCTTTTTGACAGGCTCGTCATTTCAAGTGGGCTCTTAAGAGATGGGTGTTAGACCGGATTGTTAACACTCCATTTGAGGATGTGGCTAGTGTTCAGGATGCCGCGCGTAACATTGAGTTGTTGCATGCGGACAGGGGATCTAATAAACGTGATAGGGATGGCAACAGGGTTGATACTCGGGGTCATGGTCGTCAGGACCAGAGACAGGATTTTCGGGGTCGTCAGGACCATGGGCAGGATCAGCGGGGTCGCCAGGACCGAGGTGGTGATTATAGGCGACAGGATTCTAGGAACCAGGGCCGACAGGATTATGGTCGGTATGGTGGTGACCGTCAGGGTCAGGGTGATAATAGCAGGCGTAGGGATTCTCAGCAGTATCAGCAGTCGGGATCGTCAGGTCAGAAGAAGGCTGTTGAGACTCTACCTCCTCCTCCTATATGTACTACATGTGGGAAACCACATCCAGGTCCTTGTTATAAAGCTTCTGGTGGTTGTTTTTCGTGTGGCTCTACTCATCACAGGATCAAAGATTGCCCCAAGAAGAACCCTATCGTGCCAGTAAACACGACTAGGCCAGCTCCCACCATGGGCCGAGTTTATGCTACTACTCGGGATCAGGCTGCCAACACATCAGGTACCATTACTGGCATACTTTATATTGGAGATCGTACGGCTTTCGTATTGTTTGACACCGGTGCTACTCATTCTATTATATCTGTAAACTTTGCTAAGAAACTTAATCTGAAACCAAAACCATTAATAAATCGTATATCAATAGCAACCCCAATGAAAACCCAAGTGATTATTGATCATGAATATGTGAACTGCCCTCTACGTTTCGATGATTGTGTTCGTCCGGCAAATCTGCTTCCCATTGATATGATCGATTTTGATGCGATTCTGGGCATGGATTGGTTGGCTGATCACAAGGCTACCATCGATTGTTATGCCCGTAAGGTGATCTTCGGCGATATTCATCATCCTGACTTCGTTTATCATGGTTCCCAGCCTCTGAAATCTGTTAAAATTATTTCTGCCATGAAAGCACGAACTCTGATATCTCATGGTTGCCAAGGCTATTTGGCTTCTGTTAAAGATTCATCTGTAGAAAGTCCTGATGTTGCTAGCGTTCCCATTGTTCGGGATTTTGCTGATGTTTTTCCTGATGAACTTCCTGGTATTCCTCCGGCTAGAGAAGTTGAATTTTCTATTGATCTGATTCCCGGTGCCGAACCTATCTCTAAGGCTCCGTACCGGATGGCGCCTGTTGAGTTAAAGGAATTAAAGGAACAGTTGGAAGAACTATTGGAGAACGGTTTTATTTGGCCTAGTGTTTCGCCCTGGGGTGCTCCGGTTCTATTTGTAAAGAAGAAGGATGGGTCTATGCGGTTGTGCATTGATTATCGTGAGTTGAATCGTATTACCATTCGTAACCGTTATCCGCTTCCTCGCATTGATGACTTGTTTGATCAATTGCAAGGAGCCAAGGTGTTCTCTAAAATCGACTTGCGATCTGGTTATCACCAACTGCGAGTTAAAGAGCAGGATGTCTCTAAGACTGCTTTCCGTACCCGCTATGGACACTATGAGTTTCTGGTTATGCCTTTTGGCCTAACAAACGCTCCTGCTGTGTTTATGGATTTGATGAACCGGGTTTTTCATGAATTTCTTGATAAGTTCGTCATTGTTTTCATTGATGATATTCTGGTGTATTCTAAATCGTCTGAGGAGCACGAGCAGCATTTGCGTATTGTTCTGGGTATTCTGAGACAGCAGAAATTGTTCGCGAAATTTTCTAAGTGTGAGTTCTGGCTTAACCAAGTCGCTTTCCTTGCTCATATCGTGTCTGCAGAGGGTATCACCATGGATCCCGCTAAGGTTGAGGCTATCACCAAGTGGCCGAGACCTACCACAGTGACTGAAATTCAGAGTTTTCTGGGATTAGCTGGTTATTACAGGCGTTTTGTTGAAGGGTTTTCTAAGTTAGCTTTGCCTTTGACTCAGTTGATGCGGAAGGGTGAAAAGTTTGTATGGACTGATGAGCGTGAGCAGAGTTTTGAAGAGTTGAAAAGGAGATTAGTGTCTGCACCTATTCTGACCTTACCTTCTGGTTCTGGAGGTTTCCAGATCTATAGCGATGCGTCTAAAAAGGGTTTAGGCTGTGTGCTTATGCAACACGGCAAAGTGATTGCCTATGCTTCTCGGCAATTGAAACCCTATGAAGCAAATTATCCAACTCATGATCTGGAATTAGCAGCGGTCGTTTTTGCATTGAAAATCTGGAGACATTACTTGTATGGTGAATCGTGTGATATCTTCACCGATCACAAGAGTCTCAAATACATCTTTACTTCAGAAGGAGCTTAATATGAGGCAGAGAAGATGGTTAGAACTTCTAAAAGATTACGACACGAACATCCAGTACCATCCAGGCAAGGCTAATGTGGTTGCTGATGCACTTAGTCGTAAGTCTGGGATGATCGCTAGTTTGGAGATTGATCCGCATGTTCTTAAGGATTTGGAGCGTTTGGACGTCGAGTTGTGTGTTCGGCGTGACGTTGGTTACTGGGCTAGTTTGAAAATTGAGTCGAATCTGATGTTGCGTATTAAAGAGGCTCAGAAGGATGATGGTGAACTCTGGGCTATTGTTCAAAATATTGAAGAGGGTAAGCAAACTGAGTTTAGAGTTGATGATAACGGAGTTGTCTGGTATGAGGATCGTTTATGCGTGCCTAATGATTCTGACTTGCTGATGAGGCGAAAAGTGTACCGCTTTTAAGGGGTCATTTAAGCCCGAAATCGTATTTATTTGATCAAATATTGCCCTAAATCGTTCCTTTTGTCATTTTAGGTACTTTTGAGGAGAAATCTGGAAAAGGAGGCATTTTGGACGTTTTTGGAGCATTAAAGTGAAGAAAACGGCAAAGTCTCAAGAATCGGCTAAAAGTTACTCTTGACGGCGTCACAATTAACATGGGACGGCGTCATGCCTTGGCAAGAAAAGTTGGATGTGAAATTTACTCATGACGGGCCAGTGAGTTTGCATGAGAATTCTGACGGCGTCACGCTTTAACTAAATCAAGGGCGTCACAGCTTAAATCATAAGGGGACGGCGTCACGTTCATGATCCGACGGCGTCAAGCCTTGATAAGCCAGAATGGATTTTTGAAGAGCTAAAGAGGGACGGCGTCAAGATGGTCATCCGGGAACCCTAAAAGCGGCGAGGTGACGGCGTCACAATGCATAAGGTGACGCCGTCAGATGTCAAAGTCTATATATAGTTTTCTAATTTTTTGTCATTAGGAGAGAGCTTAGTGTGTGGAATTTTGGGATAAAACCCTAAGACGATTTTAGCTACTTTTTCAGGGCTTTTTGCCTTGAGATCTTCCATGTTTCATTGAAAGATAAGTTATCAATTAATCATTCAATATGTCTATGTGTTGTTTGATTCTATCTTATGCTTGTCTTTTGTTTAACATGTTAGGCTAATTTTATCTTGTGTTTGCTTAGATCTAATGAAACCTAGCTATTGATTATTGGTTGTTAGTGTGTTGTTAGTTGTATTGGATGATTGTTTATCTATGTTAGGCTTAAGAAAACTGGCTAACTTCCTATTCGGTAACTTGCTTGAACGTCTTAAGAAACATGAACCAAACGCGTACTAAAGGTTTTTATGGTTGTATTTAATGCATAAGCGAATTCTAGTGATCCCATGTTAGGAGCTTCCTAGCCGGCTCGACATAGGAGTGAAGTAGGAGCTTGTAGAGTTTGGGGAAGTAAGTACGCCACCCCACGAATGGTATTAAGGAATACACCCGTCATCCACGCGACTAATACACACTAATTAACCGGTAAAAGATAGTTAGGGAGTAAGGAAATCTAAGTAAACACATTTCCCTACACATAAGTTTCTCACCACTTTTCATTTTTGTTATTTTATTTTATTTGCATTTGTAGTAATTTGGGTTAGTTGACTAGCAACTAATTCCGCCCACTCCTTCAAAACCCGAGATTTTACTTGCTTTTATAAAATATAAAAACATAAAAAGAATCTTCCTCAACCCTTAGACCTAATTAGAGTAGCCTTTCACACCTAACGAACACTATTCCCTGTGGAGAACGATCAATCCCCCGTACTTACCACTACACTATACTACATCGGTCAGGTACACTGCCTGGTGGGGTTGTAAGCCTCTTGAGATCCCTCGAGAGGTAAAACCTGTTGTAAGGTTGCAAAACCCACGCATCAAGTTTTTGGCGCCGCAGCCCGGGGAGTAGTTATTGCTTAGGTTGAAATTTTATTTTTATTAGGTCTACTCACAAGATTCCTATCAAGTGAGATATTTTCTTTTTATTTTGTAGCTTTCTCGTAGTCTATCTTTTCTTTGTGATTTTGTTTGTAATTTGCTTCAAATGGACTTTTCACTTAGATTTCTAAGATTGCAAGATATGGTTGAGTGGCTAGAACACCAAGAAGTTCAAAATACCTCATTTAGAGACACTTATGAATCATATGAGCCTTCACCTAGGATAGATTCTTATGAACAACCTCCATGTTTAGGATCTTGTTTTAGTGAGGCTAATAGGAAAAGCGACCTAGTTTGCCAAGGAATTGTGGATAGAGCCGTATCAATAAATCATAAGTTGGATGAAGCACTAGGTTTGTTATTATCACTACATAAGAAAACAATTGACGAGGATATAGGTGATCTTGACACGTGGAATAATGAGGTAAACACCATAAGCCCACAAAATACTCAACCATCATTTGAGGCACCCACACCGCCCGTGACTTACCCGGAAGAAGTAGAAGAGACTTTAGGAATCCCGATGGAGGTAGAACCCTTGGACCAAGCACAACTAGAGGATATAGGTTTGCACACTTTTAGTGATGACCTTACTCATAGTTCTAGGGAATTTCCTAGTGTTGATGAATTGGAACCTCAACCTTTACACAACTTTTCATCCTTAGATTTACATCTAGGAGAAAAAAGAGGAACCGACCCACCCATCAACCAATATTATCCGGGTAGTTTTAGGATGAAGGAAGCCATTCACTCACCCCCTTCACCTCACGTGGCATATTCACACCCTAAGGGTGTGTATCGCTACTTTCACCCACACTTAATCCTAAGTGTAGGGAAAACCTTCCCTATTTCCGTTAAATAAGGGTAGAGTCAGGCTCGTGACTCGAACAAAAACAAGCGCTCTTGGGAGGCAGCCCATGCTTTATTTGCTTTGTGTGTTTATTTGTTTGTTTGATTTTATTTGTTTCCGTATGTATGTTTAAATTTTATTATTATTGATTCATGTTCAAAACTAATTTGTGAAAATGCTTTATTTTGTTTTTAACTTCGTCTTAACTACATATAAAGGTATTTTGCAAAAGGTAAGTGTAAGGGAAATCTAAATCGGTTTATTAGAACACAAATTAACATGAATCGTAATAATAATAAATTAACATACATATTAGTATTTGTTTGAGTCAAATGCTTGTATCGAGTCATAATGATGTTTTGCAGGATTTCCAGGAAGTAAGGTAAAGGTTTTTCCAGAAATTTTCCGGAAACTTAAAATGAAAATTTTTGTCAGGTCATTTCTGACGGCGTCAGGGGTTATAACCTGACGGCGTCAGATTTAATTTCCAGAAATTTTTGAAAATTTTGTTTTCATAAAAAGTTTTTATTAAAATCTCCAACTTATAATCTCCAGGAATCTGCAAAGTTATCATTCCACAAGCATTATATCCTTATATATAGATTTTATCCCGCCGATGTTATGCAGGTTTTCGTGTTTGTTTTCTCAGGTTCAACAGGTTATTTTGGACAAGGAAATGTTTTGAATCAAGCTTATGGCGATGCATTAGTCATGGAGCTTCAACATTCTCTTTGGAGGAAGATCTAACCGTGTAATTTCATTATCCACCGAACGAATCAGGGGAGTATTTGATTTCATTCTTTTACTTTTTGCTTTTACATCTTATTATTTGAACATTGGGGACAATGTTCATCTTAAGTGTAAGGGAAGGGTAAAAGTACGATTTTAGAGAATACAATTGCGCTTGATTTTTGTTTGTTTAATAATAGATGTGTAATAAAACTGAGAGAAATACTTGTTAAGGTAATTTTAAGTGCCAAATTTAAAATTTTTTACAACATATAGGAGTGAAACTTTGGTCTTAATGAGCGTCTCATGGATAGGAGTTATATGACTAGCACAAAACCGTACCACTAAAAAATTTTCCACCCCCAAATATGTGAGGTTCGCCCCTAGAATTGGTAGGAAAAGCATTTATGCTATGATGTGTGTACCGGTAGCACTTAGATTCTAGAACTTGCGTTAGGACCATTCCAAGGCCACAAGTGAGACTACATTCGTGTAGTTAGATTTACTACATGATAAGAGGCATTAGGATTAACCCATTGTTTTACACCTGTGTTTTTGTTATAATTACATTGGCTACATTGGTCAAGTAATTCTCCCACACCCTTTGCGTTGTACTCATTTTTAGTACACGATACCCCTAGTACACCCCTCAGAGCCTATCTTTTCGTTTCTACCTTTAAGCATTTTACTTAAAGGAAGAATTTGTTACACCCCACTTAAATGTACACCCAAATCGCCTTAGCCTACCTTGTATGCACTCATTTTTAGTGCATTATTGTTACAACATTTGTTTAAACCCAAGTTAATTATCTAGTTGATTACATGGTTGCTAAGTCGAGTCATATCCTTGTACATATTGTTTTGGGACGATTGGGACTCGTGGGTAAAGTACTAGTGTAATGGAGTAATGGGGAAGAACATCATTTATTACCCCCATATGTGCTAAATGTTTTAAAAGTACTCCAAGTTTTTCAATTATCTTAATTCGAGTCATTAGATTAGTATTTGTAAAGTTATGTAAAAGTTCAAGTGTAAGGGGATGCAACGCCCCTATGATGTATTATTTTGGATGGTAGGGTAAAAGTGTATGCAAAAAAAAAAAAAAAAAAAAAAAAAAAAAAAAAAAAAAAAAAAAAAAAAAAATCAAGAAAAATACAAAAAAAAAATGAGAAAAAAAAGAAAAATAGAAAAAACATACGGACTACCATCCCGTTTCATTTTATGTTTATTTTATGTTTATGTTTTGTTATTTTCTTTCATTAGCTTAAGATCGAGTCTAGTCTTGGCTTAGCAACATTGTATAGTACATGTAATTGATCAAGATCTTTAACTCGCCACCAGTAAAATATCCTTTATCCAACAAAACCGTGTTTTCCTTTTCCCTACACCTAACGTTATAACCCATTTAAAAGCCCTCTTTGATAGTTTATCTTAGGTGCTTACGCCTAGTGGAGGAGGTTTTCGATCCTTTCCCAAGCCTATGGTAATCTATTTGCTATGACAGGTAGTGAGAGATATTTTCCGTTTTCATTTATGAGATTTATTTTGATGACACTTGAGAGATGTGAGTATCTAAACACTACTTGTGAGGTGCTAGTATGTAATCTCCGTGCTTATTATGATTGAAGTGGAACGATTATTTGTTGTAATTACTTTTATGTTTGCATTAAATGACCCCTAACTTGTATTTTGATTAGAATAAAAGCGCATTTGCTTGAGGACAAGCAAATCTCAAGTGTAAGGGTATTTGATGAGGCGAAAAGTGTACCGCTTTTAAGGGGTCATTTAAGCCCGAAATCGTATTTATTTGATCAAATATTGCCCTAAATCGTTCCTTTTGTCATTTTAGGTACTTTTGAGGAGAAATCTGGAAAAGGAGGCATTTTGGACGTTTTTGGAGCATTAAAGTGAAGAAAACGGCAAAGTCTCAAGAATCGGCTAAAAGTTACTCTTGACGGCGTCACAATTAACATGGGACGGCGTCATGCCTTGGCAAGAAAAGTTGGATGTGAAATTTACTCATGACGGGCCAGTGAGTTTGCATGAGAATTCTGACGGCGTCACGCTTTAACTAAATCAAGGGCGTCACAGCTTAAATCATAAGGGGACGGCGTCACGTTCATGATCCGACGGCGTCAAGCCTTGATAAGCCAGAATGGATTTTTGAAGAGCTAAAGAGGGACGGCGTCAAGATGGTCATCCGGGAACCCTAAAAGCGGCGAGGTGACGGCGTCACAATGCATAAGGTGACGCCGTCAGATGTCAAAGTCTATATATAGTTTTCTAATTTTTTGTCATTAGGAGAGAGCTTAGTGTGTGGAATTTTGGGATAAAACCCTAAGACGATTTTAGCTACTTTTTCAGGGCTTTTTGCCTTGAGATCTTCCATGTTTCATTGAAAGATAAGTTATCAATTAATCATTCAATATGTCTATGTGTTGTTTGATTCTATCTTATGCTTGTCTTTTGTTTAACATGTTAGGCTAATTTTATCTTGTGTTTGCTTAGATCTAATGAAACCTAGCTATTGATTATTGGTTGTTAGTGTGTTGTTAGTTGTATTGGATGATTGTTTATCTATGTTAGGCTTAAGAAAACTGGCTAACTTCCTATTCGGTAACTTGCTTGAACGTCTTAAGAAACATGAACCAAACGCGTACTAAAGGTTTTTATGGTTGTATTTAATGCATAAGCGAATTCTAGTGATCCCATGTTAGGAGCTTCCTAGCCGGCTCGACATAGGAGTGAAGTAGGAGCTTGTAGAGTTTGGGGAAGTAAGTACGCCACCCCACGAATGGTATTAAGGAATACACCCGTCATCCACGCGACTAATACACACTAATTAACCGGTAAAAGATAGTTAGGGAGTAAGGAAATCTAAGTAAACACATTTCCCTACACATAAGTTTCTCACCACTTTTCATTTTTGTTATTTTATTTTATTTGCATTTGTAGTAATTTGGGTTAGTTGACTAGCAACTAATTCCGCCCACTCCTTCAAAACCCGAGATTTTACTTGCTTTTATAAAATATAAAAACATAAAAAGAATCTTCCTCAACCCTTAGACCTAATTAGAGTAGCCTTTCACACCTAACGAACACTATTCCCTGTGGAGAACGATCAATCCCCCGTACTTACCACTACACTATACTACATCGGTCAGGTACACTGCCTGGTGGGGTTGTAAGCCTCTTGAGATCCCTCGAGAGGTAAAACCTGTTGTAAGGTTGCAAAACCCACGCATCACTTGCGTGAGGCGGTGTTGACTGAGGCTCACAGTTCTCCTTTCTCTATACATCCTGGTTCTACCAAGATGTATCGGGATCTAAAGCAGCATTTCTGGTGGAACGGGATGAAGCAAGATGTGGCGTTATTTGTTGCTAGATGTTTGACCTGCCAGCAAGTTAAGATTGAGCATCAGCGAGCTAGTGGTCTGTTACAGCCTCTGGAGATTCCTACTTGGAAGTGGGATGAGATCTCCATGGATTTCGTTTCTGGTTTGCCTTTGACTCGTAAAAGACATGATGCGATTTGGGTGGTCGTCGATCGACTAACTAAATCTGCTCATTTCTTACCTATCCGTATGACCTATAGTATCAGTAAGTTGGCGGAAATCTTTCAGCAGGAGATTGTCAGATTGCATGGTATGCCTTCATCCATTGTTTCTGATCGTGATCCTCGTTTCACTTCGCGTTTCTAGAAGGGACTTCATAAGTCTTGGGGCGCTCGCCTTAAGTTTAGTACTGCATTTCATCCCCAAACTGATGGTCAGTCGGAGAGGACCATTCAGACCTTGGAAGACATGTTACGATCTTGTGCTTTGGAATGGACCGGTAGTTGGGACGAGTATTTATGTTTGGTGGAGTTTGCGTATAATAACAGTTGGCATGCTAGTATTCGGATGGCTCCTTTCGAGATGTTATATGGGCGCAAGTGTAGAGCGCCGGTTTGTTGGAACGAGGTAGGGGAGCGTATTATTGAGGGTCCGGAGTTGGTTCGGGACACCAACGAAAAGGTAGCTGTTGCTAGGGAAAAGTTAAAGGAGGCCCGTGCTCGTCAGAAGAGCTATGCTGACAAACACCGTCGTGACCTGGAGTTTAATGTAGGTGACCGAGTATTTCTGAAAGTATCTCCTTTCCGCGGGGTTAAGCGTTTTGGAATTAAGGGCAAGTTGAGTCCTCGATTTATTGGTCCCTTTGAAATTCTGGAGCGTATTGGGGAGGTTTCTTATCGTCTGGCTCTACCTCCTCAGCTATCTCATGTGCATAATGTTTTCCATGTATCTCTTCTGAGGGGATACAACTACCACCCATTGCATGTGGTGTCTTATCCACTTGATCAGATTCAGCCGGATATGTCTTTATCCGAAGAGCCGGAGGCTATTCTGGACCGGCAAGAGCGGGTCATGAGGAATAAAGTCATTCCATTCGTAAAAGTTCTTTGGAAGAATCACCCAGAGCGCGAGGCTACCTGGGAAACTGAAGAATCGATTCGTGCTAGCTATCCTCATTTCGTATTTTGATCTGGTATGTTCTTGTTTGTTTTCCGTTCCATTTCATTTCTGATTCTTTGCAAATTTCGAGGACGAAATTTTTCTGTTAGAGGGGAAGAGTTGTAAAACCCGAAAATCTGAAACGTATTAAAAGACCTAAATACCCTCATCACTTGGAAATTTAATTAAAACTTAATTTAGCTTACAAATAAATCGTAAAACCTATGAAAACGAAACAAATACTACATGAAACGATTACGAGACATCATAAGATAATTGCTCAAGCTACCAAATATGTTTAAAACACATTACAAGTCTAAATGAGCCGAAAAATCTTAAGTGCATATGTAATATGTATTTTAAAAATCTATAACATAAAGTTTAATGTATTTCTAGTATAATGGTGATCCAAAAACCCATGGGCTTGACTTAGCCTCATTTAGGCCGACCCATGTCCTCCCCACCCTTCCAAAATCTCGGCCCACACTTCTATAATTTAGCCACATTTCATTGTTCCTCCAAAAACAAATACCGGTCTTCAAAAATTCCCAAGAAAACCCTAAAAACCAAAAGTTCTGCCACCCCTTTTGCTGCTGCTGTGTCGACCAAGAAAACCACCAAGAACCTCAACCACCAAGAACCTCCATTTTGATCTCGTTCTAAGGTAATTACATAGTACTATATCAATACACGATTATACGAATCTAAAACTAATCAAAAAAAATATGTTTTGCTCCTTGTTTTGCTGCTGTCGTGCGATCCAAAAGGAAGAGGGAGGAAGAAAAGTTTTCGTGTGATTTTGATCCTTTGTGTTCGTGTTCTTCGTGGTCTACGAGGGTATTGTATCCCTTTTTCTCGATCTTTGTTCCCTTATAAGTGTTCTATTCGAATTATGAATTAAAAACTTGTCACATAAAATCATAAAATTAAAGAAACCCTAAAAATGTAATGTTATGGATCGACTGGATTTTTGTGGTGTATAAATTCGGTTTGAATGTGCTACAAACTGATGAGTATTGACCTAAATATGTTTTAGACTCACCTATAATCGTTTGGTGTAATGAAGTAATGAACGGGATGACAAAAACCCTAAAATATACATGGTTCTGTGATCACTGCTTCTGAGGTGAATCTTTAACCGACTTTAACCGGCTGTAACTTGGTCATATGAACGTATATTTTTATGTTTCTGGAGTCTAAATTGTAGTTTAATGAAGTGGCTATCTGGAGAAATTTAGTTTGTAAATTTTTGAGGCATGTAAGGCTACCTTTTGATTTTTGAGAGATTAGGTGTCTGGTCGTACTTAAAAGTCTGGAAAATCAGTCCGGGTTTTTGATTTTTAATTTCCAAACCGTATCGAATTAGAAAGAGCCCTTTGAACTGGATAATATTTGGGATGTGTTCTAGTAGCTTGAATTTTTATAGATTTTTGTGAATTTTTCTAAAGGGGTTAACAAGTGATAACTTTTCGGTGTTCCATCAGATACGTTTCAGAACAAGTTGTAAAAGTGGATTTTTATTTCGCACTTGTACTAACTAATAAAATCTGGAAAAATTAGATAAAATACTAGGGACATTGAGGTACCTCTGTGAATTGTTTTAGATTTTATTTCGGAGTTTTACTATGATTTCTAATTTATTTAATACGGGTCCAGAAATGCCTAAAAAGCTGAAAAAGTGTATTTTGATATTTAAAAAGGGTTAAGTGCTAATATTCAAACATTAGAGGGTCTATGTTGTTATTTTGATAATACTAAAGTACTTAACATGTAAGAATCTGTAACTTTACAATATTTACACCTTATACCATAACTCTATGATATTTACACAATTGGTCCTAAAACTTATCCTCAATACCTAATGAACCTTTAAATGTATAAAACTACCATAATAACCTTATGAACCTTGAACTACTAAAATGGAAAGACAAGATAACATGAGTAATTAAGAACATATTATAATACTCTTCTACTCCTTTAGGTGTGAAGAAGGAGAGGTCCTGAGCTTGTCAGTGTTTTCTGTTTCTGGTTTCTTGTGTGCTTTGCAATAAGGTACAGATACTCTGCCCTTTTTCAGTAAGGGTGTCCTATCTCATTGATATAATTCTGATTCTGATTCGTTTAAGATTACCCAAAGCCATTGCTATGATCCCTTTTATTATGAACCTTTCTGATTACACTCTGATTTGGACCTTTAGTATTTCACCTGATATATCTGTTATGAACCATCTGTTATGGACCATCTGATTTGACTTTGATATATGACCCTCTGATTATGATATGATATCTGACTCTTAGTTTGATACCCGAGCCATTTCACTAGGCATGGGGGTTCCATGTCCGTGTCATTGATGCACCAATGGCATGACTCTAGGGCGGTAGAGTGATGTTCCGCCACGTCCCCATTCTGATTATGATATGCGCATTACTTTGATTGTGGATTATATATGTTTCTGGGGGGCGTATGGATGCATCCTAGATCTGTTCTGTTTAGTGGATTTAACTATATATGATATGATTTCTGTTCTGGTGTCTGGTACTGTGTGCAATACATGCCTTTCACATTTATCTGGGAGCTGATCACTCCATTTGATACATGAGGACACCCCTCATATTATCTGGTTACTTAAGAGGCATCCCCTCTAGATTATGATGGTTACTATCTGATATGTTCTGGGCTCGTGGTGGATGACTATCCTATTCTTTTATATTTCTGTCTCTTTGTTTATACTTCATGATACTTCCCCGTGCAACATATTTCAGTCTGTTTCATTATTATTGCTTTGTATATGTATCTGTTCACTGAGCTTTTTAAGCTCAGCCGTACGTTTTCTTTTCATGTACGGCAGGTATTTAAGCTAGGAAGCTGGGTTTGGCTTTGGGATGAGAGCAACTTGTGTGAAGCTTAGACCTTAGACATTCTAGTTATGCCATTTGGATTCTGTTTCTGTTATGTCATTGTTTAGGCATTTGGATTATGTACTTCGGTTTATTGATGTTTTGGACATAAGTTATGTTGACTTATTTCCTTTGACCATTAATGTTATGGACTTATGATGTTTTGGATTTAATGCTTGTAATCTGATATGAAGCCATTGTTGTGATATCTTTACCCTTGCCGGGTTGGGGTGTTATAGATCGCGTGACACTGCTTTTCTGTCAAACTTGAAAAACTACAGGGACTAAAATGTAAAAAAACTATAACAACTTTCCCGCCAATACAAACCCCTTATAAAAACACAAAACAAACACACACTTCACATAATCAGTATCAAATTCAAATTTTCGAAATGGCTGAGAGACACGTAAATCGAGAATTACGACAGGAAGCTGCTCGAAGAAGAGGTCTGCGAACTTACCGATTACGCTTATTTACCGCTTCGTTTCGTAGTTTATTCGTGTTATGAGAATCATTTTACACTTTATATCACAAACTAATCGGTACGGTTACGCGTTATCACCACTATGTGTTTTATCATCATTTAGGTTAATTTCGAGATTATGATCAATTTGTAACTGTTTATTCACAAACGAATAGCCGATTACGCTGGTTTTAACCGTGTATTATGATCAATTTAGGTCTTATTTTGTGTTATTGATTGAATTCAAACCGTAGATGTATAAATCGTGTGAATCGTTCAATTTATAACTCTTTATGATCAATTTAGGTTTTTGTTTGTGTGATTTCGAGATGTATGAATTCTGTTAGTGATGAAACTGAATTATTTTGCTCAGAGAGAGATGATAGAGAAGCCGCTGCTCGAAGAGGACTGGTTTTCCGAGCCATTCTGAACAACGGTCCGCAATATCACAAACGAATTGGAGGTAATTTATTCCTGTTTTATCATCAATTTAGGTTTTATAATTTATTCCTTGTTTTCTGTAATTTTGAATTTGTCGCTGTTTATTGCACTTACGATCAATTTAGGTTTCATTTTGTGTAATTTTGAATTCAAATGCTAGATGTATGAATTGTTTTATTGTACTGTTAAGATCAATTTAAGTTATACTCGAAGATTTCGCATTAGGTTTTTCTGTTTAAAGTTGACATTTAGGTCGTAGAGCTTGTATGAATAACTGAGTTAAGCCGCATCGATAGTATAAATCAGTGTTGTTAAACGTGGATTAATCGGCGATTACTCGCTACCTTGAATGACTGAGTGAGAGAATTGAATCACTTTGCCTTTTTCCACGTGGATAGCGTAAGTAGATTCAGGAAGTTTGTAATATTCGTGGCACACTAGTCGATTATCAAGTCATTGTACGAATAGAAAGGTTTATTTAATCATTTTGCCTTCTGCTCATTTTGTAGCATTTTTCGTTACAAATTTATGTTGTAAGACCTACTCTGTTTTACTCTGGTATTACACTATTACTTGACCTGGATGTTATGTGGTAAAGCAGAGTTTTGAGAGTTAATGTTGACTGGATTAGGATTGTTGAAATTCATATACAATTTCTAATGTCTGAGAGCACGAGGTTGGAGTTTATTGGTCATAAATAAAGCCTGTGTGTATACCTTTTTTAATCCAATTACACATTTACACTTGAAGCCGTTGACTTTGATTCTTGAACATAAATTACTTCTTCACTACTCTATGTAAGAACCTGGTTCAGTGGATAATAACGGGCTTTCATCTGGCTACTCTATGTATCCAAAAGTAAGTGTAGGATACCATATGTTTCCAAGTCACCTGATACGCTGTCATATTGGACAACATCCACAATAAAGTAGCCAATATTGTAGCTTCCATCAGCACAAAACTCTTGCGAGCATGTAATCATTTGCCCTGGCTTTGAATCTTCTGGATTGTATAGTGTAAGTTCGTGCTGTATCAAGTATGGTAGGTGAAAATTGTTACTAGCATTCTTATGCATAAAAGTCCTCATATGGCTAATATTTTATGATGCCAATGTGCACTTGAAAACAAAAGACCCGTAAAAAAATGAAAAGATTACAACTAGATGAATGCAAGAAAGCAATTTTTTATGATTGCAGCAAAACCTTTCTAATATGAGCAGAGACCAAAAGTAGAAAATGGTGGGTGTTCAAGTACAGTCTTTGTAACTACTTTTTGTTAGTAACTATTATAAGTCAAACCATCTGAGTTCATTAATTTATTTGATTTCTTTGCTTAGGTGTTCTGCCTCTTTGAACTGTCAGATAATAACTTATGGTGTCATTGCTAGTTTAGCAATACAGTAATTAACAGAAGAGACAGGAGTGGAACAAGACTAATGTAATATTTGACAAATAATTTGCAAAAATCATTCATGGAGAAGAAAATTACCCTAATATAACACTACCATTTGCCAGCTACGTTTCCAGGTCACCTGACTCACCGTGGTAGCAGAGTAGTGACCGCTTCTTGTTGTGTGTTAGACTCGTTCATGTGGTAGAGATAGGTCGATAGGAATGTAACTTGTAATAGTAAATTTTGGTACACTTACCGGTTCTTGGTGGAAGGATACCGATTCTGCATTTACTAAGGTATTAGCTGACCTAGATGTTATGTGGTAAAGCTGAGTTTTGAGAGTTACATGTACTGCTAGATGACTGGATCAGGATTGTTGAAATTCAGATACAGTTTATAATGTCTGAGAATGTGAAGTGGTTGGAGCTTAGTTTAGGTGTTTATGAACACCTTACAGGCTAAACTGTGCTAGTTTTTTATGAAACCACTATTCCAAAAAAAAAAAAACAAAAAAAAAAAAAAAATCTGTGTTTACAAAATGTTATAGCCATATAAGGAGTTCATAAACACTTAAACTAATTTGTGAGAAGTTTTTAAGTTATAGATAGGGTCACGGTTTAGCCCAAATATCTTACAAAAATGAGTACTCTCTGGTTGGCTGGGTTGAACGAAACTCTTCTGATCCTGATCTGTACACATACTATATATTTGAACAGATCAAGCATGTTATAGGGGTAACTAGACATGGATAAAAATTATAGGGGTAACTTGACAGTGAGGTGGATATAGACATGGATAAAAATTATTCATGTAGAACCTAAAACTAAGTGTTTGGACAGGAACATAACCATTATTATCTGATTTTGCAGATGAAGCGGATCCATATCAGGTTCCAGGAGTGGCAAGGGAAGTATACATAATCCGTACGAAAGATGTACGTTAGTTTCACTGGATTTTAAGTACTAAAAATCTTTCTACATGTCAACTATGCATTTGATCATTTGTATTATGCTATTTTTTTTTTTTTTTTTTCTTTTTCATATTCATAGGTCACCAGGATTTCTGGAAACCAAGATGCAAGGCTATGGAACATTCATAGACGATCAGGGGCTTCAATAGCAATTCTCACTGATTTAACAATGAATTATCATCATGCACAGATTGAACTGTCAGCACGCACTGTTGCACAAATTAGGCTAGCAAAACAGCTCATTGAAGAGGCGATTAAAGAGGTCAATCCATATTCCTATTTTGATATCCACACCCCTTAATGTACGATTTGACTAATTTCATCTAACTGTGGCTCTGTTCTGTGCAGATTTATGATGGCCGATGTGTTCCAGTACCTTTGATGTCGACATTTATCTCTCAAGAAGCATTGGTTATTCCTTCACAGAAGGTAGTAAAGCTATTTAAACTAAAGAAAATTAATTTATTACTGTATTATTTTCTTAATGCGTTATGTTACTAACTAATGAATCAAAAACAAACTGTCAATTGGTACTTTTATACTGAAGTCTTGTTGCTTGTGTCTATGTATAAACCTACAGGCTGCTCATTTGTTTTGCAAGAAAACTCTTGTAGAAATTGAAGCAGAGACTTTAACTTGGTTGGAGGTTTGTGATCTATTACTTGTCTTTGATATTTGAACGAATGAGAGCCGTATGCTGTTTTATTTACACTTATCTTTGATATTTGAACACACAACATATTGCTAATGCTAACATTTTAAACACATTCAGCTTGATGGATCTCAGCCTTCATCTGACGGGACAACAAACGTGATACACATTCAGATAAGTGGTACTCGGAGGAATATCAATCTTGCAAGGATTATGATCAACAGCATTGTGTCTAAGGTGAGGTTTTTTCCATTCTAATCCATAAAAAAACATTCAGGAGATTTTCAATTTTGTTTGAATACTTTCTGGTTTGATACTGTATAATGATTATTGGTGCTTTGGAGTTGTTTCAATGGGCAATTTATGTTTTAACTGTTTTGGATTTTGGTTCGGTCAAGTAATATCTGTTGTAATTGTGATCCTATCAATTTTGTTATAGGCGAAAGAACCCAAAGCTTCAAAGAGGCCTGAGAAGCTGGAATTTAGGTTGGGTGATGACTTTCTGTGGAAAAAGGTAAAGGGAGCAGAGGACCAAAAGGAGCTGGTGTTTCGTTGTAGGAAGTTTATGTGGATGAAGCAAAGGGGAGCGGACGAAAAGGCCACTGACAATGTCCATGATTCCATTGAGGGGAAAAAGCAAGTGGCGGCTGGAGATGTCGGTGATAGCAGATCTGTTGCTGGTGGATATGGATCATATGGTGATGGATTTGGTGGATATGGACCATATGGCGGTGGATATGGACCATATGGCAGTGGATATGGCGGACCATATGGTGGTGGATATGGACCATATGGCGGTGGATGTGGTGGACCATATGGCAGTGGATATGGGAGTGGTGGTAACCGATGGTATGAGACTTTGAGTGATGAGAATGCAAATGGCTGTAGTATTATGTGATTAAAGCAGGTCTCTGAAACTTCTGGACAATTCCATCACTTGACTGTATAGCTGAGTATTTTGAATAATGTAATATCATATACCGGAAAACTTGAAAAGTGATAAATTTCGTAATCACCCTTCAAAGAATAGTCAGATACGTTAATCTCACTTCCATAAAACCGTGCACTTGGCTGGTTCTTGTTGTAAACTTCTATCTTCGGTATGTTTTCCTGAACCTGTTATTCTTCTAATGTCAATATGTACGGATAATTTCTATTCTTGTTCGTGTCACATCCTTAAAGTTCAAGACCGTTAAAGTCCTTCATGGTAAAATCTTCAACCGTTAGATTATTCAACATACTAATTGTCCCCTTATCTAGACACCACCGTAATCTTTTATTAAACTGATGGTTTTATTGGCATAGAAGTGGTCTGCTGATTTTGCATCTGATTAGCTGGTTGTATGTTGCTTAATTTCTTAAATTGTTGGTTCTGTCTGATCAACATTGTAACAAAAATTTCAAAATTGGTGATAATATATTCATATCCTCCCCGGCCAACCCGGAAAAAAAAAAGAAAAATACACCACTGCACACAAAATATACTCCACCAGTTTACGAAGATGTAAAAAAGCACATTTGCAATAACACATGAAAAAAGCATGTTTATATAACAAAAACTGGTATATATGTGACTAATGTTCAAACTTAATTAATTAAGCGTCTGCACCAGCTGGTTAACTTGTTCTTCAAGCTCTTCTGGCGCATGTGCTTATTGTTCATGCAATTTAAGTAATCCTCTGATGCATAGTATGCATATGCTTTCCTCTCGAATTCTCGTCGCTGAAGCTCGTCTACAGTTTCAACTGGGTATTTATATGCTTTATTCTTGAATTCTTGTCGCTGAAGCTTTTCTCTCGAATTCTCATGGTGATATGTGAAGCCCTGTGATGCCTGGTAGGTATACGCTTTCTTCTTGAATTCTTCGTCCTCGTCTTTGTACTTTTCAGAATCTTTTACCATATTTTCAATCTCTAACGTTGAGAGCCTTCCATTTTTGTTAGTAATGATGAGTTTTTCCGTCTTACCAGTCGATAATAACTTCGCTGTGACTGTGAGGATACCGTTTGCATCTATGTCAAAGCAAGTCTCGATTTCCGAATACTGTAAGGGGGCAGGAGGAATTCCAAAAATTGTAAAGTTCCCCAACAAATGGTTATCCCTAGATCTTGCTCTTTCACCCTGATACACCTGGAAAAATGCCTCAGATTGGTAATCATAAGCTGGAAAAAAAGTTTTATATCTCTTCGTAGGTATTGGAGTGTTATGTGGGATCATAACTTCAAATACTTCTCCAATTAATTCTATACCAAGTGACAATGGAGTGACGTCAACGAGCAACAAATCACGAACACTGTTTTTTCCACTCAACTTTGCAGCCAGAACCGCTGCACCATATGCAACAGCCTCATCAGGATTGACACTCTTACAAAGCTCCTTTCCATTAAAATATTCTTGCAACATACGCTGGACCATTGGTATCCTAGTTGAGCCACCTACTAGAACAATCTCATCTACGTGTAATTTATCCATACTTGCATCCTGTAAACACTTGTCTAGGGTCTCAAGGCAACTATTGAACATGCTCATGTTAAGATCTTCGAATTTAGCTCGGGTAAATTTTAATGAAAAGTCAATCCCCTCATGTAAGCAATCCAATTCGATCGACGTCTCAGTAGCGGATGAGAGAATCCTTTTTGCTTTCTCACAAGCTGCTCTCAACCTCCCTAATGCTCTTTGGTTCCCTTTCACATCCTTGTCAAATCTTCTTTTGAAGTTGCGAACACAGTGATCCACCATGCAATTATCAAAATCCTCACCTCCTAAACGAGTATTACCCGAAACAGCTATCACCTCAAACTTGTTACGACCCGCTCCCTCAATGGACATCAGAGAAACATCAAAAGTACCACCACCCAAATCAAAGACGACAACATTCAGCTTGAGAGACTTCTTACTGTCTAGACCATAAGTTATTGCAGCTGCAGTAGGTTCGTTGATCATGCGGATAACATTTAAGCCAGCAATACGCCCTGCATCCTTGGTAGCTTGACGCTGTGAATCATTAAAATAAGCAGGGACTGTTATGACAGCTTCTTTCACATCTTCTCCTAGGTATGCCTCAGCGGTTTCTTTCATCTTGCCAAGAATCATGGATGAAATTTCTTCAGCCGTAAATTCCTGCTCTTGACCTTTGTAGGTGACAACAACCTTTGGTGCGTCGGAAGGCCCTTGTATCACCTTGAAAGGCCACAATTTCATGTCTTCTTGCACTTTGGAATCACTGTAATTCCTTCCAATTAACCTTTTAGCATCTGAAAATAAAAATATAAATATTACGTAGTAACAGATAGTTAATTATGGTTAATAAATTGCGAACTAATATGGAATATCCAGATAATTAAGGATCAAGTAGAATATATCCTAGACTCAACTTTTAGTTTTCAGACTCATGCATCATGCACATATGAAAGAGTTTAGGTTAAATTCATCAATATAACGATACATGGTAGCATAATTAAGAATCATAAACTAAAAGACATAACTTGTTATGAGCATACATATATAATGTTTCACAAAAATCATATTTGAATAAAAAAAACTGACCAATGATGGTGTTTCTAGAATTCATTGATTGTTGATTCTTGGCAGCATCGCCAATGAGACGATCTGCACGAGTGAAAGCAACACAAGATGGTGTTGTTCTGCTGCCTTGATCATTTGGAACGATTTCAATCCGATCATTCTTCCAAACCGCGACACACGAGTAAGTTGTTCCCAGGTCAATGCCGATCGCCGGTGTACTGCCCATTGAGTAATATGTATTCCTGAAGCTATGATGAAAATTCAATGTAATGTAAGTCGAATCTCTGTACCGTATGTACGTGACTTTATATAGCTTTCACATAAGATTTGTTACCATTTTTATATCTTTGAAAGATCCTGACAAAATCTCACGGATGTATAAAAAGAGTAACCATTCTTTTTTAATCATAAACCTTCCTTTCTTTCAAAATTCTAATATAGGGAGTATATTTTTTGCAAAATTTGGAAAAATAATTATAAGACTAATTATTAGATATTTTAAGGAGTAAATATCTCATATTTCTCATTATGGATTGCATGAACCATTATAGTCGACTCCCCTCTATATATATTCGAATTATTGCTTGCCGACTAGGGTTCCAATGGCAGTAGAGGTTGTTGTTCCTGATGATATCATTGAGCAGATACTCCTAAGGTCGGATGTGAAGGCTCTTATCCGATTCAAGAACGTATTTAAGTCATGGTATTCTTTAATATCCGGCGATCGTTTTGTTAAAGCTCATTGGAACCATAGTTACAACAATGACCGCAATAATAATAAAATCGGACATAGGAGGATTGGTTTGTCACGAGATAACCTGGGTCACATTGTTAAATGGTTTTACTTTCCCCATGAATGCAGTCTTCTTGGTTCTTCCAATGGCTTAGTATGCATCTCTCCTTCACATGGTCACCTTATAGTAGCCAATCCATTGACTAGAGACATGAAAACACTGTCGAATCCAGATAGATTGGAATGGCCAGAATGTTGGGGTTTTGGTTATGATTCGTCTTCCGATGATTACAAGGTTATAGCAGGCTTTAGCTCTGTTTCTGGTTCGACGAATTTTCACGTGTTAACTTTGAAGACAAACGTCTGGAAAGATGTTGGAACATTGAAGTATATGCGTTACGGCTTGTATGCTGTTGGTATCTTATGCAATGGGAAGCTTCACTGGTTAATAAAAGATCAAGACAAGAAGGTGGTAATTATTTCTTTTGATTTATTTGAAGAGAAATTTGAAGAAATCTCTCAGCCTGGTGAATTCAAATATGACCCATATTGCAACCTGGGGATTATTGAAGAATGCTTATGCATATGTGATATTATTGACCAACCCATATGGGTATTGAAAAACTACAATGTAAGAGAATCTTGGGTATCCTTGCAAGATGCTCTCCAAAATGATAATGATGTTGTACACCACTTGAGACCAATCAAAGATTCCTTATCAGACACAAGTTTCTTCACTAACGATGATCACCTGCTCATGTCAAGGACATGGGATGTTAATTGTGTTCCTGTATTTGTGCGTAGCCTTGTATCTCCTCATGTTAACGGGAAGCTAAAGAACAAGAGAGAGGCAAAAAATACCGATAAGGTTTGTTCTAATATTGATGTATTTTCATGTTACCGTGATCTTAGTTAAATCAGTTACTTTCTTCTAAACTACATGGTACCTTGATCTTAGTTCATCCTGTTATATAACCACTGAAGATTAATCAGAACACTATTATAGGTTGATCAAAAATTTAATATCATCCTTACTAGAGATGTGGCAATCAAGCGTTTGATTAGTCTATATGATATTCTGATCTTCTGCATATTATAACGGGTATAGTATTATAATCAGACTTTGTTCTTGTCTTTAAATGGTTTATGTGGTATATATATATGCTAAAGGTGAGAAGTTAAATCATACATCTGCCTTTCGTTCATATGTTCGTTTGACAATCCTTGTACAACTAGTTTTTCCTAAAGGTGAGAAGTTAAATCATACATCTGGCTTTCGTTTACATCTTGCTCCGTCTTTATAATGTGACTCAATTTACTCACTTCCCATTCATTTTGATTTTTCAGTTGATTGAGGGAGATCATTTGGTTACATGATTGAGTGCTCTAATTTGATGACGTTGGAGTGAAGATGGCGTCAAACTATATTAAGGTCGCTTGTTCTTAACTAAGACATTGCTTTAGAATCCATGACAATATATTTTCTTGATGGTTCCATGTAACTTATGTTTGGATACTTTATGTTACTTTGTCCCTACTAAATAATATACCATTAACAATCCTTCAAATATTGTCACTGCTATCAAAGACCGTTTGAAATAATCATGTCTAGTACAGTGGTATATATTTGATATTGTTAAATGTTTGACAATAGTAAACACACAACCTTCACTTGAATTATGAGCCATCTGGGTTGGTAAATATTAGTATGTGTTACCGAAAGGTTGATGACACGTTTGATGAAGATGAGAGGATGTTGAAGGAAAAAGCTTGGAAAAATAGCCATGGCTCGACGTCCCTTGCAGTAGAAGGTGAGGTAGTATGGCCATGTGTGCACCAAGGAATTTGAGATTTGATGAGTGGCTGATTCTGTTGGCTACTTTTAGTTCCTTTACCCTCGGGTAAGAGTGTGACTGTCTACATCTCATCTCTTTCATACCTCGCTCTGGTGGTATTGAGTAGGGGTGTTCATCGGTTCGGTTCTCGGTTAATTGGTTTATTCGGTTCGGGTTGTTCGGTTAAAAAAAAAATTTGAGTCATAACCGAAAACCGAACCGAAGTTCGGTTCGGTTATGGGTCAAAACCGAAAACCAAAATTTTGTACTTGAATATTGAACAACATTTATATTTGCTCTAATATTGAACCATAACAGTCTTGCATACACATATTGATATGTATGTCAAATGATTAAACCTAGAGAATAAAACATACATCATCCAGATACATAAACTTTCCTAAGAAATAACTAATCATAGCACATGACCCCATGACGGTATGCCAAAATATATGCAAAACGACATACCTAGACAAGTTTTAACATCTATTGAACACAAAATACCCTAACATCATAGGACCTAGGGTTAGTCAAGTTATATTTTTTTAATTAATATATAAAAAATATTAAATATTAATTATAATTCGGTTTTCGGTTCGGTTCGGTTGTCAATATGCTAAACCCATAACCGAACCATAAACCGATTAAAATGTTCGGTTCGGTTCGGTTTTTACCAATTCGGTTCGGTTAAGAATTCGGTTCGGTTCGGTTTCGGTTTTCGGTTACTGCAGATATTACCCGATCCATGAACACCCCTCGCTCTGGTGGTATTGAGTATTGTTATTGTTGTTGTTGTTAGGCTCACAATTGTATTTGGGCTTCAGCTTATTCTGATATTGTCTCATGTTAGTTTTTGGTTGCTCTTTTTTAATTAATTGGCTGGGCCAACCGATTTTGTTTACTTTTCACTTTAATGAAAATATAAAAAAAGAGTAGAGTACAAGAGTTTGATTTTTTTTTTTTTTAACCAAAAGTACTAGAGTTATAATTCGATTTTTGTGTATTCAACATGTATTATTAGCTTTTATCAGTTAAATAATCTCTTTTTAGAAATAGCATCTCAGCATTGGTTTCTCAAAGACTTTATATAGCACAAATAAGATATGGGTTGTGTTATCCTAACACCCCCTATTGTCAACCGTAAGCCCGCGAAGCAGACAGTACAACAATTTGATGTATCCAATGATTGCAAACACCCCCTATATGGGGTGTCAGGATAACATGCCCTAAAAGATATTCAGCCAACAAGCAATAAGTTAGCAATAAGTTGTTGGGTGCTCAAAACAACTTATTGTACTTTGAGAACATTTCAAGCTTATAACCTACTACTCAAATCAACTTATTTTAACCTTTTGTCCCATCCACAACTTCTACAAATCAAGTTTGTGTATACATGTTATTAAGAGGGTGAGGTTAAAATGTCACTTCAATAATTTGTTTTTCTTTCTGATTTATTTCCTAACTACTTCGTTTTACTTAATAAAATAGTTGCCACGTATTATATAAACAATAATAAACGTCTTTGTAATTCACTTGTATTATTAAAATTACTTTTCAACTTTATTACAAATCTACTTTGACGCTTTTTCCGTGTCAACTATGGCGTTGAATTTCTAGCCGGTTAAATATATATAAGATTCCAACCTACCTACTTCTAAAAAAATTCATTAACTTGATCCACGACAAGTTATAATATTACCAAGAGTGAAAGGGTTCAAGTTTATTAATCAAAATAATAGGCCATCATCATGTAATCATAATTACTTAATTAGAGCGCTGGTACCTCGTGTCATTGCCAAACAAATGATGTCACATCAGCAAAAGTCTCTATGGCACCAGAAAACTCATGGCACTATATTCTGGCCATTACCGTTGTCACTAGAAAATGTGGTGTCATAGGATTTTATTTATTTATTTATTTATTTATTTATAACATAAACTAAAACATACACAATATTAACTAAAACATACACAATATTAACTAAAATAAACTTCATTTACACAATATTAGTTACTAATGTAACTTTAAAATAAAGATGACAATGAAATCAAACTTCAAAGGTATAAACTGTAAATTAATTATTTATATTTAAAAAAAAAAAAAAAAAAAAAAAAAAAAAAAAAAAAAAAAAAACTTTTTGGTCTTCTTCTCCGTCGTGGACCTGCAACTCAAGAACCTTAAAAAAATAAAAAATAAATAAAATAAATAAATTCAAACACAAACACAACATAGAAGCACAAACACAAACAAACCCACTAAAAAAATATAAAAAATAAAATAAAACACCACCGCGTGGGCTGGCCATCACGGCGCGAGCAGCCATGACGCCACCCACGGTGTGATGAGCCATCGTCAATTTTGGGCTGGTGAGATGGCACGAGGCTACGGCGCCACCGTACCTCTCACTCTTAACAAAGTAACACATAATGTGAACAAGATTAAGAGTGGGAGCCTAGTAATGTGCCAAAAACACTAAATGCAAGATTGATCGTTTCATATCAACGTGTTTTTATTCAGGTTAATAAGAGCCGGAGCATTGTAAAATACGCTTTGTTGAATAATTACAGCGTTGTTGTCTCTTTGGTTGGATTTAAGATACCAACATCAAATCAAGACTAATCACTATATACTGATAGAAAAATGATGCAAAAGGGTTGTAAGATTTTTTAAGCACGTGTTTTGGTACATACTTAAGTCCAAATCCACGTGTGGTAACTTTAGGATCAAGTACAGTAGATCACTCTATAAGTTTGATTATCATATTTCACATATTCCATTTGAAACGAGTATATGTATCCCCGACCCCAACATACCGGGTCGGGAACGACTAACATCTTCAACCACGGCAGATCCCAATCCAACAATCCGGACAAGAACATCCCCGGTCTCTCAAGGCCGGGGATGGAATCCGATGTCGACAGCTATCAGGCCGCGACTGCCTAAAGCCAGATCTTGTGGGATTGTGTCTTCCACTTGATCTGACATTTACCTACTAAGGTAAGGCGCAACCATGCGCTGATTTGACATTTACCTACTAAGGTAAGGCGCAACCATGCGCTGCTCTGACACTTACCTACTCGGTAATTAATGCGCAGTGTCCCGAGGTAGCCACAGTAAGTATATGGGTAGTATAAATACCCCCATCTCATTTATTACCACATCTAACTGCATTTACTACACATAGTCCGCACTTAAACTATCTCTCTCAACAGATATACTTACTCTCACACCCGAGGCTAACCGCGGAACCCCCCTTCCGCGGTAAGACTAACGGTGCTACTTTTCTCTTAGCAGTTTACACGAAGTACTCGGTGCAAGATCTACCCTCCAAGAGCTAGTCTAACCTAGGTCTGGGAGTGTGCTCAAGATTTGTATCAACAAGTTGGCGCCATCCGTGGGACCAGTTACATAAACTGCGTTTCAAAAGGAAGAAAAATCTACCATGAGCAATCAAGGAAACAATCCTTCTCCCTCCCTGGAACCTTCCACCGTGCGTAACACTCGTGACACGGGAAAAGAGAAGGAGCAGGAACGCCACGTGGAATCCCTCCCGGATGAAGCAATCAGGGAGTTTTGCAACCAGCACTACGACCGATTGCTGCCACTAATGTCCGAGAAGGTCTACGCAGAAAAGCTAAATCAAGTAAGGACCCGCCTTGATTTCGAGGATGAGTCGCAGGAAAACCCTTCCCCGCAAGGACTGTCCAAAAACTCTCGGTCAAAATCCATATGGGAAAGAAAGAGCAAAAAGAGGCGGAAATCCAGTCCTAGCCAAGGACCGCCCGAAAATTCTCAGTCAAGATCCCTATGGGAAAGAAAGAGTGAAAAGAGGCGGAATTCCAGTCCTAGTTACAGATCGGGGCCCTCTGAAAGCTCTTACTCCCGAAGCGTTTTCTCTAGACTCAGCAAAGAGCCTAGGCGCGGCAACAAAGAAATGGAATACCCCCGATCTACCGTTTTTACCCGTTTGGGAGAAAGGAGGGGGGATGTTAAGTCGCGCCTAGGAGAGAAAAAGGAAGACGTATTCTCTAGGCTTAAAACAAAAAGCCGTGCTAGAAGAGAGCGCAGAAACGAAGCACAGCGTTATAGACAAGGTAGGCGTCCTCATGAGGAAAGAGGCCCAGAAAGCAGCAGGAGAAGGTCACCCAGCCCAACCCTCAGCCGCGTCCCTCGTTCCAGGGAGCACGGAACCGGAGATAGGTCCACATACTCCGGCCCTGAGCGACCTCGGAAGCGGACTCCCGTAGAAAGTGAGGACAGTGCAGGGGAATACTGGGAGGCAAAGTCTGGAAAGAGCAAAGGGGAAGAAGATGATCTCTATCATCCCTATGACGTTGAAGACGCTAATCCCTTCACATTACGGATTAGGGGTTTTAAATTCCCAAAAAGAACCAGAATGCCTAATAATGTCAAGACTTACGATGGAACCGGGGATCCGGAGGACCACATGAAAAGCTTCTGCACCGCGGCCAAAGTAGAGCGATGGGTCATGCCCACATGGTGTCATATGTTTAACTCCACCCTCATGGGGCATGCTCGAATGTGGTTTGACGACTTGCCGGCAGAGAGCATTGACAACTTTGAGGATCTCAGGAAGTACTTCCTGTCCTACTTTCTCCAACAAAAGAAGTATACTAAAGACCCGGTAGAGCTCCATCACATCAAACAAAGAGAAGGGGAAACAACAACGGCATTCGTTGACCGTTTCAAGGCAGAAAGCATGCAAGTAAAGGGTGCCCCGGAATGCATGAGAGTCTCAGGATTCATGCACGGAATTAACAACCCAGAGTTAATCCGGAGACTTAATGATAAGATCCCAAAGACCATGGACGAGATGTGGAAGATTACCACGGCGTTCGTCCGAGGGGAAACTGCTGCGGCAAACCTA
The DNA here is from genome assembly GCA_021014915.2 of Artemisia tridentata subsp. tridentata. Classification (NCBI taxonomy): domain Eukaryota; kingdom Viridiplantae; phylum Streptophyta; class Magnoliopsida; order Asterales; family Asteraceae; genus Artemisia; species Artemisia tridentata. The sequence goes on from CP139506.1 coordinate 411,640,835, forward strand.
TCTAGGAAAAAACATGACCGTTCCTCGTGGAAGTCCCGCGAAGGAGGATCCCGGGCAATCAATAGTCAGCCTTTTGATAGAAAGACAGAATTCAAACAACGCTCCAGGACAGATCGAAAGCGGGGTGATAGATTTACGCCCCTCACAAAAACACCAAAAGAGATTCTCGCAATGGATTCAGTCAAGTTCACGACCCCACGCCAATGTCAAGTCCAGCCGAGTCCAGAAACAAGGACAAATACTGCGATTTTCACAGAGAAAGAGGCCACCACACGGACGAATGCTTTCAATTGAAAAGACAAATTGAAGAAGCAGTCAGATCAGGACAACTGGCACATCTAGTGAAAGAGATTAAGAATGGGAGCCAAAAAGGCGGGACCTCCAAGAGCGGCAAGAAAGAAACAGCGGCTAAAGATAAAGCCCCGGCCATATTTAGGGCTGTAAACGAGCCGAGCTGAGCCGAGCTAGGGTAGGCTTGGGCTCGGCTCGTTTAAAAATCGAGCCGAGCCGGCTCGGCTCGTTTATTTATACGAGCCGAAAAGTTGAGCTCGGGCTCGGCTCGTCAAATACTCGAGCCAGCTTGTGGCTCGTCGAGCCCGCTCGTTTACATTGAATGGGATATACTTTAACATAAAAAAACAAAAAATAAGCTACACGATTTTAATCCAGGTCAAAATGTCAAATACTAATTCAATTCTAATAAAAATTAGTTCTGCAGTTCTGCAATATGGCCATCAAAGTAATTAACAAAATAACAGACTTGAGTTTCTTTCATCTAGAAGTTAACAAAATAGCATTTCCAAAAACTTGAATTACTCTTTCATCTAGTTGTATATATTATATTATATATAACTAAAGTTTAGTTATATATATACGAGCCAAACGAGCGAGCTAACGAGCGAGCCAACGAGCGAGCTAACGAGCGAGCCACGAGCCAAGCCGACGTTGGCTCGGGCTCAGCTCGTTTACAAACCGAGCCGGCTCGACTCGACTCGTTTATAAACGAGCCGATTTCGAGCGAGCTTTTTTCGAGCTTTTTTCGAGCGAGTTTCGAGCAAGCCACGAGCCGCGAGCTTTTTGAACAGCCCTAGCCATATTCATGATACAGGCCTTGCCGCGGAATGTGAAGCAGAAAACAACCTCTAGTGCCTACACCAATATGGAAATATCTTTCCCTCCTATAAGGGAGGATGTCTGGGACGATCATCCGCTGGTGATAAAGGCAGAAGTAGGCGGATATCATGTGCACCGGATGTATGTAGACAATGGAAGCGCCTCAGAGGTTTTGTACGAACATTGTTTCAATCGCTTGAGCCCGGAAATTAAGAGAAGAATGATCCCAGCTACGACCCCCCTGCTCGGATTCAGTGGAGAATTGTCATGGCCTTTGGGACAGATTCTATTGGAAGTAACCCTAGGAGATGAAGAGAACTCCTCAAGTGCTTGGATGAACTTCATGATTGTTAGACCAATTTCCTGGGTATTGGGACCCCACCCTAGATGAAAATGGATAAAGGCCTTTCGTGATTGGCCAGTCAACCCTTTAGTCAAGTGATGGTCAAAGTATGTATTATATAGTTATGGAAAGTATCATGTGGCAAGAATAGAAAGAAAATAGACCTAAGGGACTTATGTTGACATAAGTCAAACATGTGATAAAGTTAGTTGTGGTTAAATAAGAAGGAATGAGACTTGAGGGGCCAATCTTGCCAAATGGCCAAACTTGCCACCTAACTAAATATATCCAGGATTTTCTAGAGTTTTCCTCCATTATTGAGATGGAGCTTGTGGTCCGGTTCTTTAGAGAGAAAAAGAGAGGGAAAAACTAAATGATGATCTAAGAAGAAGAAGGTGAAGATCAAGTGTTCATAGTCTTCCTTAGTAATAATCTTCCCACAAGTAAGTATCTATGTTCTTGATGATTAATGAAGTTATAGATTAAGGATTAAGTGGGTTTTCATCATATGATCAAGATATGATCATATGATGATGTAGAAAGAAAGATGAGTATGTTTAATGGGTTATGTTAACCCTTGTTTATGTTATTGATTGTTATGTTGTTAGGTTTGGTTAATTATGAAGGTTAATGATGATGATGGAAGAAAGTGATGATAATGATGTCTTTGATGTTATTTAGCTTGGATTAAGGTAAGTAAAATGATAATAGCATGTGTTATATGAATTTCTAACATATATGTGTTATATATGTTTTGTTATTAGAAATAAGAGACTTGAGATGTGCTTATGTGCTATGATGAATGTGATCCAAGTGATGATTTTGGTTGTGAGAGTAAGATGAGGTTATGTGTTAAAGTATGGATTAGTATGTTGAGCCACTAAGTAAGTGTTTGGATATATGTGTATGATGCTTATGTGTTGTTTGAAGTATAATGATATGTTATGATCGTTTTACTTACTAAGCGAAAGCTTATGGTTTAGTTGTCTAACCTTTTGTAGGTTCTTATGATTTTGGTTGGCGAGGATGAAGGAGTATGGCTCAATTAAGTGGAAGGATAGAAGGTAGTATGTGTTAGGAGCTAGGTAGAATACCGAGCTCATTCAAGATGGTACCCCCGTGAGCCTTTTAATGATTTGTAATGTAAAGTCAAGTGTTAAGTTGTATGTTAAGGTCGTCCAAACGATTTGGTAGTCATTTGGCATGTTAAAGTATGTTTTATGTGTTTAGAGTCAAAGTTAAGGGGGTGTTTGGCAAGAGTGTAAAAGTACCCATTTTGGGTGGTTAACGGGTCAAGTGTATATGGATCATGTTTTATATGTCAAAGTAATGTTAATGGTTAAGTTTGGTAAGAAATTGAGGTGATATAAGTGGTCTTGTTGTGTAATGGGTCAAAATGGGTTTTAATGCATAACCCGTCAATTTTGGAGGTACTATTTCGGGTGGTCAAATGGTAAATGTTTTTGTATGAAATTGAGCCCATAAATATACTAATGAAATCTGGAAAGTTTGGTTAAGTTTCGAGTTCGGGAGGTCGGACTTTCAAACGGGGATTTTGAGATGCAAAATATGGACAGAAGGATCCATCCGATCGGATGGCTGGCGATCCGATCGGATGGAGGGTGTCTGTCAGATTTTGGTAAACTTTGAAAAATCATAACTTTTGATCCGTAAGTCGTCACGGGTCGTGCCACCCGTCGTTTTGAAGGTAATTGAGTCTAGTTTCATTTAAAAATAGGCTCAAGGTCTGAAAGTTTATAGATTTTTGTCAGTAGTCAAAAGAGTAACCAGATGTCCAAAAAAGTCAAGCGTTTCCGCTCTAAAAGTTTTAATTTTTTGTCTAAGCGGGCACGGGGTGTAACAACTTGGTATCAGAGCTTCGGTTTAAGTGAATTAGGTATCCACTATAGGTTGCCTAGACTTAAACCACTCGTAGAAGCCTTGAACGTAAGTGTTAATAATGCGGAAAGTAATAGTTAAGTATGAGATGGATTATGTGTTATGCTAGATGAGCTTAAGAATGATAAGTGATGAATGTGTGTTATGTGTTATTGTGTATGTGATAGAAGTCCGTAGAGGACTTGAAGTGTTTGAATAGTTAGTTAGCCTTGCAACTCGTTTGGTGCCGGTGTTTATTTGTGATTATGTGAATGTATGATAGAGAAATAGTAATGGAATGCGAGCAAAAATGCTAAGTGGTATTGGAGATGGGTTAGTGAGTAGATTAAAGTTATATGATGCCTTAGTTATAAGGTAGGCTATTGCTTGCGGCTAATTAAAGTGTTGATACTTAGACATAGAGTGATTATGCGATGTGATATATGAACCATAGACTATGTGAGTTGACTATGATTATAAATGTTAGAACACTTTTGGACAAGTGTTAAATGTTAAGTGTTATCGTTTATGCAATGTTAAGTCTACGGTAGTTGGTTACATGTCTAAGTAGAATGAGATTGTGCTTTATAGCAAGAATGCATAGAAGTGTATGAGGTATGATAGATGCACTGAAATGCATATTATGTGAGACTTGAACGTTATGTGTGAATAACGATTTTTGAGCTAATGTGGTTGATAATAGGAGTTGTGTGAAGCATGGATTAGATCTAATATAAGGTATAATTGCCATATACATGTGTTGACCTAGTCGTGGTCGGAAAAGTTAAAAAGAACACATTGATTTATAAAATGAGATAAGTATGAAAAGTGTTTAATGAAGCATAGATGCTTTGAAAGCTTGAAATAAAGTAAGAAATGAATAATAAAGTATGTTTGTAGTTTGATGATTAGAAAGACACGAATAATATAATAACGATTAGATGCTTGAAGGCACGAATTCTTATAAGAAAAACTAAAATGAGAAAGTTAAAGTGCGAAGTTAAGACGTGATGAGATCATGTTGCATATAAAACATGAAAAGTAAAATGTGTTATTAATAAAGGGTTAAGCGAGGAGTGGAAGTAATAATTGAGATATAGATTGCGCTTGAAGTCATAAGTGATATGAAGTGTGCTAGAAAGAATTGTAAACCATGAATATAATCATGTTAAAATGTTTGAAATGTGTATGATAAGATTAATGAGAATGTTATAGAATAAATCTATGTAAGGTTTATATGCGTAAAAGTCGAATAGACTAAAAGGAAGTGATAGTATAAGTTGAGAATATGGTCAACATGGGGTTGACGGGTAATAGTAAAAGTGCGTTGTAAGAACACATAGAAAATGTGTAAATTGTAATGGACAATCATTATATATAACTTGTCTAAAATAAAGATGACACGTAGTGAGTTGTTGACGAACGTAAGAATAAGTTTATAGTTGGGTTGTAGATGTGTAAGTAAGTGGATCAACGTAATGGTAAACAACGCGAGATTGTGTGTTATGGAAGAATAGCAATAGCAAGATGTGAAGAGAGATGCTAAATGGTATTAGAGATGGGGTTAATAAGTCACTTAAGGTATTAACGCATAAATAATGGATCATGATGACGAAAAGTGTACTAAATTATAATGTGTAATGATAAGATGGAATTGACACGCTAATTGTTAAGGGTTTGTTGACATAAGGAAAATGAATGAGATTAAGTAATGACGCTTTAAGTATGGATCGTAATGATATTGAGTGTACTAACGTATAGTGTGAAAAGACAAGATGAAAGTAACGAGTTAATAATAAGGTGTTTGATGACTTGAGGGTTAAAGAATGAGGATAGAAAGGGGTGGCATGAAATGTGACGAACATATGGTGTCATTATAATTTGTAACTAAAGACGAGGCGGGGTAACGGTAAGGTAAAGTACTTAAGGGTTAAGTTTAAACGTTGAGTTGTGATAAAGAGGGTTGGTATATAAAGGATAGAAACTAAAAGAAAAAGTTTGAATACTAAAAGTAATTACAATAAGTTAATAATGTAAATGAGGATGAGATGATTAGGTAGAAAGAGTGAATGCATACACGAATGTATAATAATGACAATGATGTTATGGTTGGTTATAATGAAAGCGAGATTAAATGAGTACCTTGACGCTTAATATGATGCGTTAATAAGATAATGACAAGATAAAGGGTATGATTTAAACACTAACGGTTGAATGAGACGAGTTAAGTATGCGAGCAAGAATATAATGAAATATTGTGCGGTAAACGTAACGAACTTATGTAAATAGGATGTGTGAAAATAAAAAGTAACGCTAATGAAGGTGTTAAAGTTAATGATCTATAAAAGGTATATATATAAAAGGCGAGATAGAATGGTATTGCTTAAATACATAAATGATTAAAGAAATGAGTTAGAGAATGAGAATGAGAGTTGTGGTAAATTAAGGGTACGAGTAAGAGCGCAATGATGCGTTATGAATGCTAAAACATGATAAGAATGAGAGAGTGACTTAAGATGTGCAAGAAAAATAATGATGCGAATGAACGAATGAAAATTTACCTATGCAAGGTTTAAAAGTGGAAAGAGTCGGGTAGACTAAAGGGTAAAGTAATAAGGTGAAAATGATTAATGCGGATTTAGAATGTAAGATGATAAACACATAGAAATGTGTAACTTTAATAAGCAGGTTCATATGCTCTATGCGCTTGCCTTCACTAAATAAAATGGATGAGATAATGTGTGTAAGATAAAATGTTAATGGCTTGGATCCGAAGTTAAAATGTGAAAGTGGTAAAGTGATGAATGTTAATGATTCTTCGGGATGAATGTTAATGACCCTTCGGGATGAATGTTAAATGTGGTATCCCTCAGGATGACCAAGTAAAGGAATGTTAAGGAATCCTTCGGGATGATTGTTAAAGATCCTTCGGGATGAAAAGTATTGCCTTCACCGGCAAAGGGTTGCCTACGTCCATGGCACTTAAAAATATCCCCATAATGAATGTGATAATGTTATGGATCCAAGTCTAAGAAGGGTAAAAGTAACGTAATAAAAAGAATGAGAGAATAAAAGTTAAATTGGGAAATAGGAGTACTTGTGTTGTGTTGGAAATATATATAACCATGAGTTTATGTTTCTTGATTTACATCGATTGGGACGCCTTTCCATGTAAATGAGGAAGCATGAATGAGTGGGCTTATGTGTTCCCGACATGGCACGAGTAGGGTTAGAGAAGTAGGAAGTGGGGGTCTAGAATTAGTTAGAAATTACAAGGATTAAGATAAGATGGTTTAAATTAGAGTACGACTTTTAGTAAGACTTAAGAGAAACCTATGTTTGAGTATAAGTTGAAGAAATTATAGAATTGTAATGATGCTTAGAAATGTTATAATACGTATTGTGGCGTGGTATAAAAGGTGAGTAATGGAAATAATGGATGATAAGTGTCATGTGTAATGTGATGGCAAACCTTAAAGTATGATGTTATAAAGTCAATTCATGTAATATTTCTATAAGACCTATACAGGTAAGCGAAAATGATAGGAAGAAAGAAGTAAAAGAATGAGGTAATTGTAGAGACATAAAAGAAATGGTTAAATAGTGTTGATAAAATGTGAAAGTGTTAGCCGAGTGTAATTATGTAAAGTCAAATAGCACGAGTTTCTTAAGTATCAAGTAGTCAAAGAATGAGAATAGAGGATAAGACAAGCGAGAATGGGATATAACGGTAATAGAGAGGATTAGAATGATGACTAGTCATAGTAAGTATGTCTCGTATTAGGTAATAATCTAAACAAGAGTTGTATGGTTATGGAAGCAAGCGGGAAGTAATGTGGGTTAAGGTATATGATGAGTTATAGTATGCATAGAGTTGCAAGACCACTTAGATCGCTGCAACTAAATAAACTAAGAATCGAATGTGCTAGGAACGAGGTGTATTATGTGACTAAGTTTTGGGTAGTAATGGACGAGAGATTTCGGGGACGAAATCTAAATAAGGGGGGTAGAATTGTTAGACCCGTTTCCCGGGTAATGGGACCCCACCCTAGATGAAAATGGATAAAGGCCTTTCGTAATTGGCCAGTCAACCCGTTAGTCAAGTGATGGTCAAAGTATGTGTTATATAGTTATGGAAAGTATCATGTGGCAAGAATAGAAAGGAAATAGACCTAAGGGACTTATGTTGACATAAGTCAAACATGTGATAAAGTTAGTTGTGGTTAAATAAGAAGGAATGAGACTTGAGGGGCCAATCTTGCCAAATGGCCAAACTTGCCACCTAACTAAATATATCCAGGATTTTCTAGAGTTTTCCTCCATTATTGAGATGGAGCTTGTGGTCCGGTTCTTTAGAGAGAAAAAGAGAGGGAAAAACTAAATGATGATCTAAGAAGAAGAAGGTGAAGATCAAGTGTTCATAGTCTTCCTTAGTAATAATCTTCCCACAAGTAAGTATCTATGTTCTTGATGATTAATGAAGTTATAGATTAAGGATTAAGTGGGTTTTCATCATATGATCAAGATATGATCATATGATGATGTAGAAAGAAAGATGAGTATGTTTAATGGGTTATGTTAACCCTTGTTTATGTTATTGATTGTTATGTTGTTAGGTTTGGTTAATTATGAAGGTTAATGATGATGATGGAAGAAAGTGATGATAATGATGTCTTTGATGTTATTTAGCTTGGATTAAGGTAAGTAAAATGATAATAGCATGTGTTATATGAATTTCTAACATATATGTGTTATATATGTTTTGTGATTAGAAATAAGATACTTGAGATGTGCTTATGTGCTATGATGAATGTGATCCAAGTGATGATTTTGGTTGTGAGAGTAAGATGAGGTTATGTGTTAAAGTATGGATTAGTATGTTGAGCCACTAAGTAAGTGTTTGGATATATGTGTATGATGCTTATGTGTTGTTTGAAGTATAATGATATGTTATGATCGTTTTACTTACTAAGCGAAAGCTTATGGTTTAGTTGTCTAACCTTTTGTAGGTTCTTATGATTTTGGTTGGCGAGGATGAAGGAGTATGGCTCAATTAAGTGGGAGGATAGAAGGTAGTATGTGTTAGGAGCTAGGTAGAATACCGAGCTCATTCAAGATGGTACCCCCGTGAGCCTTTTAATGATTTGTAATGTAAAGTCAAGTGTTAAGTTGTATGTTAAGGTCGTCCAAACGATTTGGTAGTCATTTGGCATGTTAAAGTATGTTTTATGTGTTGAGAGTCAAAGTTAAGGGGGTGTTTGGCAAGAGTGTAAAAGTACCCATTTTGGGTGGTTAACGGGTCAAGTGTATATGGATCATGTTTTATATGTCAAAGTAATGTTAATGGTTAAGTTTGGTAAGAAATTGAGGTGATATAAGTGGTCTTGTTGTGTAATGGGTCAAAATGGGTTTTAATGCATAACCCGTCAATTTTGGAGGTACTATTTCGGGTGGTCAAATGGTAAATGTTTTTGTATGAAATTGAGCCCATAAATATACTAATGAAATCTGGAAAGTTTGGTTAAGTTTCGAGTTCGGGAGGTCGGACTTTCAAACGGGGATTTTGAGATGCAAAATCTGGACAGAAGGATCCATCCGATCGGATGGCTGGCGATCCGATCGGATGGAGGGTGTCTGTCAGATTTTGGTAAACTTTGAAAAATCATAACTTCTGATCCGTAAGTCGTCACGGGTCGTGCCACCCGTCGTTTTGAAGGTAATTGAGTCTAGTTTCATTTAAAAATAGGCTCAAGGTCTGAAAGTTTATAGATTTTTGTCAGTAGTCAAAAGAGTAACCAGATGTCCAAAAAAGTCAAGCGTTTCCGCTCTAAAAGTTTTAATTTTTTGTCTAAGCGGGCACGGGGTGTAACAATGATAGTCAGATCACCCTCACAATTTAATGGCATCATAGGCCAACCGGGGATACGACAGCTTAAGCTCATTCCCTCCACGGCCCACGGCATGATTAAATTCCCCACCCAAGGAGGGGTAGTCACAATACATAGTGACAAAATCACGCCCATGGAATGCTAGATGGTAGCGAAACCCTCATCACAACAAAGTTTCGAAGTAGTTCCGGCCAAAGAAGGCGTAAAGGTTGCGATACATCCCAAGTTCGCGGACCAAACAGTCACCCTGGGGGGAAGCCTGACGAACCAAGGAAAGAAAGACCTATGTGATTTGCTGAAGAATAACTTGGACATTTTTGCTTGGCAACCGTCGGATATGACGGGTGTGCCGCGGAACATAGCAGAACATAGGCTTAATATCCGGGAAGGGTACGCGCCAGTAAGGCAAAAGAAGCGCGGACAAGCTCCTGAAAGAAACAAGGCCATCAACGAAAACGTGGCAAAGTTGGTAGAAGCGGACATAATGAGAGAAGTCCATCACCATGACTGGGTGTCAAATCCGGTCTTGGTCAAGAAAAGCGACGGGACTTGGAGAATATGTGTAGACTTCAAATACTTGAACAAGGCGTGCCCAAAAGACTGCTACCCTCTACAGGAGATTGACTACAAAGTTGAATCTCTCTGCGGCTACACCTTTAAATGCTTCTTGGACGCATACAAGGGGTATCACCAAATACAAATGGCCGCGGAAGACGAGGAAAAAACCGCCTTCCACACAAACTGATGCGTGCGATGTGTCGTTGCGGTTTAGCAGTATTAATGCCTACTCAAGTTTTAAATTTATATTTAGCCGACTTATCAATAACACACACACTTAACGAGCAGTGTACCCGGTCAGTATGAATATAATGGTAAGTAGAGTGTCGATCACTAAGAGTGGAACGTATTATCTCGTTATTCTAATCAGTATTTTAATATATTAAGTTAGCCATACAACCTAATCTAACGCAAGGGGGTTCAGCCTGAGAGACTGGCAAGATTTGGTTGCAATTAAATAATAAACTAAACCAATAGGCACGAATCAGCGAATAGCACACACGTACACAGATAAATACTTGAGACAATAAGAAGATCTGTCCTTATGATTAAGTAGATTGTCACTTGTTTTATTGATAGTTTTATATGAAGTGTATGTAGTTAATCCTTTCTCGTTGGCCCTATTCTTATCGGCGAGTAAACCCTTAATGATTACTTATGTCTAAAAGTTATTCCTAAGTGATCAATTTAGTAACAACCGTGGGAGCCACATTATTTTCCGCAGTCAAATGCGCAGGCCACTAATAAACACAGAGGTTATCAATGCACTAATAAGTAGTAACCAAAGACATCAACATATAAACTTTAATTGATGGGAAAGCAGTTTTAAGGGAGTGCAACCTTTCCGTTGTCACATTACACAAGCCATCAATCCTGATGAATTAAAGTTTACTAACACAATAAAACAAAACTACTTAATGAATTAAACACATGCAGCACCTTCTTACAGCTCTTGTATCTTCGTTCGGGTGTGTCTTGTGCTGCCTATTCGTCTGAATTCGTCCTAGGTTTCTGGTCTTCGAACCTCGTATATAATATTATTATGCTCCCGAAATTCGTCTGGTCTTGGGGTATTTATAGTTTCTGTCTGAGGGTAAGATGCGGCGCATTGACTTAACTTCGCGTGGGGTCCAAGATTAATATATTCAGGAATATTCGTACACCGCCAGAAGATGCGGCGTATCTTCATTCTTGGATGCGGCGCATGTCCTTTGCCGTCTTGGATAATATCTTGTGAAATCTTGATAGCGATGCGCCGTATGTAATAAGTGAGATGCGGCGCATCTGGAGCAGAATAGTCTTGATCTTGTACATTTCAGTAGACTCTTAACTTCTTGCATGTTTTGCTCCATAATTAGTCCAAAATCGCCAAGTTTCACCAAATGCTTGTTTTTACCTGAGAATTACAAAAGTAAACGATTAAGTATCAATCCTCATACATAATATAATAAAACAAGTCAAATTAATAGGATAAATGATAGTAATAAAATGTACTTATTTGAGTTCATCACAAACCAAGGAATATTTTGTTATAAAAATATGCCTTTCGGATTGAAGAATGCCGGAGCCACCTATCAACGACTGGTGGATAAGGCTTTCAAAAAACAGATTGGGAGGAATCTAGAAGTATATGTGGACGACTTGGTCATTAAAAGCCATTCGGAGACAGAGATGTTAAGAGACGTAGAAGAAACCTTCAAAACGTTGAGGAAAATTAACATGAAGTTAAACCCGAAGAGGTGCACCTTTGGGGCAGAGGAAGGAATGATTTTAGGCCATCTGATCAACAAAAACGGAATTGGGGCGTGCCCGGATAAATCCGCGGTGGTCGCTCAGTTACCCTCTCCCCGCACACTTAAGGAAGTACAGAGCCTAAATGGGAAATTGGCAAGTCTCAACCGTTTCCTATCAAAGTCAGCAGAAAAATCCCTGCCGTTCTTCAAGACATTAAAGAAATGCATCAAGAAAAGTGACTTTCATTGGACACCAGAAGCAGAGCAGGCATTCAAGGAAATGAAGAACCGCATAGCCAACCTTCCCACCCTGGCGGCTCCGCGACCACGGGAGGAACTATTAATGTACCTATCCGCGGCACAGGAAGCCATTAGTGCGGTCTTGACGGTGGAGAGAGGTCCACTCCAGCAACCCATCTACTTCATCAGCCGCACATTGCAACCCCCGGAGGTAAATTATGCCCCAATGGAAAAGTTGGTTCTGGCACTAATCCACGCGGCCAGGAGATTGAAGAGATACTTCCAGGCGCATCCAGTAATTGTCATCACGGATCAACCCATCAAACAAATGCTTGCGAAGACAGAAAAAACTGGGAGATTGGCTAAGTGGGCCATTGAATTGGGAGAACACGACATCAGCTTCAGGCCGCGGACCTCAATAAGGGGACAGGTGTTAGCTGACTTTATAGCGGAGATCCCAGAAGAAAAGACTCCGGCACCCGGTGAAACCGCGGAAGAATATCCATATGTTGAGCCCTGGAGTTTGTACACTGACGGATCATCCTGCCAAGAAGGATCAGGAGCAGGCCTGATTCTCACAAACCCTGAAGGTGCGGAATTTACTTACGCGTTAAGATTTGAGTTTGATGCATCTAACAATGAAGCGGAGTATGAAGCACTAATAGCAGGTTTAAGGATAGCTGAGCAAATGGGAGTCCAGCACCTGTCCGCGAATGTTGACTCCCGGCTGGTCGCAAACCAAATTAATGGGGCCTACGAAGCCAAGGAAGAAAGTATGGCATCGTACCTGGCGAAAGCCAAAGCCTTGATAGAAAGCTTTCGCACATTCTCCATCAGACAAGTGCCGCGCAGCCAGAACAAACAGGCAGATGCTCTAAGCAAGATAGCCTCCACCAGTTTCGCTCATTTGTCAAAGCAAGTTCTTGTCGAAACATTGAAGGTGAAATCAATAGAAGAGAAGGAAGTAATGATTGTGGTAGAGGAGGAAGAGGAGAGTTGGATTACCCCCCTCATAGCCTACATAAAGGACGAAGTACTCCCAGCAGATCATAAAGAGGCTAGAAAATTGAAAATCAAGGCACGACAATACTCCGTTATTGATGGGGTATTATTCCGCAAGTCCTTTCTAGAACCATGGTTGCGATGCGTAGGCCTGGCACAGGCGAACTACGTAATCAGAGAGATCCATGAGGGCTCATTAGGGCTGAGCATCGGGCCGAATCCCGACCCGTCCCGAACCGACCCGACTCAGCCCGAAACCGAAAATAGTAAAAATGGTTGCCCGAATACCGAACCGAATAGGTATCGGGTCGGTTCGGTAATACTCGGGATAAGTCAGTCGGTTTTCGGGACAATGCACCACAACCCGAAATCAAGACCTTACCCATTCACAGACCGTCTTTAACACTAAAGTATACCACAACCATTTAACAATTAACACTAAACTATACCACAACCATTACTCCATTAGAATCAGACCGTGTTTAACAGTGAAACCACCACCACCGGCTACCTATACAACCATTTATACACAACTATAATTAAATAGATCTCAGCCATCTTTCTTTCGTGCCATTCAAAGATAAATCAAGACCATCAAAGGTCAAGCAAACGAAAAATATGGATCATCATCGATCTATAAGAAGTTCACCTTCTTTTTTTCGAATGAAAGATATGCATCATCGATCTATAATTAAATAGATCTCAGCCATCATTCTTTTTATACTTTATAATAAAGCATTAGCATATAGTAGATAATTATTTACCTCCAAACTTTCAAGAACAGCTGAAGATACTTCTTCAACTAAATCTTTCATATCAAAACAATTATCTTTGAAAGTTTTTTTGAAAGTTGGTACTGTGAGTTGTTGGTAGGTACGGAGTATTAAAAGTTGGGAGAGAGAATGAGAGATAGAGTGGACTGTGGTCTGTGAGTTTTTTTTTTTTTTTTTTTTTTTTTTTTTTTTTTTTTTTTTTTTTTTTTTTTTTTGTAAAGATAGTGGATTGTCAGATTGTGAGGTGGTAGGTAGAGTATTGAAAAAGTTATATATTACGGAGTAAAATTTAATCGGGACACTCGGGCTTATTCGGGATACCGTCGGTTTTTTACCCGACCCGACCCGAAACCGACTTTCTCTAAAACTTAAAACCGACTACCGACCCGAATTTCACTAATTCGGTTTCGGGACCATCAATTTATGTCGGGATCGGGGCGGTTGTCGGGACTCGGGCGGTTTTGCTCACCCTTAGGGCTCATGCAGCATGCACTCAGGACCGCGGTCTATTGTGGCCAAGGCAATCAGATCCGGATACTACTGGCCCACAATGCATAGGGACGCAAGGGAAATTATAAACAAATGTCAAGACTGCCAGGTACATCGGCCGGTTCCCAGGAACCCCCAACAAAAGTTAAATCCCATCACCTCCCCCTGGCCGTTCTACAAATGGGGAATAGACATCTGCGGCCCATTCCCAGAAGCCCCGGGAAGGATCAAATACCTGATAGTCGCAATAGATTACTTTACGAAGTGGATAGAAGCTAAGGCTCTTGCAACAATCACCGGCAATCAGGTAAAAAAATTTGTCTGGGATAACATCGTATGCAGGTTCGGACTTCCGGGGGAAATAGTCGCGGACAACGCCAAACAATTCTGGGACAACCCTTCAAGGATTGGTGTGAAAAGCTCAACATCAAACAACGATTTGCATCGGTCAAACACCCCCAGGCAAATGGACTGGTAGAAAGAGCAAATCGAAGTTTAGGTGAAGGAATCAAAGCAAGGATTGATCAAGGAAGCCGGGACTGGCTGGAAGAAGTTCCGCACGTGCTATGGGCACACAGAACTATGATCAAATCCAGCAATGGGGATACCCCGTTCTCCCTGACATATGGGACGGAGGCTGTCATCCCCGTCGAGATCGGAATGCCATCTTTAAGATGCGCTCTGTTTGATCCAATAACAAATGACGAAGACCTGCAGCTAAATTTGGATTTAGTTGAAGAGAGAAGAGAGGTCGCGGCAATTCAAGAGGCCAAAAGCAAAACTCAAATGGAGAAGTATTATAACGCCAAAGTCCGCGGCACAAGCTTCAAGCCGGGAGATTTCGTCTACCGCAGCAATGATGCAAGCCTTGTGGAAGACACTGGCAAGCTGGGCCCCAAATGGGAAGGCCCATATGAAGTCATGGAAGCTTTGGGGAAAGGAGCTTATAAGCTCAGAGGTCAAGATGGTCGGGATATACCCCGGACTTGGAACATCCGGAACCTCAAGAAATGCTATTTGTAATTAAGTATAAGCACTCCCATCTTTTGTATGCAATAGCGGGAGTCCGCGTTTACAAGCTAAGTTATCTACTATGTATTAATCCTATAATCAATGATATGTGGGGTCTGATCAATTCCACAAATTTTCCCAAAAAAATTTTACTGTCATTTTTTATGTTCACATTTGCATGCATGTATGACCCGGACTACGAAATCCGGACGCGTAAGCGGCCTCACAAGCCCTGCATGAGGACATTGCACCTCAAATTATCTAAGGCATATAAGCGGTATTGCAAACCCATTGACCATATTAAACTATCCCCGGAAATCCTAAGTACGGATACACAGAGATAGTAAACTAAGTCTGGCCCTATGAGCCCCGGCAAAAACAAACACATAATGAAAAAACAACCAAGTGTTAATACACATGAAAATTGGTTAAGTTATATTCATTAGCCAAACATTTACAAGATACGCGGAGGCATTCATCCGGATTACATTCACAAAAAGTCAAGGATTAAAAAGCTTCACAATGACACGGCAGGGTAGATATAGTCAAAATATCCCCCGAACAACAGCCGCACGTACCTAATTCTGAGGGTTCTCAGGGTTCTGGGAGTCAAGCATGGAGGAGTCAAACATGTCATCATGTGTAACACCATCTCCAGCCAAAGAAACTTCCGCAGTAGCTCCAGTTTGAGGAACTTCCGTAGTAACAACGGTCACAGGCTCGGCAGATACCGCAGCAACACTGGAGGAAGGCTGGGGACCAAGGGGGTTAGGAAGCACGACGGCGAGACCCTTGTCAGAATAATCAAACTCCACCCCATACCTTTTGTTCTTGAACTCTTTATAAGTTGCAATGGCTCTGGGGCGGCGAGTAACAAACCGGAGCACGGACTCCGGTAAAACAGTCTCTTCCGCAACCGGAGCTTTGAAGGTAAGCTCCTCGGTCTTGGGATGACAATGCTCCTCCAAAACCAATTTCGCCATTAAGTACTCAAGTGGGGCATCCCGACACTCCTCCAAAGAATCCAACAAGGGGAAAGGCACTTTAGCCAACCTGACCACAGACTCATCATAACGTTGCTTGGCCTCCGGGTCATAGGCCTCTATCTGATCAAGTTTAATGCCTTGCGTATACCGTCCTTAATGGCCGCGGAAATACAACCACCAAGTCTGAGCTTCAAATCCTCGGACTCTTTAAATTTTTCAATGACATACCTGAATCCGTGGCCGATAACCCAGCGGCGGCCTTCAACAGCCCTCAAAGTCTGAGGAAAGAGCTCCGTGTCAAACTCTTCGTTAATAGCGACCAGCCTTCTATCCATCTCCGCAAGATGATTTTCAAAAGTGGCATGGGCAGAGCTCATACTCTCCTCAACAATTTTCTCTGTCTGAGTCTTAAACTGCTGCTCAAGGGTGCCGCAAAGGACTTCCAGGCCGGAGATTTTTTCATTCAGTACCTCCTTCTCACCACGAAGCTCTATAACTTCCGTAGCTAACCCCACATTCTTCTCAATCAAGGTCTCAACCGCTGGAGATAACCTTTTAACTTCAGCCCGGAGCTCATCCAGCTCCTTATCCTTGTCTTCCACGGCCGATTGCAAAGTACATACTTGGCCGCGGAGTTCAGAAGACCCGGCAATTTCACCTTCCAGCTCAGCAATCCTGGTCTCCAAACCAGACACCTTCTGACTCAACTCCTCATTCTTGCCGCGGAGATCAATAACCCCGGCATTCTCACCCTCCAGCTCGGACAACTTAGCCCTCAAATTAGCAACCATCTTCTTCTTCCCCTCCAGCTGCTTCCTCAACCTACCATTTTGGTACAAAGTGTTCTCTAACCTTAGTCGCACCTCAGAATTAACACAGATCTGATGGGTAGACAACAGATTGAACTCACTCATCAGATCTTCATTGGACATGTCCCTCATATCAGACGCATAGACCGGGGTTGCCACATTGTCGACAATGCTGCGGCAGATCCAGGGATCGTCCATCTTGAAGCCGTTGGTAGACAACCATTTGGGGACATAAGTGGAAGCAGTGTCCGCGGTCTCAACAGATACGGACTTCTCAAACTCATCAGAACCGCCAGCATCCTCTTCCTCAATAATCACATGACTGGACGAGGCAATCAAACCCTCAGCATGTCCGGACGGTTTATCCTGATGACCCGAATCAGATACCTCCAAAGTTGGCATTTCGGACTCCACATTCTGAGACTCGTTAACATCCGTATGGGGAGTCTCAGAATTCCCCTCAGACCGCTCTTGAGTAGGTGTGTGGGAAGAAGAAGAGAGAAAAGTTGCATTCTTCATAATCCCCTCATCTGTATGAGGACCGGAACGGTTCAAGTCAGAACCTGACTCATCTTGAAGATCAACAGTATCGGGACCTTCCGCGGAAGGACCACCTGAAAAACAAAAACGTGTAAGTACGGATATAAAAAAAAGAAGCGAACAACACACAAGGATATAGTAAGCAACTCATACCAGATCCAGCCGCAGCATCCTTGCGGACCAATTTCTTCTTCTTTTTTGGCGGCTCAGGCACATCAATAACCACCCTCTTCTTTCCGGCTTTCTTACCCTCCTTAGCCGCAGCAATCTCATCATGAACAGTATGTTGGACCACCTTTACCACACCCTCGCGCGGTTGAAGAACACGCGTGGCGGTCTCAGCCCTTAAAGACTTCTCATCTTTTTCCAAGGTGCGTTCCCCGACCTTCACCTTGAATACGTCAGGCTGTTGGATATAAGAAAACAAGTCCATCTCTGCAAAGCGAAAGCAAATAAGATTAGACGCGGAAGCAAACAAATAGAAAACGGAAATACAAGCGAGTCTATTCAACCCACCCGTTTCATCCGGCCGTAGAAAAGTCGGACGGGCACTATCGTCATCCCAAGTTTGGCTCAAACCTATGACGTTCAGAAATTCCTCCGGATACTTTTTAAATGGAGCCCTATTAGTGTCAAGACGCCGCAACAATTCTAGATCCACACCCACATCAGATGGAGGAGGGTCGCGGTCTACAGACGTACCCTCATACCATGGAATATCCAAGGGAAAGATGGTCTTCTTAACAAAAAAGAAATGGTCCTTCCAGTTCTTGACCGAATCTAGAGCGCTAGTGTAACAGACGGGGACAACTAAAGATTTTGGGCCTTTCCTCTTCTCTAACGTCATCCAACCATTGTTAACACCCGCATAATAGAATTTCCTAAACAAATCTATAGTAGGAACACCACCATGGACGCGGCAAAGTATCTCAAAGTGACTAACCCTACAAGCCGCTAACACTGATAGCTGCGATAAATGAATCTGGAAATACTCTAGTACACGGAGCAAAAACAATGAAAGGGGAATCCTAAAGTTACTAAACTCAAAAAACCTAGTATACACACCTATCATTCCCTCCGGAGCATCCCTAATAGTATCCTTAGGTCCGGGCGCTATAGGTAAAAGATTGCCTGGGATCTTGTATCTATCACAAAATTTGTTAACATCTTCCTGAAAGAGTTTGGAGGTTACTGTACTTATATGCGCCATTCTAAACCCTTAAATGAAGAACAAGTACGAAAGAGGTCTAACCTGAAAACACTAAAGTCCGGAAATAAACGAAGCAAGAGGAGCAAAGGCGGGAGGAATTCTTGATTTCTAGAGAGAAGGAAAAGTTTTAACTGTGTGTAAAAAGTTTAAAAGTGGTGTAAATCTTAATATTTATAGCCACATACGCACGTGCTATCACTTCAATCGAAAGGCCACAAAACTGACACGTCCCCGGATACTTATTGGACGGTCACAGATCTAGCCAGGTGAACCACCAAGATGATCGCAGAAAATGAACGGTCAGCCGCCGAAAACGTCACATCAGTCAGCAATTGAGTGGGTAAAAATGTTTCACTATTCCCCATGACAGCCTGTCACCACCAACCACGTGAAAAGTGGAATGTCCAGTCAGCAACATGGGACACATCCTAAAACCAACCGCAGATGCTACAACAGCCTCCATAAAGCCGCGACCTCTAAAGGCCGCGGAATGGAAATATAAAGTCTAGAACACTTGCTCTTCAAACAAAACAAGTATACTAGACTGGGGGGACTTGATCGTGTATAGTATCCCCGGACCCCAACATACCGGGCCGGGAACGACTAACATCTTCAACCACGGCAGATCCCAATCCCACAATCCGGACAAGAACATCCCCGGTCTCTCAAGGCCGGGGATGGAATTCGATGTCGACAGCTATCAGGCCGCGACTGCCTAAAGCCAGATCTTGTGGGATTGTGTCTTCCACTTGATCTGACATTTACCTACTAAGGTAAGGCGCAACCATGCGCTGATTTGACATTTACCTACTAAGGTAAGGCGCAACCATGCGCTGCTCTGACACTTACCTACTCGGTAATTAATGCGCAGTGTCCCGAGGTAGCCACAGTAAGTATATGGGTAGTATAAATACCCCCATCTCATTTATTACCACACCTAACTGCATTTACTACACATAGTCCGCACTTAAACTATCTCTCTCAACAGATATACTTACTCTCACACCCGAGGCTAATCGCGGAACCCCCCTTCCGCGGTAAGACTAACGGTGCTACTTTTCTCTTAGCAGTTTACACGAAGTACTCGGTGCAAGATCTACCCTCCAAGAGCTAGTCTAACCTAGGTCTGGGAGTGTGCTCAAGATTTGTATCAACAATATGTAAACCAATTAAGGTTACCAATTATCAACCTTTTATAACTTCTTTACCAAGAAAACAGGTGAGGTTTTCTTTATTGAAATTATTAATGGACAACGACCATTTTAGACTTCGGCTTAACTGATATCTTCGAGACTATTTCTAACCATTTCTCTTACAGTCCTCAAAAATGTATATGTGGTGAACAAGGACGGAGCCATGTTAGACTTAGGATGGGTCATAGCTAACCCCATTTTTTGTACAAGTACTAGTAGCTATGGCTGAGCAAAACCGACTGAATCCTGAAAACCGAGTAAAACCGACAGATACCGACTATCCCGAAACCGAACCGAACATACTCGGTTCGGTACTCGGTTTGGGTTGTCCAGGATTTTCGTTTCGGGATGAATCGGTTCGGGTCGAAAACCGAAAAAACACAACCAAAACCGAGAAAACCGACCGAAACCAACTCGTCCCGAACCGAACCGAGTAATTTCGGTTTGAGTTTTTCAGGATTTTGTAAGATCCTACAAAAATCCGTCATGATAATCTTTGTTAATTAATAATACCCTTGACTTATCATTTAACAAAGCCCATTTTTATGGAGAAATTTAAATTTTTCTTTAATATACTATACTCACGACCAACATAAGATTTGGATAAGCCTACATATTTTATATGAACTATTTCACTCTATTATTCTTTACGCAATACGAACACTCAAACCTATTAAATTTTATTAACGCATACACTCTCCGTTAAACTTATTACACTTCTAATATTTTTAGTTGGAGTATATTAATAAACTTTGACATTTTTATAAACGTTATATTTTTACGTTACCTGATTTTATATTTCGTGACTTAGGAATTTAAAATTAGTAATTACCGGGATCAAACCATATCTTAAACTAATATCATGTGTCTTAAATTGTGCCACCAAAACCATTTTTCCATGCCATATAACGTGTCCATCTTGAATTAACCATACGTATTACCTATCAAATTTGCTACACGTGTTCATTTTACATTGGACATACGTACTTCATTTTAAGTTGATATACGTGTAGGTAAAAAAAATCTTCATACATCTGTAAGTAAAGTTAACTTAGAACGTGTAGTCTGAATCCTCCATAACATATATTTTTTTTTTCGACTCTTATATAAAACCGGATAACACTCACACATACAAACTTTTATAATTCTCAAATAGCCTGCCTTCTTCCACCTTATCACCGGCCACTCTCCGGCCATTTGAGCCACCACCGCCAACCACCAACTCTCACCTCCACCACCAATAGCTCCCTTATGACTCCCTTATCACGATCCACCATCACACGCGCCATGAAACCCTCCTTCTCCACCACAGCTGCTGCTGCCGACATCCCTACGAGCCGCCGTCTCCACCTCCGCGTCCTCTCTCACTCTCTTCTAGTCATGGTAAAACCCAAAAACCCTTGATACATATTTCTTTTCATATATTCTTGAATCCGATTTATGTTATTATTATTTTTCGTGGATTAAAACTTTATATGAAATAAGTTTATAAATTCGTGAGTTGAAAAACCGGATTTAAACTCTGACAAAATGGTTAAAGATTCGTGTGGTAAAAAAAAATCTGTTGAGAAACTTTCTGTTTGATACATGTTGTATACGGGTCGGGTGTTAAACCCACGAAGAGTTTCAGGTCATACCCATTTGGGTCACTGTTCGACCAGAAGTTGATTTTAAATTTAGTCATGGTTTTGATCCTTGTTGTAGTGAATATTATTGGTATGTTGTGGTTATTGATCTTGTTGTTGCCATTGTTGTGTTTGACTGTTTGGGCATTCAGTCGACCTCGCGAATACTCGTCCGTTTATTTTGGTCTCAGTTTGTTGTTGTAGCTATTACTCGTCGGGTCTTGTGGACTAAACTCATTTTGGATGTTGTGCTGTTGAATTGTTAGTGACGAGTCGGAATTATAACGAGTGTGGGATTCGGGTCAGGTCCGAAACCTGGTGATTGTTTGGGAATTTGTTTTGAGATTATTAAAGTTACTATAATTACTATGGCTATTTGTAAATCAAGTCGAGTCGAACCCGGTTTGTGCCTTGTGAATCGGATTCAAAATTTTTACTCTAAGTGGAGTCTTTTTAAAATGGCAGGATTTAATATCTATTGGTTTGTTTTGGTTTAATGGGCTCGATAAGCCACATTAGGGTGCGTTTGCTTATTCTAAAATGGGCCTAGCCCAAATAATAAACTAATCGGGGGATATTTGTTTGAAACCGGGCCAAAGCCCATCTAATTTTAAATGGATTTTGCGGGTAAAAATATTATTATTACTTTTAAATGAAGTTTAACATATTCGGTTAATTATAGGTATCGATCATTAATACGAGAGTAAAAATATTTGATGGACACTAATGATATTGATACGTTTCGGATAATACTTGAATTGTGAAGTGGATCCGAATATGGATTGTGATTATTACATTTGGACAATTATTGTACCATTATCGGACTTACAATGTTAGAAGACGGACTCATTGAACATTTCATATTAAACTCGGACTGGACACAAAATTCTCAATAAAATTTAAAACTAATATCTACGAGAATAATAACGAGACATAAACTTATTTAATATTGTAATATTTGAGTAAAAGCTAGATTATTAGTTAAACATATTTTTATACAAGTTATTTGGGGATAATGGGGTAACTACTGAAACATACAAAACAGTTATTTGTTTTAAGGTGTTTGTTTGTCTCTAGCTTCTAAGTTGTCATCTTTGGGTTGAGTCCTCGTCAGCATCCTCTTGAGTTAATTGATGTCTATTCTTCTGGCGTGAGTTGTACTTCGAGTCTAGGTTATCTTACCACACTACATGAAACATTTAAACTAAGCTTTTGATAAGTTTTGAAAAACTGAGTAATCCACGAAAACTATAACACTTTATCTTTTATATACTTTATTATTGTGCTAGACGTATTTTGAGGTAATTATATACGTATTAGGTTGTGTACCATCGTTGCTGTATGAGACTGTTACAATATGCTCTAGATGCCAGTCATTTCAGTATGATCTTTGCTTGCTGTGGCTAAGGTGAGTCATGGCCTCACTTTTTAACTCTTTATAATTTTTAAACTCCGTGAGGGGGATACATGCTATAAATAAATCGCAAGTATTTTTCTGTATGCTACCTGAATTGATATATGCCTAAGTACACATGTTGCCACAAGACCCTTTATCATGAGCCATTAATCACTGCGGTGAACGCGAATATAATGAATAGATCTATTAGAGGTTGACGACCTATCCCACTAATACTGTGACGGAATGCTTTTTGCTAGTCGTATTAGTCGCGATGCATTATATTTGAGAAAAATAGGAATTGGCAAAATCACCTATTACTCGAGGGCAAATTTTCATCATTAATTTGGTGTGCACCTTCGTTTAGGCGATACTTTGTTAACGTTTGCGTGTCATGAGACTTAGGGCGATATATGAACTGCAATATCAATATTTTAAACTGATTGTATCTCCAATACAATCTTACTTGTGATTGAACTGATATTTAAACTACAAACTCCATGATTTCACTCAACTTTATGTTGACTTTTAAGCATGTATCTCAGGTAATTAACGGGGCAGGACAAGACACGGAGCGGGCATCTTTTACTCTGATAACTTAATGGTGTAAAATCAAATATGTCATTCCTCCCAAATTATCACATTTTCTTATGGGATTTTCAAATCAAATAAATCACTTTTGTATCAAGAATATTCTTTGAATGACATATAGCTTTCAAAATGCATATTCTGGACCATTTTCTGAGATTTAAACTTCGATCCTCACCGTAACACCCAAATTACTTTTCCGCTGCCACAAACCAAATTTGGGGGTGTTACAGTTTGGTATCAGAGCCTATGGTTATAGAGAATCAAACGTTTTAAAACATCAAACTATAACCACATTTTCAAAATACATGATTTTACACCTTATCATCTTATGCCTTCCGTGTCTGTAGACTGCCGTGCTCAATACATTACCTATTAAGATTATTTTGTACTAATCTTTACATGCTTGATGTTTATTCCTCACACATTACACACTATACTATTTCACACTCAACGTTATATATATATATATATTCACCAACTATTTCAAGTAATGTATCAACCATCTGTAATTATCTTAATCGCATCTTTATAGACGCGTGTGAAATCAATTTTACTGTACTTCCGGAAAATCCGTGTAGGAATTATTTTGTGGACTAATATGAATATTAAATCAGAAATTCTTAAGCAGGATGGGTTGCAATGTCTTTATTTGAATGATGGGGATGCCTTTTATCTAAATAAAGAAATTGTAAGGCGCCGAACCATAAGTTTATATTTCCTTATTTACATTGTTTGGGACGCCTCTCTATGTAAATAACGAATTATAAATAAGTGGGCTTATTTATATCTGTAAGAACACTAGTATGAAACTAATAACCATAAAAATTCATCAAACACACAGCATAACTCTCATTAGACCCCTAAATAATGATACATAGTATACGAATTCAAAGCAACACTCCTATCGTAATACTGTCTCTTACTGTTCTAGCCACTTGCAATAACTATTCTTCACACAAAGACAAACAAGATCTCCCGTACCCTAAAAGCCGGGATTCAGCAACTTTCTCTACATACACCAAATCTTCATTCAAACATCTCTATGTGAGAATCAGTTATCGACAAAACTCTTTGTTTAACAAGTAGGTTACCCGCACAAGATTTCTGTAAAATGCCTAAATCTAGCAGAGTAATGAGTTCTTTTCCAAGTTGTGTTCATAACATAAACATCCAAACACCATATTATTCAAAGAAACTAGACGGAAATACTTAAACATTACAAACGATACTGAATTAAAACATCACATAAACCTAAAACTAAACTTCAAATGTAGTCCGGATGATTCCAGGTCTGAGAATTGTTGGAATCATAACCGTCATCATAAGGATCAAAGCTCGCCAACTTCTCTTCCTCCCATTGAGCTTCCAACCTGCTCAGATCCCACTCCATGGCAGGAGTCCAACCACCATCATCAACTGCCACATTTTCCTCGAAACTTGGCTGGAAATGATCCAGATGAGGCAAATGTTGTTGTTGCACAACCACCCTTGGTGTAGATGAACTTGATGCACCTTGTTGTAGTTGTGGTTGTTGCTGCGGTTGTAGTGGTGGTGAATTTTGTTGTTGTTAATGTTCAACCCTAGCAGCTTCAACGTTCTCTTCCAAACTCCAACGAACCTTGTTAGAAATCTGGTCATCTATTTGATGAACACAATACCACAGCGATTCGATGACAGCAGCATCCTTGCAAGATTCCTCATACAAAAACTTATCGATCACATACTTCCTACCATCTGAGATGTCTGTGCATCTAGCATAGTTTTCTCTAAGTCGCCGTTTCAATTGTTTCATAGCCTCAAACTGCAGAATGACCTTCACAATAGCATTTTGATGATCCACGTCACTACCCTCCGTTTCTGCTTTGATGTACCGTTGAATTTGTTCAGCGGTATGTGGTAGCTTACAAGCCATTGAATTGTGTGTGTATAGGTAACCCAACCAAGCCAATGGTATTTATAGAAATTTGAAAAATATTTTTCAATTATTTTAAGAAAAATAACCATTTGTAATCAAACGATAAAATTTTCAAAAATTGTACCTATTAAAACTAGCAACTAGCTCTGAGATACGTGGTAAATAAAATTTTATTTACTTTGGTTTTCGCAATTCAACGCAAGAGGCAGGAACAAATCGCGTTAAACACGCCCCACTATGATTTAAAGATCCTGAACACGCCACATACAAATAATACTTTTCATACGATTTGACTACACATCCTCTAGGAAATAGTGAACCTCCTAACGTTCTCTCGAAACTCTTAGGCATTATACGAAATTTCGATAATCTCGAAACTATCTAGTAACCAAATACGCCATGGAACATGTGTTCAACAATCGCCAAATTAAAATTTTCCTTGAAACATTTATTCCCGACCTATTGCTAACAACAATCCAACACACCCTTGTTTATCAGTTATACTCGAACCCAACTCTAACTAAGCTTAAGAACTTAAGATTTATTTCTAATCTAATCGACTCATACCCGTTACTTTGGATCATTCACTTAACAACTTACCAATATTTTCATACATCCCAATTTGACACTTATCAATAAATCATACGTAACAAATCTTGCCCAGTCACTCGAACATAAGATGACCAAAGTTATCATCAAAACTCAACCCGACTGTCATGACTTCAACAAAAATCATATATTACCTAAATACTTTGTTTAAGTTCCCAACAACCACAGCAAACTCAAACGAAACCCTGTCTAGCTATTGGGTCATATTCCATCCTTGTGAACTCAACTATAACTAAAACAAACCAACTCCCGTATTTCTCTTTTGCCCCAACAACGATTAACAAGTCCTAAAGAAACAATATGAAATTTTTATTTTACAACACATTTCATCTTGCAGCATATTTAATTCCCTCCTTGCTTTCACACTTAGCTCATAACTTGCATACCTTACTCAGACAAGCTATTAATGTAAGACACGGTTTTATAAAGCAAATCAATTTGTGTTATCATTTAAGACTTATCTAACAAGTTTTTCTTTGCCAAACTTTAAAGTTCAACAACTATTCTTATATTCATTAAATTTTCGTCCGAAACTCTCATTGTTAAAAATATACAAACTCTTTGTAATGAATAGGTTACCCCATAAACTTGTGATTTTCAAAACTTTGAGTCAAGTTTATTTTTCAAAACGTGATAGAATAACAATGTTTATTCCAAAAACATAATCTCGAAACAAAATAACTCATTCATACACCTCACTTTTAGTCAACCTCAGACAAATCTACACTCAATACCCATTACTCACTGCTCCATTATACGAAGTCGAGAACAATAAGAAACTAGAAACTATAAAAATTCACAACAATCTATGGAAAACACAAATAACATAAATTTTATTTGAAACCACGGAAGTTAATACATAGCGAAATGATTAACATCGGAAGTGCTAACAACACAATAAACACAATGTAAGGCACGCAATCTTCAATCGGTTGACCCACCATAGAAGCAACGACCCCCACCAATCCAACGATAGCAAGAGCCACCATAGGATGAAGCACCTTGATTACTCTGCGTCATAAACATAACAAAACGTTAAAAGTTATGCCGAGAATTATAACTAAACATAAACAAGATTTTATTTCACAATCATTAAAGGTTACATCGACAAACAACAAAACTACATTTTAACTATACTAACCGAGATCCTCACCTCAAAATCTTATCCACATTGATCGCAAAAATCGTGAGGGGTACGACGAACGCCAACGATGCAATGTAGTAGTCGGAGTTTTCGTCAGGGAAGAAAGCTAAATAAGTGGCGACGGAAACAATGTATACGATGGCAGCAAGGATAACGATCGGCGGCATGGGGAGATATTTTGTTCGGAGAAGGTGAAGATGATAAATGAAAAAGGAGGAGCGGAAAAGTGAAAAAGGAAAAAGAGTGGGTAGGATTAAATAGGGAATATAAGTGGAGAAAATACCCGTTATTTTACTATTCACGATCATTAAATTTCAGATCATTACCATTAAAAATCCTCTAGTCTCGACCATTGGGACACTAAACATTAAGTGTTAAATACTTTCTATTCTCGGCCATTACTTTCACTATTCGTAAACCATATTTTAAACAATCGATCAAACATTCGAATTTATTCTGTCTATTACAAATAAATTTAGTTGGAATCTCGCCACTTTGATATTCAAATAAGAAATATCTCGACAACATTATCCATAAACTCTCATTTCAGAACACCACATTTTCCAAATACCTATCACGGATTGAACTTCGGGACGAAGTTCAAAAATTGAGAGGTAGATACTGTAAGATCCTACAAAAATCCGTCATGATAATCTTTGTTAATTAATAATACCCTTGACTTATCATTTAACAAAGCCCATTTTTATGGAGAAATTTAAATTTTTCTTTAATATACTATACTCACGACCAACATAAGATTTGGATAAGCCTACATATTTTATATGAACTATTTCACTCTATTATTCTTTACGCAATACGAACACTCAAACCTATTAAATTTTATTAACGCATACACTCTCCGTTAAACTTATTACACTTCTAATATTTTTAGTTGGAGTATATTAATAAACTTTGACATTTTTATAAACGTTATATTTTTACGTTACCTGATTTTATATTTCGTGACTTAGGAATTTAAAATTAGTAATTACCGGGATCAAACCATATCTTAAACTAATATCATGTGTCTTAAATTGTGCCACCAAAACCATTTTTCCATGCCATATAACGTGTCCATCTTGAAGTAACCATACGTATTACCTATCAAATTTGCTACACGTGTTCATTTTACATTGGACATACGTACTTCATTTTAAGTTGATATACGTGTAGGTAAAAAAAATCTTCATACATCTGTAAGTAAAGTTAACTTAGAACGTGTAGTCTGAATCCTCCATAACATATATTTTTTTTTTCGACTCTTATATAAAACCGGATAACACTCACACATACAAACTTTTATAATTCTCAAATAGCCTGCCTTCTTCCACCTTATCACCGGCCACTCTCCGGCCATTTGAGCCACCACCGCCAACCACCAACTCTCACCTCCACCACCAATAGCTCTCTTATGACTCCCTTATCACGATCCACCATCACACGCGCCATGAAACCCTCCTTCTCCACCACAGCTGCTGCTGCCGACATCCCTACGAGCCGCCGTCTCCACCTCCGCGTCCTCTCTCACTCTCTTCTAGTCATGGTAAAACCCAAAAACCCTTGATACATATTTCTTTTCATATATTCTTGAATCCGATTTATGTTATTATTATTTTTCGTGGATTAAAACTTTATATGAAATAAGTTTATAAATTCGTGAGTTGAAAAACCGGATTTAAACTCTGACAAAATGGTTAAAGATTCGTGTGGTAAAAAAAAATCTGTTGAGAAACTTTCTGTTTGATACATGTTGTATACGGGTCGGGTGTTAAACCCACGAAGAGTTTCAGGTCATACCCATTTGGGTCACTGTTCGACCAGAAGTTGATTTTAAATTTAGTCATGGTTTTGATCCTTGTTGTAGTGAATATTATTGGTATGTTGTGGTTATTGATCTTGTTGTTGCCATTGTTGTGTTTGACTGTTTGGGCATTCAGTCGACCTCGCGAATACTCGTCCGTTTATTTTGGTCTCAGTTTGTTGTTGTAGCTATTACTCGTCGGGTCTTGTGGACTAAACTCATTTTGGATGTTGTGCTGTTGAATTGTTAGTGACGAGTCGGAATTATAACGAGTGTGGGATTCGGGTCAGGTCCGAAACCTGGTGATTGTTTGGGAATTTGTTTTGAGATTATTAAAGTTACTATAATTACTATGGCTATTTGTAAATCAAGTCGAGTCGAACCCGGTTTGTGCCTTGTGAATCGGATTCAAAATTTTTACTCTAAGTGGAGTCTTTTTAAAATGGCAGGATTTAATATCTATTGGTTTGTTTTGGTTTAATGGGCTCGATAAGCCACATTAGGGTGCGTTTGCTTATTCTAAAATGGGCCTAGCCCAAATAATAAACTAATCGGGGGATATTTGTTTGAAACCGGGCCAAAGCCCATCTAATTTTAAATGGATTTTGCGGGTAAAAATATTATTATTACTTTTAAATGAAGTTTAACATATTCGGTTAATTATAGGTATCGATCATTAATACGAGAGTAAAAATATTTGATGGACACTAATGATATTGATACGTTTCGGATAATACTTGAATTGTGAAGTGGATCCGAATATGGATTGTGATTATTACATTTGGACAATTATTGTACCATTATCGGACTTACAATGTTAGAAGACGGACTCATTGAACATTTCATATTAAACTCGGACTGGACACAAAATTCTCAATAAAATTTAAAACTAATATCTACGAGAATAATAACGAGACATAAACTTATTTAATATTGTAATATTTGAGTAAAAGCTAGATTATTAGTTAAACATATTTTTATACAAGTTATTTGGGGATAATGGGGTAACTACTGAAACATACAAAACAGTTATTTGTTTTAAGGTGTTTGTTTGTCTCTAGCTTCTAAGTTGTCATCTTTGGGTTGAGTCCTCGTCAGCATCCTCTTGAGTTAATTGATGTCTATTCTTCTGGCGTGAGTTGTACTTCGAGTCTAGGTTATCTTACCACACTACATGAAACATTTAAACTAAGCTTTTGATAAGTTTTGAAAAACTGAGTAATCCACGAAAACTATAACACTTTATCTTTTATATACTTTATTATTGTGCTAGACGTATTTTGAGGTAATTATATACGTATTAGGTTGTGTACCATCGTTGCTGTATGAGACTGTTACAATATGCTCTAGATGCCAGTCATTTCAGTATGATCTTTGCTTGCTGTGGCTAAGGTGAGTCATGGCCTCACTTTTTAACTCTTTATAATTTTTAAACTCCGTGAGGGGGATACATGCTATAAATAAATCACAAGTATTTTTCTGTATGCTACCTGAATTGATATATGCCTAAGTAAACATGTTGCCACAAGACCCTTTATCATGAGCCATTAATCACTGCGGTGAACGCGAATATAATGAATAGATCTATTAGAGGTTGACGACCTATCCCACTAATACTGTGACGGAATGCTTTTTGCTAGTCGTATTAGTCGCGATGCATTATATTTGAGAAAAATAGGAATTGGCAAAATCACCTATTACTCGAGGGCAAATTTTCATCATTAATTTGGTGTGCACCTTCGTTTAGGCGATACTTTGTTAACGTTTGCGTGTCATGAGACTTAGGGCGATATATGAACTGCAATATCAATATTTTAAACTGATTGTATCTCCAATACAATCTTACTTGTGATTGAACTGATATTTAAACTACAAACTCCATGATTTCACTCAACTTTATGTTGACTTTTAAGCATGTATCTCAGGTAATTAACGGGGCAGGACAAGACACGGAGCGGGCATCTTTTACTCTGATAACTTAATGGTGTAAAATCAAATATGTCATTCCTCACAAATTATCACATTTTCTTATGGGATTTTCAAATCAAATAAATCACTTTTGTATCAAGAATATTCTTTGAATGACATATAGCTTTCAAAATGCATATTCTGGACCGTTTTCTGAGATTTAAACTTCGATCCTCACCGTAACACCCAAATTACTTTTCCGCTGCCACAAACCAAATTTGGGGGTGTTACAGATTTCAATTTCAAGATGGATCAATTTCGGATCAGGACGACAGGACGGGTTGGTTTCGGCCTAATGCTCACCCCTACTAGTAGCATATATGTTTTATGGACAAAATCACAAAATTTTCTATCAGCCCCACCATATTTTAAAAAGTCGGCCCATGCACATGGATATTAGTATATTTTGTCGTCCAATTTAATAATTTAAAACCGAGACTAAGGTTTACATGGCAAAAGTTTAATATATATTTATATTTGTCATAGATTAAATGAATCAATCCTAATCATTTATTTTTTATCAAAACAAAATATATAAACTTTCACCATTTTTTAAAAAATTAAATATCTCGCATACCGTTAATCGTTATGCGAAAAAAAAATCATACCATCGCGATTAGAATTAAATTATCTTTCAATAGATATGCATTATTATATATTTTCGACGAACTTTTTTTTTTTCAAAATTTTCGCCCAGAAAAATCACACGTGATTTTTACAAATCATTTTATTGGGCGAAATTTTTTTATAAAAAAAAGTTCGTCGTAAGTATAGAGAAATGCATAATTTAATTCTCGTCGCCATGGTATATTTTTTATAGCTTGAAGATTTATCGTTTGCAAGATATATTATTTTTTTAAAAAAAGTGAAAATGATTTTTTATTAATTTTGATGAAAAATGGATGGCTAAGATTGGTTATTTTGATATATGAAAAATATGACATTTATATTGATCTCAACTCTAGTTTACATATGCCAAAAGTTTAATTGTCAATCCTGGCTCCGTCACTCTACAAAGTTTAAACATGATAACTAAGGACTTAAGGACATTATCAAAGTAACTAACCACTAATTAAATTTGGTGGTGCCTCGTACTTTTCTAAGGGGGTTGGCATAACCCACGGTATGGCTTATGCGGTATGGGGTCTTACATGGGAACACCGTCGTCGGTCATGCGGTATGGAGTGAGTGATGGTTTTTGCGGTATGGGATCACGCATGGGAAAAGAGAGAAAATTGGAACGTTGGAAAAATGGACCAATGTAATTTTAGTTTTTTTTTTATATATATATAGTGAGTGATGGGATGTAATGTGTTATGGTGATGCAAACAAAATTTGAGAGTGTGGTATGAAAAAATAAATGAATAGTATGACATAAGGGAATTGGTTGAGAGTGAGTAATGAAATTTTGGGTGAGTGATAGGGTTGAAAACCCCCAAGATTGTCTAGAAATTGTAAATGGGTTTGTTTGTATTAGTAGGTGCAATGAATACATGTGATTTGGTGTGGTGGAAACATAGGGAAAATCATGGTTCATTCAAAATAGTAGTAATCGGTGTTTGATTGTGACCTTCCAAGTGGTATGTTGGATTTTCCATTGTTTCATCTTATTCATAGCCCCCACCCATTATCTATGGTCTCTTTACCTCACTAAATCACTCACAACCACGTCTACTCTTCTATATGGAACAAAACATCATCAACCATATCTTAGGCCTGGCTTATCCCCACCCCAAAAAAAAGCTTATTCACACACCCCCATTTTTTTCATTTTTTTTTATTTATTTATTATTATTTTGGTTTTTTATATAATTTTGTTTATATCAAAAAGCTATAAATCTAAAAGTGCGAAACAAAAATACGGATCAGAAACTGACAAAAACTATAAAACTGTCAGAAATACAGAACAAAAACTTACAAAAAACTGTGATATACTGTCTCAAAAGAGAATCTTTGACCGAAATAATGTCAAATAGTTGCCTTAAGGGGGTTTGGATATCATAGGCCCATATCTTATTGGCTCATGTTAACTAGGCACCCCCTAGTATTAAAAAGGAGGCACCCCTAGTGGGGTAGCCGTCCTTTTTGGTACCATTTTTTTTTTTTTTTTTTTTTTTTTTTTTTTTTTAATGTTTATTTTTTGTGTAATGTTTATTTTGTGTAATTTTTTTTGTACACGTTAACGTTAACACATTAAACAACTACAATGTATTCGTCTAACGTGTTTCTATTTAATTAACACATTAAACAATAACACGTTAACGTTAACAAATTAAACAACTACAAAAACAACTGTTATTATTCAATTAAACAAGAATATTAACACATTATTTAAAAACAACAACACCTACTACATGCGAAAATTATTTATGTCATCTTAAAGCTCATGGGGCATTGCACCCGACTGACATGCATAATCATCAGGATTCCTTGCCAATTTCAGTGATGCCTCGAGCGTCCTTATTCTTGTCATCAACATCTTGTTTTGAGACACTAACATCTTGTTTCTTGTTTCAAGCTGACCAATCTTATTAGCTTGCTTGTCAATTTGATTATCTTTAGCTACGCAGTTTGAGCACTGCGTTGAAGAAGATACTTGACTAAAGTACTTCTTTTGAAACTCATCCTTCCACCAAAAGTACCCATACCCATAGTCATCTGTTCCTGGCTGTTACATGTTAAGAAAATAATAAGAAATGTATTATTAACAAACAAATAATTTATATAACTAAGCAAACGTATGATTATTCACCACTGAAAAAGGACATGCATAATACGGTTGACCATAACTAGTGTCTGTACGGGATGTCCTCTCTATAATCAATCCTCTCCGACAGCGACACAAGAAATGATTATTTTCTTCCACCTGGCCAAAGAATTAATTCAAATAATACAAACAGTTATTTACAACATAAATCAGTAATGTATTGTTAATTTAAATAATACAAACAGTTATTTACAACATAAATCAGTAATCATTTACAATGTTTTGTCGGTATAATTATTTACAACATAAATCAGTAATCATTTACAATGTTTTGTCTGTATAATTATTTACAACATAAATCAGTAATCATTTACTGTGTTTGTGTTTGTCTAATCTCATTATACAAGTGTAGTTGATCGTGATATAAAGTTTCCCATCCGGATGCAGCGGCAACTTTGTGGTACCTCCATTGTGGATGAATAGTCGGAAATGGTGAGTTTTCGTCTAGCGTAAGATGAATGTAGTGACCACAATCCCCACTCCCCACATGGCCAATCACAAGGGGGCCAGTTCCTTGTGATAAATCTGGACCGGAAAAAAATGGAAAACACGTATGACTTTGTCCCCCGGATATAAATACAACAGGCCGGTTAATCACTGTGGCAATAACCAACTCCGTGTTTGGCATAAGCATCCAGTACCTCAGTCGTGTAAAACGGTGATGTATTCATCGTTCCTTTCTGCTTGTGAATGCAAGTTTTCGTATTGAAATGCTTTGTTTGCTGCTTATGTGATGTTTATAATCAATGGTTTGTTTGTTGCTTATTGTGAAATGGTTTTTTTGCTGCTTATTGTGAAATGGTTTTCGTATTGTGAAATGGTTTGTTTGCTGTTTATTGTGAAATGTTTTGTTTGATGCCTTGTGATGTTTATAATAAAATAAAAAATAAAAAGGGCCAAAGAATACAGGGAAAATTTTGAACCCGTGAAACAAAGGACCAAAATCTACTGACTGATACAGTATTGCAAAATAGATGCAATTCACTAAAGGACCAAAGGACCAAAGATTCTACTGACTGATACAGGGAAAACGTTTTGTGCAATTCGCTAAAGTCACAAAGAGTTAACTTTGAGAAAGAAAAAGAGTAAACTCCAAAATACATCCCTGTGGTTTGCCCAATTTCGCACCATACATCCAATTTTTTTTTTTTTTTTTTTTTTTTTTTTTTTTTTTTTTTTTTGAGTTTTATACATCCTCCGTTAGTGAAAGTCAAACACAATACATCCAGGAGGACGAACGGTGCAAACATTGTGTCGTTAACTTGTCCACGTGGCAGTTATCTCTTTTTAAGAAGGGTAATTATGTCTTTTTATCATAAACACAAACACAAATCCAGATCCAAGATCAAAAACCCAAATCAAAATCAAAAACACAAACACCACTCTTTTTCAAAAACACAAACACAAACACAAACACAAATCACTTAAACCCAAATCATAAATTCAAACCCAAATCATAAACACAACCCCCACCATATCGAGATCAGCTTCTATAGATTAGCAGACAATTGACAATTGATGAATAAATGTTGTATTGATTCAAGATTGTCATCACATATTGGACATCTAGTCGAATTTAAATCAATCCATCTGATATCAAGATTGCATCTTTTAGGGAGGCGATCTTGGTTGAACGCCACGAAAATATATTCACTTTTATAGGTAAGGTGTTGTTCCATTTGTTTTGAGTATCAGTCGTCGATAGGGTGAAGGATTCGATGTGTTTCCTGACTGATGAAAAAGGGAACAAGTTGGAGGAATCCAGGTTATAAACCCAAGTATCTGGAATTCTGGACAATCATCAAGTTGAAAAAGTTTAGGAAAATGACCCAACGATAGGTGTTAGGCCCTTGAGAACTTGATGTTTGTGTTTGTGTTTATGATTTGGGTTTGAGTTTTTGATTTGGGTTTGAGTTTATGATTTGGGTTTAAGTGATTTGTGTTTGTGTTCGTGTTTTTGAAAAAGAGTGGTGTTTGTTTTTTGATCTTGGATCTGGATTTGTGTGTTGTGTTTATGATAAAAAGACATAATTACCCTTCTTAAAAAGAGATAACTGCCGCGTGGACAAGTTAACGACACAATGTTTGCACCGTTCGTCCTCGTGGATGTATAGTGTTTGACTTTTACTAACGGAGGATGTATAAAACTCAAAAAAAAAAAAAAAAAAAAAAAAAAATAGATGTATGGTGCGAAATTGGGCAAACCACAGGGATGTATTTTGGAGTTTACTCAAAGAAAAATAAACAAATAAATAAATAAATAACTGAATATCAGTTGTTGCATTAATATGGGGAAAAAAGCAAGAGTGAAACTAAAAGCAAAAACAAACATAACACTAGAACCGAATTTCCAAAAAAAATCCAATGTAAACTTGAAGACCAGCAACCTTTTAAATACAAAAACATTGACAAAAGCATACCCAAGCTCAAAACTGGAACTAAAACTACTTAAGCCTTAATTGCATAAAAAATAAAAAATAAAAAATAAAAAAAAAATGTACAAAACATAATAGGACAAAGAGGGACAAAAATTACATATGTATAAAGAGGGGGTGATTATAGCCGAACACCCCCTGTAGGGGGTGTTAGCATAACACATCCCTATCTTATTTCTTCTTTTGTTTTGTTATTCAAGAAAATTTACATAAACTAGATAATGTGGATTATTATATATATATATATATATATATATATATATATATATATATATATATATATATATATATATATATTAATGGTGTATGGTTGTATACAAGGTTTTTGTGACTTAATTTGATTCTTTTAAATGTTGTTTTTCGTTTCAAAATAAGTGTTTATATCATTTGTTGTTTGTCTTTAATAAATATTCACATTCAAAAAATAATAATAACCAATTAAAATATTTAAAAAATGAACAATGTAATAGTTATGCATTTTTCAAATTGTATGTCTATTATATTGGTGTTACATTAAATCATAGTAATATGTTTTATATGAAAATAATATAATAGTTTAATTCCGGGTACCTAAAAATCTTGAATACATATTTAAAAGCACCAGGTGTCAGGTGTTGCTCGTATGTTATAGGGCAAAAAAGTGGCATGTGACTCTATATAAACATAACCCAACTCATGTAATAGATGTTCATGTTATCCTCAATTCCCCATGGCGCGTGTCATAAGGTTTTTTATTTTTGTTTTAGCACACGCTTTTTAGCATGTAAAAAAAAAAAAAAAAAAAAAAAAAAAAAAAAAAAAAAAAAAAAAGTTGTGTATATTCTTTCTGTTTTTCTGTCAAGTTATAGGTATAAATTTGGCGTGACACCCATAATTTATATCTAGAACATGTATATCACTTTGTGTTTTAATGGGACTACTTGTACACAATTATTAATTAAAAAAAGAGTTTTGCGAAAATGTGAAAATCAAGTTGGAACATACATCTTACATAAATAACGTTAATCAACACTTGTTAAATCTGATTTATTCGTAATTCCAAAATGGAACAAGTCTGAAAATAAGGTAGCGTTTCAGTATTTATAAAATGTCGGATACGATAACTACAACATGGGACATAGTACACAAAATTATAGTTTCAAAATTGAGAGATGATTTAACATTCTTTTATATATATACGTGTGTGGATAACTAAGAAATATGATCCATTCATCTCTTATAAAAAACCTGATAAGTGATAACCAAACTTGTGCCCTTGAGGGGCCTATTTTTGTCATCTAAAAGTAATAACTCACTCCGTCTCATATTAAATGTGGTGTTGATAGTGATGGACTGATGTCATGGGGGTGGGTGTTTAGTGGTAGACTGATGGTGGTGATGATTTGGGTTTGGTGGCGGACTGATGGTGGTGGTGATTTGGGTTTGGTGGCGGACTGATGGTGGTGGTGATTTGGGTTTCGTGGCAGACTGATGGTGGTGGTGATTTCGGTTTTTAGCTTCTTTTGTTGGATCTTGACAAAAATTGAAACTATAGTATTTATCCTTTTTAAAGTTTTAAGGGGCCGTTTGGTTTGTTAGTAGGAATCACAATTGATATCGGATTTGGTATGGGGTAGAATGACAATAGATATGAAAAAGTGTATCATTACGATTGTTTATGTTTGGATGGCAAAATATGGTATGAAAAAGTGTAATGAATATATGACTATGATATACCTATTTCATTTCCGGACCCACTAAACAAACACCTTGAATCGGAATGAAATGCATAGGTCCATTTCGATAGGGCCATACCAAACGCACCCTAAGTGTTATTTGTTTGTGCTTAGTAGGTGTGAATATCTATTGTAATAGACTTCTTTATGTTGGGTTTGAGCATAAATTAAAGCAAGATTCTAGGTTGTTTCATTCTTGCGATTGTGGCGGACTGGCGGTGGCGGATTGGGGTGAAGTTATTTTGGACCAAACGTGAAATATCCACGAAACCACAAGGACTAAAAATGTAGTTAACTAGAAAATAGAAGACCAAACGTGCAATATCCACCAAACCACAAGGACTAAAAATGTAGTTAACTAGAAAATAAATCAAAACTTGGTGTCGTTACCTAGGGTGTTGTAATCGTGATATCGAGTGTAGAATTTACAGTTTGTGCTTAGTCACATTTTGGTAGATCTTATCTGAAATGGCTAATCCATTTACGATAAGATTTATAATCATTGTAATAGTGTGCTGTATAGTTTCAACATTTGCTGATTTTCAATGAAGATACAATTTTCGCCAAATTTTTTTTGTACATATCATATTTTGTCTATTTTTGTTCAAGAATAATCTATAATACATTATAAAACATTTGGGACATTACTCCTAAAAATGAATTTTTAAAACATTAAGGCTATGTTTCGCGCAGAGCTTTTTGGAGCTTTTTTTTGCAATGAGCAGTGAGAATGAGTTTTTTTATTTTTGATGTTCGTTTGGTAAGAGAGCAATGAGTTGTAGCAATTTTTTAGGAAAGTTTGTTTCCCAATATTTCCTTTTGAAGCTGTGGATATTTACAAGAGTTGTGGATATATTCAAGGACTAAAATACCCCCTACCCCATCGTGGCAAAAAGGTTTCTGAAAAGAACTTTAAATTGGCATTCAGCTCAATGTTCAAAGGAAAACTCATCAAGGAATATAGTGTACACTGTAATAACAAACAACATACTCAATGAATAGTTAAAATAGTTGGAACCTTATATTTTCTTATATGCAGTATAGTCGTTAAAGAGGATTAGTGATACTCTTACGATACAAAAGTTCACATTTCAGAATCTGAAGTAACTCTTCATTATCGAAAAGTGCAACCATCCTAATTGCATGCTCATCAGATAGATCTTTAGACCCAGATGAGTCAACAAGAGCTCTGAGTGCACAAAAACTTGAAGCAAGATTATCTAATCTTCCAGAAAATATGAATTCGTCGTTTCCACCTCCGAGACAGCTAGGTTGGGTATCACAAATTTTTAGCTCAATGCTAGCTATGTCATCAACTTCACACCCCAACTCATCTGATAAAATCTGAAAATACAAACATGACCCCAGATAATGTAAGCATTCAAACATAATAAAAGCACAAGTCAACAGACAATGTTTTTTCTTTATCGTTAAACGTGATGTTTACTACCTGCGTGACGTACGTGGCTCGAATGCAAATAATGATGATATTTCTAGTGCAACATCTACCGAGATGAAACAGATTCGCAATGATATTGCCACTTCAATATGGAATGCACGTCGTCGGTAGTACATTACTAGTGTATAACGGTATTATGACATGTCCAGCATGTAAACATAACTTTATTATTTATTTAGACAATTTTCTATTGAAATATGTATATGTCCTTTTACGTCATTTTACATATATATAAATACAGCTACAACTTTTTATTTAAAAAACAGCTACTGCTACTTTTACCAAACACAGCCTAAGCCAACAAACTTACTTATTATGGAATTGTGTTGGTTTTGCTATGAAATCAATAGTTTGTAGCATACTCGTCATAAATAAATGCAAATTTTAAAAAATATAGCTATAATAGTATTAAGTAAAATACTTTAAAACACTTTTTGTATACATATTAAGTAAAATACTTTAAAACACTTTGTGTTGGTTTTGCCGGGTCGTGTGGTGATTGAGGCTGCACAACGTAAACGCGTCAAGTATGAGGCTAAGTGCGCAGGTATGGGATATGGGTTCCTCCCCTTCTCTTTCTCTTCTTTTGGGGAACTTGAAAAAGACGTTGTGACTTTGTTGAAGCGTATTCGAAAGTTTTCGATGACTCAAGACATTGGAGCACGTGCTGCTGCTCATATTTTTAGTAGGATTAGCTTTTCTATAGCTAGAGGAGTGGGAG
The DNA here is from genome assembly GCA_021014915.2 of Artemisia tridentata subsp. tridentata. Classification (NCBI taxonomy): domain Eukaryota; kingdom Viridiplantae; phylum Streptophyta; class Magnoliopsida; order Asterales; family Asteraceae; genus Artemisia; species Artemisia tridentata. The sequence continues at coordinate 411,680,747 of CP139506.1, forward strand.
CCCAATTAGTATCTCGGCTCCTTACTAACTTCTTGTAAATCCTATTTGTTTCTAATAAAGTGATGTATAATAATAATAAATATATATATATATATATATATATATATATATATATATATATATATATATATATATATATATATATATATAGAAAAATACAATGTAATTTAATGAAAAAAAAAAAAAAAAAAAAAAAAAATCTCTATAACTATAGCTACTTATTAACTTTTCAACTCTTCTAACAAATGCTACTTTTAAAACACTCCTAAAATGAAAGAATACATGTTATTATATATATTGTACAAATTAATAATTCAATCAAAGATTCATACAATTTGTATGCAAACAAGTTGACGATACATAAGGTTTTAAACCCCAGACCAGACCAACGGGATCAACCGGTTTAACCGGTGTCGCCTCTGGTTCGGCTAGCTAATAAAATCCGTCCGAAACGAACCTAAGATGACTGTCAGAACGGATAACAAGGGTTAACCAGGCCGAATCGGGATTATTTTCTTCTTGTTTTTTCTCAAGTTAATTAGCTCGTTATTATTTTTTATTGATGTCTGAACTTTAATCACAAAGTACTCATCGTCATAACGTGCGAGTATTATGCTAGTATTTTGTAACACATAAAGAATAGTTAAAAGTTAAAACTCAGAAAAGATAATAATTGATCACTTATCAAGTCATGGTACACATACATAAATACAAGATGATAATAATGGATCACTTATCATGTCATAACATAGATACATACATGAATATGATGATGATATACATGGTTTGCTGTGAAGTGTGGACATGTTACATCCATCCTATGATGAGCTGTCATAATGGACCACATAAAATGAGCCGACCCGGTTGTAAAGTAAAAAGAGGACACGTATCTACTATCTACTGCGCCGACAGGTAACCTCTGTTGGCTAACTTTTCTAATTCCAAAAAAAAAAAAAAAAAGAAAAAAAAAGTCAGTTTATCACGACCCGGGTATGCAATCATTGTACGTATCGGACGGTTGTATTGTTTGTTTCGCGGTTTATACGTTTAACTTATAGAGGGTATGTATAGTGTTCAAAAAAATTACTCCCTCCGTTCTAAATTTATAGTCCCTCTTTCAGTTTGTTTCAAAATTATTGTCCCCTTTCAAATATAGTTATGAATAATGTAGTAAGTTTACCATATTGTACGTAATGATATTAAAAATTACAAATATCATTCAAAGATTTAATCAATTGCATATGAGTAAAACTGACATTTTGCAAAAGATTAAAAGAGATAATGAAGTAATGATTATATTTTTTTAAACTCTGTGTTTTTTGTCGGGGAACAATTATTTTGGGACGCAGTGAGTACTTTTTTTTTATTAATAATAAAATGAAAAAACTTTCAGGTGTGAAAAAGCCCAAAATTTGTGGGTTCGATGCGTTTCCTTTATTATTAAAGTTTATCGAAAAACGCATATTCTATTTTCATGCCATGATAGTCCAAAAGTTGTTCTCCATATTTGTTTTTAACTAATTTTCTTTTTAACTTAAAAATATACCACTTTATGGTTGTTTGTAAAGTAATTGCTTTTACCTAATAAAGCAAAACCCCTAGTGGGGACTTTTCCATTTCAAAAAAATCAAATCATTCCTTTTTTAGTAATAATTTTTTTAATTAGATTTTAATTTTTAGGTGTTAAAAAATATTAAAAGTTAGTTATTTCCTAATTTGCTTAAAAAGATTAAAAAAAACGTTTTTGTACTCACACATATTAAAAAAAGTGAAAATACACATGGGTCTCAACGACATTTTTAAATAAATATAGACCAAAAATGTAATTTAAAAAACAAAACCGGAGTCCATCCTATCCAATCTTCATTGTTAATGTAGAAGAAAAAGCTGCTTACATCAAATGAACCAAAAATCTCGAGTTCCACCCTATTCAACCACAAAATCATCATCAACATATTCTGATCTAACCTTCCGATTTAATGTTACAACATCGATCTAATTCGTGATTTAGCAATAAGGCTGTTCAACCACCAAATCATCATCAACATATTCTGATCTAACCTTCCGATTTAATGTTACAACATCGATCTAATTCGTGATTTAGCAATAAGGTTTGTTAATCATCAGTTACCTATGTTTGTGCTCTATATATTACTGAATCGTTATTATAATTAATTAGTTTTATTATTGTATATGAGTTAAAGCGACTGTTTATCAGCAATCTTTTTACTGTTTGTCAGTAATACCGATGAACAAATTGAAGAGGAATTGTAAATGTAGCGATTGGTAATCTTTTTACTGTTGGTTTTATTATTGGTTAATATATTTGTAAGCGATTGGTTAATAAAATCAGATATGGAATCGTTATTCTCGACAGGAATTAAGCTACAAATTCAAAAGGAGCAGTTAAGGTCAAATAGCACCCAAAAACATACTTGGAGGGCAATATTGCTTAGCAAAATGGGCAAGTGAAAAACTTTTCGTGCTGGAGCCAAACAAGAATGTGAATTATGCTCTTATGTCAAACATGTATGCGCATTCTGGGAAATGGTTAGATGTGGCTAAAGTTCGTAAGAAGATGCGGGATAACTGTTGTGTAAAGGTACCAGGCTTTAGTTGGTTAGAGGTTAATGGAGAGGTTCATAGTTTTGTATCTAGAGATGAAGCTCATCCCCGATTCTTAGAGTTGTACAATGTGTTGGAATCGCTGTACAACTTGATAGCTGTAAATTTAGTTTCTACAGATAAAAAGGAATTAAAGGAATTAATGTGACAAATTGTCACAAATTTGCACTCACTTTCGGGTATGCATAACCATAACAAAAGAGAATATTCAGGGGTTGCATTGAACTGATATAGATTATGCTATTCGTGCACGCTATAAAACTTATATCTGGGTATGCATCCACATCATGTGAATATGCCTGTAAGTAATTTCAAGAGTGTTCTTTTACACATAATATAACGCTTTTCATGTTACACTACTTACTCAAGTTTCTTTGACAGGGACGTGAGTTGTGATGCTAAGATAGATCTTGGACTGCATTTTTCAATCTGCATTACGACTTTTCTCTGCATTTTGACTCGCTCCCGGGATGAATTATTCGCCCTTGTCTTGTGTGGGCCCATGATGATGTGGACAGGTAACATGGCTGACCAAACTTTCACCCACTCTTGGAAGTAGTTGATAAGTATTTTTAGCCAAAAGTTCTCGATCATTTTATCAAATATTTGACAAATATGAGTCGAGTAATTTGCCATCTACTTTGTTTGTGTAGTCTTTGTATCTTGGGTAACTATTTGTTCCTTGAAATCTTTTGAAAGTCACAAGCATCATGTAATTTTGTTACATTGTTTGGCTAAATGTTTAAAAACCAAAGATGATTAAAATGGAAATTTGGTGATGCAACCTGTTTTAACAGCTAAACTAATTTCGTGCTCATGTTTGGCTTTTCATTATAGAGCCGAGGTCAGTCTATAAAGGTCGAATTTACGAAGGATTGAGTATTAAAATGGTTGGAAACTGATAACTTATATGTCACAACTCATCTATTTATCATTTAGGTATGCTCTAACCAAATGCAGATCTGAATTTTACACCCATGTTGCAATTTCACAAGAGTGGTTCACAAGTGTAGAGTTAGGAATGTGGTTTAAGTATTGGATCCAAGACTAGAGATTGGAGAAGAAAGCTGCGATCAATTTGGTTCTCGGAGAGACACGACACTTCAATCATGAAAAGATTAGAGATGCGTTGTGATATCTTCTTGAACATTCAAAATGATCACATAGAATGAGTAGCTTCAGACATTGTGGCAAGGGAAATTGTTGATGGAAGTAAACATTAATCACTGAATCTCTCGAATATGATCATTCGGTTAAGTTGTTACCAATATAATAATCTGATATCCCTTTGGAAGTCTATCAAGTGTTCTGGTACATGATTGTTTTAATGTTGTAGATAATGTCATATTCATTTCGAGAGTCGCATGATAACATGTACATGATGCAGGCCTACGAGTGGTTACTGATGAGGTTTTTAAGCTACAAAAAGTTGGTGAAAAGCTATTGGAAAAAAATATTTAAAATGTGGATTAAGTACTCTAGCAACCAAAGAACTTAAGTTCTAGATTTCAGCTTCATTGGGCTTATCATGAAGAAATGAAAAACGGAAGAAATAACCTGAAAACCCATTTGTTATGCTTTTAAGAAACATCGATCAACAAAATGGATTATGTAACGGGACTAGACTACTCGTCACAAGTTTAGAAGATCATGTTATTGAAGCAAAAATAATCTCAGGCACACATATTGGGAAGTATACTTATATAGCGAGATTGCAACTGATGCCATCTGATAAATGAGTACCGTTCAAATTCAATAGAAGGCAATTCCCGCTCATGGTATGCTTTGCGATGACAATCAACAAAAGCCAAGGACAGTCTTTAGAGGAGGTAGGCTTATACTTACGCAACCCCGTATTTACACATGGACAGTTATATGTTGCAATATCAAGAGTAACCACCAAAAAGGGATTGAAGGTCCTAATTTGCGATGAAGAAGGCAAACCAACAAACATGACGACTAACGTGGTCTACAAGGAAGTTTTACAAAGAGTTTACATCAATTAACTGATACATTTTATGTTTTTTACGTTAAAAACATATGTATATATTCTGTTCTACAAGGAAGTTGTCTTAAAAACATAAATGATAGGTTATTAAATCAGTTTTAAGCACTGGCCAATAGATTTTATATAGCGAAACCCTATTTGTAATCCGCATGTATTCGGCTAATTTTATTATACGCCTTTTAAACAGTTGTGCCCGATTGTGTCAGCGCAAGAGTTGGTATTTGCTATTCTCTTTTATTGTTATCTGGTGTTCTTGATTAGCTATAATAGCCATACACACATGGGTTTAGACTAAATTATTATTATTACTCATTTTAATTTTTGAAAACGTCTTATATATCAATGTTTATATGTAATGTCATTTGCTTCATGTGAAAGTCATTTGATACGGTAAACATATTACATTAAGTGTAGACTTTTACTTGCTCATAATGTTATCAGATGGTGTTGATAATTATGTTTTGCTTCAAATTTGTTCAAGTGTTGTAATCCATCAACTAAAAGAACATTGACATATCTTGTGTAGATGGGTATATTTTGTTTTAAGTAGCCATATTATTTATGAAAGGCTTAGACACTTCTTAAATGAAGTTTAATAACTGAAGCCATAAAAGCAATCAACAATTACTTTTGCATTGTTCAATACAAAGACCACATCATTTCAAGAAATACATATTGATCAAGAATCACAGGCAAATCAATCAACTAAAACTTAACATACTTCTCACAACATCGTAACTTGATTGCTTCGCACAAAAGTGTTACCTTCATGGCCCCTAAACTGATATTCGATCATTAGTTGCAATATCAGAACGCTCTCAACCTGTTAAGTTATCAATGGGTCATTTTGGGGAAGACATAAAAGTCATGCCCCCACGTTATGCTATCCCATATATCCACAAATTCATAGATACTTGGTAATGCTTGTGTAAATAGCAAACTGTTTTCAGTAATGACCAAAAACTGAGGTGCGGAGATGCCCAGATTGGGTAGTAGGTGAAACAATGTATAAAATCCCCGTTCGTTATGCTGTACCAAATATCCACAAACATACAATAAAAATGACCTCAGTATTTGACCAATAAATTGGTTAAAATACAATATTTAAAGGAGATTTAAGTACCAATTATAGCTTTTAAAAATGATTCTAATTTTTCAGCAAAGAGCAAAATGGCGTGTGGGGTAACAGGTCAGAATGGGTTTGGTTTGATATGGGTTTTTTTTTTTTTTTTTTTTTTTTTTTTTTTTTTTTTAGTTTTTAGTTTTTATTATGAGCCAAAACGGGTCAGTTCGGTTGGATTGACCATGACTACCAATATTTTTACTACCACAATAATAATGACCGTTTGCAATATAACAGTTTAGAAGTTCGTATGAGTAAAAGTTACATTTTTGTCAAATTCCTACCCATTTGACCAATTTCACCTAGGTATCTTTTAGCTGTTATTCATTGGGGACAAACCATAACCACATCCATGATCCACCAATTCATAAGTAAATGGGATGAAAAATCCAAACCTCAAGCTTTCAATTATGTAAGCTCAACTTTACTCAGATTCCCAAATAAGAAAAGTAATACAGTATATAAGAACTATTGCTACACCATAACAGATTGTGTGTTTGTATGTACATCAAAAGGTTTAGAACTAAGTCAAACTTTATAAACAACATCCTTAGTGATGAGAGTAATCTTCTTAACATCACCACTACTAGCAAAGTACATAAACTCTATAGGAACAACCTACGACAAAGTAACCAAACCACATCAAAAACATGAAGAAGAAAAAAAAAATAAAGTTATATTACCAAACCCCCAGCATATTCTTTGACAAACTTATATTCACAAACAAACTCCATGTAAACCAATAAAACCAAAAATAACAGCCGATCAATATCAATAAACAAGTAAAAACCCCAGCATAAAACATTGTTTATATAGAACCAAAAAAGAACCAGCCCTGTCCTAATACAATTACAAAACATAATAAACACATTCCTAATCATATACAAATTAATCAATTAAATTTATTACTTCAAATACCTGGAACAAAAAAACTACTTACACTAATTGGAATCCGGTAACTTATCAACCTTTCTGTCAATCGAGAAGCAGAAGTGAGACCTATGGTTTTCAGTTTTAGTATAATTTGGAAGTAAAGATATGTTTGACTCAAACTCAAAAACCTATTTATAAAGGAATAAAAAACAGCATATTTACAATAACAACACCATAGACGTATGTCAATCAAGAAGCAGAAGTGAGCTCTATCGTTTTCAATTTTAGTATATTTTGGAAGTACATATATGTTTGACTCAAACTCAAACACCTATTTATAAAGGAATAAAATAAATACATATTTGCTACCACAAAACCATATACGTAGGATTCACATTTATATATATACTTCACATCAACAATAAAAAAAAATACAACCAATAAAAGTAAACAATCTGAAAAACCAACAACAATGGACGCTCGATCAACCAAATCAACAAAAAGCAAAAAAAACCAACATCCCAAAAATCCATTATCTTAAAGAACTTAAACCAAATGCAAAGAACTCCTACAGAATAAAAGTTAAAGCAATTCGTGTATGGAAAAGTTACTACATGGAAGCACCATCAAAAGCCAACGAAATCAATACACAGATATGGGGCGAACCGGTATTAAACTACAATATCAATATGATCTTAATGGACGAAGAGGTATGCAATTAAATTTATATTATTAATGAATTACTAACAACATGATATACTGTGATACAAAAACTACGTTTATTCACCTACAAAATTATAGGGTACAAAAATCCATGCGTGCGCAAATTACTATACCATATTCAAACGTGCATCGGAGAAACCACTAAAAGAAGGAGCACAACTTATTATAAGTGACTTTAAGTGTGTGCCCAACCAAGGGTCAATCAAGCTAACAGAACACGTCGCGAAAATATACTTCAAGAAACATACTTGTGTTACGGTAACAAACGACTTCAAAACAGAACGAGACGGTTTCGAGTTTGTTTCGTTCGAGTCAATCATCAACAAACAAATCAGCAAGGATAAAGCATTCGGTAATTTATAATACATCGTTAATTTAGTATTTGTAATACGACAAAAACTAACACGGAATTCAATATGCAGATGTGGTTGGGCAGATAGTCTCAAACAAGAAAATCAAACAAGTCAGCGTCGACCAGAAACCGACAAGCATAATTGAATATGAGCTGCAAAATACAAGGTTCGCAATCAACACTTATGTAGTATAGTTATTTCCTTTACTAAGCTTGTCCTTTATTTATAACAGTGGTAAGAAGATACAGTGTGTTTTATGGGAAGATGATGCCGATGCTTTACAAGCATACATAGACAAAAATATCACAACAACCGATCCTATAGTCATTATTCTTCAGCTAGCCAAAATTAACATATGGGAAAGTAAAACTTCTTCCTTTCATTTACATTCTAAACCAACACATAATTTGGATACACAAATATACTTACTAACGATGCCATACATGCAGACAAACAACAAGTATCAAGCATCAACAAAGCATCGAAGATTTATATTAACGACAACAACAAACACGTATCTTTGTTCAAAGAAAGGTAAGAAGATTATTATTTATAAATTAAAAAAAAATAATAATAAAAATAAAAATCACACTATCACTTATTGTTTTATGGCAGATTAGAAAAGAACATATCGAACGGCACATGCGAAGAACCTCACATAAACCTAACCACTACCTTCAATGCTAAAACACAAGATAAGGTATTAACGAAGACTAACAAGGTATGTTAGGCCAAATAGGAAAACCTTACATTCATTTTATAAAAAGCAATTCACATCATGTAATTAATTATTATGTTCTACTATCTCTTCAGATGACAAACAGAAGAGACCTTCCAAATATCCACGGTCATAATGCAAAGGATATCATAATAATCGAAGACTCAGAAGACGAAAAGGTAATCAAAGAGACAACCGAAACATAATTCACATACTTTATTCATAAATTAATATAATAATTAACAACAAAAAACTTTTTCATTGCACTCACTGTCTCAACAAAACCATTTAGACATAGCGTACAACATATTTATTTGATGTATACATTTTTAAACAGATTTCTGACGATGAAAAACCCCTTTTGAAGAATAGCAAGGACACATCAAACAACTCAAAAAAAGTTGTTGCTACCAAAAAAAAAAAAAAAAAGTTCTGATGTAGTTGATGTCGAAGTCGTTAATGCTGAAGATTTGAAGCCAAAGACCAAAAAACAAAAAACAAATACAAGTATACCCCATAGTATGACGGAAAGTGAATGGCTAAACGATTGGGAATTCGAAGAATATTATGAAGATGATTGGTATGTGCTTAAACACATACCATTTCTTGACCAAAACCGGACCCAAAATGACCAAAAAAACCCGACCAAAATGCCAAATATATTGTGTTTTTGTTTTTACATATGCAGGCTCGGATATCAAAGAAAAGGACAAAATCAAGCAAAGAACCGGGAAACCGAGCACGAGATATGGAAGTGTTATTTGTAGTCGATGCCGAGGAGAAATTATGGTCAAAAAGTCAACCGTGGTTCGCCAAGTATCAAAGATCGTCAAGAATATCCCTTGGATTTACTTTTGAAAAATGGCAGCAAAAGTCCCCCAAAATCCAGAATTTACGAGAATGGTCCTTTAAACCTTACATCTTTAAAAACCTTAAATCCTCTCATAAACACAACCGGACCTTAAAATTAACACAATCAAACCACCCAAGCCCAACATCCTTCGCCTAAGCCCACACCCATTAAACATCACCCATCCCACAAGCCCACCTTATATATCCTAACCCGATCCACCATTTAACCCGGTCAAAATGTTTAACTCCCATTCGGTCAATAAATCCCACTCAGTCAACCAAAAATAAAACACACCCTTTTACTCTCACAAAAATACCGATCCCCAATTACCCCTCTTCCCCAGAAAATACTATTTACCAAAGAACCCTAAATCCCTAAATCAAAAATTACCACAATTAAGGGTAAGATTGTCATTGCACGGACTTCGAGGAAGCTCCTGACACAAGGAATGACACGTGGGGGCAGCCGATTGGTTCGAACACGCATGAATTATGATCGTACGGCCAGAGATCAAGGTTAGTGATGAAGGGAAGATCTAAAGGTGGATATTAGCTGTGGACACACGCGGATCGCCAGCGTGGACTCTCCAGAAGGATCGGCCAAGCCCTATAAATAGCGGGGATCACCTTTCGTTCGAAGGCTAGTTAGTTTTTAGTTTTTTTAGATAGATTAGATTTAATTTTAATCATTTTATTGTTACTTTAATTTTTTCAGTCGAATTTAAATTTGTACGAGAAGGCTTGTAATTTTTATTTTAATGTTTTAGTTAAATTGTTCTATTGTAATTCTAGTTTTAAATCAATTTCTAGTTCATCCGAAGTTTTATTTGTAATTTCATTTGGATTAATGAAAATTTTCGGTTACCGTTTAATGTAAGTTGCATATTCTTGAAGTTAAATTTCGTTTAGATTTATTCTAATTTGAGTGTTATTTCAGAAAAGAAAGAAAAAAAAAAAAAAAAGAAAAAAAAAAAAAAAAAAAAAAAAAAAATTTCTAAGCTAATCGATTAGCTGGTTATCTGATTTTTTTTAAGCTTATGTTAAGCTTTAGTTGAACTCCAAATTGTTTGTTTCTCAAAAGCGAAATAGTCAAAGAGAAGTTTAAAAATTAGTTGATAAGCTGGTGAATAAGTTGGTTAGGCTGATGGTGAAGAGAAGCAGGATAATGGGTATATTGATTATTGGCTTATAAGCCTGGGTTAGAACCGAGTTCTGAAATCACTTCGTTTAAGCTCGGATAAGGTGTAAGTTTCATTTCGTTAATTTTTCCAGTGCTGATCATTGTTGCTATTGTTTCTTTTTCCATTGTCCTTGGTTGTTTTTTTTGTAGTTTTAGATTAGTATTAGTTTAGAATAAATTGCATAGGTCTAAAAGTTTTTTAAGGGATTGTTTTTGAATAGCAGCTGAGCTTATTAGAATTTCATTGTGGAGAATTTTGAGGTACTTTAAGTAGTTAAAAAGAGGTTGCAACACTTGGATTGGTTTAGACTAGGACTGCTCTTTTCATTTTTTCTGCTATCAAAAAATAGTGCAGCAGCTATTGTGTTTTAACTGCTGATCTAGGCCGAAATCGAGCTAGCAATCAAGCATTTGTGAAAGGGCTTTTTAGATTTTTATAATCTCTGCTTTATAAGCTTTCCAAAACAGTTTTCATCTTTAAAATTGGTTAAGTTTTGAGCTTTTTATAAGCTTTTGAAAAGAGCTTGGGAGAATTGTTAACTGCTTTAGAAAATAAAACAAGTTTCGTAGTTTGGCAATTCTGGTCCTTGTAGTTTAGTTCAATTCGAATTAATCAGTTTTATTTGTGGCAAATTTAGTCCTTGTCTTTCATTTAGTTTAATTAAGTTTCAGTTTTGTCAACTTTAGTCCTTCAGCTTTTATAAAACTTTTATTTTTCCAAATTTTCTTTTATAATTAGTCCATTAGTTATATTTTTTTTTACTTTTGCATTTTAGTCAATACACCTAATTAGTTTTAAATAGTTTTAATTCATAAAAAAATTATTTAAAAGTCAAAAAAATATTTTTCTTTTTCCAAAAATTTTCTTTTATCAAAGTTAATATAGGAAAATTATTTTTATATTTTTAGGTTTTAAATTTCACAAAATCATTTTTATTTACGTTTTATAATACGTCGCATAACGTTTTTAATTTCAAATTTTTCATTTTTAAAATTCATATGCTTAGTTTAATTGTTGCATTAGATTAATTAGTAGTTTACTTTTATTATTTCATTGTTATTATTCACATTCACTACACGAATCACGTTCCGGGAACACAAATTCCATTCGATCTTCGTCGGGACAAAACGACTCGGGTTAACACATATTTCTTTGTGTGTTTTCCTTGAACTATAATTGACACGAACCAATGATGATTGCTACTGCCCAGTGTGTCAAGGGACATGCCAATGCATTCCAGAGGAATGTACTTGCTCAAAACATTAATTATGATATTTTAATATCAATTGTTTTATGTTTATTTTAAATTTAAACAATATTATGTTTTGTTTGAACGAATGATTATATTTTATTAATATATATACGTCGTAACAGCCCCAAAAAAACATCTCTGTCTTCAAAGCCTCTTAGCGGAGTTTCTCATCAATACCAATAACCATGACCGCTTAGTATATGATCCGAGTATGCAAAAACCAAGAATCATAAGTGACGTTTTATACACCCAAATATATACAACAAACAAAGAATAGAACTATATACATACAATAAACATCATTACAAAAGGATACATAGCCACCTAAATAACTACCAATCATCTTATCAAGTCACAATTATATATAACCACTTAACAAAACACAAAAAACTATGTCAACATACTACATGTATCAACACAACAACTTTTAATCACTAAACCATTGGATAGTTTATACGTAATGGAAGTTATGATTACGGGTTTAAGCTAACTTTCATTTATTAGTGACTAGCCAGAAATATCATGTTTCTAATTAGCGTTTCGTGTTTTACATATGATATTTGATCTAACTACAAAAAGTTAATAACTTACGATCTAGATAAGTCATCTGAGAATTCAAAGGGGAGTTTTGTAGCACTAATACAAGTATTAATCTCCTTCCTTTTAGACATTCAGCTTACCGTAAGCGTACAAGTTTTGAATATAGTTTCAACTTAACCTTCGATTATACTTTAGATAAAAATTTTATATATGTATATCTATTCTACCATAAAAATACCCAAAAAATAAATAAATAAATAAAAATAAAAAAACAAAAATCAAAACATGAAAGTGTCATTAAAAATAGAGTTAAATAAACATTAAAAAAATATAACAACACAATTTTTTAGTAAAATCATTGCTTTCTAAACACGATATTGTTGACATAATTTTCAATGCGTGTCATACAACCTATCATAACATCGAAAACTTCACCAAAACAAATATTCCCAGCAAATAATAACATTGATAACAAACAAATAAAATTAAACATTGAAAATAATAATATATAAAAGCAAAACTACTAATTAATTAAATACTTCTCTAACAAATTAAATGAAAAAGTGTAAACTTCAACAATATATTCAAAATTAATACACAATAAAAACTTCATGTCAAAACCTGAGTATTATAACTAGCATAATTATAAAAAAAAATTAAGAAACATAATAAAAACAAAAAATAAGCTATTTGTTTTTTAATAAATAAAAATACATTATTAAAAATTTTATAAAAAACCCCGCGCGTGCGCGGGCATTATGGTTGTTTGTAAACTAGTTGTTTTTAGGTAAATTATAACTTAATTTATTTTGTTACATTTTTTATACTGCACTTATTAAGGATAGTTTAAATGTATCATAATCATAAACTCGTCCCACGGATATGTCACACTTAAATCTTAAAAAAATCGCATAAGTTTAAGATTAAATTGGTATAAGAACCATGTTTGAATCCGTTTACCCCGTGTTATGATACATGTTCATCATTGGGGTATAATGTGAGATCAAACTTTCATTGTGGCTGTTTTAGAGTTCTTTTTTTGGAACATATTTTAACTACTAGGAGATCTAAGAAATTAAAATAAGTGCTCTTTCCGTCTAAAAATTATTGTCATTATATAACAGAAAAAAAAAAAAAAAAAAAAAACAGAGTTTAAGAAAACTGGGATTACTACATTTTTCAACAAATCAAATAATATCTCTACCACAAAACTCTCTTTCGATTAATTGAAAAAAAATTTGAACATTTATTCTGAGATATCTCGAAATATTCTCCTTTAAGGTTTGAAATTAGGAGTGTTTGGAAGGACTTCTGCTGTAATGACCCTAAGGTGGACTGGAATGATGTAGTATGGTTTAGCAAATGTATTCCTAGACATGCATTTGTGGTGTGAATGGCTGTTCAGGGGAGATTATTGACACAGGATAAGATTGCTAATTGGAGAACTAATAAAGTCTTCAAATGTGCCCTCTGCAAAGAATGTTCAGACTCCCATAACCATCTATTCTTTACTTGTAAATTCTCTAAAGCTATATGGAAGGATCTGTTGCTATTGATTAACAGAGATCTGTCTTATTGTTAGGATCAAATTGTGGTGGAGCTATCTAGAATGCCTAACAATAACAACATTTGGAGTATTGTGAGAAGGTTGGTCTGTTGTGCATCTGTTTACTTTGTGTGGCAGGAAAGAAATAACAGAATGTTCAAGAGTGTTAAAAGGGATGGACATGTGCTTTTGCAGACAATAAAGGAGACTGTTAGATTGAAGATGATGAGTTTTCTGGTCAAGGATACTTAGAACGTGAAAGAGGTTGAAAGCAGATGGAATGTGAAGATGCAAAGAGTAAAGAATTAGTAGTTTATAGAGTAATTCTTTATATGAGTCTTTTGAATGCTTTTAATGTAGTAAAGCTTGTGTTATGCAAGCTCATGGCTTTTGAAATTTGCTTGGGTCTGTCAAATGCATCTTTCTTTTGTATAGTTTGTACTTAATTTTTGTGATATATATATTATATATTCTCCTTTTCAATATATATATATATATATATATATATATATATATATATATATATATATATATATATATATAATCTGGATCGATTGAGAAGGTTTTTATTTTGAGAAGATTGAGAAGGTTTTCAAAAACGATAGATTTTTAACTTTGATTCATGTTTTTAAGCGTAAAACTCATTTTAATGTGATTAAAATTCAAAATGTGTAAAAAAAATTTGAATCAATGTTAAAAATCTCTCGATTTTGCGATATATGTAGAATACTGAATCATCTGTACAAATTTAATGAATCATCATCATAACTCGATTTTAACAATGATTTGTGAATCAAATTTGTAATTTATAGATTCGATTCACCATAAAATGATGTTTTACTTGTGAATCAAATCAAAAACATGAATCAGTTTGTTCAAAAGAAGATTTCTTAATCTTCTCAAAATAAAAACCTTCTCAATGGAACCGGATCCTATATATATATATATATATATATATATATATATATATATATATATATATATTCTCCTTAAAAAAAAAAAAAAAAAAAAAAAAAAAAAAAAAAAATCTCGAAATATAAATATAAGAGTAAATTGCAAAAATCGTCCTTGTGGTTCAATAAGTGTAAAGATCGTTCTTATTTTGCACTGTTACGTGCACTTTTTGTCCTTTAACAGTGAAATTTGGCAAACCATAAAGACGATTTTTGCAATGATGGAGGACCAAAAGTGCACGTATCAGTGCAAAATAAAGATAATCTTTGCACTTATTGAACAACAAGGACGAAACGTGCAATTTGGTCAAACCACATTAACGATTTTTGCAATTTACTCTAAATATAAACTACAATTTTGAAACGCATGGAGTAACATTTATAATCTATGGATAGAAAAATACGGGGCCCAAAAATATATCAAGTGGTTTAGGTAGGACAGCACAAAGTATGCTGGCATGGCGGTTGGCCATAGATCTTCAATTTCCATTATTATGTATTTTACAATAAAAAAAAACACGACATATTGCATTAAAATAGATTGATAACAATAAATTACAGTATATTGAGCTATCATAACTTATACAGTACTTTTTACAATACTTAAATGCAAGTTGTGTTTAATGCATTATATATTCCCTTGGATATTGGATCAAAAGATTCCACGATCAATAATGTGGGTGTACAAAAGAACCCGAATAAAATACTAGCTCAATCATTTTTATTTATAGCCAGTAGGTGTGCCAAAAATTTCATTTGGTAGGCATATTCGAATCTTATGTAAACACATTCTTATTGAGTTATTGTAAACTTTTTATGATAGTAAGCTGATAGTAATGGTGGCTATGGTGCGTGGTTGATGCCTTGAGAGTTATCGCTGTTAATTCAACGTTAACTCAATTTTTTTTTTTATTTTTTTTTTGCATGACTAAGTTAATGTAATAAGACGACCGCGATTATCATCAAAAACATATCACATAAAAACAATTTAATAAATAAAAACCACACACATAACACTCACAAAGAACTCGGTCGCCCAAACATTCAAGTCTTCATTTTTATATTATTTTTTGAGGGAGGAGGGTGCATAGAAAGAGGAGATGCGTCTCATGACTCGACTGACCATGAGGTCGACCCTCCATTACTACCCATTTAAATACACTCTTTCAAAACTACTTAATTTTTTTTTTTGACGGCACTACATGATATTATCTAGTATATTGGATATGTTATAATAACATAGTCGGTTTATCGGATGTCATGTAGTAACTATTTTAATAAAAATGTAACAAAGATTAAATTAAATAAGTGGGTATTGACTCTGACTAATTTGATTGTATTATCATTGGCAATTTCATTAACTAACTACCTCATTTTAGTCGTGCCTATTTATTACTTATATTCACATTTTCAAGAAATTGTCAACATATATTAAATGAGAGAAAAAATGGAAATACAAACTGAAATAACATTCACATCTTAACTACTTCTATAAGACTACGACACCTCGTCTTTAAACCGTGTTTGATTGAGACACGTTAGAATTAGCTAAACTAAATATTAAGAAAAAATAAAATTTTAAAACACGTAATCTTAGAGTATATTTAAAATTACAAAGCTATACAAATACTCACGAATTACATCTAATATATTGAAAATCATATTGATGCTACAAATGTCATTCAAAATTTTATTCATTAATTTCAATTTTTCTGATAAAAAGTTATTCCAAAATGTTTGTGATAATTGAAACTAACCGATAAGAACAAGTACCTATATACACCGTATGTTGATAAAATGATTGTTTAGATGATTATATGGGTTATATGATCAAAGATATACCTTATTTATATCTCAGACTCGAATAAGGCAATCTTATAATGTATCCATATCGTTTAAAGATACACGATAGTTATTTGCTGTAACCATTTCGATTTATTAGAATATGGTTGAGCTGTCTAAAGATCTCATAGCTTGTTTGGTAGCAAGCGTTCAAAAGTATTTTAAACCAATTAGCAACTAGCGATTAACGCACTTTAAATCAAAACATTATTTCTAGTAGCATTTACGAGCAACTAGCGTTTCTACTTACTAGTTATGACTATACAACTATATTATCAAAACAAACAGCTACCGCTTCTTTCTACTGTTTTCTGCTACTACTTATTGCTAATGTTTTCTGCTACTGCTTCTGGTTACCTTTATCTTTGTCAAATATACTCTAAGATTACGTGTTTTAAAATTTTATTTTTTCTTAATATTTAGTTTAGCTAATTCTAACTTGTCTCAATCAAACACGGTTTAAAGACGAGGTGTCGTAGTCTTATAGAAGTAGTTAAGATGTGAATGTTATTTCAGTTTGTAGCATCAATATGATTTTCAATAAAATTTATTGAATGAATGACATCTAATATATTGAATGACATTTGTAGCATCAATATGATTTTCAATAAAATTTATGATTGCTGGAAGATGTGGTCACTAATGGTCTATCCGTAGTCGGGCGTTGTTTGCCCTATTTTGCCCCAAAAACGCCCCAACACGCCCCTATGGCCAAAACGCCGGGGCGCTGTTGCCCCAAAATTTGCTTCCCCGGTGGTTCTGACAGCGCCCAAGAATTTTTTTTTTTTTTTTTTTTTTTTTTTATTTATTATTATTATTTTTTATTTTATTATTATTATTTTTTTTTTGTAGTTTGGTTTTGTTTTGTTTTTTTTGTTTTTTTTTTTTTTTTTTTTTATAGATAATTTGTAGTTGTTTGAGATGTAAAGTTTTGAAAACTTGTAAAATGTTGAATATCTTAGCAAAGTGAAACTACATTAAACATCAAATTGAACCTACATTAAACAACGAACAATTAACGTAAACAACGAACCAAATTAAAAACGAAACTACGATACGGAAATTAAAAGAAGCTATCATCTGAGTCTGGCCAACCATCCTCAGAGGATTCAGGTGTGAAATAACCACTTTCCCAGTTCGCCCTGCGTTCTGCATACTCCCTGGCTTCCCGCTCCAAACGAGCAGCTTCCTCTTCTCTTTCAAGTGCTTCCATTTCCAGAAAGACTAGCATATCTGCTTCTTCTTGTCGGATTTGTTCCTCTGTTAACCCAAACGGATTTTCTAGTGGATTGTTAACAGGTGGATTGTTAACCGGTGGATTGTTAACCGGTGGAGTTGGAAATTCATGGGGTGGGCTGAAAACCGGAAAGGTTTGTTCATGGGGTGGACTGAGGAATTGTTGTCCAAAATCCCTTTGGCGAGGTGGAGATGAAAATTGTTGCCCGAAATCTTTTCTGGAAGACATTTTGAATTTGAGAACTTTGGATCTTGAATCTGAATAGTTTGGATTTTGAATGTGTTTGTGTATGATATTTGCTGCTCCAAGCAAGTATATTTATAGTCATTAAAAATGTGTTTGAATTTGAAATTTGAATTTAAATTTGAAATTTGAATATATCCCGCCCACTTTTTTTGAAATATATCCCGCCCACGTTTTTTATTTTGAATCTGAAACTTTTTTTATTTTAAATGTTTAATTAAAAATGTAATATTTAGTGATTAAAAAAAAATAAAAAAATAAAAGAAAAGGAGTGCCACGTGTCAAACAACGCCCCACTCACCACTACACCACTTTTTCAACAAAGCCCCATAATACCCCACATGCCACGTGTCAAACAACCCCCCACTCTCCACCCATTACCACTACACATGGTCTAATGATCATTAAAAGATGGCCTATACTATACAAACACCTCCTATGATGTCAAATCAGGGGGTGTTTGGTCATTTATTCCTTTTGTCCCCCCTTTTATTTATAGTATATCACAGTTTTTGTCAGTTTCTGTTCCGTATTTCTGACAGTTTTAAGCGTTTGACTTATTAAACTTTATATTTTCTGTTCCGCACTTTCAGGTTTATAGTTTTTTGATATAAACAAAATTATAAAAATAAAAAAATAAAAAAAAAATAAGGGGTGTGCGGTTGGTATTTTTTGGGGGTGTTAGGATATCACGTGCCTTAAAAGATTATGAGCAATCATAAAGAAGAAAAGCAACGTGATGCATATGTAACATTATAATAGATTATGAGCAATGATACATGCATGATTTATCGCTAGAAAAATGTAAAATAATACTACATGGTAAATGATCATACACATAAAGCACTCGCAATGTGGTTTTGGTAAGTCATGGTGAAAATCAGAAAATATGTTACCACTGCAATGTGGTTTTGGTAAGTCATGATAAAAGTGATGTAAATTGTGTTGAGAAAGATGAGCTAAGATGATGATTAGACCATTATTTATTTTTTCAATGTTAAATGATGATTGTAAGAGCACACGGTGCAATCTCGTCACTGCCCTTCGCTGTTCATGTGGCACCTCGCCACAACTCGCCACTGCACCGGAGGTGCTTGGTTTTTTTCGCCACCTTAAGCCTCGTCGTGTGACGAAGAGGCAAAATCTCTGACAATTTTTTTTTCCCCTTTGATTCTTAACTGGGTTTTTATGTTTGTATGTTTATTTGCGAGTTTTGTTTTGTTGTAGTGTTTGTGTGTTTATTTGCAATTTTTTTTTCCTTTTTTTTTCTTTGGTGTTTGCAAGCCCATTAATAAAAAAAGTCTAGAGCCCAATAAGATTTTTTTTTTTTTTTTTTTTTTTTTTTTTTTTTTTTTTTTTGTAATTATTATTTTTTAACTTAAAAAAAATTGTTATTTGTATTATTTGAATAAAATGAATTTAATTTATTTGGAAATTTAAATAAAAAAAATAAAGTTATAAGTGGTGGGCCTCAAATGAGTAAGTTGTGGTTAGTTGTAGGGGGAGGGGTTAGTTTTGGAGGTTTGTTAAAGTGATGTGGTGCCCGGTGGGCCTCAAATAAGGAGCTTTTGTTGCTCACTGCACCTTGTGCGATGATTCTAATAGCAAAGGCAGGTGCTCATACTGTATGATTAGACCATTATGGTCGCATGTGAAGGTGTCCTTCACACGCCAACTCCATGACGCCCCCTAGCTTCACACGTCAAGATCAACATTTTGTGTTGATTAGGTGGTGCATGAAAACCAAAAAAAATGTAGTGTGTTTATTATTATTATTTTGATTTGTGAGAGGTATGTTTGTACAAATTGATGTATTTTTATTTATTTTGCTAAGTGGTTATCACTAAGTTAGGTGGTGTGAAAAATTTATGTAATGCTGGAAGTGAAAGAAAGATAACCATTAGGCTGCTTGCACTCGATCGGTCATCCTCACCGCTCGACCGATATTTGGATCGGTCATCCCCAATGTGGGCAAAATGTGAATATCGGTCGAGGGTGTTGCTTTTGGAGATATCGGGCTAAATAACGACCGATTATTACACACACAAAATTCAAAAAAGAAAAAAAAAAAAAAAAAAAAAAAAAAAAAAAAAAAAAAAAAAAAAAAAACTATCCGTTTGATATTAAAAAAATAATTTATTATTATTATTTTTTTTAAACTTTACCACTTTACAACCTTATAAATACCAACCTCAAACACACTTCTAAACACACAATTTCAAACAACATTTCTATCAATACCTTCAAATACATTCTTTTAATTATGTCTTACGAGCTATTTTTTGATTCTTTGTCTTCCGACGATGATGAAGTTATGAGTGAGTTTACGGAGTTTGCTTGGAACGCGTACCAAACATCACAGCCAAAAGTTCGACGAAGGTACATACGTATGGATCACGAGGGTGCTCATAATCGTTTAATGGCGGCATACTTCTCCGAAAACCCGTAGTTCGACGAATGAACATTCCGTCGGCGGTTCCGAATGAGCCGAGAACTATTCACACAAATTGTTCGAGAGGTAACCGATTATTCTCCTTATTTTCAACAAACTCTTGATGCTAGGGGCATACCTGGTATTAGCCCATTGGTCAAGTGTACTGCGGCAATTCGTCAATTGGGATACGCGGCCGTTCTTGTCTTCCTGATTATCTTGACGAGAATCTGCAAGTGGCTGCAACAACATCCCGTGAATGTCTCCGTAAGTTTTGCAAGGCTATCATGGAGTTATATGGTGCTGAGTTTTTGCGAAAGCCCACGTATTCTGACCTTGAAAGATTATATGCTCATCACGAGGATAAACATGGGTTTCCTGGGATGATAGGAAGCATTGCTTGTACAAGTTGGGAGTGGGAGAATTGCCCAAATGGTTTGAGAGGTCAATATGCTATGGGTGATCACGGGCCACATCCATTCATTTTATTGGAAGCGGTCGCCTCCCAAGATTTATGGATTTGGCATGCGTTCTTTGGTGTCTCCGGGATGAATAACGACGTAAACGTTTTACGTCGTTCCCCTGTTTTCAATGATATCAAATCTGGGAGAGCACCAGACCTTGAATTCGAGGTTAACGATGTACCTTATAAAAGGGGATATTATCTTACTGACGGGATATATCCACAATGGTCCGTTCTTATTAAGTCCATTTCAAATCCTCCAACGGGTGATGATAAAAGAATATTGTACAAGAGGAAGCACAAAGCAGTAAGGAAAGATGTTGAACGAGCTGTTGGTGTGTCGAAGAAGAAGTGAAAAACGCTTAAAGTTCCGGCTCGAGGGCTGTATAAACAGGATCTCCAAGATATTATGTATACATGTATCATATTACATAATATGATCATTCAACACAAGGAGCGGGCGATATGTCATATTACATAATATGATCATTCAACACAAGGAGCGGGCGATATGTCCTACATAGTTCGAAAATGAGGGCCACCATGATCATGATCCCTTAAGATCGCATGAAGAATCGTTAGTAGTTACTCAGGAGCTAATGGACTCATCAACTCATCTACACTTAAAATCTAATTTGATCGACCACATTTAGAGAAATCGTGAAAATCAAGTCAATCAAGAGAATGAAGACGAAGACGGTAGTGACGATGACGATGGGAAGACGATGAAGAATTTTTGTAATGTTTTTAATGTTAGTTGAATAATTTACGTAATGTTTTTAATTTTTATTTGAATAATTTATGTAATGTTTTTGTTTTTAATGAATTTTAAATTTGTTGTTTAAAATATTTGAATAAAAAAAAATAATAACTCGGTCACCGACTGTGACAATTTGGCCGTGTCTGATCATCGAAGAGAGAAAGCTGATGTGGCAGGATCATGCTGGGCCACGACTGTGTCCAGCCTTATTACACCTATCATTAGTGATTTGCACATCTCTTTCTATGGATTGTTAGGTTGGACACAATCGTGACCTAGCATGACCCTGTCACATCAGCTTTCTCACTCCGATGACCAGACACGACCAAATTGCCACAGTCGGTGACCGAGGGTTTTTTTTTTTTTTTTTTTTTTTTTTATTTTATTTTATTTTTTATTTTTTTAATTCAAATATTTTAAACAACAAATTTAAAATTCATTAAAAATAAAAACATTACAATACTAAATTAAAAACTTAAACTAATAAAACTTAAACATTACAATACTTATTAAAAATTTAAACTAGTAATCTAAGTTGTAGCGTGCCTTGATTGCTGCCTTAAGCTGCAAAAGTTCTTGTAGTTGTCGTGGGGGCAAACTTTGGTCGATTGCTGAATTGTAGAAAATCAAGTCTTGCTCCCGTTTTGTGGTGGCCATGATTTCCACTTGCTGTCGTTGGAGGTCAATTTTCTCTTGTTTCATCGCTAGCTCTTTTTCCTTCAACTTCAAGTACGACTCTTCCATGTCCTTATTTTTCCCCGGTTTTGACGGGTTGAACTTGAAAAAGGTCTTGGCTAATGAACTAGCAAATGATGATGGTGGATCACGAGAGGAGGATGATGATTTCTTCCTGGCTGCGTCACGACCTTGTGGTCGTGATTCTCTAGTCTCTTCCTCATCATCAAAATCATCCATGTTTTGGAAATTCAAAGGACCTTGTGTTGACCCCGAGGTAGTTGTAGAACCTTTTGATTTCTTCCGATTATAGTCTGCCATATAATCCTCCAAATCCATTTCAAGATTAGCACTATGAAGCGGGGAATAATCTTGATACGGTTGGAAAGACTGCGAGAAATTCATGTTAGGATGATACAATGACCCACTTGGTTCTTGATGAAAATCCGTATTAGGACGATACAGTGGGATAAATGGACGATTAAGGCTAAACAGGTTACGATTTTGATCTAGTTGTGGTAGCCATGTTGGATATTCAAAAGCGGGTTGACGAAAGCGAATACCCCGATTTTGTGGTGGTGTTACGCCGGTTAATTCGAAGGTGTTTTCATGCGAGAAATTCAAATTTGGGGCATTTTGGGGTAGTCGGGATCGTCGGTTTTTTTATGTGTGAGTATTTGTTTTTGACATGATGAATATGGATGGGAAGTTGTTTGAATTGCGTTTGAAATTATGTGTTTAGAAGTGTGTTTGAGGTTGATATTTATAAGTTTGTACAGTGGTAATTTTTTTTTTTTTTAATATCAAACGGTACAATTTTTTTATTTTTGTTTGTGTATAAAATCGGTCGTTATGTAGATCGATTTCTCCAAAATCCCAACCCTCGACCGATATTATCATTTAGCCCGCAATGGGATGACCGATGCAATAATCGGTCGACCGACCTTGGGTGACCTTCGACTGCGAGTAGCATTAGATACCAAATTAAATTCTAAAATTAAAAGGTGCATATTGAACTTACTTTACATACACGCTCCAATTAAAAGCCACATATACATACATCATAACCATAACACATAACATACATACATACATACATACGACAACAGGCTCCTCAACTCAAAGTCTTTAAAACCCAACTCATTCCATCTCACATACACACTCTCCACAACCCCAAAACACAAAAAACCAAAAACAATGGAAAACTGTTCCCACGAAACAATTTCACCACTTTCAGACACCCTTTTCACCAATGAACAATACCCAGATCTTGGATTTTCAAACAAGCCTCAAAATCCATTAAAAAAGCATGATTCTTGGTCAAAAACCAAGAAAAAAAACGAGTTTTTTTTACAAGGGTATGTTGAAGATGATTTAGTAAGATCAAAAAGCTTAACAGATGAAGATTTAGATGAGTTAAAAGGGTGTTTTGATTTGGGTTTTGGTGGTTTTAGTTATGATGAAATACCTGAGCTTTGTAATACTTTGCCTGCTTTGGAGCTTTGTTATTCCATGAGTCAAAAGTTTCTTGAAAAGTCGCCGGAAAATGAGGAGGAGGTGGTGGTCTCTCCTCCTGCTCATGGGCCTATTGCTAATTGGAAGATCTCTAGTCCTGGTGAGTTTTTTTTGGTTTTTTTTTTGGTGTTGTGGGGGTGTTTGGATTTGGGTTTTAATGGATTGGTGTGATTAAAATGCATGTCCAAACATCCTTTATTTTTTTGTAATATGGTAGTTTGGGTGTATGGAGGGTGTTTGGATTTGTGGTTAGTTGGATTGGTGTGATTTAAATGTATGTCCAAACACTCCTTTATGGTAATTTGGGTGTTATGGAGGGTGTTTGGATGTGTGTTTAGATGGATTGTTGTGATTTATATGCATGTCCAAACATCCTTTAGTTTTGTGAAGTGTGTTGGATCTTGTTGTGAAAGGGTGATTTGTTTTGCTTACAAGTTTGGGGTGTTTGGCAATTGGCATTGGGTTTTGATGTTTTGAATTTGAGATATAATTAGATTTAATTGCATGTCCAAACACCCTTATTCATAACCATATAGTCACTTTTAAGTTGCAATGCCAAACATCCCCTTGCAGCCTGCAATTTAGATACTTTAGGGTGTAAATTAATATGGTTTTATATGTAACATTCAATTTAGCCATTTTGATCTTTGATGCCATTTGTATTAGTTGAAGTAGTTGTACTAATTGGATTTTATTGGTGAAGGTGATTCTCCTGAGGATGTGAAAGCAAGGCTCAAGTATTGGGCACAAGCAGTAGCTTGTACAGTTAGACTATGCAATTAGCAAATTTGTTAGTTATGCACCAATTCGAGGCATAATTTCGTGACTTTATCTTCAATATGGAGAAGTGGAAGGAGGTACGAATGTGCCTGCCGTGTACTGGTGGTTGTGAAGGGAAGTGGCTGGAAGTTTCGACTATCATGACTTTCGAATTCTGAATCTGGAGATGGATAATCGACTTGATTTTCATCGATGAGGGGTTATGGTTTGAAGTAAGAAATGAGGCCGTGGAGCTGCTGAAGATGTATTGATTCTAATGAATTTTGACAAACAATGTTGATAGATGTTATGATGATTTCATTTGTAGTTTTGAGGAATAAATTCATGAGAATAAAAGTTCTCGTCTTGTTATCTTGTTTGTTTCCACTACTCTAATTCAAATCATACTTTACTGTTTCTAAAGGTTATGTGAACTCGCAATCAAAAAGTTGTAAAATTAGACGTGGCGCTGTTTTCACACCGTCAACACCACTAAACCACGCGTCAACCTTGTTACACAACGTTGATGATCACACATGAACCAAGGAAAAAAGAGGTGTTTGGGCATTCACACCACCGAACCAAATTTAAGTATAGTGTATAAGTGTGTTGTGGAGTATTTATGTGTTTTAAGTGTGAGTGTTAACTACTATAGAGTTTGATGATTACATCGGTTGCTGATTCACCGTGTTACTACACCCAGTGTGCCACACGCCTACACCACACTAGTACGCCTGATGATTAAACTGGTGCTGATTCACCATGTTACTACACCCAGTGTGCCACACGCCTACACCGCATTACTACACCCGATAATTAAACTGGGTGCTGATTCACCACGTTACTACACCTGCCACACGCTTACACCACATTAGTACGCCCGATGATTAAACTGGGTGCTGATGCACCACGTTAATACACCCGGTCTTAAGCATCGTAAGACAAAAGAAATATATCCAGGTAGATAATGGAACTTGCATATCACAGCTTGCAAGATGAATTGAGATAACATAAAATAGTCTACAACTTGGATAGTTTGAAACACTTGAGTACATGTGACAAGGTGATAAACCTTGATAGTTAAGTAACTATTTTATTTATAGAAATATATTTCGTGTAGACATCACATAGGAAATGACGAAATGGTATCAAACTTCGACACTTCTTGGATGAGTATTAAAAAGGACAAAACTGTAGTAAATGTAGGTAGTCAAAGACAACTTTTCTTCATTCTACTGTATGATTTTTACTTTCAAAATATCAAATTCACAAAATGATAGTGTCGAATTGGGACTCCAAAATTATTGCGACATAAATGTGCAAACAATAGAATTTCGATTTTTATAATACAACTTATGATAGCCATTTTTCTTATAGTTCTACAACAATCACTTGTAATTTACTTGAGATTAAAGGCTTAGTCATATTTAGTTTATAGTCGAGTCAGGAGATATGGGACGTGCACTGGTTCTAGCTAGCCTAATGCAGCCACAACTAAATGTCTAAATGTGAGGTCAAAGGGGCCCCGCCCCCTTGCAGTGTCAAGGGCCTGATGCCGCCACAACTAAACGAATTTTGGGATTCGGGCACTACCTGTTTTTCCCCCCAAAGACATAACTTTTACCAAGGGTTGTGACTCTTCACGCTAACCGTTTTTAACTGAAAATAACTTTCAGTTTCAGTTGTGTCAATATAACATAATTGATCTCTTCTAAATATAAAACACATAACATTTTTTTGTGTATTTCTTTGTTCTCTCGTGCTTTAGAAACAAAGTGCAATTATCATAATTATCCAATTGAAAATTTCATGATACCCAAAACATATAATGTCGAAATACTTCAATCTAAAGTTAACTTTACACACCACTCACACAAACACCCAAATTTCAAACATGAATTCCTTCAATAAAACAATACATGCTTATTGGTCATTACAAGAATGATACAGTTTCATAGCTGATATAAGTATAAGAAAGGATTTTTATCGCACAAACTAACTCATGAAACGAAGGGTTTTACATTAAGTTTGTGATCGATCCAACTCGCTTAGTTAAAGAGGAGGAAAAAAAACTGAAATTTAAAGCACAACAATATCTTCAGTGGATATGAAGGTTTTTAACACCCTCTTCAACTTGAGGATGATGACTACTCTTTTTCCACCTCCAATAATTTACCCTCATTTGGTCCATGTTCTCTAAAACAGAACAAACCGTTACTAACATATCTGAATCCGGATTGATAGACTCCGGAAGTAGAGCTTCTACGGCAGTTTTCAGATCTTGGTTTGGTACAAAACCATGAGAGATAAGATCCAACAGCAGGCTAAGAGCGAACACACAGTGGTTCTTAGCAGTCAACACCTTGAGGCAAAGAGTCAAGACCTTAGGATCTGTTACTAATGACTGCATGTCGTTTTTGTAGAGTCCTCGAAGGTATCTCCATGGGCTTTCATTCTCTGGTTTGGACAAAATGGCTTCTATAGTGT